>JAXCHB010000150.1:1200000-1922500 GCA_036926305.1 Uropetala carovei
GCTCACCCTCTTAAAATAGCGCTATTTCGTGTTTTCAGAAGAGGGAGCCATTGGTGACGTCACCACCCTCCTCCTACCACAGATTCGAGGAGGGCTTCCCCGCTCTGCTGACTCATTCTCCCCTCGGCGCAGGTGGGGATAGTGTTTAGTGCGACGCAGGGAGCAACCACACGATCGAAGAAGCGTGGCTCGCTGTTTAATACGGAAGATTTGATTCTTCTGCATCCACCATGTACTCGTTGCATTACAAAGAGGAAGCGGACAGCGAGTGTGCATCGGCACCGGCCTCGTCCGCAGGACCCACGGAGAGAGCCGACGCCGAAGGGACGCCTGCGGTGAGTCCCGTTGCTAGGAAACCCCTTCGTTCGAACCTTAACGCCGTTTTCTCTCGCCGTCCCAACTTGGTTTGTCACTCGTCTCAAGATTCACATTGGGATCTCAGAATAGGAAGGCGACATACTTTGCCCATTGGTGCAAGTGAGCGTGGGAGTGTATCATTTAAAAAAAATACGTCGAGATAGTCGCTAGAGCCGAGAAATAATACAAATATTTTTATCAGATGCGATAAGACGACCCAGTCGAGGCGTTAGTTAGAATTTATTTGGTGCTGTGACTATGTATCCAATTATGTTTACTCATTTCATTATTATTATTATTACTTATCTCTATGTTTTTATGTATGACTGTTTATATGTGTAACTTATGTTTATTCTCTTCTCTCAATTTGTATGTGTGTGTGCGTGTATATATATATATATGTATATAAAATACTATCTGTAGGTTTCGCAGGTTTTTCACACATCCCCTTCTTATGTGGGTGTTTTCCTGCAGTGGGGTTTTTCCTAAGGTATTCTATATGTTAACTAACCACAGTTTTTCCCCACAAGCAATTATATCTTCTTAACTCGATTTTGTATGTGTGTGTATATATATATTTTTTTTATTTAAAGGTTTTGTATGTTTTTAATTATTTTGTAACTGACAATGGGTTATGTCAGTGTTTTTCAACCTTTTTTGAGTGGCGGAACACTTTGGAATGGGAAAAATTTGGCGGAACACCTATATCAGGGACGTGTTACCTTTTTGCGTGGCGGGACGCATTAATATATTTACATTAATACCCTGCAAGCCGCTTTAAAATTACACATATAAGTTCATTAGGAGAGGGAAGAAAGTTTTAGTAAACAGGGAGAAACAGTCGCGTCGTGGTGTTTCTTTTCTTATGGTCGCTAATACTTTCTTCCGTTGTTATAAAGGAAAACAGTTGTAAAGCATTATTTATTCTTGTCGTCTGTCTAACAAACTGCCCGAAGGAGTAGTCTGTAAAACATTTATATCAGAAGAGTAGTGCTGCATAGGAATGAAGAACACATCCAAGGAAGTCTGATGCGAACGCCGTTTTATTTTTTCATATACAGGTACGCCTCGATTTACGCGACAGTTATGTTCCAAAAATAAAATTCGCATAGGGTGAAATCGCATAAATCGAACATAATTTCCACATAAGAATCAATGAAAATGTCATAGGTCTGCTACAAAAAGCATTAGAATATACTTGCTGTTACTTAAACTAATTGCCCAGTAAAGTACGTCCTTTTTCTTACTTTAATAATATTCATGTCATTTTAGTATGAATAAATTGCATTTATAATTATTTAGTTTTAAAAAGAAGGCTAGACACTGTTGAAAGAGCTAGCCTCGGTAATCGCACCTTACTTGAAAATAATATTCGAAAAATCCGTTGCACATGGTACCGTTCCAAAAGACTGGAAGCTAGCATACGTAACGCCCATCCACAAAGGCGGTGATAAAGAGAACCCCGAAAATTATAGACCGATTTCCTTGACGTCATTATCGTGTAAGATTCTAGAACATATAATCGTTAGCTCTGTTCTGCGTTATTTAGATGGTCGTTCTTCGCTAAGCAAAAACCAACACGGGTTTCGGAAAGGTAGGTCATGCGAAACGCAACTCGCCCTGTTCGTAAACGATTTGTTGCAATGCGGAGAGAAAAACAGTCAGGTTGATGCAATTTTTATTGATTTTAAAAAAGCGTTTGACAAAGTACCCCATAATAAATTAATAGGAAAACTAGGAAAGTACGGCATAAACCCTAATATCGTGAGTTGGGTAAAAGACTTCCTCTCCAACAGAAAACAGATAGTAGTTATTGATGGGAAATCTTCATACCCGGTAAAAGTCGCATCAGGTGTTCCACAGGGAAGTGTTATTGGCCCACTGCTATTCCTGATATATATAAACGATATCTGCTCGGTAGTTCGCTGCAAAATAAGACTTTTCGCAGATGACACCGTTTTATATAAGGAGATAACGAGTCAGGATGACCAAAAATCGCTTCAGGAAGATTTAAACGCCCTTTCAGCATGGTGTCAACATTGGAAAATCGAAGTTAATCAGAGCAAATGTTCCCTATTGAGTTTCTGGAAGAGTAAGAACAATGACTTAAACTCGGAGTACAGAATTGATAGATTGAATATCCAATCTGCAGAGTACGTTAAATATTTAGGAGTCACCATTTGTCCTGATCTATCGTGGAATATGCATATTCGAAGGATCGTAGGCGCAGCTAATAAGAAATTGGGCTTCGTAGGCAGAATAGTAAGAAGTAGCACAGAACAGGTACGAGAAACGTGTTATTTATCATTGGTCAGATCTCAGGTCGAATACGCTTCCAGCATATGGGATCCGTACGAAAAGGGACAGATACTTGAGTTAGAAAGAATCCAACGCAGAGCAGCCAGATTCGTTAAGCAAAAATATGAGCAAAAATTAAGCGTCACATCACTCTTGAAGGAGTTGAATTGGATATCGCTAGAGGATCGCAGAATTAGCGCTAGGTTAAGGCTTCTGGAGAAATTTAGGTCGGAAGTTCTCTTAGAGGAGGTGTCAGGAATATTAGAGGCACCTACGTACATGGGCAGGCACGATCACGAGAATAAAATACGAGAGATCGACTGTAGGACCGAGCGATACCAGAGCTCGTTTTTTCCAAGGACCATACGGGATCATAACAGGAGAGTGATTCCCACGAGGGACGTTATTAGGTAGGGCTTGGTGTGCTGCACCCCCTGCCACCCACCAGTCTGGTGATTTGCAGGGTATCATGTAGATGTAGATGTAGATGAAGAAATTTTGAGTAAAACATGGTGTTGACCGCCAGCGAAGTCTGCGCTCGAAGCTGACAGAGAGAGAATACGTTTTCTCTCTGTCTCTAATTAAATTAAAGTTTTATTAAATCCCAGGACAAGAAAATTCCTCTATAGGACAAGTCACAGATAACTTCAAATACAAACAATTTAGAACAAACACAAAATATAATTAACATTAAAATCAATTTAAATAAACCACAAAATAAAAAAAAATTTACATTCTAATATACAGAATTGCAATAGAAAAACCTATCGGAAGGAAAGAAAATTGCAAGGACAACTGGGGAAGGTGGGGAGGGAGACCTCACAACGAGAGAGTAAACAGAAAATTCGCATTTAAGCGAGTGCTATTAATTGAAATCGATCTAAATTAGTCGAGCGCATTAGAATGAAATCGCATTTTTCAAACCCGCATATAACGAGGAGTACCTGTGTTTCTTCATATTGCGGCGGTCCTTTTGAGATCGTCATTCAAATTTGTGGTGTAAAAATTCTTGTTCATAAACCGAATGTTCGTAAATCGGGAGTTTACTGTTATTATTTATCATTGGTCAGATCTCATGTCGAATACGCTTCCAGCATATGTGATTCATATAAAAAGGGACAGATACTTGAGTTAGAAGGAATCCAACGCAGAGCAGCCAGATTCGTAAAGCAAAAATATGAGCAAAAATTAAGCTTCACATCACTCTTGAAGGAGTTGAATTGGATATCGCTAGAGGATCGCAGAATTAGCGCTAGGTTAAGGCTTCTGGAGAAATTTAGATCGGAAGTTTTCTTAGAGGAGGTCTCAGGAATATTAGAGGCACCTACGTACATGGGCAGGCACGATCACGAGAATAAAATACGAGAGATCGATTGTAGGACCGAGCGATATCAGGGTTCCTTTTTCCCAAGGACCACACGGGATCATAATAGGAGGGTGATTCCCACGAGGGATGTTATTTGTCTGGTGATTTGCAGGGTATCATGTAGATGTACATCGAAACTAACATTTCATCTAAAATTTGGGGTTCCAAATTTTTTCTCCTTTTTATTAAGAAAGTATATTTTGGAAATTTGAATTAAGTATAAGCATTTTTTATCAGAAATTTCAATTCGGAAGTAATAATCACATAAAAATTATATAAATCAGCATTCATATTAAATTAAAAAATAACTTCATAAAAGAAATTTGTACACAGAAGTAATGATAGAGAAAGCATTATAGAAATTAATGTTAAATTAAACAATCTGGAAAATGCAGAAAAGGAACCAAAAATTGTTTAACAGGGAAATAAATTTCATTTAAAATAATTTTAAAAAGTTAACGAAAATATTTCTCCTTAATCAATGTCATAAACAAATGACTAACTTGTATTATTTTTCTTTATTATGTATTGAAATTCGTCATAACTACTGTCGTTGTATTCATCGCTAGATTTTTTCATAATTCACTTTCCACACGAGGATCTTTGGTAGCACATTTTGTGTTGCTCACTTTTATAAACTCAGTGATCAGGATTTGTTTTTTAAATTTTGTTGTTCCCAATGCTAGGGTCGCGGGTTCGAATCCTGCCGACGGCATGGTCGTATGTCGTATTATTCTAATTTTTATAGCGAGCCGGTGTAGAGGTACATCAGACCAACAAGCAAACCAAAGTGCAGATAGCCGAAACTATTATAGTAATTAATTAAACTCAGTTTTTTATAAAAATTGAAAAAACGGTATTTACACAGTGTGAAAGGTTAGCGTGCATATTTGAGGCGCCCTATCTTAAACCGGGTCCTAGTACATAAACTCACATCTCTTTCAAGGCTATTACGATATATTTTACGATTTTATTGGTAAAGTTATTTAACACAGGTAAGTTTTGCCAAACTGCATTAATATTCGATGGCTAGTTGTTGAAGATTAGTGAGATGGATCTGAACTTGAGATTTAATGTCTTCAACTTCTATATAATTTTCTTGTAGATGCTCGCTCACTCACGTTGGCAAACATTTCTACGCTGTCACTTTAATAATGCCTTTCTTCCAAGGCGAAAAATAATTAGTTGAATTCGGGTCTTTTAAGAAAGGCGTTTAACCCGTTGTGTTGATCAGATACATCTGAAAAATATGAGAGAGAATAGTCTCTTCCACAAAAAGTTTCAACGACTGGTGAACAAGAATCGTGCAAAATGATTCGTACCCCATCTTTCAGCCCAACTAGGCGATGAACTACCCCTTGATAATCACCTTACATCAGAATGCAAGAAACCTGAATTTCTGTGCACAAAACTGCAAACAGGCAGTGAATATACAATGTGGCGTTAATGTTTGCGCATTCAAAAAGTGCTTCATTTCGAACTCGCTCGATGGCACGGAAGACGATACGATATTGGATGAGGAGGGGGAGAAGGGAGGGGGAGGAGGAGAGGGGAGGAGGAGAGGGGAGGGGGAGGAGGAAATGTCAATGGAAGGAGAAATGTCGTCAGATGTTGTGACACATTTTGTTGATTCTCTTGACTTTGTTATTTGATCTGTTTACAATCAAGGTGTCACTTCAGCACGCCACGCAGAAGGGACGTCGACCTAAGTATGGGCAGTCGGTAATAACGATTTAAAATTTTTTTAAGTGTTGAAAAAATGGGGGTTGTCTTACAACAGGGGTGCACAAACCTTTCACACCCGCGGGCCGCATTTGATGGTTTATACTTATCCGAGGGGCGCAATTAAGTAAAAGCTGAATAATGTAAATTAACCCTCTACTGGTGAGGTGATTTTTTTATTACGTTCCTGGTGAGGTGGGGCATAAAATCAATTAAATTATGTTTAAATAATATTAATGATACTTTTTTCGAATGCAAATTTCTTTTGTAGGATAAGAACGTACACTTTTTGTCAAAAAAACTTGGCCAGATTTCATTTGGAGCCTGGTATTAATTTTAATTTTATGTTACTTATTAAAATTTGATCACTATCTTCTGGTATTAAAAAACAATTCTTAAACAAAACAAAAAAATGAACCTCATGTTTTTTCGAGTAATTTACTATACAGCCAATGCAAACAATAATTGATCCCTCAGATTTTATTTTTGTAAGACAAAAATTGCAAATAGGGAACATGGGACTGAAGATATAAGGTGATAAACATACTATGAGTACAAATTCATTTGGGTTTCATTTCGTTTAATGAAGTATACAATATTGTCAACAGAAGAGTTTACTCGTACATCATCTGGAATCGGCTCCCCATCTTCCTCACGAATGCTCCGATTCGAAGTTATTATCCTATATATAATTTCTGAAGTGTCCGTCCGTCCCCCCCTCTATCTCGAAAACCGTTTGCCGTAGAGATTTGCAGTAAACTGCGTTTTGTTTCTACAGGCCAGGAGGTCCCTATATAGCTATTCTCAATTTCCTAAAGTCCCGGGTTCGATTCCAGGAGATAATTATATGTTCCTATAAGTTTTCACGAGATTTTCGATTATTAAGAGTGCAAGGTTTATTTCCTTTATTCACTAAAATTCCTAAATATAACCGATTTTCTCCGTTTTTAATTTATTCGACGGCTTAAACTCTAAATTATCTTAGTCTTGCGATGTTCATACCCTACGCGCTCGAAATTTTCGGAAATACACAATTGTTTTCGAAATTTTGCCGATTTTTGTTCTCCTTCGGGACGTTGCCAAGTCGACCTTAATTGTTGCCTCTGATTCAATTACCATCGATTAAACGTTCATATTGACGTAAAAATGGAATCCTTAAGTTAGTAAGATCGTTATACGCTACATTTTTGCTTTAATTAAAGTTTTATTGTTATAAATATACCAATGGATGAATTCATTAAGATAATGATTTAACTCGAGAACATTCAGTAAGATTATTTTCTGTGACTAGGACGCGTTTATCGTAGATTGTGGTAGAAAAGCATATTTATTTTTAAAAATACTGTATCAGAGTATTCAACCTTTTGGAAATACCAAATGTGTTTGTTTTCGTGACTGAAGCGACCAAGAATCACCCTGTCAGTGGAAATACGCGTAAGACTCTGCCATTTCATTACGAAGGCTTTGGTGAGGAGGAATCTTCCTAAACCCCGGTAAGTTTATACTCCGCATTATTCTACAATCAATTGTTTCAGCGCTTACTTTTTTAATACTTTCGCCTGGCTTAAGTGGATAAATAATTTTTTTTTGTGGCGTCGCTTTTACAAGAGTTATGTTTTGTGATTGATTAAGTGGATGACATTTCCTGTAAATTACAGAAAGTTCACATCTTTCTTTTCCCAATATTTGCTTTCTTTGAGGTGTTAATTGTGAGTTATCCAGTTACAACAACAAGAGAGAAAAAAGCCTATATGAATTAAAATTGTTGTATGTGATAATCGCTAAAGAAGATTGATTTTAAGAATCTCTCCCAACTTATTCCTGAGTAATAAGGTAAAGTGTTCCTCCATTTCATTACAAGCAAAATCTCTGAGAAAGCATAGAAACACACGTAGAATAAATGTGAAATGATTTTTCAGTCACCCTTTAAGTGGATATACATATAAACCTTAAACCACGCTCTGCCATTTTATTACGAAGGCTTTGGTCAGAAGGAATCTTTCCAAACTCCGGTAAGTTTTAAATCCTTTGCATTATTTTACAATCTACTGTTTAAGTAGGTAACTTTTTAATTGTTGTGGTTCGGAAAGACCCAGTTTGACTCCCGGTCTTAGCAGTTCTATTCTTCTGTTTCCTCATTTCACATCACTACAGTTTATGCCTGTCGCGTAAGAATCTTCCGATCACTAATCATTTCAGTTTAATTACTGTGACGCATCAATTTACTCTCTACCATAACTTATAAAATACAGATTTCTGATTACCTACGGCTAACATGTTTTTTAATATGCGCACACTGCATTTCCCTCAGTGAGATTCTAACACGCAAACCTTACATTGGGAGTCAAATATCTAAGTATCCTATACTGTGTAAATTCATTGCTAGAGTAAAATATGAATTATTAACATCAGCTTATTTTACAAACTTATTAATTTTTTATGAATCAATTTAAAATTAAACGCGCAAATTTTGCGCGGGCTCAGCTAGTCAAGTATAAAATCTTCGTCATCAAGATAACTGTACTCACTATCAGAATCATTCAAAATGTCTGTAACAACACCTTCAAATTTACATTGTCGGTCCGTACCGACCACCGTTCCTGGGACATCGTTAGTACCCTAAAACGGAATATCAAAAAATTAAATGAAAGTTAAAAAGTTACGCTAATGGTGAGGTGGGGTCGAAAATGACCCCCAACGCAATACAATCTCTATTTACATGAGGTTACAAGCGAGGACCGCGGCAACCACAACTGACAACAACTCGAGACCAACTGACTGAAAGCTGTTAAATAGATGGCAACGCTATCAAGAAATTAAAACAACCAATACTCATGGGATCGGTAACGACCTCACATCACCGGTAGAGGGTTAAACAAGAATAAAGTTTTAGATAACAAGTTAAAGCTTTTTTACTTATCAATAATCAACCGCAAAATTATCACAACTATACACGATGCAGTGTGAGTTAGGAACAATAACAACTCTTTTGAAAAAAGGAGTAAAAATTTCCAGGAACACAAATTTGCTAAAAGTAGCGTTTGTTTAACCTTAGCACCCTTATAATTGTCACTTTATACCACATTAACCTAACCTAAACATTTTATAATTTACTATAATAATAGCCCAGGTCTGTTGGTTGGTTGGTTGGTCACGCTTTCACGATGGCCGATATAGAGCGTTTTAACAAACTTCCCGAATAGGTAGAAGATTGAAATTTGGCAAGGATGCTTGATTAACATTTTAAGGTAATGACGAAAATAAATCTCCAAAAAAGTACTGGGTTCGACTCCAAGGAAGACATTTCCATTTTCCATAAGGTAACGTAAAAATCAATTTTTTGATGTGCAGGCTTTTATTGTTTTGGAAATTAAAATTAGAAGGAACCTACGATCTTCAGATCTGAACCATTTTGAAGAAAAAATTATAAAGTTTCTTATTCTGTTCATCTTTTTCCGCATACAATTCGAAATTGCTCATGTTATACGTTTAATTCACATATTTTGTGGAAATATTGCCATTTTAAAGGAATGTTGCCTTGGCTACCTATTCCATTGTTAGACCACTATATCATATTGTTAATTCAATCCTTATGGGTATAAACGTGCTTTGAATACTTTTAATACGAGAGAGAGGGGGATGGTAATGGAGGGGGGGGAGGGAATGTGGGGGAGGGGGTGGAGAGAGTGAGGGGAAGAAGGGAGGGAGGAAGAGAGAGGAAGACGGACAGACAGACACGACTTTATTGAGGGCGAAATTGAGGCTATATAGTCCCTTCTTACATTTAAGAGAGAGAGAGAGGGAGGGAGAGAGAGGGAATGAGTGGGAGGGAGGGAGAGAAATGGAGGGAGGGGGAAAAGGGAAGGAGAGGGTGGAAGGCAGGGGGAGAGAGAGAGGGGGAGGGAGGCAACTATTTTAAGGTTAACTAAAGATATCCCGTCAGATTGACGGGCAATTACGCTAATTGTTCAATATTAACCATGTTTTGAAAAAATCTTCCGTGGGCATTCCTGGCTTACAATCACTCGCGTCGCTTGGGGTAGCGGCCAACCCGAGGACTAAATTTTCCGATTCTCTGCTTTTTTTGTCGATTTCACCCATTTTCCTAAAATAGCCGGAAATGGGTTGCCGGATCTAGGAGGCTTGACTTGACTCTAGTAATCCCTACAGTCATTCAAAGGTTGTCAAATAGCTGCAGAAGTTGCGTATATCGTCTACTCTAAACAAGTCTGACTGCAGACCCTGCTGAGAAAATCGTGGGTTCAAAGTGAGCGTCGCGTCTATTTTATAAACAGAAAATTCAAATAAATACAACGACTTCTCTCACTATGACATCGTTCGATATTTTTTCCGACTTTTTAAACGTATGTACAGCAAATATTCTTATAGAGTATACACCGCCATCAATCCTGCCTTCCTGTATGCGAAAGTTTTTTTTTAATTGATCATAGAGTAGGACAAGTAATCGCGTCGGACGTCGTGTAGAGAGGGAGGCGCTGCTGTCGGAGGCTATCCCATATGTGTACGAGATGACGCCCAGTAAGGCCGATCGATATACATACATACTCGACGATCGACTAGGCCTAGTCGTTGCTTCGATGGAAAAATTGAGACTCAAAAAAGAGGAAATTGCTTCGGGTGTGAACTGACCCTTGATTGTTGCGACCGTGTATAGTGTATATGCCAGGGACAGGCAGTCGCCTAACTCAGGGTTCTCCAAATTTCACGTTAGGTTTAACTAGCGATGAAGGCGCTGACATCCGCGATATCAGTAGTGTTAACGTTTGGGATTTCGATAAAAATGGTGAAATAAAACGCGATCTGAAAGTAAATGCTACATCAACCAACCGGAAGAATGATAGTATGAAGAATGTATGTATTCCTAAAACGATTTCGAATGGAAAGGCTGAGGTTTATCTGAGAAGCGATAGTAGAAATTAAAAGTCGTCGTATTGAACTGCCGCAGCATCCGTGAGAAAATTGCCGATTTTGAGCATATTATTCGTAGTCTAGAAGCCGATGTCGTGATCGGTACAGAGAGTTGTCTCCCGGACGAGATTGCAAGTCATGAGATATTCCCTCAAGACTATCGAATTTTTAGAAAGGATCGTAGCATCCGGTCTGGAGGTGGAGTATTTATAGCAGTCAGCAAAACATACCAAAGTTTTCCACTACGGAATAACGACGTCGAAGTTGAAAGTGTTTGGTGTAGTGCTAGAGGAAGCGATTCTAAAATAGTAAATATATGCGCATTTTTAAGACCTCCCAATTCAAGTTTAGAAATTATTCATAATCTAGAGCAGTGATTCTCAACCGGTGTGCCGCGGCACATCAGTGCGCCGTGAGGAAGAGACTAGTGTGCCGCAGACTCCGAAGATATTTAATTTTTAAATTATTTATGTATTTAATGTACAATGAAATTATACAATCATTGCTTTACCAATCCTAAAAACCTAATATAACTGCGACTTTTACTTGTTGCGCCAGCCTTTGTCTTAAAAAATGAGTATTTACGCAGTGAAATTAATTAGGGGTGTTTTGGTGTGCCGCGATGTTCTTGAGCATGTATAAAGATGTGCCGTGGAGCAAGAAGGTGGGAAAAAAGGCGACAGTGAAAATTACAGGCCAATTTCGCTTACCTCCCTATCTTGCAAGGTTCTCGAGCACATTATCGTTAGCTCCGTGATGGACTTCTTAGATAGTCAGAACTTGCTAAGTAAATATCAGCATGGCTTCAGGAAGACGAGATCTTGTGAAACACAGCTCGCTCTGTTCGTTCACGATATACTAAGATCAGGAGATCGTAAGACTCAGTTAGATGCGGTTTTCCTCGACTTCAAGAAGGCTTTCGATAAAGTCCCGCACAGTAAGTTAGTGAAGAAATTAAATGACTGTGGAATAAATCGAAAGATAATCGAGTGGATTAGGGACTTTCTTAATGACCGTGAACAAATAGTAGTTATAGATGGATTTAAATCAGATTCAGTCAGCGTAGCCTCAGGCGTTCCACAGGGAAGTGTAATCGGCCCCCTACTATTCCTTTTATACATAAACGACTTAGATAAGGTTATTAAAAGTAAAATCAAGTTATTCGCGGATGATACAGTAGTTTACAGAGAGATTAACAGTCCTAATGATCAATTATTACTTTCTGACGACTTAAATGCAATTCTCGAGTGATGTAAAGAGTGGCAGTTAGAGTTGAATTTAGGAAAGTGTTCCTTTATGAGATTCTGGGGAAACAAAAACATCGACGCGACGAATTACATCGTTGAAGGCGTTCAACTAAAACTAGCCGATTCCGTCAAATACTTAGGCGTTACTTTAACAAGCAGCCTCTCGTAGGATATGCACATACGAAATATATGCGGGAAGGCTAAACAGAAACTAGGATTCATCAAACGCATAGTAGGTAAAAGTGAGGAAAAAGTCAAAGAGACATGTTACTTCTCCTTAGTAAGACCGCTATTAGAGTACGCGTCGAGCATATGGGATCCGTACGAGAAAGGATCAGTCTCAGAGCTAGAAAGAGTGCAGCGAAAAGCCGCTAGATTCGTCAAAAATTGTTACGATAGAAACAATAGTGTTACAGCCTTGATACAGGACTTAGGATGGGAATCACTAACTGAGCGCCGATCACGCTCTAGGTTAAAACTTCTCGAAAGATTTAGAACGCATATATTCTCCAGCGATGTCGAAGAAATAATAAGAGCGCCAACTTATATTGGTAGAATGGACCGTCCTCGTAAAATAAGAGAGATAGCCTGTAGGACTGAGAGGTATAAAGGCTCGTTTTTCCCTAGAACAGAAGTTACGAAAAGAAATCAGCCGACGTAGAGTGATACTATACATTATTATGCGCTTTACCTTGGTGCTATTGCACCCCCTGCCACACACTATTGCGGTGGCTTGCAGGGTGAACTATAGATATAGATAGATAAGAAAGGTAGAGAAACACTGTTCTAGAGAAACAAGTAGCAACGCTAATATCGAAAAATAAAGAGAGGGCCATTATAATTGGAGGAGACTTCAACGTACCTTCAATTGACTGGAATTATAATTGCTTTGATCCAGGTGGTAGAGAGCGTGAATCATGCGAAGCCCTGATAGAAACCTTCGTTAAACACTCCTTGTGTCAGCTAGTATGATGCCCGACGAGATCGAAAAATATATTAGATTTACTGGTAACGAACTACCCTGAGCGTATGAACAAGCTATCCATAGAAGAAGGAATAAGCCGTCATAATGCCGTGTACAAATACGTTGAATTTAAGCTAAAAGTGGAGAAACGGTTAAGGCCAAAGGCGATTTCTCGAACTTTAGGTCTTTTTTACAGACGCAATTCCCTAATTTCTGCGAGGCATCAATCGACGCTAGTACAGAGGAATCATGGTGCATGTTCAGGGATATGATGCGAGAGGGTACGGATAAAATCATTCCACATTAACTCAAACGTGTTGGTGCGGAGCCAAGATGGTACAACCAGAAAGTTAGATGCGCTCTTAGACGGCAAAGAAAACTTCACGCTCGCTTAAATAGTAATTCTTCTAAAGTCTCTGGGGAACATAGGTCAATGATACGGCATCAATACAGAGAGGCGCGGTCAAGAGCTAGAGTAACAATGCAAGAAGCTTTTAATGACTACAAAAAGAAAGTTCAGCATAATAATTTGAAAGAAAATCCGAAAGCATTTTGGTCGTGCGTTAGGGAGGTTCACGGTAGAGGCCCCACTGAGAACGGAGGCAGGTGATGCAGTTCACGATAGCGTGGAAAAAGCGAATTTATCAAAATATGTCTCCCGGGCAGTGCCGTAACTAGGGTATGATGTTCCCGAAAAAAGTGCCCAAAGTTCATTTTCCCATAAATAAGTATTATTTTAATACTAAAATGTTCATTTATATGTAATAAAAACGCTATTATTCTGTAGTAAAACGCAGAAAAAATTATATCCTACATAACCAAGGTGTTGCCATAGGTGCCATATCCCTTAGGTACCTACGTCTCCGCTCCAGGGCCTGAGGGCATACCCACCCGTATTTTTTAAAGAGCTAGCCTCCGTAATCGCACGAATTTTCGAATATTATTATTTGAAAATAATATTTGAAAATTCCGTTGCACATGGTATCGTTCCGAAACACTGGAAACTAGCATACGTAACGCCCATCCAAATAGGCGGTGATAAAGAGCATATAATCGACAGAAAAAATTAAATGAGTGCTAATTAATGTATTAGTAATTATTTTAAAAGTGCCATGGAAACATTACTGAGCTGCAAGATCTTTCAAAGCAAATAACACGTCATCTCACTTCTCGGTGTGTGTGCGTGTGTTGTCGAATGTCATAAAGATGATGTTGCATTTACAAAAACGTAACTTTGCGTGGTTGGATTTTCAGGTATGGCTACTGTCAAGGAAAACTTCGAACACGCCGGAACGTTGGCTCAGAAATGAGACTGACAAGCCAAAAAGCCACGGATCAATATACTTTGCAGAAACCACCAAGTTATGGACGATCGATTTCTCTCGACTCCTTGGCATTATGAGTGCTACTTCGCTCCACATTCCATACACTAGGTAGATTTTAAGGCTAACCTCATTATCTTTCGGAATATCCGTGTTATAGACGTTCCAGAGGCATTTCGTCCACGGACATTTCGTCCAACTACATTTTTGACCAGTTGAATGATCGCCAAAATATTATAAACTGAGGCTAGAAATGTCATTTAAAGGGTATGCAAGAATAACAACCCAAAGATAATAGCAACAAATGGGATGGAACAGAAGGGGCTACAATATTACACAGTGAAATGCAGACAATATGAGTGATGACTGTTAACGTCTGTGGACGAAATGTCGTTGGACGAAATGTCTGTGGACCGGTATAGACGTTGCTCGAGTACCGGCCAGTTATGGAAGACCTTTCTTTACCATTCCTATCGAATTATGGGGCCAATTAAGATGGTCCTTACATCTACATAATACCCTGCAAATCACCAGATTGGTGGGTGGCAGGGAGTGCAACGCAGGATGGGCAAATTCGTAACACGTAAGAGGGGTGTAACATTACTATTAAGGGATTTGAACTGGGTATCGTTAAAGCTTCTGGAGAAATGTAGGTCGGAAGGTCTAGCGGAGGAGGTTTTAGGAATAAAATTAAAGCGCCAAAGTACATAGATAGGTTCGCGGCAATAAAATGTGAAAGATCGCTTGTAGGAGAGAACATCATCGAGGATCGTTTTCCTAGGGTTGCCACCCGTCCGGATTTTGTCCGGACAGTTCGGAAATTTGTTGACATGTATCGAGATGTCCTGTGTCCAGATTCCACACTCTTCTGGACGTACTTTGTCCTGATTTCTGTTGAATGACAAACAGTAAGCAAATTTTAGAAGCTGATTACTTGAAAACTGAAATTTTATTTATAAATATATAAAAATTATGATTTAAAAAATCAAAATCCGTGTTGAAAGTATATCTTTCCCGTCCTCTGATAGGATAAACAACAAGGCGATTGCCACAGAAACCGCTCAAATGGGTCGCCAAAATATGACAATAAATAAACTGTTTCTTTCTGAAGTTTGTCTATTAAGTTCTGTATTGTAAAAACTCCTACTAACTGAACCAATATCATCAGGAAATGCCTGATGGAATTTCAGGTTAATCGTGTGATTGATAATTGGATTAAGTTTTTCGACAATTTTTTAAGTCCAAATTTACTGTCAACAGTTCAGCATGTATATGTGGTGCTAGCAAGTAATGCATACGCAGAGAGGATTTTCAATGTAATGACGAACCTTTGGAATGACAATCGCTCGATGATGCTTACTGACATGGTTAAAGCAGAATTATTCATTCACTTCAAATATTCAATGTCTTGCTCAGAATTTGCTAAAATGATTGATTCTAGTGCATGCAGAGGTTTATTAAAATCTGCTAAGAGTAACAAAAAGAAAAATTCAAAAATAAAAATATTGTATAACAAGCAATTATACACAATTTCTGTATATCATTTTTTAAGAAAAGTGTTTCATATTTAATATGCTGGTTTAATAAAGGTATTTAACGGAAAATTTATATTTCTATACATATTTTTAAAAAATATTCACATATTTAGATTGAATAATGTGCTTGGAAAATGTCCGGATTCTCTGTAACGAAAAGCGAAGAATGTCGGATTTTCTGTTCTGTAAAGGTGGCATCCCTAGCTTTCCTCCGAGGATAATACGAGATCATAACAGGAAAATCTAAACTGCCAGAGATAACTGGCAATCAGGCATTGCACCCTCAACTTCGGTGGATTGCAGGGTAACCCGTAGACGTATAAATTGAAGTACGTTTGTCGACTGTTAACAAAAAATGAATGAGCAAATAAAGATTGTTTATTTATTTATACATAATTTCCCATACAGCGTAATCGCCATTTTACAGTGAAATATTAACAGTAGACAAAGACATAAATCAACATATAACGCAACATCCATGCCCGAAGCGGGATTCGAACCCGCGACCTCTGGGTTAGAAGGCAGGCACACTGCCAACCAGTCTGACCGGGCCGGGAGCTTCGATAAAGTAGTTTTACATGCATTTTATATTTAGCGCGTTAAAAGAAATGCTTATAGTGTACTTTACTGTGTATCTGTCTGTCTGTGCACTTGCTTAAATTGAAACTGTGACGAAACCGTAAGAGATAAAATATGTACTTGGTAGATTTCTGAAAATATGTACTTGGTAGATTTCTGTACGGCTGCCATTCGTTTTTCTTTGGATTGGGGCTTCGAAATATATAAAGTTTGGTTTGGGACCCATTTCATTTTTAGGCGCGTTTCGCCTCCAGCGTGAGCGCCTATTGTCGTTGGTCTGTCCGTCCGTCCGTCCGCATGTTCGTTCTCGGCTTCTACCTAACGGATTTGAATGAAATTTGATATTAAGGACTTAACTATCAAAGATAATAAGATAATAGCAAAAATGAATCACGTAAGCCAATCAGGGTTACCACTTTACTGGGGACAAAAAATGAACTTTCTGTCATATCTCGTAAAGTATTGTTCGTATTAAAATATCTTTCAAATAAAACTTATAGAACTAGTAGAGTAGTGTATTTCATTTCCTGTACGTTTCTATCGTAGGAATAGCCGTTATCAAGAAAATCAAACGAGAATGTCTTAATTCGACTTGAACTTAGAAATTTTCTTGTATGGTTACTTCTTCATTGTTGCTAAAATAAACAATCTCACAAACAAACGTTTAATTTCCTTATGTGTGCATGCAGTATTATTAAATAGGAAGAAAATGGATTATTTATGATGAAGAAAAACTTTAAAACGCTATTTTCCTTACGTACATACACGTACATAAAGTAAAACTCGTTTATAACGATCACGCCTAAAACGAAATCTCGGCTATAACGAAGAAATGTCTCGGTCCCTTGAACTTCTCCATAAGGGCATTGGTTAAATTTCTGGGATGTAACGAACACGCATTTTACGAATTCTCGGCTGTAACGAACAAATGTCCCGTGGCAAAAAATGCCCCATATATAACGAATTTTGGCGAACAGAGCGATAAGTAATGAATAGTTTCTGCCCGTTTACCGTGCACTTGTTCGTAGAGGTCCCCTTCCTCCATCTACCCTTTCCATACGAATTTCCACGCTCCCTTTGTTTTGAAATTGATATTAAAAATGTGAAATGTTTATGTAAATTAATGACCATAATAATAATATTAATTGGCCATTTTAAAAATCGTATGTAATAGCAGTCGAACATTTTACATGCCGCGAAGTTGATAAGCATCTCTTTGCATATGTAAGTACGGCATTGAAGTCGACTCACTGCAAATACAGTAAAAGCTGTGTTATCCGACTATCTTGGGGATTGTGGAAAGCCGATTAGGAGAAATATCCGGTTAGGGGAGCGATTTTCGATTTTAACATCACAAATTTAGCAATAACCAAACAAAATTGGGCTTAGGTTCACTATCGTACTCCCTAAACATAACTATGCATGGGGTTTGCATTTTCCATTTTAATTCTTCCACACGTAGTTAGATATAGACACTATTTACCCATTCTTATTTAATACGTTGCTACGCTTACATGCAAAACAAAAAGACTATTGAAAAGTTTAGGGCGTCCGGGAAGTTTGGGGATTACGGCAGTGAACCTGTTCCCAAAATTGAATTTATTGGATTATATCTTTCTTATTTATCTTTATTTACTCTATTAGAAAAGGACGAAATTATTTAATTCTTCTGAACATTTCTGTGAAAACCAGTCATATAATATTTTATCCATTTCCTCCATTTTTGACTTAAGAAGCGTATGATGTTTATTAATTGATTTACTCGTCTCAGAAGATGACACAAATTTCATTAATTTAGCCTTATGAGCCTTGGTATCGTAGAGCGTGGAAGATCCGATGTTGAATTCTTTTGCTATGGCTGCTCTATTTTTTCCATTTTCAATTCGTTTGATCAGCTCCAGCTTTTGTGTTAGCGTTAAACAAACCTTTTCTCTCCTGTTCCTTGCTTTTAGGTATTTATTTTTATGCCATATTCAATGGATGGGTAATTTCTTAAATAATAAAAAGCGATAAAACTGGAAATTGTAGAAGTACACCAAAACATCTAGACAATGCAAATGGCTTACCTAACCAATAACACCATGCTTACTCGGCAGCCACAGAAGTATACAGAGTAAATACGTAATATATACATCTTATATTTTAAGAAATTTTAAAGTGGAAGTTGTGGTATTACACAGATACTATTCACACAAAAATTCATAAAAAAAGAAAAAGAAATACAGAATGAATTGTATTTATGTAATTGCCGGTATCTAAGGCTGGCCGGTTCTAAATAACCGGATAGCACAGCTTTTACTGTATGTGTATACGTGTTATATGGGATGTATAGGCCAAAAACCATGTTTCTCGTATATAACGTAGTCACGCTTATAATGAAGCAATGAGTCGGCCCCCTCAAATACGTATTAAACGAGTTTTACTGTAATTTCTTTCTAATACTCCATTTGTGATACGCTGTACACTTTCCTAACTTGTTTAAAAATTGATTCGAAGGCGTTAAAGATGGAAAGCTGATAATATCAGCTAAGGTTTCCACATCAATGAAAATTGAAAATTTTGGGAAAAATCCATCATGAAAGTCATTTTATTTTGAACTTGAAATTTTTCTGACGTGGATTTATCATTTATTGTCAGCGAGAAGAACCTTCATAGCAACTGAAGTCAACAAGATCTACTAAAAATGCGTAAATACCTGCAATTTCCTTTATTGTGGGCACGCAACATAATAAAAAGTAGTTTTATCCAGTGTTGAGCTCGCGGGAGCCGGTTGTTAATTTTTCTCTGAATTTGCGAACCGGTTGTTACATTTTTAGAAACTATGAAAATTTATCGATTTTGTTCTTTTAAGTACATTTTGCCCTATCTGGCAATCAATTACCGACGGTGTATGAAATGGAATATATTACGAACAGGACGCTTGTTAATGCTAGCGAAGCGGTATTACTAGCCTAGAGTAGGGTTGCCAGATTTCGGTTTTGAAGATACGGGACAGACAACCAGATTCTTCAATAATATATTGGACAAATACGGGACACTTAAAAAATCCGAAACAGTCTCTATTCTTATGCGTTAAAACAACTTATTGTTAGTGTCAATCTTTACTTTAATTAATAAAAATTCAAGAAAAACAATATAAAGTTTATATATACGATATAGTGTCAAATGAATCTCTGCCTTCAAAATACGGAACATACAATTTTGAAAGGGGATGATAAAAAAATTAATTACACTGGTCTGAATTGATTTTGATGTTTTCAAACTTGCATCTATTTTTATCCCATTTTTGACGCTAACTGCGAAAATGAAAACAGTTTTTGGATATCACGTACGGTTTTGTTGCAAACAGCCCGGGTCTGTTTTTTTTCAAAATTTACCTAAAAGGTGTGTAGGACTATATAACAACGCACGCGTATACAGGTCCGGATTAAGCGGTTCATGGGCCCCACGCAAAGTACACGTTCTGGGCCCCGGCCTAAAATTGGGCCGGATTAATTTAGAGACCCATTCATTCACAGCACGCGTGTTTTTTATCCGTCCTTTTTTATTTTTCTCTCCCCTCCCCTCCCCCTACCTTTCTGTTCCTCAGTTCCTTCCTCCACCTTAATCTTTCCACGAAATCGTAGACAGTAAAAAATGAACTAAATTCCCGTATTATAAAATCCAATGCAATGTCTGCAATGTCTGTAAGGTTTTTTTTCCCATCATTCATCACAATACGTAAATATGGACCGATTTTCTTAGTGTTCGCTTTATTTGACGGCTACAACTCTATACTATCTTATTCTTGCGATTTTTACATGTTACACGGTCGAAGTTTTCAGAAATACGCATTTTTCGAAATTTTGCGGATTTTTCGTACTCATTCCGGGCGTTGCCAAGGAGACTCTCATTGTTGCCTCCGAGTCAATTAACATCGATTAAGCCTTCAAATATGTGAAAGAATAGCGTTATTCCCTTCGCACCTTTGTTTAAGCATAGAAATTATTGCTGTAACAACGTAAAACTTTAAGTAGAAACTTAAATATTTACGGATAATGGTAAGCGTTTCTAACGATTTAATCAAAGCAGTTGAATCTTCATTTCATCATTTGAATGCTGCAATCTTATCTTTTTATAAGTAGAACTATTATATTATACATCTATAATGCTTGATAACGCAAATAGGCTCACGCATAAATTTCAAATTAGATGAGAATAGAGTCATACGATACTTTTTGACACATTACATGATTATCTTCTCTTCATTGATAATATAAATAAACGGTGTCATTGATTGTTATATAAAAAAGAAAGGTCATATACTACTTAAATAAAAAGAACCAAAGAAAATTAGAAACAAAGTTCCGCGATCAATTACTGTGTAGCATTAATTTCCTCTCTAATATTACTTTTAAAATGCACATTTCTGACTGACTTCGCATAATAAAATCGAGCCCGTGAACCTCACATAAATGTTATACTGTGGAAATGCATCATTCGAGTTAAATGTGAATTATTGAGATAAACTTATTTTACACATTTTTTCATTTCTTAAAAATTAATTTAAAAAATGCGCAAACATTGCGCGGGCACAGATAGTAACAATAAAACTAGGTCTTTATATCAACAAATAATGCGAAAGATATACTAAAACAAGTGAGTAAAGAATTGCAGAGCAAATTACATAAGGCGCTTTTTTAAAGAATACTAAAATAAAATCTGATGTGGCCAACACATGACTTTCTCCATATTTGGGGTATAGATATTTAAATTATTATGAGTAGCATTATAAAGCAAAATTATTATTTCGTATCATAAAAGAAGACACGTCATTGCCGTAAATTACGTATATTTTGAATGTTTAGAGAATTCACCGCTACATGGTGTTGGCGCTGTATACTGGTATTAAGAAAAAGCGAAATATATCCGAAATGGATGGTTCTACGAAAATTAGTTTCAAACAAAACTTGGAAGAAATATTATTCTCTACAACTTTGGTCCTTACGAAGATTACCAATAACGATGTTTTTAAGGAGATATTTAACGGAAACCGAAAAACCGGTTATTTATAAATAACTCCTAAACAATAACTCCTATAGAAAATTGTTTCAAATGAAAACTGTAGGAAATTACATTCTCTATAACTTTTGTTTAGAATTGTATATACAATAATGATGTTTTAACAAAGAAATATCGCAAAAACCGAATCGGGTTTCGAATAAACCGCGACTTCCGGTTATCCGTTATTGTCCAAAAACTAATCAGTTCTTTGTGCTCATGTTAAAGTGTTATATATGAAGTTTGGTAACGATATGGCATGTACTTTTTGAGTTAGAGCGCCCACACTAACATACACACGCACACACACACAGACATCATTCCGAAAATAGTCTAAACGTGTTCTAGGGACCTCAAAACATGTATTTCCGTTGAAATCTCGAAGTCGATTTTTTTCATGAATACAATACTTTCCCATTACTACGTATGGAGAAAGTAAAAAACACTCCCTTGCAGACCAACCTATCTTGAAAATTTTGCATCTTTAATAATATTCAATACATTAATTATGTAAAAACATTTTCAGACCTATGTAATTATACTTTTGTTTAAAAAGTTAATTAACTAATCTCACAGCCATGTATTTTACCGTTAAAATGTTAAGCAGCGTATCAAGTAAGCATTTCTTCAAAAACAATTGCCATTAAATTACATCGACAGAATATTTCATATAATAAAATTTTAGAACTGTGTAATTTCACTTACTTTCGCTTAATAGCATAATTTTTTATTTACATTCGTTGCCGTGGATACGGCCAACAATACAAAAGTCATAATGGACCTGTATAGGTAGATATTTCATAAGGGGTTTTCTAACGGACAGGCGGACAGACCTCATATTTTTTCCATGTCTAGTCCGAATGTAGAACTATACACACACACGCACACACACACTAGCAGATTTCCCCTTGAATTTCAAAGGATTTAGTGACTCTAAAACTTCGACCGTGTAACATGTAAACATCGTAAGAATAAGATAGTACACAGTTTTAACCGTCGAATAAAGCAAAAATGAAGAAAACCTGTTTGCAATTACCTATTTAGATGAGTGAAAGAAGAAAATCTTGCACTCTGAAAAATCGAAAATTACGTGTAAACTTATGAGAAAATAACTATTGAATTACGCACCCCCCACCCCAGATTTTTTATAGCCTTATTGCCTATATTATCCGCTGGATATAATTATTTACCTATGCGAAGTTTTGTGACGATATCTTCAAAGGTTTGAAAATCAAAATTTGTGGAAAATCTACCTCTAATTATTTGTTACTTATGTACGTAGTTTTAAAAACAGTTTGCTTTGGAGAACTCTATGCCACACTTTGTGTTTCTTTCTTCGCTACTTTAGTTTATATTAGGTATATATTATTTCTTTTAGTTTATATTAGGTATATATTACTTCTTTTAGTTAATACTAGCAGAATTTACCGTTGAATTTCAACGGATTTAGTGAAGCTACTACAGCACAACATACAAACTCTTTAAAATACCTATATAGCAGATACTTTTAAAATTACAATAGCTTTTCTTAACAATTAATCATATTTGCTTGTAACAAACCCTTTCCGAGCCTTTTGCATTCAAATATAACGATAATTGTATTTCCTATCATATATATCACTTTCGCCAAATTCAGCTTCATTTCTTCTGTAATTATGCCTCGCTGAATTATTTACTTTCATGTCTTGTAAGCAAGAAACCCGTGAAAAAGCAACGTACAGTTGTCCGTGATTGAACATTGACTCCGGTAAATGTACACCAGATACTTGAGCTTATTTACTTTAATAAACATTATAATGTAGAATATAATGACTTTACTTACAAAAAATGTAAGATGCCAGTATTCAATAGACGAAAGAAGGTTCAATTACTTTCATCAATAAACGCTTCCTGAATAATAATCAATATCTATTTACGTTGCTATCCATAAACATCGATCGTTTCGTTGCTTAAACAAAAGTGCGAATCGAATAACGATAAACTTTCGTCTATTTGTAAGCTTCATTGAAGCTAATTGAATCGGAGGTAGCAATGACGGCCGCTTTGGCAACACCCTGAAAGAGTACGAAAATCCACAAAATTTTGAAACAAGAGGCGTATTTCTGAAAACTTCGACCGTGTAACATGTAAACTTTGCGGGAATAAGATAGTATAGAGTATTATTCGTAGAATATAGCTAAAACGAAAAAAATCGGTCCGTATTTACGTATTTTAATGCTTGAAGGAAGAATACCTTGCAAGTCAAGAAATAGATTCATACGTGTTAATCCCTATATTGGCAGCACAGATTAATCCCGGTTGACCAAACATTGACAATTCACTAAGTTATGATGTAAGGAATAATCGTACTAAATTTGGTTATTCTAGCTCTTATCGTTTAGGAGTAGTTCCATGAACAAACACACAAACCAACAAACACACAAACCATCAAACACACCCTTCAAAATATATTATAATAAATTACGTATTGTTTATAACGGTTGTCACGTAAATAGATAATCCAACAATACGCTCATTCCCGTGTTATTTAAATGGGGAAAATTAAAAGAGAAAAACATTCTTAATACAAAAAATGTAGTCCAAATCACTTTAAAAACCCTCCCACTTTGCTTATCTTTTTATTGCGGTTAAAGTGGCACCTTCTTCTTGCTTCTATGTTTTGTAGTTGTTGCGCTATAAATGCACAAACACATTATTCAAAATATATAATAATTTGTTAATTTTAAAGTTTTTATATTAATAAGTAAGAAGAGATTACGTACCTTTTACACTTTTATAATAATCAAAACAGAATTTAATGTTGTAATATATATATATATATCTTGCTCAAGCAGACTCCTGTTTTATTATTTGTATTTCTTTTAGAGTTTGTCTAATACTTCAAGATATCCTGTTTATTAGCAATGCAATATTCCAGAACGATAAATAATACGTTGTTATGTACTGCTATTGTTGTTCAAATTTTGTTTATTTAATTAATTATAATACAAACGAAAATAAAATTAGGTACTTTCCCTCTCCTTCCCCTCTCTCCCATATAAATGCATTGAACTCTCAATTTCGGCGACAGTGAGAGTTGTCATGGTAGTTTATAATGGGTATTGTAATAAAACTGATAAAATCACGTATTTTATTGATTTTAACCGTATTTCTACGCGAATTCGACCAGAAATCGGAATCTGTAATAAAAATAAACTTTGTTCTTTCCCGCAAAGAAGTATCCAAGTCTCAAATTCGTACCGTGAT
This sequence comes from Uropetala carovei, assembly GCA_036926305.1. Taxonomy (NCBI): domain Eukaryota; kingdom Metazoa; phylum Arthropoda; class Insecta; order Odonata; family Petaluridae; genus Uropetala; species Uropetala carovei. The sequence continues at coordinate 1,224,606 of JAXCHB010000150.1, forward strand.
TTTAAGTAATTTTAAAGTGCAAATTAAAAGTAGTCTACACTCATCCCTGTATTTTAGTTGCAGGACGCGGCAAAATACGTGACGTTTGATAATTAAAACATTCGCCATTTCGAATCAAAATGACGTACAAAAACAAAACCTTGACCATTCACTAAGTTAGGATGTAAGGAAGAATCGTACCAAATTTGGTTATTTTAGCTTTTATCGTTTAGGAGGAGTTCCATGAACAAACACACAAACCAACCAACACTCTTCAAAATATATTATAGGAGATATATATATCCTGAAAATTTGGTGTTTGTAGCTTGCGTAATTTTTGAGTTATTTGTACACGGACAGACAGACGGATGAACCGAATACATAAGCTCTTTTTTATTTAAAAAAAGCGCTAATGATAATTACGACGAATTTTATACGGAGTGTCATTACTTTAATAATAATTAAAACGGAATCAAATCCGAAGTTATTTATTTTTACTATTAAACAAAGTAAAAATGTTTATTTACTAATTTCTTTGGCTCTGTTGTTTATAGTAACTATGTCAACTATGTAAACAAAGCGCCGCTTCACCTTGTATATTATAGTATGAATAAAAAAATATCAATGCGAAAAAAGAGGAGATCACCAAACTCAAAACGCCATCACGGTTGCGAGTGAGCGTCGTGAACTCGGAAAATAAACGATCGAGCAATCGCTCGCTTCCGAGGCGAAGGATAGCGCCGCAGTGCGGCCCAGCCATGCTTTGCGAGAGACGACGCTCGATTCTCGGAAATCCCGTTTCCAAATCATCATCCCGCAGGCATCTTCTTTCACGGGAATGCTGTACCGCTCTCTCCCCCCCCTGCAACCGATTTCCGCGAGACTCGGTGAGGTAGCGAACCGCCAGCCCCTCCCTTTCCGATTTGTCTTTTCCACGAACTCTCGCAACGCCGCCTGACGTCATTCCACTCCCCTCCTCCCTCCCTCCACACTCCCCGTCCTCCTCACCAGAGAGAGAGAGCCGCCTGCGACCTTGTATAAGCACCGCCCTCCTACGCCCAGGCAGCAGTATTGCCGAGTGTCGTGGACGGAGTGCGCGAGGGAGCGACGTTGTACCGAACCAGTCATCGGACCTCAATCGTGGCAAAGGGAAAAAAGATCCTTTTTGGTGCTCGTGGTCTCCGATAACGTGGATTACGGAAAATCAGAAAAGTGTCCTTCCCGACGTGTCTGCGAAAGGTGGCGAAGCAAACCTCACCTGTTGCTCTTCCCAAAGTGGCGAGATCTTTTATAGGAGTTTCCGGAGAGGGAAAGCAAGTGTAGATAGAGGAGGAGAGACCGTCCTTATGTCTCGGCTGGTCCCTGGCCACGCGCTACTTGCTCGCTCGGACGGCAGATCCTTGGAAATGTATTCGGACTGGGGAAAGGAGTCCAAGGGGCGTTCTCATTCGCCCACTCTCGCCCCTCCATCACTGGTAAGTTCGTCTCCCGTTAAAAAAAAAATAACGTTTCTGTCGTTAGAATCATCCCCGTCTTGCAATAACTACAATCGATCGAGAGGACACAAAACTTGCGCTCCGATATCGTGGTTGTCGGTCGCTCTGGCGCCCTCCTTCCCTATCCCCACTCCTCCCCAATCTCCACTCATCCACCTCCCCTCTCTTCTCTCCTTTCCCTCCCACTCCATGGCTCTTTCGCCGTGCGTCACTTCCCCCCTCCCCCACTCCCTTCCTCCTCGCTATCTCTAGGGGCTGTGTAATGGCATTCAGCGCTCCGCGACTGTGCCCACGGAGACAGAGCATATACATATATGATATTCGCGTATCTTGCGAATCCGCCCACTTTCTATTGTCTTTTCCATCGAGGTTTAAGAAAAGCTAGATGAATTTCCCGCATTATTTTAGAATTTGTAACGTTCTCGAGAGCCAGTTGATGACCTCCAATAGCTCGAATATGCATGTACATATTTGGGATGCATATCTCGTATTTCGCGGTGAGGTGTGCACTTCTCAAAAGGCCCTTTTTTTAGTGAATTGGGATAGAAGGGATTTCGGTCCGATGTTTACCGCGAACGAGAGGGAGGCGTCGAGTCGCATTAACCACTCCCTGGAATTCCTGCGTGTAGTTTTTTATCAGGAGGAATATCCGTCAACTTTTTTTTTTAGCGAAGACGAATGGCATTCGCCAACGTTAGTGATAATTTCGCAATTTACCCCAATCTTCTGCTATTTGTTATTAACTGGTTGAATCGTCTAGTTTTTAACCTATGAAAACGCGCGCGTATCCTTTTGAAGCTCGATTGGAACTACCCCGCCGATGCGTCATGATTTTGCGCGTCGACTGGCGGAGTGCTCTCTCTCTCTCTGTAGAAGATCCTACAGAAAAGATATAAAAATATTTCATTCGCCTTTTTTATAGTTGAACTTCTATAATGGTTCTTTTACATTACATGGTTATTCTGCAATACGCCAAAATCTCTTTTAGCTTATTGTCGTATTTGGGAAAGGGTAGGCTAGACCAAAATTCATTCTTTTTTACTTCTTAATGAATTATGAATCTTGTAAAAGCAAAATCTAAGCGTGACATCGCTCTTGAAGGAGTTGAATTGGATGTCGCTAGAGGATCGCAAACTTAGCGCTAGGTTAAGACTTTTGTAGAAATTTAGGTCGGAAGTTCTGTTAGAGAAATATTAGAGGCACCCACTTACGTGGGCAGGCACGATATCACGAGGATAAAATACCGGGCGATATCAGGGTTCGTTTTTCCCAAGGACCATACGAGACCATAACAGGAGTGTTGCCCGCGAGAGAAGTTATTAGGTAGGCTTTGGTGCGCGGCACCCCATGCCGCCCACCAGTCTGGAGATTTGCAGGGTATCATGCGGATGTAGATTGTATAAGTAAGACTGTTTTGCGTTCCCATAAAACTCGGGTGCAACTGTCGTTCCATAGAGGAATGTCATGTTAACTACGGGTTGCCTCGCGTGTTTTGCGAGATGTTAATATTTAACTTGGGAGCATCTTTCATGGTATTGCAAAAAACTAGAATCATCTAATGAAAAGCACTGTCGCCTTCTGTCAGCACTAGTTGGTCGGCTAGCAAGCAGCTTGCGCTGGAGTTGAGGTGTAGCTCAATGTAAGCATTGTTTAGCTAGAGCTGTGACCAGAAACCTATAATCCTACCAAATTTCAAGTTTCCAGCTCATCTGGAAGGGCCTCATAATTTTGTATCCTCCTATATCTATAATATATGGATGCTTCTTATACATGATATCTCTATAATATAAATACGCTTCTTACACATGATATATATATATATGTAAAGGTAGCAACAAGGTGTTGGAGGAAGCCCAGTGGACACTTACCTAGATTGAAGAGCCGCTGGGGGTGCTGAGGACACACGAAAAACACAAAAGAACAAAAACGACACAAAAATGGAGCTTTCGGGCGGACGCCCTTCTTCAGCGACGGAGAAACATATACTGTTTAAAGTGACACACTGGGGGGGGGGGGGGGGGGGGGGGAGAGGGGGTAATGAGAGAAGTTCGGGGATAGGAGGAGGCGGGTAGGAGGGACGGCCAATAGGGTTATCGGAGGTTAAGACCAGGGGGGGAGAAAGAGTCAAGGAGAAAGATGTAGGCTAACTCCCACTGTCGATGTAGGGGGCAGGAGTGTCATCCGGTAGGGCGCGGATAATCCTTACAGTAAAGCAGTTATTAAAAGTTGCCTGGTGTAGGTGATGTTTGAGGAGGGGCTGGTGAATGAAAATGAGGGTGGGTGGATGGGGCATGTGCGGCAACAGGGTTTGCCGCAGGGTTGAGATCCTGCAGCGGATGGAGGGTTCACTTCCTCCAACGCCTTAAGCACCTCCCTTCTCCTCTCCCACCCAACACCATTTTGGCTACCATTGACGTCTGCTCCCTCTACACATGAAGGACTTTCTGTCCTCAGAAAACTTCTTGACACAAGACCCGACAAAAGACTCTCCTCCCATTTTCTATTGCACTTGGCAGAAATGGTGCTGAAAAAGAACAACTTCTCTTTTGGAGGGCACCATTATCTCCAAATTAAGGGTACAGCAATGAGCACTCGAATGGCGCCCTCTTATTGCTACCTAGGGGAATGGGAGACTCATTTCCTCAACGCACCTCTCAAATCACTATTGTGGCTGAGATTCATTGACGACATCTTTCTCACCTGGACCAATGGACCTGACTCCCTCCAATCCTTTTTCTCACACCTCTCCTCTCACCCCACGCTTTCCTTCACCTACAATACTTCCACCATTAACATCACCTTTCTGGACATCGACCTTTCCATCCAAGACGGAAAAATCTGCACCGGCGTCCACATTAAACCCAGCAATAGCCTTCAATACCTTCATTTTGAAAGCTGCCATCCCTTAAACACCAAAACCTCGATTCTATATACCCTAGCCCGCCGAGGATGGAGGATTTGCTCAGACAGGTCTCTCTCAGTATATTACTCCATCCTCGAAGATGCCCTTCTAAAACGCGGTTACCCACCGGGACTGATCCGTGACCAGATCCGGAGGGCAATCACACCGGTAACTAAACACCACCCTCACACTCCTCCTATTCCCGATTTTACCCCTTCCCTTACCACCCTCTTTCACCCCGGGATCCACGAGGTCCTCAAGGAAATCCTCCATGCTGCCCACCCAATTCTTACTTCCACCTCCCACCAATCCCCCTTTACTAATAAATTCTAGAAAACATGTAAATTGGTGTAGAGGTTTTTATATTTGCATTTTAAAATTACTTCCCGTCAACTTACGAACTCGAGACTTCAACCATCGGATAGGATATAAATTGTAGTTTCCTATTTTTGAAGACAGAATTCAAATCCGAGTAGAATTAGCGTAAATTTATAGTTTTTATCGCAAAAAAGTGATAATTTTCTTGGTCTAACAATAGACTTCCTAGGCAACAGGCTTAAGGATTTCATATGGGTAAGCTTTTAATGGGAATCAGAGGTAGGTATATATTTTTATGTTAAGTTAAACTGCACCTAACGAAGGAAATCCGATACTGATATAATCCCCATTTTTGAGGCGGTTTTGCCCAATTATTGCTCCATACGAGAACAAAAAAGTCGAGGCAGCTGCATAGGACCTAGAGACTTGATATTTGGCACGATTATAAAAATTTCACTGCAACCAAAGTTCAAATTAAATACTGCAAAAATTCCAAATTTTAAAGGCGTTATGGCACCATTTATGCCCCATACCAGTGTGAAAATTATACAGCAATTCTTAATGAGATACAAACATGAATTTTGGCAGAATAATGGGTTTTTATTTAGGAAGGAATCTGATATTGTAAAAATTCAAAGTCTTAGGGCCTGTTTTGCCCTAGTATTGCACCATACGAGTAATAAAATTATATGGCATTTCTAAATGAGGTACAAAGTTGAAATTTGTTACGGTTTTATTATTTTGTACAAAATCGATTGGGAATATTTTGAAATTGTAAAAATGTTGAATTTGAAAAATGCTTGCAGAATGCAAGCGCCCGTTAACTAGTATATCATAGATATATATAGCATGTGTAAGAAGCTATAGTATAGATATATATATATATAGGAGGATACAAAATTATGAGGCACTTCCAGATGTGCTAGAAACTTGAAATTTGTTGGGATTATAGGTTTTTGGTCACAACTGAAGGAAAAAATCCGAAACTGGCGAAATTCCTATTTTGAGGGGCTATTTTGCCTCATTTTTTTGTCCATAAGAAAACATAAATTGGTGTAGAGGTTTTTATATTTGCATTTTAAAATTATTTTCCGTCAAGATACGAACTCGAGTCTTCAACTATCGGATAGGATATGAATTGTAGTTTCTTATTTTTGAAGACAGAATTTCAATCCGAGTAGAATTAGCGTAATTTATATTTTTATCGGAAGAAAGTGGTAATTTATCTTGGTCTAACAATAGGCTTCCTTATTTCATCATTTAGAAATGCCATATAATTTTATTCCTCGTATGGTGCAATACTAGGGCAAAACAGGCCCTAAGACTTTGAATTTTTACAATATCAGATTCCTTCCTAAATAAAAACTCATTATTCTGCCAAAATTCATGTTTGTATCTCATTCCTTAATTCTTTCATATGGGTAAGTTTTTAACGGGAATCAAGAGGCATATATTTTAATGCCTTTAATGTTAAAATATGCCTAATGAAGGAAATCCGTTAATGTAATAATCCCTATTTTTGGGGCTGTTTTCCCCCAGTATTGCTTCATACGAGAAAAAATGATGAGGCTGCTCCATATGATCTAGAGACTTGAAATTTGGCATGATTATAAAAATTTCGTTGCAACCGAAGATAAAAAAAATACTGCGATTTCCAAGTTTTAAGGGCGGTTATGCCCCCATACCAATGTGAAAATTATACGGCAATTGTTAATGAGATACAATCATGAAATTTGGCAGAATTATGGGTTTTTAGTTAAAACAGATAGAGGAAATCCGATATCGTAAAAATTCGAAATCTTAGCGACTGTTTTGCCACATAATTGCCCTATCCGACGAATATAATTATAATGCACTTCCAAATGAGCTACTATGTTGAAATTTGTTACGGTTATATGATTTTGTACAAAATCGATTGGGAATAATTTGAAATTGTAAAAATGCTAAAATTTAAAAATGATTGCAGAATTCAAGCACACGTTAACTAGTATATATATATAGGTATATATAGCGGTTTGTAACCACTTCGGCAAAATACAAAATTGAGGCACTTCCAGATCTGCTAGAAACTTGAAAATTGGTAGGATTATAGGTTTTTGGTCACTGCCGAGGGAAAAAATCCGAAACTTTCGAAATTCACACTTTGAGGGGCTATTTTGGCCCCCTTTTGCCCCATTTTTGGCAAATAAGAAAACGTAAATTGGTGTAGAGGTTTTCATATTTGCATTTTAAAATTACTTCCCATCAATATACGAACTCAAGACTTAAACTGTCGGATAGGATATAAATTATAGTTTCTTATTTTTGAAGACAGAATTTCAATCCGAGTAGAATTAGCGTAAAGTTATAGTTTTTATCGGAAAAAGTGGTAATTTTTCTGGGTCCAACAGGCGTAATACTTTCATATGGGTAAGCTTTTAATGGGAATCAGTCTTATATTTCTCCTTTAAAACCTTACTAGCGTAATGCCCATTGAAATATCAACGGGAGTAAAGATGTTAAAATATTAAAGTTATTTATAAAAATTTATTTTTATACGCATTACTTGTGTGTAATTCATTTATGTTGGTTTGTTACCCACGTCATATCTTGATCTTGTTTTTTTTATTGAAACTAGAATACTAGTACTAGAGTAAAAGTGAAATTGGATCAATTTTTATTATCAAAAAAGCACGATTTAAAATAATTTGTTTGCGTAAAAAATGCGTCGCATACGAGTGAGTGGTATAAAATCTTTGTTTCGCGGTGTAATGTAATTAATTAAGGGTTTTATTATTATTAATGTATTACTCTACCATCCTGTCCAATATAAGAGTATCGCTGAAAGAAAAATAACTTGTTTCACGGAAGGTTTCAATTTGTATTATCCTTTGAATTAATATCTGCAATTTTATTGGAATGAATAATTTTTTAATAAACGATTTATAATGACAATGGTAATAGATAATGACTATAGTAATAATGATTTTTAGTGAGTAATACAATCGTAAACCAGCATTCAAATTATTCTGCAGTAATAATTTTCTATAGTGTGGCGCGGAGATATTTACGTTAGCCACAAGTTTGACGAGCATCGAGTTCCTTTTGATACAGCTAGGGTTCCGCGAAAGGTTGGTTACCTCGAGAGGTTGGAAGAGAAAAATGTTATGCATTTCTGTGGTTTCGAATGAGACACGCGAACCGTACTTAGCAAATCGCTACCTTAAAGATGGTCACAACAAATGGTGACGTCATTTGCTTCTTCCAGTAGGATCCCGGATAGGAAAAGGGGTTTTGTTTGCGTTCTATGCAGCTGCGCGTCACTTATCCAATGCCGAAGATTTGCCCGAGCTGTTAACCTATTTTTCTGTCATGTGGTTGCGTTAGAAGTAAGGCAATGGCTAAACGGGTTGGGACACTTGAGTAAGCTTCTTTGCGGATTGATGTAACGTCAGGTTATTTTGTTGTCACTACTCGTTACTTTTGGAATCTTAAATGATTCGTGTACACGATATTCTAGGCCAGAGGTCGGCAAATTATTTTCTTCTCTTTTTCAGTATTCAAAACTGCCATTAAATTCATTGTCTGTAACGTTAACAAGAATTGAGTCATGTGCGTGTCATCTATCTATATATATATTTCTCTTACTCCGTCTGCAACAACATTTTTCACTCAATAGATGGCGATACTAACTAATCATTAATGTTCTTTGTATGTAAGACATTCAACAGCGTAAGTATTACAGAATTTACTACAAGCATATACTCAACTATAATTTGTGCTATATATTGTATAAGTTACAAAGAAGCTATTTTCAATTATGATATTAAATGAAGAAGTTTATTTATTTACTGATTGTTGATAGCAACCCTGCAATGAGGTATTTCTTTGTTTGTGTTGAATACCATATGCGAAGAATTATTTGATGGACAATCGATACATTCGGTGGGTAAAACTTTGACTCGTAATAGTTATGTATGATTATAAGATCGGAAACTTTATGTGATATTATTAATATTAATCAAAATAAGTTAATACGCTTCTATATGTGTTTTCGAAAGTAAGGCATCCAAATGCATTTAAAATTATGTTAAGACATTTACTCAGCTATATTAACCGTAACAAACAAAGACTCTCTTGATCTCAATAATTAAGTACTTACAATTAGCCATATTGATGGACCTGATGTGGTCTTTAAAAGTGTGGATAGTATTGTGAGTGATGATGCTTCTGATCAACTTGCATTCCCGGAAGAATTCTTAAATAGCCTTACTCCAACCGGAATGCCTCCTCATGAACTAAAACTAAAACTAGGAGCCGTCATCATGCTCCTTAGAAACCTAATGCCATTGAGAGGACTATGTAAGTGGTACAAGACTTATTGTAACTCGATTACAAACAAAGTAATCGAAGCAAAGGTGATCGGTACAGAAAACTCGGATACAGTATTTATTCCGAGAATCCAACTTATTCCATCTGTTACAAATCTGCCCTTCTGTTTCAAACGAAGACAATTCTCCATACGATTGTCTTTTTCAATGACTATCAGTAAATCACAAGGCCAAAAGTTCGATAAAATATGCCTATTTAACTAAGCCTGTTTTTAGCCATGGAGAATTATATGTTGCTCTATCAAGAGTCAAATCGTTCGATTCAATTACTGTAGTTGCGAAGAAATCTGAAAATGAAAATTGTGTGTATAAAGAAATTTTTGATTAAAATATGTTTATATAAAAAACTGCAAGAATTTAATTTTAAATCAAGGTACGAGTGCATGACAGAACATAACATCTCATGTTGTGGTATAAGGAAATTATTTTAAAGATGCGTTTAAAAATTGCTGGATTAAAATAATGTATTGTTTATATAATTTCTATATTACATAATAAACAAAATTAATCTTATTTTCTCTAAAACTTTTCCGTCATTTGTGACGGGTGCTATCTATGTAGTAGATTAAATCTTTTCGTTGAGATTTTGGGGTAATATAAAAGACTTTAATATACAAATATTCCTGTATTTTCCCTGTTGAAGTTCAACGGGCATTTCTACTAGTTTGTATTATTTTTTCTTAAGATGGTTATATTAGTGGCAGTTGTAGGTCCATTAGGTAGTACTTAATATGAATTTCTGTTGAATGTGAAATAGAAGGCGGAGGCGCAAATACGCTTTTCTTAGATGAAGGCGGAGGTGCGGCTTTGCTATGTTTTGGAAACCGATGTATTAACAGAACGAGAAGAAACGTCGCTATTTATCTTAGCACAGCGGAAATTTTGTTTTAAAGTATTTTTCAATGCATCTACATGATTCCCTGCAAGTCACTCTATTGGTGGGTGGCAGGGGGTGTAGTGCACCGAAAGTCCCTAGTTTTCCTACGTTATCTTTTCCTATTATGTTCTCTCATAGTCCTCGGGGAAAACGATCCTCTATTATATCAGGGCTTTCGAAACTATGGCCCGCGTGCCACATGTGGCCCGCGACCCCATTTAATGTGGCCATCGACCCTGTAATAAATCTTTGCCATTTTTACTAGATATAACAATCAAACATTTTTGGAAAACATTATGCATAACGAAATCATTTTTGAATAACGTAACGAAAAACGTTAACGAAATTTTCAAAATATGTAACTGCAAAGAAAACGAAAAAATCGTTATTTCGTTATGTAGTATATAATATCTCAATTTGTTTGTTTATTATTACCTGTTTTCATTTCTAAGTAATTTTCATTCCAGGAATGAGGCTGAATATTTTCTACTTTCTAAAACTTGATCGGTATGATGCGAGTGTATCAGAGTTATTGAGAGATCTGAAATGGCAGACGTTGAAGAGTAGAAGAATTGAATACAAAAGGAAACTATTTGAAAAATTTGAAAGCTCCGAATTCGTTGAAGACGTACGCGGCATAGTCGTCCCCATCGGTGTTAGTGAACGTAATGTTAGATCACAGTGCAGGAGAAAATATGTCGAAATTACCGCTAGAACAGAGAAATACTACCGATCCTTTTTCCCAGACGCGATAAGACAATCCAACAGAGGAATTAGCTAGACTTCACTTGGTGTTGTGACACCCCCTGCCAAACGCTTCTAGCGGCTTGCAGGGTATTTATGTAAATGTAAATGTAAAATAGTTGTGCTCCATTTATGTCTGATCTCGATTCCTATTCTGTGAAGAAAAAATAAGTTAGATTGGACATGCCGAAAAATTTCCCGGAAAAATCGTAATTTACCCACTTCACTAAACCACCTTTTAAAACGAAAATAACATACATTTGTATATTGTGCGCCTACATTTTCAAAGGGTTTTTCATGTTGATAAGCATATCATTTACTGATCAAGTGGGCCACTTGTAAAAAAGTTTGGAGAGCCCTTCTCCGTATCCTCCGTCCACCGACAATCGGCGGCCCTGGCGGGGGGGAGGGGGATGATTAGCTCCCAACGCAAGGGTCGCGGGTTTGATTCCTGCCGAGGGAATGGTCGGATATGCTTGTTATAAATCTATTACAACACATGTAATTGGGGAAACCTGTTTGCGTTAAATTAATTATTTTTATTAATATTATTGTTATCTCGCGGATCTCATCTATCTGCCCTGCGCTGCACATTTTGTATCTCATTAGCGAATCCCTTTTCGTAATGTTTTTAAGGGATGCTAGATTTGAGCAGCCAATTTTAGGTTATTCTATTATTCTGCGGGCATAGGAATATTTTTAGCGGTTTAAAAAAACGACTAAGCGTTCAGTTTGCCCGTCTGTCAGTATGATGCGCTAACTCGTTAAACGAAAGCAGAAAAAGATTACTTTTTTCGCCATTCAATTCGGTATTCTGCAACGTTCTGCCCGTTTTCTCGTTGGAGGCACTACGTCTGAGGAGATACGTAGGTCGTGAACGAAAGTAGCTGTAGACAGCGGTGAGCTGACAACACTGTAGCATCCGGTTCTCTAAAAAAATGAACTTTTTTCTTTTTGAAAAAAGGAATAAAACCAAAAGATATTATTTTATATATTGTTATTAAAAAAATTCTTTATTGCTCGTTCTTGGTCGATTCGCTTATTTGTATGGAATCCGCGAGCCAACAGGGAAACGTTTTGGTGTGCGGAATTTTCGATGCCCTTGCTCTATCCCTCTCCCGATCGCTTTTTTTCCATCTTTATTCTTACAAGACAAAATCCTTGCCTCGAATGGTTGACGTCATCGTCGGATTCCGGAGACGGTGGCAGCCCCCTTCTCTCGCGAGCGGAAGAAGGGTCGAAGGCCCGACCTCGATTCTATTTCATCACGCGTCCACCTGCGACCCCGTGCGATGATTCACCATCCTCACGACTAGGATGCAAAACACGCGCAGGCGCTCGTCATTAGCTGCTCGCCGCCGCCGCCGCCACACTTACAAACCTCGCTTTTGCGCAATTTCGCGGAAGGTCGCTAGAGAAGCCGCCGCTCTTCCATCCTTGGCGCGGACTTGTCCCGAACGAAGCGTATTTCGCAGCTGTTGGTGGGAAGGAGCGAAGGAATGCGCGAGTCGAATCGTCCCCTCCACTAGCACTCTCTCTCTTTGCCGTATGGCGCCGCCTCGCCGAGCGAAATCGAGTTATTCTGGCCATTTCCGTGATGACGCGTGAGATGACGCACGCTCTGACATTCCGGGACTTCCCTTGGCCAACCGAGATTCTTCTACTCACTCCCTCTAACGATCCTATTCTGTTTCGCTCTTCGCTTTTCGACTCGTTCGGCTTCACTGTGTTCCAGCATGTAATTGACGTAATTTAATGAAGACTGATATTGGACTGCTTATTACTTTCTCCATAAGGTACAGAATTAACAACCCTATGTTGTTTCATACAATATCGTTTTTACTTTCTCCGTACGTAGTTTATAAAGCATTTTTTCGTAAAAAAATCGAATTCGAGATTTGAATGGAAATACGCGTTTAGAGAAGTCCCCCGAGTCACGTTTTCACTGGCGTCTTGAGTGAGTGATTGGAGGTTTGTGCGTGTTCTTAACCCAAAAAAATTCTCATCGAATCAACGCACAACTTCATAATTAAGAGTTAAAATGTGAAGTCGAGGTCTGATTAGGTTTTGGCTGTAATTCGTCAATTACGAAGTAGAAGTTTACTCTGTATTTTTTCCATGTTTTTTCCAATTAATCTCCGTTACGTCTTAATTTATGTATATCAAATTTGCAGGCAATATAATTTTAAACAAGTTTTGTCTTCCTAGAGAGTTTGGACTTTTGATAAGATCATCTAAACGTATCTCATCTGCTAATCCGTCAGACATATACTTTTCTAGCAGTTTAAATCTAGCGTACGTTCCTCTAACGGAGACCATTTCAGATTTTATATTAATGTTTGCAATCGAAATTTCTCTTAACGAATCTATCTGCTTTTCGATGCACCTTTTCTATCTCATTTAGTGAGTCCCATTACGTAAGGATCCCACACAGCTCACGCATATACGATCGAACCTAGGATAAATTACATAATTCCTTCACTTTTTTCCGAGCTACTTCGAACTATTCTCTCTATAAAGGCCAACTTTTTGTTAACGGCACCTATCACTCGGCGAATGTTTGTGTCCCACGAGAGATCCCGATGGATCGTAACTCCTAAATATTTAACCGAGTCTGAAATAGGAATCCTTACTGCGTCTAACGAATGATTAACATCTAACGAGATATTTTTGTTTTTCCGGATTTCTAGCTGTCATGCCTTACACCACGCAGAAATAACTTCCTGATAATTTTGGTGATACTCGTAGTCTTCCGGATTGCTTATTTCCCTGTAAATGATTGCAACCGAAGCATCACTTGCTTTTATCAGTTTTTCTAAAGCCTTGCATACTGAAGGTAGTGGGGAACTTAAAACATTTACTGCGTCGACTCATCCTTTGCTAGCGTGGGTTAGAAAGTGGTTTAAGGCTAATTTTGACGAAGTCTTTCAAGGCATTCCACCTGTTATTAGATACAGCGAATAGTAAATATAATCAGTTAATCATGCGAAACTTTTTATTTATTTATTTATTGGCAAGAATTCAGAGAGCACAGGGCCAATTATACTGAATATCGTAACAACAAGGACGAAACACAACCATGTCCTCGGCAGGATTCGAACCTGCGACCCTAGCATTGGGAGTTAGACACGCTCTTATCAGCTCAGCAGCTTTGTATCATAAGGTTAAGATACTCAACCATATATTATAGCTAGGGTATCTTACCTGATATGTAATATGACGATGATGAATTAGTAATATAATAATTAGTTTCTCTGACTCCGATCCATAGGTCAAGTCTCTTAAGAGTTCGATAGATCGAAATTGCTGTGAAAACTGGATTCACATATAGGGAATGATGAATAAACATTCCGAAAAATGACCAGGGTTCGACTCCAGGGCAAAATTTATATCCTCTGTAAGAGAACACGTGAAAATCGATTGCTTGGCGTGCTGACTTTTATTCTTTTGCATATTTAAATTACTAAAATATATTTTGCACTAAAAAGTAAAAAATAAATTTTGATTTACTAAAAATTTTTATTTAAAAGACTTGATTTAGGACTTTTGTAAAAGTTAAATGGCATTTTAAAATTGTTTTCTTTAAATGCTTAGTAATGTCATGAAAACATGCTTAAAATTGCTAATCTGTTTATTTAAATCACGTCATATTATTATGAATTATTAAAAAACTATTGGATGATAAAAATTAATCTTAATAACGGTAAACGACGAAAAAGAACGAAATTTCATTTGCCTGAAGTCGATTTTTAATACGGGTCTAATCGCTCCACAAATCAGTTTTCAAAATTTGACGGTTTTTCGCGTGGAAATCTTGTTTTTTTGTTGGGGTGGTGTGGCCGTATATAAAGTGAGGTAATTGTATGCGCATTGAAAAAGTGGTCCATTTGGAACTCACTCGATGGCACGAAATACGATGGGATATGAGGACCAGACGCGAAGAAATGTCAGTGGAAGAGGGATAAATGTAGTCAAGATGATGACAGTCTATTTACCATCAAGTTGCTCAGTTACGCACGCATTCCAAATGTGCCGTTGATCCAAGTTAGGGCGATCGGTAATAGGGATTTTTTAAATGTTGGATAATTTTTCCTAAAAAATAGCCGGAAAATGGATTGTGTCGGAGAATTGATTACTGATCTGGGTGGTTTGACTATGCGTAAAATGTACGTAAAACTTACGGAAATCTGTTCATGACAAATCAAAAAATATAACTGTAGAATTAGTGGGAATACATTTTTCGTTCATAGTTAGGTTATTGTTGAAAATTGCCGTCAAAAGTAAAATACCAGTAGAAATAAGTCCTAATAACGAAATTTAGTTCGCACTTTTAAGCCCACATGTGGCATAAATTCATATTAAACCATTATAGAGCGACAAAAGCGGTGACAGTACCGTTTTTCATGGATTATAAATTACCTACTTTGAATTTTCTCCTCGAAAATATTAAACTGCATTCTTTTTAGACGTGTGACCGCTCAAAGTCCCGAATTCATAGTATTTTAAAATCTAAATTAAGAATGGTATGCACAGATTCACACATTTCTGAAGGATAAATCATTTTACTTATTGCTGTTATTAGGATAGCTAATATTTATTATGAGGATTTGTTCTTCGATAAAAAAAATAATTTTGCCCCTCCTCCGAGTCTCAACATCCTGCCTTTCATATATGGAAATGTGGCAAGCCTAGCGTGCCCGTTGGGGTGACGGTATAAACTGTGTCCGAGGAAAATGAATTTATAGAATGAACGGAAAATGTATGGACACATTGTGTAGATACATAGGTGTGTATAGACACAATGTGTCCCCGTTAGTCTACTCAATGAATCCGAGATTTGACCCGACTTTACGCATTGCCGGGGGAAATTTCACATAATCGAGCCGTCGTTATAACGATACAAGAGATATTCAGTGCAACGAAATATTCAGTACAACGAAACTAACGTTCTCTCCCCACCAATCTTAATGCTAAAAATATTTTAGTATTATGGACTTGAGTTTATTGAAAATTTGTATTAGAATGCCTATGAAATAATACAATCATTATAACGAAACGAGGCAGGCGTAAATCAAAATGATAGCGAGGCCAGTAATATATATGAATAGCCACTAAAAATTTGTTTACAGGAAAATATATTTTTTCGCATCTTTTGCGAGCGGTGCCTACGGCAAATGGCTCTTTCGCCAATCCACACGGCCCCGATAATGATTGACTTTCTGAATCTGAATAATTACCATGCAAGCCACCGCAATTGGTGTGTGGCAGAGGGGGAGGGGAGATTATCTCCTATTGTACTTGCCCTTTTATCGTCTTAAGGAAGAAGGATCCCTTGTTGTATCTATCGGTCCTAATATCTATTTCTCGAATCTTGTCATTGTGGCCTTGGCGTTCTACGTAAGTTGGGCTCTTAATTACGCCTGATAATTCATCATTAAAGTCTTCCGATCTAAATCTCTGCAATAGCCGATGCCTAGACTTTTCTCGCCGTTCCTCCAGAGACTCCCATCCAAGCTCTTCTATTAGACTCCTGACACTGGCAAGAGAAAGGAATTGCCATAATCTTGTAAATGCTTTTTTTTCAGGATGGGAATAAATTCCACCAATATTTAATTCGAACCGTCGTACATTATACGAAATTCGTAGTTGTGGCGAGGAAGTCGCCGCCTGAACAAACTTGAGCCGAGCGAGGAAGGAAAGCCCCATCTCCAGAGAGAGTGAAAATGAACCCCACTAGCGTTCGCTGTGAGCCGCTTTTATGATATGAACATATACAGGCCACTTGGAATCAAATATGAGTGAAATGCCCTAGCAATAATATCATTGTTTTTGGTACGAGCTGACCTTAAGACGTCACTGGTACGACCGTTGTGGTTAAAGATGGCGTAAAAATTATCATTAAAAGTCGATTTGAAGGAGTTCTCGAAAACGGTAGTTAATTAGCGTGTTCGGCTGCGACTGCAAGACAGCGTATTGGAGCACTGCGTATGTACTAACGAAAGGTTAAAATCGATCGTCGAAGTAAAACTCGGTGGGCGATGTCCGAAGGTGGGAGTCGCCTCCATTGCGGGATTGGTAAACATTTCCGCAGTACTTTGTCCTCTAGTTTCCCATTGTTTCTCCGAGGACGACACCATCTTCTTATCAGCTCTCTCGAAAAACATCGTGATTTCCTGCTTTCGTTTAGAGATAAGCTCGCGCCCTTTCTCCCGTCTCCCGCTTCCTTTCACCCTTCGCCTTGTCCCACTCCCCACTTTACGTAAAAAGGGACTTTACAATCTCAATTTCGCCCTTAATAAATTCGTTTGTCTGTCTCTCTGTCTGCCCGTCTGTCCTTTAATCCCTCCCCCGCGAATCTATTCATTTCCCATGTTTAATAGATTTTTTTCACATTGCGGCTTTTCCGAGATTTACGAATGCCTTTGCGACAGTGAAATCTTTAGTGCTTAGTTTTTGTACTTTCGCTCCAAACAATTGCATGCATCAAAAAGTTCGTTTCAATCGGTGTGTTTCGGTATTATTATTACACTTTTTAAATGCGCTTTGTCGAGATTTGGGTAGACAATCCTAAAATGATTCATTTTTAATTTTGATGTAAATAAAGCCGGTAGACTTTTGTTTTATTCCATTAGTTTCAAAAGATTCGTGTTAAAAAGGTACTTGAGATTTATTATTTTATGTCGTTCCTGGGGTGCCTTTTACTAAAACGAGTTTTGCTTAAGATATTCAAACCGTGTCCAATATCTCGGAGCTTTTGAGTTTGACGAACGTGTTTAGGGTGGTTGAAGTTTAGACTTGGGATCGCATTCAATGCACTGCTCTGGAAATCATCCTCTAAATCGTCTCGGGATAACCTTTCAGTGTTAAGTCCAATACGGAAACCTCCAAGTTCAGAGTTTAAGACATTTAGGACCGACCGGTGAGAAATGCTGAAATGTAGACGGATTAAGGAATTAGTTTGTAGTGGAGGCGGCGGCGTCTAATGAGAGATAAGAGGCCCCGTGTGAGACTTTCATACAACACTATAAAAACAGAGCTGATATTTATTTCTAGGGAGCGTAGCTCACTCGGCCATTGTATGCATTTCCTCCTCCCCACCTATTTAAACCATTTTTTACGGGACCTCAGTTATTTTGTTACAGTAATAAATTAAATATAAGAGGCATTGATCTCAAATGTCTTTTCTAAAAATTTAATATGCCATAGTTTCCGATTCGATAAAAGCGAAGACATTAAAAAGCAGACTGAAAGAAAATTCAAAAGTAAATTCAATGTGCTTACGAAAATCAAGCGCTGAAAACGCTGCGTAAGTTAGAAGAAATATTTCATTAAGAACTAGCGAAGGAATAAAATGCAGAGCAATGGTGTGAAGTAGTGGATTAAGAGAAGTAAAGTAATAGACGCAATAAAACGACAGAGAATGGCGTCCAGGCATTTCCTCAACTTGTGATTGCAGAAATGTAAGATATTTTGCATATGTATTTAGAATTGCTTGGAGTAAAAAACGGAGCGTAAAAGATCCGAACTTAATTTCGATACTGTTTTCGATTTGCAAGAATTATGAAAAAGAGCGAGTGTGGGTAATTCTTTCAACGCTCGAAGATGCTTTTTTCTCCCTCCGCTCCTTGGCTACTACCCACTCTCCCTTCTCCCCCCCCTCCCCCCCTCCCCCCACCCTCCCCCCCTCCCCCCCTCCCCCCCTCCCCCCTTCTCACGGTGCATCTGAGGGTTCTGCGCGCGCACTCCAGTACTGATTTGCTCTGCTCGAAACTTCCGGTTGTGCAAGTGGCAGTCACGAGGGATTGTTCGCTGAGAGTCACGAGTAATCACGTGAGGAATAGAAACGCTTGAATTCTTCTCTCCAAGTTACGAGGCGGTTCTTTCGTTTGCGCGCCGCATGGCGAAAACTTGGATTGTCAAGGAACCGACTTATACGACCACTGCATTATATAGAGCGGCGATTGGCTGCATTCGGATTAGAAGTAAGTTCAATCGAGTCCCGCTTAACCCCAGTCTATTATTCCTGGAATTATCGACAACTCCGAATCGATATTCTTGCGCGACGGAATGGAATGGAATGTTTTTAAGTGTTGATAAGAGGAAATTTTGTCTCGCTGTTTACGTTTAGTATAAGCGGTCGTTGGAGCAGAATCCGCCCAATTGGTTTCGGTTGTCTGACGGTCCTAAAGACTCCTTCCTACAATGCAGGGAAATTGTCGGCAACTCACCCAAACAAGTTAAGCCACGTTAGGAACATTCTTGTTTTTACACCACGGTTTGATGCTCGTTATTTTTGCCCTGAATATAGTCCCAATCGTGTTGCTTGTTTGAACCGCAAAAGCATAGTTTGAAAGAATTTTGCGTGGATTAGTGCTGGATCGTATTAGTCAATATCAACGTTATTCCCACTCGCTGCTAGCGACGAATCAATAAAGATTTAAGGGATAACACAGACATACACATTGGAGCGTCTCTGTCTCTTGCGCTTGGGTTACGACACGTCCTCTTTTAATAGGACAGGTGATCTTTTTTAAGAGCTAATGTCCAGGTCCGGTATCTCTCTCCGTTTTTGAATGAAATGTCGCATTTTTCGAATTATACGGTAAATAAGAAAGATTTAATAAAACAAAAATAAGAATAGCGACCTTAAAAATTAAATTTAAATTGTGATTGATAATCATTGGAATTGGTAATATTAGTGACACTAAAGTATACGATAGTCAACGTAAATCTAAATGACAGCGACCAAAGAGTGTTTTGTTGCGTTTGTGTAGTTGAGATGAAGGCTTAGGTGATTCCTTAATTTGTGCGTCTGCGTTTAAGCTTATAATGGGAGGGGAGTAGGGATTACAATCCCTAGTGGGGACTCGATTTTTTTTATTGCGGTCGTTGGCGAACCATTGACTTGTGCGGCAGCACGCGATAGCGACTTTTTGTTATCTGGTGAAATAATTTTTATTGTTAAATGTGTTTTATTTGCAATTTTCTAGCCATAATAGATCATAATGTTTGCAAATTTATTATAATACAAACGCGTACCATTCAAATACCCTATTTAAATCCGGTCGCAGACATAACCGTACCATAAAGGATATATGTACCACATGTCGTCAAGTGGTTAACGGATTCGAAAATTACGCCATTAAGTAATTTCGAGTAATCGTATGTCTCGGCGAATAATATATCGTCACCAACATAAGCACTTAACTATAATTTACCAAAATGGACATTGTGACGTATGACTGATGAGTTTGAAATAAATACGAAAAACTAATTTAAATATCTTCGAAGATAATGCTTTGCAATAATTAAAATATCTTGACTTATTGAAATTATTTAAAACGTTAGGGCTATTGGTTTGGGAGAGATTTTCAGGCGATCGAGGACGTAAAAATAAAACTGGCACCTCAAGAAAGAGAGGAAAGCGAAAGAGCTACTTGTAGTTTATGATCGCGCTCTGAAGCGGAATGAGAGAGAGATCGAGGGAAGTTTTCGGATTAGCTTCAGTGTGTTTTGATTTGAAGTTACGTTAAATTACATAATAGCATGTTTTGCGTGGGGTGTCAGTACTTGTCGTAAACATTGTTGTTCGCATTGACCTTAAGACGCCGAGCGTCGTAAGTGTGGAACGGTGCCCTAAGTCCGAAGCATTTTATATTCTATAATTAGAAAACGTCGTAGGTTCAGAGCGTCGTAAGTCTAGGACAGCCTGTATTTACTTTAGTTTGACTCCTTAACCCAGAATTTATCGCTCTTTTAATCAGACGGATCAGCTGATTGCGCCCGATAACCGTAGATTTCATTTTCTCCGCCCCCCGAATAGTATGTTGTTCTTCCTTCCCTTCGACCAGGTCGTCGCTGTCGGGATGTGCCGATTCCGGGATGTGGCTTGCCGAGGATGTGTCGCTGGATAACAACCGGGTGTGCTATCTCTTTCTTGAGAACCTCGTCCTAAGAATTCGTGGATCGACTGGTTCGATGCCGCGTGTTGTCGGCGAGCGGTTGCAGACTAGAACAGAAGAAAATTTAAACCAGAAATGTTCGCCGTTTTTTCGATTTTATTTTTTTTAGTGCGGGAGATCTTGTCTGTGCGGAACCATACCTAGTTTACCTATAAAATTAGGAATTTTAGGTGGTACTGCGCGGATATTTTGAAATTAACCTCCATTTAGGTAATTTCGGTGTTTTGAGTAACGATCATGAGTGTGATGGGGTCTTCTTATTACTCGCTTAATTATGTAATATTTTCCCATCTATGGAATCGAAGCTCGTAGTACGAAATGCAGTCGCACAAAAATATCTGGCCTGATTTTTAATTTTCATGCATCGAAACCCAATACGTTTCTTAATATCTCAAAATATTGTAGAATTGTGCTTATGTAGGTAAGGGCTAGCTGGGCGACTGCCTGGGGCGCCAAAACGATCATATATCTATGCATTACTTGCAAGTGAATAAATATATTTCTAACTAATTGCTAGAAAGGGAAGGTTACCCCAGAGGAGCTTCAACATTGCCGAAAGGTGTAAACAAAAGAGTTGGCAAGTGAATAAATATTGGATACCAATTTATATCGCGGAACAGGCTATAATCTTGATGTTGTCCCTTTTATTCTTTTAATCATCAATAATCTTTAAATAGCGATGAATAAATTAAAATGTACTTCGAAAATGTCTCAAGCACTAACAGGGGGCGCTAGAATGCTATTTTGCCCTCGTTCCTGCGATCTGGTAGGTATGTCCCTCACATAATTGATAACCAAGTATTGTTTTTTTTTCTATCTTTCGTCTTTTTGCGCTTCTTAAAGCGGAGATGCTGCTCCACCTTATGGATTGATCTTTAAGTCGCTCTAGAAAGTATTCGAATGGCGGTGCGCGGCGCACTGCTTTTTAATCGCGCTTTTTTTTTAGCCATTCTCACTCTTCATGCGTTCGTTGGTGGCGACAGATTTCGATCGATTAATTTCAAAAGTAATGGCAATTAATTTCCCTCTTCCGATGTTTTTAATTACCTCCTTTTTCTCTTTTGTGAACTTTGAAGTGAAGATTTCGTGCTGCAATGCAATTACATAATTTTAAAATACGATTTGAATTTATGCTTCTCATCTATGAGATAGAAAAGGTGTAGTGCAGCGAAAAGCAGCTAGATCCGTAAAGAGAAATTGCGATTGTAAACAAAGCGTAACATCATTAAAAGAATATATTTAACGGGAAGAACGTAGACTGCAGGCTAGATTTAATCTGCTAGAAAAATGTCTGAAGGATTAGCGGATGAGATGGTTCATCTTATCAGAAGCCTGACGGTGTTAACGTAACTTCCATATAAAATAAGTACAAATAAAAAACTAATTTTGAAAATATAAACTTTCTAATGCGCTGTAATGCACAAGAGGGGAGGTGGTGAAGAGGGAGACGGTCGTTAATATAGGAAGTTTCATACGCATTCTCGCGCGAAGCTTCACGCAAAAATAATTATATACCTAGGTATATAAAAATTTGTTAAAATATCTGGCGTTAAATGGGACGCCTTAGTAAATGTTTCTCAATTAAAACTAGTCATTTTAATGTCGTTTTTGACCTATTCTAAAATATGTAACATGAATTTTTAATATAGAAAGTTAACCCAAAAAACCTAATTTTAACTTGATGTTCGCTCGTATGGCGTCTAAGAATCTCCAAGGTAACTTCCTGTTTAGCTTTAATCCATTCCGCCGAAGCGTTAACAATTTCTAATGCGGCCCAAGAAAGGATTCAGTGTGACCAATGCAGCTTCAAAAGACTTGGCTTGCTCATCTCCACTCTTCGCTTGTTTTTATCTTCATTCACCATGTCTCGCTTTCGCGTCCCCATGACTCATCCTGCTGCTCCTTCCCCTCCTCTCCCTCCCGACTTCCCCTTATCCCCCTCCCTCCCGACTTCCCCTTATCCCCCTCCCTCACGACTTCCCCTTATCCCCCTCCCTCACGACTTCCCCTTATCCCCCTCCCTCACGACTTCCCCTTATCCCCCTCCCTCGCCCTCTTCATTTCCCCTCAAATTTCCCATTAGAAGTCTGCATGTATTGAGGGAGAAGGTCGGCCAGCGAAGGAACAGTATATAACTCGGAAGCTTTTTTCAAGGAAGCGTGCGTGAGTCTCGTTTCTCAGCAACGTTCAATTTCCTTAACGACGTTGAATTTCGGCGCTTCTACTCTTGCGATGGCCGATGTGACCCTTTCGGCGTCCTGTGTGTGACTTTATTGAGAGACCATGATATCGAGGCAAATAAGAAAACGAAGAAACGGATGTAGGTAGTCTTGGTATTCCCGATTCCTCCTGTTATTGCAATCTTCTAACGTCTAGCGCAGGGATGGCAAATACATACGTGGTACATACATAGTACGTGGCACGCGTGCGATCGAGGCTGCCTCTGTCGTGCGATTGCGAAAACTCTCGATTCTCCCCATTACTTTCCTTTTTCTATCCAAAACTCTCTGATGAATTTCTTCACTGATAGCAGCCACTTTGTCGTGATATCGTGCTGAAAGTATCGAGTTCTTTTCCTAAAACTTCATATTTCCCGTTAGGAAAGCCCCGTCTGCCGTTATTCTCGTTATCGCAACATATGTTGGCGATGCTTAATAGAAAGAAAGTATTTCCTGTTGTCTGAATATGAATTAATTCCGTGCAAGATACCGCAGGGGGAGAATACCACCGACCTGTCACGTTATTCTGCTGTTATGCTCTCTCTCTCTCTGATTGTCCCTTGTATCTGTCCGTCTTACAATCAATTTCTCGAATCTTAACAGTGAGGTCATGGCGGCGTCTTACGTAAGATTGGCTCTTAATTACATCTGTGTATCTTTTCATGAATTCGCATGTAACCAAATCGAACTTGACAAGTTAGAAAAATTTCTTCCATTAGTCGTAGTTTAATATTAACGGCATTATAATATATATCCTCTGATTCCCATTCAAAGCTTAGCCGTGTATAAGCATCGAGCTCGTTGCCATGGTAGTCGATTGTTGAGATACAGAAAACTCCCTTTTTTCTGATGAAAACTAAAAATGTCAAGTCCTGAGCAAAATTATCCCCCAGCATCTGATCCCGAATCCACCAAATTCTTGCCACATGTAGCTCTCATATGTAGTAACTTATCCTGAAAATTTGGTTTCTCGAGGTTGTACCGTTTCAGAGATATCGTCTGCACAGTCGGACGGACAGACAGACATAGTGAATGCATAATCGTTTTGTAAAAAATCGCTAAAACCTTTCAGCGTTTTATATTCGAGGTAGAAATTGTTGACAATTAATTTTTCAACGACAGAGTTGATTGAGATGCGGATATCCCAATTCTGCTTCAGCATATTTTCGTTTGACCTATATTTTAGGTGAATTTCTCTCATAGTCGAAAGTTTTAAAAGCGTGTTTGATTTGTGTAATGTCACGGTTACGTGTAGGGAGTTTTTTGGTAATCGAGATTTACTTTCCCAAATTCGGAGATTTTTCAGGGTTGTCGCGAATGAGTAAGATTTTTTATCCATTTTTGCTTTTATCCATACGTAGTATAGGAAAAAGTATTCGTGGAGAAATTGAATTCGATATTTCAATGTAAATATACATTTTGAGGCCTCCTGAGAGTACTCTTTCACTATATTCTCGATTTTATGTCTGTGTGCGTGAGATAGAATTTTGTGGGCGCTCTTAATTCAAGTGATATCGTTGTTTCCAATTGTTATTAGTTATGCCTACGCTGCCAAGGATAATTTTAATTGGGACTAAAATCATCCCATTTGTTTTGTAAACAATTTTTCTTGCAAATATTGACAGCGATCTCAGCGTCGCCAACGGTAATTTTAATCGCGAATATTTTACGCAATTTATCTATAGTATTAGCTTTTTAAATTTGTTTTTGAATGCGAAACTTGACTGAAAACATTTTTCACTTAGGAATTTATTAACGTGCATTTCCACATCAATTCCACTCATTTCTGAAAAGTTTGAGAAAAATCCATCAGGAAATTAATTATTAATTTATTTGAACTTGGAAAATTTCAGACTCGGATTTATCAGTCGTTATCAACAAAAACAATCTTTGTAGCAACCGAAGTAAACAAGGTTTACTATAATTACGTAAAGACGTTTAATTTCCTTTATTGTGCAACATAATAAATGAAAGGAATTGGATGTACGACGAAGGAATGAATGTATAATATACCCACGTGCGTTAATTTTCCTTTCGTGTACATAAAGCGCTTTGTAAGCATTTAATTTACGACGTACATACAAATAAACTTGAACGGTAAGATTACAATTACTCAATTGAGGTACATTTTAAATATTTTTTATATTGTTTTACTTATATCTCTGAAAGTGTAAAAGGCGGAAAGCTGATACTTTTGAGTGGACATTTTCACATGATGCTACCTATTCATGAAAAGTTTGAGTATTGAAAAGTTTACAGAGGCGAACAGGAAAACATTCGAAAATGTAATACAAAATTGATAGCGTTATAAATTCAAATGTCATTTTAGAAGATTTAATTATCCAAAAAGTATATTTTTATGAAAATATGTTTATGTAGTATGATGATGCGCGTCACTTAGGTCGCTTTCTTTGGTAATGACGAAATGGCTCCTTCGCCAAACGCATCGTTTTGTTCATCCACTATCCCTCCGAAATCGTCATCACGATACGAGAGTTATTAAGAGTGTTATGAAGGTGATGTAGGCGATACATGGAATTTCCGGCCGGACATGCCGAGGGAGGCAGTTTACGGTAAATAATCGTGTGGCGCTCTCGGCTCCGCGGCGGTGTTTAACCGAACTATTTCGTTTTCCCTGTTTATGGTTGTTCTCGAAGGAAAAGCTCAAAATGTTAGACGCTGAAAACAAAACGTTTCCAGCCCATGACTTTGTCCATACAGAGTATCATTGCTCTCGACGTCAGTGTCCTCAAGAATAATTATCGACATTTAAACATGTGAATAATTTGTAAACTATTTTCAACAATATTTACGTTGGAAAACAATAAGTAAACAAAATTTTTAGATGTAGTTATGGATAATAAAATATCGATGCTCAATTAAATAACCCTTGGTAGCGTACGCATCGGTATCAACGATTAGAAAAATGTAACGGAAACAAATGGTATCACTTAGTTACGTATGTACTTAGCGTACATTCCAACGAAGAATAAAAATATTTCTTAAAAAATCGGTTTTATGAAAAATCTCTCAAACAAAAGTTCTGGAAAATCACATTCACTAAAACTTTGTTAATAACAAATATTTACATATATTGATTTGTAAAGAAGATATTTGAAAAAAAAACGGAAAAACGCCAAGAATAAACCTCGTCTTTCGGTAGATCAGTTTCAGGCAAAACAAATTAAGATGTTGAATTCCTAATAAAAGTTTAGTGCTGATCTGATTATTACTTTTTGAGTTAGAGCGCCCACAAAATTCTATCACATACACAGATGTCGAGAAAATAGTAAAAACTAGCAGAATTTCCCGTTGAATTTTAACGGATTTAGTGAAGCTACTACAGCACAACATACAAACTCTTTAAAATATATAGCAGATACTTTTTAAATTACAATTAGTTTTTCTTAACAATTAATCATATTGGCTTGTAACAAATAACTATTGAATTACCCACCCCAGATTTTTTATAGCCTTATAGCCTATATTATCCGCTGGATATCATTATTTACCTATGCGAAGTTTTGTGACGATATCTTCAAAGGTTTGAAAATCAAAATTTGTGGAAAATCTACCTCTAATTATTTGTTACTTATGTACGTAGTTTTAAAAACAGTTTGCTTTGGAGAACTCTATGCCACACTTTGTGTTTCTTTCTTCTCTACTTTAGTTTATATTAGGTATATATTATTTCTTTTAGTTTATATTAGGTATATATTACTTCTTTTAGTTAATACTAGCAGAATTTACCGTTGAATTTCAACGGATTTAGTGAAACTACTACAGCACAACATACAAACTCTTTAAAATACCTATATAGCAGATACTTTTAAAATTACAATTAGCTTTTCTTAACAATTAATCATATTTGCTTGTAACAAACCCTTTCCGAGCCTATTGCATTCAAATATAACGATAATTGTATTTAGTATCATATATATCACTTTCGCCAAATTCAGCTTCATTTGTTGTGTAATTATGCCTCGCTGAATTATTTACTTTCATGTCTTGTAAGCAAGAAACCCGTGAAAAAGCAACGTACAGTTGTCCGTGATTGAACACTGACTCCGGTAAATGTACACCAGATACTTGAGCTTATTTACTTTAATAAACATTATAATGTAGAATATAATGACTTTACTTACAAAAAATGTAAGATGCCAGTATTCAATAGACGAAAGAAGGTTCAATTACTTTCATCAATAAACGCTTCCTGAATAATAATCAATATCTATTTACGTTGCTATCCATAAACATCGATCGTTTCGTTGCTTAAACAAAAGTGCGAATCGAATAACGATAAACTTTCGTCTATTTGTAAGCTTCATTGAAGCTAATTGAATCGGAGGTAGCAATGACGGCCGCTTTGGCAACACCCAGAAAGAGTACGAAAATCCACAAAATTTTGAAACAAGAGGCGTATTTCTGGAAACTTCGACCGTGTAACGTAAACTTTGCGGGAATAAGATAGTATAGAGTATTATTCGTAGAATATAGCAAAAACGAAAAAAATCGGTCCGTATTTACGTATTTTAATGCTTGAAGGAAGAATACCTTGCAAGTCAAGAAATAGATTCATACGTGTTATCTTATGGAAAAATGTTAATCCCTATATTGGCAGCACAGATTAATCCCGGTTGACCAAACATTGACAATTCACTAAGTTATGGTGTAAGGAAGAATCGTACTAAATTTGGTTATTCTAGCTCTTATCGTTTAGGAGGAGTTCCATGAAAAACACACAAATACACAAACACACTTCAAAATGTATTATAGTAGATAGATAATCCTATATATAATTTTGGAAGTGTCCGTCCGCCCCCCTCCCCTCCTGTATCTCTTAAGCTGTTCGTCGTAGAGATATGCGGTAAACTGCGTTTTGTTTCTACAAGATAGGAGGTCCCTAGAAATCTATTCTCATTTTCATAAAGTCCCGGGTTCGACTCCAGGAGACAATTATATGTTCCCATAAGTTTACACGCGATTTTCGAGGTTTCGGAGTGCAAGGTTTTTTCCTTCATTCGTTAAAATACCTAAATATGGACCGATTTTCTTCGTTTTTACTTTATTCGACGGCTAAAACTCTATACTATCTTATTCTTGCAATGTTTACATGTTATACGGTCGAGATTTTCAGAAATACGCAATTGTTTTCGAATTTTTACGGTTATTTCGTACTCTTTCCGGGCGTTGCTAAGGCGACCGTCGTCGTTGCTCCGATTCAATTAATACCAATTAAACCTTCAAATAGGTGAGATAAAAGCGTTATTCGCTTCGCACTTTTAAGCATCGAAATTAATGATGCATAGCAACATAAATATTTACGGATAAATATTCAGTAAACTGCGTATGGGAAGCGTTTCTAACGATTCAATCAAAGCAGTTGAATCTTCCTATCATCGTTTGAATGCTGGAATCTTATCTCTTTGTAAGTAGAACCATTATATTATACATCCATAATGTTTATTAACGCAAATAGGCTCAAGCATAAATTTTAAATTAAATGAGAATAGGGACACACGTTATTTTTTTGAACACATTACATGGTTATCTTCTCTTCACTGATAATCTACATAACGGTTGCATTGATTGTTATATAATAAAGAAAGGACATATATTTGAATAAAAAGAAAAATTTAATAGTTCGCGATCAATTACTGTTTAAGGAAATGCATTTTTAGAGTTAAATGTTAATTATTGAGATCAACTAATTTTACATAATTCATCATTTTTTATAAAACAATTTTAAAATTCGCCGCGCAATCTTTGCACGGGATCAGCTAGTAATAATAATAATTCGACTTTATTTTCAAGGGCGATATTTAGACTAATTGTAAGTATATAGTCCACTCTTACATAGAACCCATTACGACGAACACAAACATCCATGCCCTCGGCGGGATTCGAATGTAGTCGAGGAGATATCAAATCCTGTATTTCTGTTGACATCTCGAATTTGATTCGGTAAGTTAATGTAAAAGTAGTTATAAAGCATCTGATGTGGCCAACACACGACTTTCTCCATATTTGAGGCATAGATATTTAAATTATTATGAATAGCCAAATATGAATAGCAAAATTATTATTTCCTATGGTAAAAGAATACAGTCGTCCTTATTGCCGTAAATGAGGTATATTTTGAATATGTTTAGAGAATTCACCGCTACATGGTGGTGGCGCTGTATACTAAAAATTACGAAAAAGTTGAATATCTCCGACATGGATGGTTCTACGATAATTTGTTTCAAACGAAACCTGGAAGAAATATTATTCTCTACAACTTTGGTCCTCACGAAGATTACCAATAACGACGTTATTATGTAAGGAGATATGACGGAAACCGAAAAAACCGATTATTTATAAATAATTCCTAAACAGTAACTGCTATGGAAAATTGTTTCAAATGAAAGTTGTAGGAAATTACATTCTCTATAATATTCGTATAGAATTGTATATACAATAATGATGTTTTAACGGAAAAATATCGCAAAAACCGAATCTGGTTTCGGATAAACCTCGACTTCCGGTTAACCGTTATTGTCCAAAAACTAATCAGTTCTTTCTGCCCACACCAAAGTGTTATATCTGAAGTTTGGTAACGATATGGCAAGTACTTTTTGAGTTAGAGCGCCCACAATCACATACACACAGACATCATTCCGAAAATATTTTAAACGTGATCTAGGGACCTCAAAACGTGTATTTCTGTTGAAATCTCGAAGTCGATTTTTTTCGTGATCACAATACTTTCCCATTACTACGTATGGAGAAAGTAAAAAAGTCGGAAAAATACCCAACACTGTCATAGTGAGAGAGAGAGAGAGAGATATTAAAATTCAGTAAGAACATTTTTTGTGGCTCACTTTACACCGGGCCCCGCGATTTTCATGGCCGGCTCTGAGCGTGGTTGCTTTCTGATAACATTCCTTGTGGCTGTAATCAGTCTGTCAAAGTGGTTGGTGGTCGATAAACACCCCGTACGACTGGAAACGTTCTCTATTTTATCTCAGCATTTCAGAATATGGTGTTTTTTAAAACTAAATAAGGGTAAAGTGGGGCGATTTAATTTGCTTTTTAGTGCATTAACTGCTTAATTACTGCTGACTATTGACGCTTCAATATTTGTTTGCATTTTAGCTAACATTCTACCTTTATTTCCAAGATATTGCGACTCCTAAAATTTTTAGCTGTTGCAAAAGTTAACGCAACTTGATTTTACGAACTTTTTACCTAAATTTTCTTCAATCGAGCTAATGATTAACTCTTTATGTCATGGAAAACAGCCACATTCACCTCAGTAAGTGTTATTCATTATATGTAAACTCGTTAGTTTTTAAATGTCTGTTTTGTGTGATACTTGTACTTCAATTGATTGAGTTCTAATGGGAACGTGGCCAAAAATGTCTGATAAACTCTGGTCTAGCTCTCTGAAAGTGCCTTATAAGTTGTATCCTCCTACGAATGAAACAGCTATATATTATAGATATTACTTATAAACATTAATTACCACAATATCAATGAATAACGGAGTTTTTAATAATTTATTTTCGATTGTCGCAACCAAGGCATTGTTTAAACTTCAAAACAGCGTTGAAATTTCGTGAATATATTTGAAGAGATGCGACGTTAAGTTAAACACAATTACGCGGAACCGGTCACAATAAAAACCAACCTAGATAGACAAAGGAAGATTATCACGTAAAATATTGACGTTAAAAACTAATTTCTCGACCGCCTCTTTCACGTATTTGATAAATCGGCGGAGGAAAATGAAAATTGAATCTTTTAGGCGTTGTTTGGTTCAAATCCTTTATACGTAGGACATTCCAAGTTCAGTAGGCGCCAGTTATTGTGATCACATTTGTAAATTATATTTTTACTAGTGTACCCGTCCGTCCTAGGACGGGAAATATTTTTAATGCATGCGTAGGTTATGTTTAAAATTAAAACAAAACTGCCCAAAAATTGCCTTGTGAACTTTTTCCACCATATCAACAAAAATTCGCATACGAAAAAGTCTGCGACGAAAGCATTAACATGTGGTAAAAAGTTTATCAGGAACACAGTAAAAAAGCTAATAAAAACAAATATCGCTTTCTCAAAGTAAAATTTGCATTGACTTCATTTAATTTCAATAAGATCTTATTTTAGTCTTTTATACAAACACATCACAATTTTTACACATGTAATGTTCCGATACTTTTCTATTTAAAATTGGCTTCTTAAAATTTGTTAAAATGCAGTTGAACATGTAAAAATTGTTTTAATGCTTTCGAACAGTCGTGATTTTTTTACGAAAGAAGTGAGCTTTTTTACTTTCTCCATACGTAGTAATGGGAAAGTAATCGACTTCGAGATTTCAACGGAAATACATGTTTTGAGGTCCCTAGAACACGTTTAGACTATTTTCGGAATGATGTCTGTGTGTGTGTGCGTGTGTGTGTGTATGTTAGTGTGGGCGCTCTAACTCAAAAAGTACGTGCCATATCGTTACCAAACTTCATATATAACACTTTAACATGAGCACAAAGAACTGATTAGTTTTTGGACAATAACGGATAACCGGAAGTCGCGGTTTATTCGAAACCCGATTCGGTTTTTGCGATATTTCTTTGTTAAAACATCATTATTGTATATACAATTCTATACAAAAGTTATAGAGAATGTAATTTCCTACAGTTTTTATTTGAAACAATTTTCTATAGGAGTTATTGTTTAGGAGTTATTTATAAATAACCGGTTTTTCGGTTTCCGTTAAATATCTCCTTAAAAACATCGTTATTGGTAATCTTCGTAAGGACCAAAGTTGTAGAGAATAATATTTCTTCCAAGTTTTGTTTGAAACTAATTTTCGTAGAACCATCTATTTCGGATATATTTCGCTTTATCTTAATACCAGTAAACAGCGCCAACACCATGTAGCGGAGAATTCTGTAAACATTCAAAATATACGTAATTTACGGCAACAAGGACGATGGTATTCTTTTACGATACGAAATAATAATTTTGCCTTATAATGCTATTCATAATAATTTAAATATATGGAGAATATGGAGAAAGTCATGTGTTGGCCACATCAGATTTTTCTAATTCTGTTGCGTTCATCTTACCAATGCCAAGAAATTACAAACATAAAAAGAATTGCCGTATTTTATGTAATTTTTCTAATCTAATGGAAAAAAGCTTAAATTTCGTACACTTTATAACTGTTTTAAACTTATATATGTATGTATCCGCTCACGTTAATTGAACAGTTTACCACAGTTTACGTAACGAAGGTAAACATATGATTTATGATTTCTCAACAATGAATTATTCATCGCAACGTTATTAATTAATATTCACATTTCAAAACATAACATAGCTGTTACATCTGTTTAATAAATTAAGACGATAAATTTAATTTAAAGATTTAATGTTAATGTTACACTACTGTGATTTCATCGTAAAGGGAACTGACTGTGGGTATTTTGTTTAATATAAGGGAAAAGAATAAAATTTCATGCACTTTTTAATGTATCCACTCGCGTTAAACAGTTTACGTAACAAAGGTAAACATATTCCCCAATAATGAAATCCCAAACCCTGATTGGCTTGCCATTCAACCAATTAAAACTCTCCAAAAGCTGTACAAACATTTACTCAGAAATAGGTTATTATATGATAAGATTCTATTAAACGGCGACTCTAATAAGCGTAAATCATAATAATGTTATCTACAGGGTGGAATTATAATAATACACATATAGAACATCAATTTAAACTTTATTACATATAAGGTAGGAACTTATTTGCTGGTGAAACTGAAAGTGTTAATATTGCTTATTTTTTAATTTATACATAGTATATAAGTACATGGTACATACAAGTGATTACTATTACACTTTGTAAAACGATTACAATTTTAAATGGTCCTTTATTTTCTTCAAATTGTTACTACAAAGACGATTGAGAGAGTTTTCAATGCTAAATAACAATCTATAATTTTACCAAAAGATATTCGGGAAACCGAAATATTCGGGTAAATGAATATTGATTCTTATAACCGAAAATGCGATTCCAATAAAAGATAAAAATATGGCGTATTTTGATGATTTGTATCCGTTCTCTGAAATTTGATTCGGTACTACTGGGTTATCCCGGACCCCTTTTGAAAAATAATTTTTTGCGATAACCCTTTCCCAGGGAAAACTTTAAAACAAACTAAGAAAATGAGAAATTGTCAAAAAAACTTTTTATTTACAAGTAACGGAGATTATTGGCGAGCCTCCGGCTCCCTTTCTTTTTAGATTATAATGCCTTTTATATCGGGTGTAGCCTGGGGCACCTTAACTATATGGGCTGCAGCCAGGGTTACCACCTCTCCGGGTTTGACCCGAAGTCTCCGGGTTTTCGGACTTGCCTCCGGGCGAGAGAAAAAATCTCCGGGTCAACACGAATATTTTCGAAATTGGCATTTAAGATTACGATTTATTTTTAACTTCTCTAAGAGAATAAGGATTTCATTCTAGAATGGCTGTGCCATGCAATCAACCTGGTAGAAGGTACACAGGGCGGGTCAAAGGGAGGGGGGAGAAGGGGGGTGGGTGTGCAGAGGATGCGAAGTTTCCGGGCCCCCGAGTAAACATTCGTTTATTGTCCCCTAAATTTAGATATATCAGTTATTTATTAAAGAATCTGCAAACTTTTATTAAAAAATTACGATTTCTCCAAGTTCATAGAGAAAACGGCATTAAATAAATCAACAAACATTGATCCAAATAATTATAGTTAGTATACCTCGTTTTTGTGTTTACTATACTGTTGCTTTAACATTATGATTATTTTAAATTTTAGGAATTAATAAATTTATATTAAAAATTATATTTTTCGTCCGTTTTGTATCTTTTTCGTGCGTAGGGGATGGATTAGGGCCCCCAAAATTATCTGTATCCCGGCTCCCTTTAATACTTGGCCCGTCCCGAATGTACATGAAAATATTTTTTTGAACGGTAATGCAGTACGGTGTATGAAGGAACACGGAAGAGAATAAATAATTTATCCTATTCGACATTTCCTATAGAATTTATGTGAAAGTTGTAATTTATGTGGAATGTATTCATATATTTCCTGTGGCTGTTTATTTTAATGTTAAAATTATACCATTTATTGTAAAACTGACCATTAAGCATTAAAGAGAGTATTTTCAATATATTAAATTTGTTCTTCCCTAAGTATTGTTCAATCCTGCATTATTATTGTAATTTTGGAATTAAATACATTTGCTCCTAACATTTTTATAAAAATTACATAGCTCCTGGGTATTAAACTGTTAACAAGATGAACGAACAGAACTTAAGATGCCTGCTTTCCTAAGGTGGACATCGAATTAATTACTTATATTGTCATTAAATTGTTAATTAACTGGATGGCATAGCCATTGGTTATATTGGCTTTTAAAACTTTAAATTCACGGCCGATGAGCTGCTCTTTGATTTCCCACATTACATACTTTATGTAACATCGTCAGGTATTATACTTACATTTGCATAAAAAAATCAGTTGATTACGCGATTTCGGAAGAAAAAATGACGCATTTGTATATTAGATTATACCCCAGGGCAGTTGAGAAATAATCGTCTCCATGACAATAATCTCGTTATGAGGGAATAAAAATTGCAAAATTGCAATTATTAACACAAAATTCAAAGAAATACGATCGATAAGAAAATTATACGACAAAAATTAGAATTTACATTCCATTCCGCAGAGAATAGCGAAAATCCCGCGCTGATATTATTTTTCTTATGTATTTTAGTGTGGGTAGGGAAATAACCCTGCACGATGGATTTCACATTTCCCATTTAAATCAAAAGGAAAGGATAATTCATGGAATCGATCCCGGAACTTCAATTTTCGTCATAAAACATATCCCCGTGATCTTGGCCTCTGAAGAAAGTTTCTAACCAATTTTCATGAAAGTTGGTGCATTGGTTCAAAATTTGTTAGTGAGGACCGGCAAAAAAGACAATTATAGACAGTTAAAACAAAGAAACCATAATCCTAATTTCATTCTGGAAGGACAAAACAGAAAAAAATTGACCTTTAAAAATCTCCGGGTCAGACCAGAGAAATCTCCGGGTCAGAATTGAAAATGTCCGGGTAGGTGAGGACTTTGAGGTGGTAACCCTGGCTGCAGCCCTAGGGCGCCCGGCGCCGCCGCTCCGCAAATAAAATATATCTACCTATCTATTAACTAGCATAAGTTCCCGTTGAATTTCAACGGGTTTAATGAATCTAAATTTTCGTCAATGCAACGTAAAAATCGCAAGAATAAAATTGTGCACTGTTTTAACCATTGAATAAAGCGACAAATGAAGAAATAGAGGCCGCATTTACGTTTCTGGATGAAATATACTTGAGTCAATTCAGTACAACTTCCGCTTTACATACCGTAAATTCCAAAGTAACTCCTTTTATAATAGGCAATGCTAACCTAAAATTAATTCATTCTGTAAAGTGTATAAATAAAGTTCTTTCTTTAAACTATAATAGCGACTGTTATTAGATTTAAATGGATTATAAGCCTTAGAACTTACTCTGTATTAAATAAGCACCAAAATTCATTTTATAAAAACAAATCAAGTCATTAAAAAATCCACTGTTATTTCTTCGAAATTTGCCTGTTAACAGTTTTAAATGCCCTTTTAATTTTAATTGAATTTTAATTTATATTCGTTTCCAAACTTCGGCCATTGTTACGAAATTAATTCGAGGAATAACAATATAAATTCGTAAGCACGTATGGTTTACAAAGAATTTAATTTAAGAATGTTTTTTATTTCCAATTTTTCTAAAATGACACTGTTGATACTTAAAATTTTTTCATATTTATGTTAATATACTTATTTTCCACAAAACACGCCAATATCTCCCCTTCCTTCCTCTCTCGTATTGAAGCACTCAAGGCACGCTTATTCCCAGAAGGATGTATACAATAATAGTAATTTGAGGTGTAACAATGATAGTGGTCGACATAGCAACATCACGTTAAAATGGCGAGATTTCCACAAAATATGCAAATGAAACGTTTAACATGGAATATTTCGAACTGTGGGCGAAAAAAGACGAACGGAATAAGAAACTTGATAACCTTTTCTTCAAAATGGTTCAAATCCGAAGGTCGTCTGTTAATTTCTTCTAATTTTAATTTCCAAATGAATAAAAGCCTGCACGTCGAAAAATCGCGTTTTACATGTTCAGTAATGGGAAATGGAAATACCGCTCTTGGAGACGAACCAAGGAATTTTTTCGCGATTTAAATTCGTCATCACCTGAAAAGGTGTTAATCAAGCATCCCTACCAAATTTCGAGTTTCTATCATTATTATTTCTCGAGTTATTAGCGTTTGCATATCGTGACCAACCAACCAACCGACGACGGCTATTATTATATAAAATTTTACGTTGACGTCTTTAGACATTTGTTTACAATTTATATCGGCGTATTCCTCGAGAAACGTTCGTCGTAAAGATATGCGGTAAACGGCGTTTTATTTCTACTGGCTATGAGGTCCCTGGAAAAATATTTTCGTTTGCTAAAGTGTCCCCGGTTCGAATCCAGGAGACAATTATTTTTTTCCATATGTTTACGCGGGATTTTCGATTTTTCAGAGTGCAAGGTTTTCTTCCTTCGTTCGTTAAATTACGTAAATATGGACCGATTTTCTTCTTTTACACGGTCGAAGTTCTCAGAAATACGATTTCTTTTTCGAACTTTTGCGGATTTTTCGTACTCTTTCCGGGCGTTGCCAAGGCGACCGTCATTGTTGCCTCCGATTCAATTACTATCAATTATACCTTCAAATAGGTGTAAGAATAGCGTTATTCGCTTCGCACTTTTGTTTAACATAAGCATCGAAATTAATGTAACATAGCAACGTAAATATTTACGGAAAATTATTTTGTTGACTGCGTATGGGAAGCGTTTCTAAATGTGTCAATAACATTTGTATAACAAAGAAGCTGCCAGCGTTTTGAGTTTTATTTTAAATTGTGCAACTAATT
Source organism: Uropetala carovei (assembly GCA_036926305.1). Lineage (NCBI taxonomy): Eukaryota > Metazoa > Arthropoda > Insecta > Odonata > Petaluridae > Uropetala > Uropetala carovei. The sequence goes on from JAXCHB010000150.1 coordinate 1,261,518, forward strand.
TGTTTTTTGTTTTGTTTCATTGTTTGAATGCTGGAATCTTTCCTTTTTATAAGTAGAACCATCATATTATACATCTGTAATCCTGATTAACGCAAATAGGCTCACGCATCAATTAAAAATTAGATAAGAATAGGGGCGCACGTTACTTTGTAAACAATGTATATGGTTACCTTCTCTTGATAATCTAAATAAACGCTTGCATTGACGTCGCCTTTACAGTAGGTCCTGTAAGAAGTTAAAAGCAGTCGTTGATAAATTGTTTGTGAGTTCGTCTATAAGGGTGCAACGATAATCATTGGAACTAAGGTAAGGTAGAGCTATTAGCCCAGCTGCAGATGCCAGAGAAAGGAAGAGGAGCCAGAGATCAAAGGAAGAGTATTGTAGGAAAGAGAGAGAAAGAGATGCGGAAGCTCATAGGATTGCCCGTGCAGATGAGGAGCGGAAAGTACTAGAAAGACAAATAGGGAAACACGTCAAATGAATAGGGAACAAAGAAGATCTAACCTAGGGCCGAAATATTTAGATTATTTGCATTTCATTTATTTCATTAATTATTCAATCAAAATTATTTCACTGAACTTTCAGTTTATTTAAATCGCGTTGAGGATCGGAGATCCGGGGCTGCCCTACTAGTATATTTTTAAACTTCGCATCTTTGTAATTTGAACTCAGAAAGTATAAATTGTCATAGTCTATTATTTCTGTAGAGGCTCACCATCTATTTGGCTACTTCCCTGTAATTCATAAATATTTTGGGCAATCGGAAATGCTAGGGGTTTTCTGAAAGTACGTACTACGTAGGACGGCAGCATTAAAAAATTTCACTCGTCGCACAATGTATACTGGACAGAATCATAATGGCTATACTTCAGAGACTCCGAGGAGAAGTGAAGGTCTGGCGAATTTACGAGGGCTTAACGAAGGTTCAAGTTTACATTGGAAAATTCTCGGGCCATGTGATTTCTTTCCATAAGCATTTCTCGATGCCAAAACATGATGATATAAAGGTTCATTCATATAGAATGCACACATATACGAGACGAAACGAGTATAAGCTACGTCTGTTTGTACAAATATCCATACCACTCGAGATGGCAATCTGGACCTACGTACGCTGTGATCATTGTTTCTCTGTTCCCAGGAATCTTTCTCGTGCCCTGTGGCTAGTCCGATGGAAGTCTTTACAACGAAAGGTAGTCGGCAGTATTACTGTATTAAATACGTATTAAATTTACGTGAATGCAATTTCGATGTACATGTACTTACACAGATTGAATCGTGTTGTTATTTTCAACATTCTCCGCAATCTACAAATTAGGAGTTTTGTCCTTCTTTAGAATGGATCGTGAAGTAGAAAGAAAGTTCCATTCCAGTGCATCGAAAGAAAAAGATAGGCGAATTGGAGAAGATGGATTAAGAACTACATAAGTGAGTCCTATATTTTTTTATCAAAATCAATTAATTACTCAACCCGACAGTCGTGGTACAGAAACAGTTTTGTGGTTTACCTTCGTTAGGCTTAGGCAGCGCTGCCTTAACCATTGGGCTATGAGACACTAACTTCCTTACATATAACTTCTGCTTCGTCACATTTTTTCATTGACTGTGTTAGATTAGATATCTGTACGAACAATAGTACAGACATAAACATCCGTGTCATTCGGCGACGGCGCTATTGCAGCGCCGCCTAACGATGACGAACGATGAAATTATCTAAAGCAGAGCTTAGTTTGAGGACAATAATAGATTCAAGTATTGAATCTACATTTCCTAATGTTGCTACTGCTTTGCGCATTTTTGAAGTATTGCTGCTACAAATTGTAATGGTGAAAGATCTTTTTCGACGCTAAGAAGAATAAAAAACTATCTGCGTTCGTCTTTAGGAGAATGCCAACTTAATAATTTAAGCATATTATCAATTGAATCAGAATTATTTAAAAATATAGATTGTGCAGAAATTTTCAACCAATTTGCCAAAAGTAAATGTAGAAAGAAGTACTTTTAAGATATTTTATTTATTTATTAACTGCGTTATTATTTGAGTTTCTATTTTGTTTTTTATATTTTCTATTTTTTGTTTTAATAAAAATGTGTATTGTTTTCATTTATAATTAATAAAATTGATATGTATTTACGTATTTACTTTTACATTAACCCTAGAACTACCAACCGATTTTCACTACCATGGACTACCAAGGAGGGGGGGGGGAAAGGGGAGGGGAAAGGGGAGGGGGGGGGAGCTCAGAGGCCCACCATATAAAATACTATAAGAAGTCACAGTAATGTTTGAATCAATTTTTATATATTTAGAAATATCATAGGAATAAAGCTATGTAATTTTAGAAAGTATTTGAAATTATATGCACATTATCTACTATAAAGATAGAAATGTTTGCATAAAAACAATTTTTTTACATTTTTCCCAGGGCCGTTTTATCCATTAGGCACAATAGGCACAGTGCCTAGGGCCTACAAGCCTTTCAAGGGCATACGAAAATTTTGATGCTTGAATAAGTGTTGAAGTATTGTTGAAATAATTTCAAAAGCAAAATTATAAAAATGCTTTCGAATATCTTTAATAGCAAAAAATTAATTTAACGTGGGTGCATTTTAATATATTTGATATGACGTAGAGTTGAGCCTTCGAATGCAAGTGTGTCTAGGGCCTACGAAGGTCTTAAAACGGCCCTGATTTTTCCTCATTATGTTTTAAAGGTCACATTAATTTTGCAGTAAGATTGTATTTACGGAAATAATAACAAATACATTAGAAAAACAATTTAATCTGCTACATCTGACACAACAATTTAAATAACACGCTTCATACTGTGCTTTCCACACACATGTGAGCACACACTGTGAGCATGTCATGGTGGATTTTCCAATAAAAGTAAGGAACATCGAAAGCTGCCATCTCCTCGTGCCTCTCTTTGTAGTGTATGTACTTCCTTGCCATCTGATCTATAGTATCGATCCCTCCTTTAATGGAATTATAATAAATATTTATCTAGGGTTTTTCGGTATCATATGGCATCTTCTGACTCGCGACGAATTCTTTTGAAATGGAAAAATTACCATGCAGTATGTTATCATGTCGTAAAATGCACTATTTTCACCCTCAAGGTCTGTGCCCTGGCTTGGGTCACTATTCGTTTGGGAAGGGTCATTCTTTTCCTGGCTCCCTGAACCCGAGGTTTTACGAGACCGCGGATTTGACCGCCCCTTCTTTTTGCTGTCATACTGTCATAAAACGACCACGATGCCATATTGCTTATTGGTATGGACCAAACTAATGTCGCATTCATATTGAAAGAAACAAAACAAAAATCCTCCCACATCCTCGTTTGCATGTAAGGTTTTTCACGCCGTTACATTGCTCTGAGAAAACAAATGAACTTACTAATAAGGAGGGTGTGGAAATGAATGAAATACAACATAATTTGAATATAAATAGCAATACTGGGAGGCGGGAGTTGAAAGAATAAAATTGATCAATCAGAAGGCACTCTATAATTTAGGCCACCCGCTTGTCAAGGCATGCAGCCAATGACGAAATAATTTGCAGAAAGTTGAAATATGCATACATTTTTGGGGGACTTCAAGTAATTGTTATCTATAAGTCTCTGCATAATGTAATTAAATATCAAGACGTCACCTTTATTTTTAATGAAGATACATACGAAAACAAAATTCGTGGGCCTCGGAGCCCCTCCCCTCCCTGGTAGTTCTAGGGTTAAAACTTAGTAGTCCCCACCCCACTATGAGGGCGCATCATGTTACTAGCCCAGGGCGCCCAAATGTCTTAAGATGGCCCTGGGTGTAGCCGTCCCCGGTCGCTGTCGTGCCCTTCGCCTCTCTGGAACGAAACTATCCCTCCCCATTGTCCGGTGATCGGGTGGGTAAGTGTCGCCACAGGCAGATCAGTCATGGGTTTGCAAGCTTTCGTTTTGCGTGAAAGGGTTATCTCAAAAAATTATTTTTCAAAAGGGGTCCGGGATAACCCAGTAGTATGTATGTACCTTTATATCTATATCTATCTACAGTTCACCCTGCAAGCCACCGCAATGGTGTGTGGCAGGGGGCGCAATAGCATCAAGGTAAAGTGCATAATAATGTATAGTATCACTCTACGTCGGCTGATTTCTTTTCGTAACTTCTGTTCTGCTCAGCTATCGTTCTAGGGAAAAACGAGCCTTTATACCTCTCAGTCCTACAGGCTATCTCTCTTATTTTACGAGGACGGTCCATTCTACCAATATAAGTTGGCGCTCTTATTATTTCTTCGACATCGCTGAGAATATATGCGTTCTAAATCTTTCAAGGAGTTTTAACCTAGAGCGTGATCGGCGCTCAGTTAGTGATTCCCATCCTAAGTCCTGTATCAAGGCTGTAACACTTTTGTTTCTATCGTAACAATTTTTGACGAATCTAGCGGCTTTTCGCTGCACTCTTTCTAGCTCTGAGACTGATCCTTTCTCGTACGGATCCCATATGCTCGACGCGTACTCTAATAGCGGTCTTACTAAGGAGAAGTAACATGTCTCTTTGACTTTTTCCTCACTTTTACCTACTATGCGTTTGATGAATCCTAGTTTCTGTTTAGCCTTCCCGCATATATTTCGTATGTGCATATCCCACGAGAGGTAGCTTGTTAAAGTAACGCCTAAGTATTTGACGGAATCGGCTAGTTTTAGCTGGACGCCTTCAACAGTGTAATTCGTCGTAATTGGTCATCTTCGTGAGGACCAAAGTTGTAGAGAATAATATTTCTTCCAGGTTTCGTTTGAAACAAATATTCGTAGAACCATCCATTTCGGAGATATTCAACTTTTTCGTAATTTTCAGTATACAGCGCCACCACCATCTAGCGGTGAATTCTGTAAACATATTCAAAATATACCTCATTTACGGCAATAAGGACGACTGTATTCTTTTACGATACGAAATAATAATTTTACTATTCATATTTGGCTATTCATAATAATTGAAATATCTATACCCCAAATATGGAGACAGTCATGTGTTGGCCACATCAGTATTTTACTTTCTCATACGAAGTATCGAGAAAGTATTTTTATCGCGAAAAAATTCGACTTCGAGATTTTTACGGAAATATAGGTTTTAGGTGTCGCTGATTCAGAAAAAGTGGTTTTCACAATGCCGTATGTCTGTCTGTTACTGGTTCTGGAGCCTAGACGGTAGAGCGAAAATGAATGAAATCTCGTACTTAAGCTTTTTATCATACTGAGCACAGTATACATAGAAATTGTTGACATTGCTCAATAATTAAGAGTAGTTTATTCTACGCTTTTTACTTTGTCATACGAAGTATCGAGGAAGTATTGTTATCGCGAAAAAATTCGACCTCGTGATTTTTACGGAAATATACGTTTTAGGTGTTGCTGAATCCGAAAAAGTTGTTTTCGCAATGCCGTCTGTCTGTCTGTCCGTCCGTCTGGTTGTCTGTCTGTCCGTCTGTCTGTCCGTCTGTCTGTTACTGGCGCTGGAGCCTAGACGGTAGAGCGAAAATGAATGAAATCTCTAACTTAGGCATTTTATCATACTGAGCAGAGTATACGTAGAAATGGTTGACATTGATCAATAATTAAAAGTAGTTTATTCTACACATTTTTAACAACAATCCGATTTTCTCGAAAACGGCTGTAACGATTTTGATCAAATTTCGTACAGTAACTTAAGTTTACATCCTCAATAATACTGTATAGTTCATATTTATCAAAAAATGAATGTAAGGCTAGTTTATTCTAGGCAACTTTAAGAATAATTCGATTTTCTCAAAAACGGCTCTAACGATTTTGATAAAATTTCGTACAGTTACTTGAGTATACATCTACAATAATACTACGTATTTTATTTTTATCAATGAGTGAATATAAGGCTAGTTTATTCTTGGTCAACTTTAACAAAAATTGGATTTTCTAAAAACAGGCTCATACGATTTTCATTTTCTAAAGATAACTAAACGACGCATTAGTACCTATATATGAGAAAGTTTGTACAATGTATATTGTACCGATTTTTTTTAAAGCACATCTACTGGTAAATTGGTCTGCCACCGACACACAGTACTTGAAAAATGTGGCAGCCACGTAGGATCGTACAAGTGCGCTGTAGAAGTAATGCATTAGGAACGAAAGAACAACTGTTGATATTAAAAGCGCAATAGTGTCGAACGTTAAGTCTGAGGTTGCAGAGCGAGGCGTACGCGACTATGATTCGTACTGGAAAACACATCGTCTTCTCCCGTGCGACTTCCTTGTCCGGAGGGCGGCGGGGGGGACGGAGGGGGCCGGTTTAAATTCGGACCTCCTTCGTCTCCCGCGCGCCCCTTGCCTCGGCCCACCTTTCGCGGAGATGAGGGGGAGTCTCGAGAGAGGGGGAAGAAGAGCATTTAAATGCGCACCCTATCCGTTCCCTACTCCCCCCTTTCTCGGCTCCTCTTTCTCGAACACTATCCTTCGCCACTTCGAATCTTGCCGGCGGCGAGAGCATCTCGCGGACGAGTCTCGGTCTGCATCACGAACGAACGAACGAAATTCGAAACAGTATAATCATTGTCATGGAGGTTGGCGCCGAACCCTTGGACCTGACGGGCCTTTCTCCCGACTATTGGTACCAGCAGGTAAGTGAGCGAGATCTCGTCAAAGATGTGCTCACTTATACTTTAAAGCCTCCCTCGACATCGAGTTTGATTAGCTTTGGCCCCCGTCGATGGACGAGTGTCGTTAAGGTGGTGACGTCATTAAAATGAGGGAAATCGAGGCTTTGTTTGATGTCTTCCCGTGGCGCCTTATAAGGTCGAAACGGTTCCCTTACCCGCTGCGGCAGATAGGAGGGAGCTCGTTACCGCGTAGAGCAGTGGTTCTCAAACTTTTTCGGTCCGCGGACCGTTTGTACGGGCAAAAGACCCTGCGGTCCACCTACCCCATCCACTCCCTTCTTGCACTGCAAAAACTTGGATGAGGTAACGATTTTTGATTTTTGCATAACCAAGGAGGGGAGTGAGACCCATTTATTGGTTAGGACATTGCGTTATATATCACTCTAATTTCACTGTGAAGAAGTTAGTTAATTTCATTGGTACTAATTTTATTTGTTTTGGTCAACATTAATAATTAATTTTGTAATGTTGACCAAAACAAGTAAAATTAGTTAACTTCTTCGCAATGAAATCAGAGTGATATATAACGCAACGCCCGCAATTATTGCTTTAGGAATAATCAGATGATCTACCCAAACGAATTAATTTAAAATGTTAAAGAAGTCTTATCACTGTTATCTCTCTATTTTATAAAATCGTAATGATCATCATCATCATGCTGCGTAACGCTCTAATTTTGCGAATAACTCTGTTAAAAATTTACTTAGGTGTCTGAAATTTCTCAAGATTTCAGTTTTAATGAATCTCTACGTTATAACTAAAAAATTTTTGAATGAGGTCACGGGTTTGAGCCTCACAGGATGAATGTCGTTTCCCATAAGATAACACGTAAATATCACATTTTTGGTTTGAAGGCTTTCATTCTTTTACTTTTTAAAATTAAGTTATCGATACGAAATTTACGCTAAAACACGCCAACATGAATGAGGATTGTTATTTGTCGTCGAATACTCAATCTCATGCGTATTCTCTCATATTTTGAATTTATACTCTATATTTTGTAATTTTTTTAACATTTCAATAATAAGATTCCATGGTTACGCGTATCGTTGTCCCCGATAATTTCAGTGCATATGCACTTAAATAAAGGCTTAAAAATCGAAAATATGATTAAAACTTGCTCGAAATGACCGAAGATATGAATTTAATGCAAATAAACCGAACGCAGTATTCATGTTATTTATATTTTTTTATCTATATTACTAAAATCCTTTTTCTGGTTTCTCTCTCTCTCTAACGCTTTATACCTCAGTCATTTTTAATCTCCGAGAATTTCAGCCCTCTTAAGTTTATTTTTTATCGAGTACTAATTTTCGTAATTTGTGCACCTCGTGCTGTTATTGGCAGGAAAATAACCATCATTTAGCAGAGATTAGATAAAAGTGCAAGTGATTTTGAGAGGGAGGGGAGGATTCATTACAAGCTGATTTTCTTCTGTTTTTAAGCCTTGCTTTGACAAATATGTATAAACATTTCTGATTTACATTTTGTTTTTACTATTGCAGATTCTTAAGGCATCCTTGTTGTTCTTTTTAAAAGAAAGTTGAAAGAATTTTTGATAGAAAAATGTTTGTACAGTGTTCAGGAATACATAGAGATGTTTGCTGCACTAATAATAAGCTATGGAAAAATAATTTGTATTCCACACAACAGTAGTTTGAATGTTGATTTTAGGATATGTATGATGTAATATCTATTTAGATTTACTTAATTTTTCTATTTTTCCTTTATGATTGTATGTCCTACTTAAATTTCACATATTTGTATTGTTTATACTGACATGTTCCATGTTTAGTTGTACTGAACTTACAGAACCAGTAATTAAATAAATCCGAAGTTGTAATAAGCTGAATGCCTTTTGTAAGCAATTCTATAAGTTTGAGTTATTAAGAGATATTTAAAACTTGTAGTTAAAATCGTTTTAGAAGGAACGCATGACTGAAAATCACATGGGTCAGAGATGTTAAACTTTTAAGAAACTTAATGATAATGATTTAGATTAGGTCTGTAAAATATTGGAAAGAGTTACTGTATTTTACTGACAATTATAGTATTAATACAATAAATAATGAAAGCAGGTTGTACTTATAAAGAACTATTTTAGGAAATATATTTATTTGTTTTTATTTTTCTGACAGTTTGTTGCATTTGATGGCCTCAACTGTGGCGTTCCAACTCGGACCACCCCTACGCTTACTCCCACAACTCTCCGAAATATAGAACAGACATTCATAGAGCTGCAGTGTGAGGCAGAAGCAGCCACACCGCATCAGAACGAAGCAGGTTTTGTTCCCCCTGTGGTGCAGCCTATCCCTCGAGGTTAGTCTTTATGCCAAGTCATGAGTTTACCATTTGTTGGCTTTCTATGGCACTGTGTGTGTGTGTGTGCCACCATTAGTACTTTGTTTTTCAAGTAATGAAAATAATTTTTGCTGTAGTTATTTTTTCAATCATGCAAATTGATTTATCCTTTACGGATCAGATTATCTTGATTTATAAGTTTGAAATCAAATATTCCAAGTCCTGTAGTGGAAGAATTCTCCAATATGAAAAAAGAATAACTTCCTCTGAATTCATACACCACTTACACTTTAAACAAGATTATTTTAAAGTATAAGTAAACAGTTTTTTAAATTTTGAGTGATGATAATGTTTAATAAAACATTCTTGTTTTTATTAAGGATCACAAATGTGAAAAAATGGGCATTTAAAAAAAAATCTGGATGGAAGTTTGCTTTATATTTTCTAGTTGTTTAACATACGTAACTGTAATAATTCAATTTTATGTTAAATAATTAAATCAGATGAGACTTCATGGCAGTAGGCTATATCATTCATATTAAATAATATACTTCATACATTCCCACAGATTTAATTTTATAGTGGAGTTGCTAATAGTTTTTGGGAATTAACATGGCTATGAAAAATGTGCTCTGTTATATTGTTGGAAATTTTGTGTCATCCGCCAATTCAATTAATAAAGTGATTAGTGAACTTTGTGGTATATAATAAGCAGATATTGAAGATATGATTGCCACTAGTCTAACTGTACGTGTACAAGTTTTCTAATGATAAAAATAATAAAAATAACATCTAATAATATTTTTAAAATATGAAAGATTTTAAATGCCTTATTTCAGTAGTAATTGTTTAATTTTGATCTCTCAGAAGGCAACATATACACAAGTGTGGACAGTAAAACGTGGCAAGGTGGGAGCACGACGGTGGCCAGTGTGCCTCGACGTGGATCTGCTGCGCCCACAGCCGTGGCAAACAATACTGTTAACAACAGTGGTGCTGGGACACCAGCACTGACTGGTAGAAGAAATGTAGGTGGACGCCGACCAGTCAAAGATGAGAGAGTAAGTGTTAAATAGGTTTACCTCAGCAGAGAAAACCATGATTTTAAGGATTTTTTCCTTTCTCTACATTTTTGGTGACAAGATTAATCCCCTCCTATGGTGATTCTTATAAGTACAGAGGAACTTTGTTATAATGAGATTAAAGGGAAGGATAATGCTTGGTATAACCTTGACTCGTTACAACCATTATTATAGATACATAGTATATACCAATGTACTTTTATAAGTTACACAAATAACAATGAAGAAAAATAGAAATATTTTCGGATTACATTGTTAAAGATTTATTTGATGAATGATACAATAATTAATTCAAATATAATACAAAAAAATATGTATGGCATTAAAAGACATTGAATAATGAAATGATTTTATATTTGAATTTGAGCAAGTTTTTCAGCTTGAAGTTTTAATATAGGACCAATAATTGAAATATTAAAATTTAATTGCAATTTAAATCAATCTAAAAAGCATATTCTAGGTTATTTTTATCACACTTATCCAACTTTTTCGCTATCATTTTATTACTCTCTCATACAAAGTATTGAGAAAGTATTGTTTTCTCAAAAAAATTCTAGATTTTTACGGAAACACATGTTTTAGGTGTCGCTGATTCCGAAAAAGTGGTTTTCTCAATGCCGTCTATCTCTGTCTGTTACTGGCTCTGGAGCCTAGACGGTAGAATAAAAATGAATGAAATCTCATACTTAGGCATTTTATCATACTTAGCAGAGTATACATAGAAATGGTTGACATTGATCAATAATTAAGAGTAGTTTATTCTACGCATTTTTAACAACAATCTGATTTTCTCGAAAACGGCTCTAACGATTTTGATCAAATTTCGTACAGTTACTTGATTTTACGTCTTCAATAATACTGTATAGTTCATATTTCTCAAAAAATGAATATCAGGCTAGTTTATTCTAGGCAACTTTAAGAATAATTCGATTTTCTCAAAAACGGCTCTAACAATTGTGATAAAATTTCGTACAGTTACTTGAGTATACATCTACAATAATACTACGTATTTTATTTTTATCAATGAGTGAATATAAGGCTAGTTTATTCTTGGGCAACTTTAAAAAAATTGGATTTTCTAAAAACAGGCTCATACGATTTTCATTTTCTAAAGATAACTAAACGATGCATTAGTACCAATATATGAGAAAGTTTGTACAATGTATGTTGTACCGATTTTTTTTTCAAAGGCTTTCCTGATTTTTTTTACAAATGGTCGAAACAGTCGACGAGTTAAGTTGTAACTGTTTTGCAAATGGATGCATTACTTGATCCGCTCTCTAACTCGCAAATAATTTCCACTTTCTCTTGGATTTTGAGAATTTTTCTTTTCACGGTATGAAAATAAAATCAAAGTTAACACAGCGGGAAAGATAGATCAATAAAGATAAATCTTAGCATCTCGTATGGTCACACAGCTACATCTGTCATTAAAATTCTGATATCTTTCTTAAAACATAGGAAGAATTGATGTCTCATTATGCTGCTTTAAAAATTTGCTCGTTGTACCTTTGGAGCTCGTTATAAACGTGAAATTTTGCTCTTAAAATGCATAATTTCCAACAATTTCTTTCTTATTTGCTTGCAGTAGCCATGATCTTGTTATAACCATGCTTGTTATATAGGCCGGTCCTTCGACGTTCTGCTTCTTGCAGGTTCTCTCTATTGTGATAGAGATAATGGAATGAGAAAATGTGCTTGTTATGTTTTGAGTTTCGTTTAATTTAAAATCTAAAACTTAAAATATTATTAATGGCCTATATATACAGTGTTGAACCCTGTATCCGGCTACCCAGTATCTGTAACGTTCCGGAAACCGACAAAGTGTAATATTTAAAATGCCTGCCAAGTAATTTGTGTTTGTTGGTGGCGCTACTGAAGTGCGACTGTTTTATAACCAGTCGATGATGAATGCTTGTATTCTCGTGATTTTTGCTCACATTTTTGCTTTTTTTTAGTCCTGTTCACATATACCCATAGTCATTATGTCAAACAGGCCTACAGAAAAACCTCTGGGTGGCAAGAGGAAGCGTGTATCTCTGAATATTAAGGATAAAGTGGAGTTACTAAAACGTCTAGACAAGGTGCATCAGTATTTGTGCATCTTGTATTTCTTCTTGTGTTTTTTTGTACATTTTAGGCCTGGCTACCCGAATTCTGGAAAAACCCCCTATCTGGCAACCCTCAGGTCCCAAACATGCCGGATACAGGGCCCCACACTGTATATACATACATATATACATATGCGCATACACACGCGCACACAGATATATATATATATATAGGAAAGGTAATGATAAAGGTGGCAACAAGGTGTTGGAGGAAGCCCAGTGAACCCTTACCTAGATTGGAGAGCCGCTGGGGGTGTTGAGGACACGAAAAACACAAAAACAACACAGATATGGAGCTTTTGGGCTGATCCCCTTCTTCAGCGACGGAGAGATATGTACTGTTTGAAGTGACACACTGGGGAGGATATGGGGTGGGGAGGGTAATGAGAGGAGTTCGGGGATAGGAGGAGGTGGGGAGGGGGGACGGCCAAGAGGGTTATCGGAGGTTGAGACTGGGGGGAGAGAAAGAGTCAAGGAGAAAGATGTAGGCTAACTCCCACTGTCGAAGTAGGGGGGCGGGGATGTCGTCCGGTAGAGCGCGGATAATCCTTACATTAAAGCAGTTATTAAAGGTTGCCTTGTGTGAATTAGCATGAGAAGCCACCGGAAGGGGACAGTTGGTATTTACGTTCTTCCGGTGGCCATTAATTCTGATGTTAAGGGGGTTACTGGTGAGGCCAACATAAAAAGCAGGACAGAGGGTGCAGGTGAGGAAGTTAATGACATTCCTTGCGGTGCAGTTACTTCTGGAGGTGATGGGGTAAGTGATGTTGGAGGAGGGGCTGGTGAATGAAAATGAGGGTGGGTGGATGGGGCATATGAGGCAACAGGGTTTGCCGCAGGGTTGAGATCCTGCAGCGGATGGAGGGTTGGGAGTGGGTAGTTCTTTCTTCCACAGGATATTTCCCAAATTGGGAGGCCGGCGGAAGGAAAGAATGGGGGAATTAGTAAAGGGGAATTGGTGGGAGGTGGAAGTAAGAATTGGGTGGGCAGCATGGAGGATTTCCTTGAGGACCTCGTGGATCCCGGGGTGGAAGAGGGTAGTAAGGGAAGGGGTAAAATCAGGAATATAGGAGGAGTGTAAGAGTGGTGTTTAGTGGTTGCCGGTGCAATTGCCCTCCGGATCTGGTCACGGATTAGGCCTGGTGGGTAACCACGTTTTAGAAGGGCATCTTCGAGGATGGAGTAATATACTGAGAGAGACCTGTCTGAGCAAATCCTCCATCCTCGGCGGGCTAGGGTATATAGAATCGAGGTTTTGGTGTTTAAGGGATGGCAGCTTTCAAAATGAAGGTATTGAAGGCTATTGCTGGGTTTAATGTGGACGCCGGTGCAGATTTTTCCGTCTTGGATGGAAAGGTCGATGTCCAGAAAGGTGATGTTAATGGTGGAAGTATTGTTGGTGAAGGAAAGCGTGGGGTGAGAGGAGAGGTGTGAGAAAAAGGATTGGAGGGAGTCAGGTCCATTGGTCCAGGTGAGAAAGATGTCGTCAATGAATCTCAGCCACAATAGCGATTTGAGAGGTGCGTTGAGGAAATGAGTCTCCCATTCCCCTAGGTAGCAATTGGCATAAGAGGGCGCCATTTGAGTGCCCATTGCTGTACCCTTAATTTGGAGATAATGGTGCCCTCCAAAAGAGAAGTTGTTCTTTTTCAGCACCATTTCTGCCAAGTGCAATAGAAAATGGGAGGAGAGTCTTTTGTCGGGTCTTGTGTCAAGAAGTTTTCTGAGGACAGAAAGTCCTTCATCATGGGGAATATTTGTGTAGAGGGAGCAGACGTCAATGGCAGCCATAATGGTGTTGGGTGGGAGGGGAGAAGGGCGATGCTTAAGACGTTGGGTTGGGTTGGTGTCTTGGATAAAGGATGGGAGTCGACGGATGAGAGGCTGTAGGTGAGAGTCCACGAATGCGGAGATGCGCTCTATGGGGGAGTTAAAACTAGAAACAATGGGCCGGCCAGTGATGTTGGGTTTATGAATTTTAGGAAAAAGGTAGAAGGTGGGTGTACGGGGATTCTTGGAGATCATCAGGGCGATGGCAGAGTTGGTGAGGCCTTCCTGTTTTCCTGCGGAATGAAGATAGGAGGATATTTGGGAGGAGTGGAGGCTTGTGGGGTTGGAGGTGAGGGGGAGATAAAAGGTTTCGTTGGAGAACTGGTGCTCAGCATCTTCGTTGTATTGGGCGCGATCCACGATCCAACACAACCATGGTGGTGCCCTTGTCTGCAGGGAGGATGATAATATTTCTGTTAAGTTTAAGAGTTGAAATAGCATGTCTTTCACATCTGGTGAGATTGTCTATGTGGTCAAGAAGGTCGGGAAAGTTGGGCTGAGAAGGATATAATTAAGGTATTGTTCTACTGGGTGTTGGGAGGGAAGAGTGGGTGGAATGTATTGGGAAGGAGGTTTGAAAATGGAGAAGGTCTGTGGGAGGCTGGGGGGAGGTTTGGGTGAGCAGAAGGCAAAGGGTCCCCTTTAGGGGGGTTAGTTTTTAGGGGGAGCGTGGGAACAAAGGCCTGGATGTAGGCAAGGAGAGGAAATGGTCGAATTTGGTGGTGGGACAGAACGAGAGGCTGCAGGAAAGGAGTGCTGTCTCAGCAGGAGTGAGTTCGTGGGAGGAAAGGTTTACAAGTCGTCTGGTTTGGAAGAGGTGGGGGTGGTGGGGGGAGCAGAAAGGGAATTGGAGCGCTTCATATGTTTGCGATTTAAGATAGAGGGGACCCTTTGTGGAGTATGGAGAGGAGATGGGGTGGGAAAACCCAAGAGGTCAGCAAGGCAGGGCTTTTGGCCTATGAGTGGAGGGGAGGGGTTGTTGACCTCACCAGATGGTAAAAATGATAGGGGTAAACCAAGTTGGAGGTGCCAGATGCACATAAGGGAAAGCTTACGGAGTAGTCATCTACCTTGGTTCGTAGTCTGCTTTGGTTAGATGTGAGGTCTTTGGTCGCTTGAAGGAGAGCGGCATTAAGGTCGGATATGGAATTTGTGGATTTGCAAAGGAGGAGGACAAGAGTTTTGCATTTTGCAAAATGGATATTGGAGAGTGTGGTGTAGTGAAGTATGGTGGATCGAATAATATTGAGCGAAGTGAGGTGATAGGTGAGGGCAAGGGAAGCACGGATTGGGGGAGGGAGGCCTGAGAGAGGAATTCTAATAGTGAGAGATTTGGGAGAGAGGCCTAGCTGAAGACAGGAATTAAGGAATTCGATCTGACAATTAAGGGAAATATGCCTTCGGAGGTGATAACGGAGACGGGTTATATCCATGGTGGAAGAGGAGAAAGAAAGAAAAAAGGTGACAGGAGAGAATTGTTGAGTAAAGGTGAGACGACAGTTAAGAAAAACAAACAATGATGAAAAACAATTATGAAAATCAATAGAGAAGAGGATACGATGTATAAAAGCTTAAAGAAAAGGAAAGGTAATGATAAAGGTGGCAACAAGGTGTTGGAGGAAGCCCAGTGGACACTTACCTAGATTGGAGAGCCGCTAGGAGTGTTGAGGAGACACGAAAAACACAAAAACAACAGAAATATGGAGCATACATATATATATATACACACAGGGTGTCCCAAAATTCACGCCCACGAATCTCAGTATGCGATTCCTTGCCAAATTCTAAGACCAAAATATTCTTTGTAAAAATTTCGAAAGTCTCAGTATTACCGAGAAAAATGTAATTCAAGTTTACGCGATTTGTCAACGCTGTACTGTGATGAGTCGGCTGTACGATGGAAGTCCACTGCTACCGCATGAATCCCCTCGTACAGTCTTGGCTAAGTGCTAAAGAATTCGTTTTTGGTGTTGATGGTCGCAGGTTCGATTCCCAGAAGTGCCGATTTTTTTCCCGATTCGGCATAACACACACACACACGCACGCATGCATGCATGCACACACATGCATTCACACACACGCATGCACACACACGCGTGCACACACACATATATATATATGTAAGATTGCAACTAGTAGTTGAGAGGGATAGGAAGGAGCCAGTGGACACTTACTTGGTGTTGTGGACGTCCATGGCGATAGAGGAAGGCTTTTGCTTGGAGCTTTCGGGCATCCGCCCTTCTTCGGCACAAAAGTATTACTAAAACTAAGTGTCTCACTGGGGGTAGAGGGGATGGGAAGAGGATGGGGTTCGTGGAAAGGAGGCTAGGGTATTTGAGGTGGGGGTGTCTGCGAAGGTTTAGACCGGGAAAGGAAAGAGAGCGGAGGATTTCTATATGGGCCATCTCCCATTGGCGGAGTTGTGGTGCGGGAGTGTCTTTTGGGAGAGCCCGGATTGTTTTTACAGTAAAGCATCTATTGAAGGGTAGGGAGTGGCTTATATATACAGTGAAACCTTTCTAAGGTGACCACTGTTGGTCTCTGAAAATAGTGGTCATTTAGACAGGTTGAAGACTTCTGTCAGCCAGAACACATATGTACCTTTATACATTCAATTACTGGACTCACAATACATAAAAAATGACTTATATACATATAATCTGGAGAAAAACTTTACTGTGCAATAAACAATAAAATGTGGGTATGTATGCACTTTAATAAAAAATTACTGCAACGAAAATGTTTAAAACTTTTAGTTTACACAGGAGGCATAACATATTAAAACACTAGCTTCGTAAATTAAAGCATAAAAATTAAAGACGTTCAGGTTCAAGATGTAAGTCAACAACTTTGTTCACATAGATATAAATTTATCATTCAAGTTTATTCCCGCAAGAAGAAAAGGTTTAAAGCTATCCTTCGATGGAGGAGAAAAAATGACGACAGCTTTACTGGTCCATTTGAGCATTTCTAATGCTGAAAATCTGCTTTTAAATCTGCATGTAAGAGAAAATGTTAACTCGTGTGTAATTAAATGAATAAATCTATACATATCTATAAAGTAAGGTGTCGTATGTATGTATGTTCAGCTAAGGCTCAGAAACTACAACACGAAGAAAAAAGAGGAAGGTGTCATATTAACCGTTATCATGTGTACGGTGTTGTAGTAAGGTTTTTAAACTGATTCGGTGTACTATCTAATTATAATAAAATATTTTCGTTTATATGGGATTTCCATTTAAAATTTTTTCGTAAATTTCTCGAATTTTAACTCCTTACATATATATCGCAGACATATGCTCTCGCAGACTTTTTTGTGGTAAATTATCTCCTCTTTTGGAATAATTTTTTAAAAGAGGGGCTTACAGATCAAATAAGACGAATTGAAGGGAAAATCTTATTTTTCATTATTGCTCAGCATTTGGATATACTTAGCAACCGATGTAAACAAATTACGTTTGAACTATAAACATATCGTAAACGTAGAAATAGTTGATGAAATACTCATTTAATATCTTTTGATTTGATTGTATGTTTTTCTTTCATTATCTATGGTCTTCTATACACAGGTTAATTTTGCGAATAAACATTAGTGAACTGTTTCTTTTTCTGTAATCGTGTCATTCGCATTATAGGTATGTTTGGATGTAAGTTAAATTGTTTTTATATGCCTTTTGTCTTATTTTATTTCATATTTTAAGTGAAAATTACTGAAGATATACGAGTAAATTACTACGTTAAAGTTTTTGTGTTTTGTTTTATCAGTTTATCAATAAAAACGGAATTGAGCATTTCATGCTAGCATGCAAGTTTTTTCCTATGCTCATCCATTTTGCGTTTCAATAATAATTAGATACTTTTTTGTAATATATAATATCGTTCTGAATTAAAAGAGAGTTTTATCAATTGGAAATAAGGTTCACTCTTGAGTAATTGTTATTTTAATACGAGAACTAAATTAGATTAACATTTTGAACACGTAACGCAGTGAATTTTGAAAGATTTTATTTAAATAATACTTTTGTTGAACTTTATTATGTCTTCTGAACTAAAATTAAGAATTCGTGTCTGCGGTTCCATGGGTAAAATGTAAACACTACCAATACACTCACGTAATTAATTACGTTAGAAAAGTAAAACATTTTACTACATTATTTAAAATCGATTCATTCTAATATCTCAATCTATTATTCAATTAATTACGATGGAAAACAATTAAGATCAATAATTTTATATCTATTTAGAGTAATAATAGGTATTCTTATTTAGTTTCTCCTGTTATTATGTTGACATACAAACTCATATTCCGCGTAATCAATATTTACTCATCACTACGACAAGCTATTTTTTGATTGTTGGTTGTTTATTTAGCAACTGAATAGAAAGCGTCAGTCGCCATCATCAGATACATTGAGCTTTAGGAGATTATTCGTTCGTTGGTTTCGGTTAGTTTGTTGTTTTCATTTGCTTTTGTTTCGTGTCCATTTTTTGTGTTCTTTGTTTGTTTTCTTTGTTTTCGTTCTTAGTTGTTCATTTTGTAGTCTATGTTTATATTCTTTGGTTGTGCTCTTGATTTTTGTTCCTTGATTACCTATTTGTCGGTTTAGACCTTTTATGCCGGCTATTGGTTAGAGTTTAATTCATTTCTTTTTTCTTGTTGGTTTTTACATTGAACTTATATTCTTTGGTTGTACTCTTAATTTATGTTCCACGATTATTTATTTGTCGGTTTACATCCTTTTCTACCGGGTATTGGTTAGCGTTTAATTCATTTCTTTTTTCATGGTGGTTTTTGTAGTTTTCGTATTGGTTCGTTTCGTGTTCTTTCCACTTTATTTCAAGACTCCTAATGTAGTTTACAGAAAGGAGAGGAGAAGTTTTAGTATGTATCATTTTCTCAAGCTGTCTTCTAAGCGGGAAAAAGTATAACTATTTGCAGTCCGAAATGCACCCGGGCGAAGCCGGGTACGAAAAGCTAGTAGTTGATAAAGAAAAGATGCTTACAGTAGACTCCAATGTTCTGTTCCTATAGTGTTTATACACAACAAAAATCACAACTGACCGGAATTTTTTACTGAAAAATGACAAATGTATTGTCCTGTCGACAATTCTATATTGTCATTGAAAATATAAACACGACAAATAAAATGTTTACTTTAACAAAATACTAAAACGAAAAATTAAATGTTTTTTACAAATATGCACCAACTTCAGTGACTCATTTTTTGTCACTTATTTTAAAAACAATCATGCAGAGTTAACTGCAGGCTTCCCCATTTTAACTTTTTACAGACTATGATGTCCTCAATACTTTTTTCTAATAAGTCCAAAGAGTCAAAAACATTTTGCTCGTCCTTGCATTCATTTTCGCAAAACATAGTCCTAAGTTGCGCAATCACTTTTAACGGGTCTCTTGGTGAGAGTTTCTCAATGTTTTGTTTTTCTTCCTCAATCGGTTCTTCCTCCTCATTCTTGTCCCCCGCATCTTCTTCTTTTCCATCATCTGCAATATCCCGAAAAAAGTCTTCTTCCCCAGTGTCCTGGAATGTCTTTGTAGCACTCCACGTCTTCCCCTACCAGAAGTTATGTTCTTGCCTCTTCACAATATTCTTTCAAAACAATTTCAGCATTTTCTTTTTGGGTACTCTCATTCCCCTCTCCTTCAAATACCCCAAAACCACATCTGGCGAAACGTTTGCGAATGGTATGAATTTCTACCTCATTCCATGACTCTCTTATCCACCTGGCAGCCTCTAAAACTGTAATTCTTTTTGCAAGGTCATATGCACTTTCACATTCGTCCATCCTTGCGATCAATGACTTCATCAGGCGCTTCTTGTAGAGCAGTTTGAATGTCTGTATGTGATACTCTGGTCAAGTGGTTGAAGTGAGGCAGTTGTATTCGCCAGCAGGAATTTTAATTTAACGTTTGAAAACTCCAATTGTTGAATGTGACATGATGCATTGTCCAAAAATAATAAAATTTCTCGATTCTTATTCCTCATCCTGTCATTTAATGCCTCCAGCCATTCCAGAAACACCGCTCCCGTCATCCAAGCTTTCCGGTTTGCTTTCCAGATCACTCCAAGCTGCACCTAGTTTACACCTTTGAAGCACCTAGGGTTCATGGATTTCGCGATTATTAGTGGTTTTTCCTTCTCGCCCAATGCACTGCAACATAGAGCCACTGTCAACCGCTCCTTAGACCTTTTCCCTCCCTTATGTGTTTTTCCTTTTTCAATTAATGTTTTATTGTGAACGGACTTGAAAAAAATACGTTTCATCCACATTATAAATATTCTGTAGGTCGTATGCTTCTGTCATGGAAGTAAGCTGCTCTTTCCATTCCTTAACCTTTTTAATATCCACATCTCCACTTTCACCACTCATAGCCCTAAAAACAATGTTGTGCCTTCTCGGGAAGCTCTCCAGCCAGCCATTACTGGCGCAGCAGTTTTCAATTTTTAAAGCTTCAGCAACACGTTTTGCGTTTTCCTGTAACATAGGACCACCAATTGTAAATTTTTTGGCACTAGCTTTTTCAAACCACTCGAACACCAGGCGATTTACGTCTTCGTACGTTTCTTTTCTCCTCCTCTTCAACGGAACATGCGTTGCACCTTCCCAATCACGCAGAATTTCTTTACGTTTTAAAATGTTTAAAATCTGGGTTTTTCCACACTTGTACTTCTCAGCGAGCTTTCTCTGAGACCAACCCCGATCACTGTCTTTAATTACATTCACTTTCTGCTCAGCACTTAGAAATTCATTTCTCTTCGACATGACGAAAAGGGGAAACAAGAAACGAAACTGCGAAAATATGCCACAGAATGCTTCGAAGGCAGACAGAAAAGTGACCGAAGTTTAGCATTTGAGTGGGCCAACAGGCCCCGCCACACTCCCACACGCCCCGAATCGCGTGTGATGCTTGGTGAGCACAGGCGGTGGTGGAATCGAAGGAAGGGGGGGGGAAGGGATTTTTTTTATTTCCAGACATACAATGTAAACAACTCTGTTTCAATACATGTTGATGATTGCACGCTGCAATGTGAGCACAGATGTTATAAATCTCAAGTTTCTAAGCTGGTGGTAACGGGATGGCACTTGACTCTTGGTCGCTTATGCCAGGTCTATTTCTCATGAAGGAACCCAATTTGAACTGGTCGCAGTCGCATTGACAGGTGGTCGTCTAATGGAGGTTCAGTTAATATTGGCTCTATGGATGAAATAATCGGTGCCCGAAAAAAGTGGTCGTTTTGGGAGGTGGTCGCTTTATGGAGGTGGTCATTTATACAGGTTTCACTGTATATATATATTGTGATACCCCTTTTTATGCGTCCTCACGTAACTTAAGGACAGCACACCTCACAGGGTTATCCAATGGGATAACGTAAAATATACGACAAGAAAAAACGTTTGTTGGGCGCCAGAGCTAAGCAAACCATATTATCCTAATAACTCAATACAAGAAATACAAAATATGAACAACGAACCCACTTACAAAAATCTATTAAGCTAAATTACAAAATCGTGTTTCTCAACACGTATAAGTCACATACAATACGTCAAACTCCGACTTCTCGTCTGACACGTTATATGATCCTTCGGATGCCTGGTGACCAGTTCTCCCTGACGACTGCACCTTGAGAAGTGTCACGGCGGGTTCCTCCTTGACTCTCGGATCCCCTATCACACGTCGTTTCTCACACGTCGCCCAAATATAAGTCTCAAATTACATTTACAAATACACATCCCCAAAATACAAAATCCCAAATACAAATAAAGCAATTACAATTGCCTCCCAATACAAGTGTTAAATACAAGTGCGTGAACTTAATACAATTGAGTTAGCTATAAGCGAGAGCTTTTACAAGTGACCCATAGAAAGAACAAGCAGAGAGAACCACTTAGGAAGAACCCCAGTTGTTGTTATTGTGGGACCTTGCGACTTCAAACGACTACCAACGCTAGTAGGTTTCTTAGTCTAAATTGCAAAGCAAGGGAGGAGATAAACCCGGTGCCGGCATTAGCCTATTCTTATCGAGAAACACCAAAGGGACCAACAGCTTTACGTCCCTTCCGAAGGACGGAGCGCTGATTCGCATGTTCTCCTCTAAACACGCAAATAGGGGGCCGCTAAACTCTGGAAAAAACCCTACATTTGCACCGGGTATGCTCAGCGTAGCAGGCCAACGCCCTCGCCACTACGCCACGGCACCCCCAGAGAACCCCAGTCGCCTAGGTGGGCTCCCTTTTATGCCCGCACTACCCTTCCATCGCCCCTCCGACCATCCTTCTTCTCACACCACTTTCTCCACCGGCGATGCCAAACCTTTTCCGCAGTCGAACATACGGGCGTCTTTTCGACCCTTCCAATAGGGTCGGCACACGCTTTTGTTAACACACTACTAAAAAAAACACGTTCACAATAACGTTCACTTTTTTAGGTATTTAGTACGGAACACTACAATATATATATAAATAAAATATATTATATATATATATATATATATATATATATATATATATATATATATATATATATATATATATAAATAAAATATATTATATATATATATATATAAATAAAATATATTATATATATACACATATATATGTGTATGTGTGTGTATGTGTGTGTGTGTGTGTGTGTGTGTGTATATATATATATATATATATATATATATATTTGGGCAACTAGGTGTTGAAGGAAACCCAGTGAACACTTACCGGAAGTAGAGCCGCTGGGGTGTTGGAGAGACACATTTGTAGAGGTTAGAGCTTTCGGGATGATCCCTTCGTCAGCACAAGAGATCCTTACTCACCTTTCCTCTTCCTTAGTATTTATATATATATATATATATATATATATACATATATATACATACCGTATCTGCCCGAATACAAGCCAATGTTTTTAGTCAAAATCTATCATGAAAAAATCACCCCTCGGCTTAAATGCGAGTCCGAGGAAAATTTGGGTTATGGTTAAATCTCGAAGTCTCTCATTGCCTTCGCATTCAAATGTTAGTACTATATTTTTCGTAAAGTAAATATTTGACCTACGATGAATATATATATAAATGTCTTAGGAGATCGCTTGCGTATATTGACGGTTACGCAAAATGCGTTGACGGCTTTGAACGCTCAACTGTTTGAATTTCAGTAAAACTTTACATGGAACGTGTACAATTATAAAAATGCAGTTTCTCAAGGCAATATATATGCTAATTTCATTGGAAATAGACTTGGAAGAAAAAATATCTTGGCGAGATCGCATGCGTAAATTGACGATTACGCAAAATGCGTTGACGGCTTTGAATGCTCAACTGTTTGAATTTCGGTAAAACTTTAGATGGAACGTGTATAATTATAAAAATGCAATTTCTTAAGGCAATGTAAATGCTAATTTCATTGGAAATAGACTTGGATGAAAAATTTCTTGACGAGATCGTTGTTACTATATTTGACCTTTTGTGAAAATGAAGACGAATGAAATTATTGTCACTGAATGTGGAACATTATTCAACTACGCAAAATTATTAATTGGAGTAATATTTCAAAATGTCAACAACTAAACAATTTCCCACACATTTCTTCGATCTCGAATAATATATTCTAAGATGTGCATGAATGTCCGGCACACTCCAGCATAAAATCTACGAAATTTACGTTTTTCCCAAAAAATTGTTGAAATTTTTGGGGGGTCGGCTTCTATTCGGGCAGATATGGTATATGTATATATATGTATATGTATATATATATATATATATAATTTTCTACTCCCAGCATCTTAATATAGTTTCACTATAATAAACTTCTTGTTTTAACTCTTAGTATATTTAAAAATTTTTGAGAAGGTGCTTAAGAAGAATTTTTAATTTTTTTCAAGTTATCACCAGAAGAGGAGGAGAGGCGTAGGGTGCGCAGAGAACGCAACAAGATGGCTGCAGCAAGGTGCAGAAAGAGAAGAATGGATCACACGAATTCATTGCTCATAGTAAGTGTCTTTTGAATTTTGCTTACATTGTTTAATGTGTTGGTTATTTTTAATTTGCTACTGATTCTTCCATCAGTGCTCTTCTCTTTTATATTCTATTTTCATTGAAGCTTTAGAAAATCTTTGTATAATATTCCTAAATGTAAATGATTGCTTTATAGTCATGATTTATACTTATTTGCTGTCAAGGTTGACTATTGTGTTAATTTATTTAGTCAAGTAAATCACATGTTGCATATTAATGTCAGTTTACAGTGAAGTATATCAACAGGGTCATAGTGATCTCTTTTGGGAAGAGGCTTTTTTGTTGCCCCAAAATTAACTAGATCAAAAGAACTTTTTTTAGACTAGGCGAACAATCATTTCTTTAATTTAAAGTTTTGTTTTTCAAGCATTATTAGCAGCAAACATATTTGTTATGTCATTGAAATCTGTATTGTTGGCAGTATCATATTCAGTAGATAAGATGGCCTGGCCAGAAAGTCTTCTCTTGGCTCATAGATAACCTAAGTAAATTTTAATCATTAACTTAGTGAACAAATTTGAAGTAAAGTCAATAGTTCAGTTGCTGGGCATATCAAATTCATAGATGTTTCATCAGTGTTACCGATATGAGATAATGGGTACTCGTGTGTTTGCCGCTTTCTAACTACAAATTGCTGGAAACTGGTAATTTTGTCATCGAGATCTTTCAGAAGTTTCTGTGCAATCTTGGTTTACTGCCGCAACACCAGAGATCATTTTTCAAAAGCGGCTACACCAATTACCTCCGATTCAGTTAGCTTCAATTAAGTTTATAAATAGACGAAAGTTTAGTGTTATTCGATTCGCACTTTTGTTTAAGCAACGAAACGATCGATGTTTATGGATAACAACGTAAATAGATACTGATTATTATTCAGGAATCGTTTATAATGATTGATGAAAGTAATTGAACCATCTTTCGTCTATTGAATACTGGAGTCTTACATTATTTGTAAGTAAAATCATTATATTCTACATTATAATGTTTATTAACGTAAATGAGCTCACGTATCTGGTGTACATTTACCGGAGTCAGTGTTCAATCATGGACAAATGTACGTTGCTTTTTCACGGGTTTCTTGCTTACAAGACGTAAAAGTAAATATTTCAGCGAGGCATAATTACACAAGAAATGAAGCTGGATTTGGCGAAAGTAGTATGATAGGAAATAAAATTATCGTTATAGTTGAATGCAATAGGCTTGGAAATGGATTGTTACAAGCAAATATGATTTATTGTTAAGAAAAGTTAATTGTAATTTAAAAAGTATCTACTATATATGTATTTTAAAGAGTTTGTATGTTGTGCGGTAGTAGCTTCACTAAATCCGTTGAAATTCAACAGGAAATTCTGCTAGTGTAAGATAATATAAAAGAAATTGTTCATAAATGTTATGTTCTACTAAAATCTTCAAAATTTTTTATACAAATCCAAGAAAAATAAAAAAGTTACGAATTTTTCAATTTTCAGGAATCGAAATTTTGAATTTTTGCAAATTTTTAAAAACCTCATCTGACCTCAAACATGTGATTTAAGTAAATGTCTTGCTTGCTTGAAGGGTTAAGTTCATTTCTATATTAATGCAATTTGCATTAGCTTTCAAGTTTTTGAATATATCTGATGCATCGTTAACTGTAATTTCCTTTTATGTTTGAAGGAAACAGAGGGTCTTGAACAGAAGAAACAGGGATTACAGTCGGAGATCCAGCAGCTGCAGATGCAGAAAGAGGAGTTAGAATTCCTGCTTGAGGCACATAAAGCATGTTGCCGCTTGTCTGCTGCTTCTAATGGTGCTCCTCCATCACCTCCTGATGTGAAACCACTGATCTTCAGCATCCCTAAAGACGGATTGGAGCACGATGTCCTTGGAGAGCGTCGCTCACTCCCTGCCTTACCTCCCCCTCGCTCTCCCTCGGCAAGAAATACGCGGCCGTCCCGTCCTACCACGCTCTCTGTCGCTGCTGCCTTTGCTCCCGCGCACCACATTATGCAAGGTGGAGGTTCAGCTGCTTCTGAGGTGGCTGGCGTACCGATAACGACTCCCTCGTCAGGAATCCCTTTCAATTTTGAATCGTTGATGGAAGGTGGGACGGGGCTCACTCCAGTAAGTGCAGCATCCACTGCTGGTATGCCAACTCTTTTGGTGCCTTCTTGCTCCAGTCAGCAGCGTAACTCTGGCACGGCAGTGGGGGCTAGTGTGGAAATGTCCAGCCCAGATGCCGTGCCACCTAAGCTTGTGTCTTTGTGAGGGTAGGCATAATGCACCCGTTGTGATGGCGGTTGTGCTAATTGGTGATGTGGCTTTTACAACAAAGATGGCACGAAGGCTTCTGTGATGGAACTTCATCAAAAGACAGTTACTGTGCCTCTTTTAAGGTAAAGGTGGACTTTTATTACCATATGGTTACTTTTACTATTTGCCTCTTTATTGTTAATAAGACAAAATTGATAACATGCCTATATTCCCTCCAAATTTATGACGTATTTTCTATGGAGTTACCTATTTTGGTATATCATATGATTTACAAATGTTTAATAAGTAGCATGTATGTGTTGGAGAACATTTGCTTAATAAGAATGTACTTCTGTGTGATATTGATGAAATTTTCCAACCCTAAAGCAATAAGCATGAAGGTGATGATATTTACAATAAAGAGTTAGTTTGTGCAATACAAATATTTATTTTCATCCATATGCATGTATAAACATGTGGTATTTTGTTCAATTTACACTCTTTTGAGTGCTACTTTATCGCATATGCTGCAAAGTTGTGTATTATCATTCTTTAGTAAAGTCTTGATAAACTTTTGAAGGTTAAATCTGTCTTGAAACATCCTGGCAATGAGGTTTTACTGGCTCTATCAGCAAGGAAAATATCTTTTACTATGTAAACATATTGAGTCATCTTTATGCATCTCTCCATTACAGTTACAACTGGACAAATTTTTCTTGTCGTGAATGTGAGTTATTATCCGTAACTTGTTTTTTGGCAAGTCTCATTTATTTGATTGATTGAATCATTGCCAGATAGGCTTTAATTCACATTCTAAAATTATGTACAAACCTTATGTAATGAGATCTATGTGATGTGAATAAAAGATTTTGCTAGAAATTGTTTTTGTTTTTTAACCTGTAAACTTTTAAAGTTATAAAGAATTTTTATAATATCATATTATAAAAAATAGAATTTCTATTTGTATGTTTGACCAACAAAAATAATTGGCAAATTTCTTCGGAATTAATGATTAGTTTCAACCAAACTCACTGTTTGTTCAGGAGAATCTGCATTTTGTTCTGGGTGAGTTGTTAATTCCAACCACCCCAATAAAATTAATTTAAAAAATTTTCTTGTGTAATTTCTTCCATTTGAATAAGATGGGAATGAGTGACATCTTTTTTATTTGCACTTCATTATTACTTAACATCGGGATACGAAGTCAGGACTTGAATTCAAGTCAGAGGAAAGAAGGAAGTTACCATCAATTTTCAAATACGGTCCAATCTGTCCAAAATTGCTTTTGCCCATGAAATGACAAGAATAAAATAGTAGAGAAATTGTGAGAAAATAAGTAAAGGTGGGAACCGCAGAAAAGTTCTTTAGTTGCTGTAGTATGTTATAACTATTTGATTTGTCACACCCTCAATGTTAGACTAATTATTTTTCTCTTTGTTCTTCATCTGTTATTGCTTTTAACATTTTTGTTGGTATTTTTCTTTGTTCTTATTTATTTTGTCACACACTTCTTTCCTGTTCGTTCTTCGTTTATTACATTTTTCTCAAAATTTCTCAGTAGAACCACAGGCTCTCTATACTAGTTAAAATAGAAATAATTGTAATATTACTGAGTTCAGTACATATTGGGAGAGTAAGATTTTCATCATTGTTTCTAGTATTGGCAGGCCAAAATTTATGCAAGATATAGATTCTTTGATGACTTTGCGCATATCAATATCCTGGAAATGGGACTTGTTTACACATAATGTTTCCTGGACTATTGGGTTTCAGGTATCTCCAATAGACACAACAAGGTTATAAAAAAACCTTATAAGATTATTGTGGCGATTGGAGATGGCTTAGACAAGTATTTTTTAAGTGATTTTCCTTGAACTTTTTTTCACCCATAAGACTATCTCGATAATTCTTTGTTGAACAATATATTTTATTTATTGATTTACGTGCTTTTCTTATGGGGCAAGAATGGGGTAAAAACAACCCCTAAAAATTGGAATTTCAACTTTCTTTCCTACAGTTGTGACCAAATTTCAAATACCTAGATTAGAGGCTCTCAACATGATGCTCACCGAGGCATTTCTAGGTGCCCGCTTTGCACACCTGAGGATGTTCATAACCCCTTACCCAGCTATGCAAGTCTTGAAAATTTTGTTACACTTGAGTGTGCCACTGGACTTCACCAGTTCATTCTCTCTCAAGTTCCAGCCCTGAAGATGGTTACATTGTAACCAAAATGCATATCAGCCCGAAAACTTATTTGCTCTGGAGCTTTTTTTGTTTTCTACATTCAATTTATCCAGTGAAAGCTTAATTTTCTTATCACTAATACTTTCATATGCATTGCTGCTGAAAATTTTAATACTGTAACGGACGATAGCAATAAATGAGAATAATCTGTGTTACAATAGCGCAATTTATTATGGTGCCTTTCTGCAAGATGTCTGGAAGGAGACCAATAAGTGAATTTTTGTAGTATGGCTATGCACATCTCGCATCCGCTACGTTACAAATGATTACATTGTAAATGATATTTGTATCCCTGTCAAAATTATCTTTCCGTCTGATAATAATACATCGGTGAGACTGCCATTACCTCAATACCTGCTTCCACTGAATGAATAAACTTCTGCGCTCGATGCCATCTTCTGATAACCATCAGTTTCAAGACTTGCTCCTTCGGTCCAACTCCAGCTTTTCAACTGTACGTTTCACTCAGTATTTTATTTGTAGTGCCCATAAAGTATGGTTAATAAAAATGCCAGACAGAAAGAGATAAAAAACGTACAATTTAAAAATCGAGTGGAAGAGTTTTGTTTTGTTGATAGTAAGGGAAAATGCATTTGTTTACTGTGCTCTAATAGTGTGCATTGCCAAAGAGGCACAACGTTGAAAGACATTTCAAGATTCATAATTTGAAGTGAATAATCCATTGGGTTCAGAACTTATGGAAAAAAAGTCAATGACCTGAAATGTAAAATTATGGCACAGCAATCAATATGTACAGTCCGTGGCAAAATCTAAAAATGTAACAATATCTTCCTTCAAAATCCCTCATTTATTAAATTCAAAGAAGCCGTTTGAAAATGGGGAGCTTGTCCCTAAAGAACTATTAAGTCCATAGTATGTACAGGATTGCCATCTCAAATTCGTCAATGACCCGGAGTTTCTCATAGGTAAAGAAGGAGAAGTATTTTTTGCTATATTTAAATGTTTGATACACGATAGATAATTAGTATTCATACAAATGTGAGGCTCATATTTATTTATTGATCTACTCCAAACTTCCCTATATGTTGCTGTCCAGGAGACTTATACCCTTAACCTCGAGACATCCCAAGACCCGGAGACTCCGTGTCACACACGGAGAGCCGGCAACTCAAGAGTATGGATTTATTACTATCCACTACATTTGTTAAGGGCTACTTCAAATTTTGCTTTAATAGACCCAGAGCGCCAATAAAATGATTGAGAAATGGACTAGAACCTCGGGTATAAATTTTTCACTTGGATTTCTAGACATTTGTAAACCTCTAAGTACGCTTTCTCTAAGATTAGTGCAAAATTTTGTAACACTAACGAGAAAACACATATTAACGTGCTCGAAATATGAATATTTCATTAAAACAATTTCTGTCAAAATTACTAGTATTATTTCTATGTACAGATAGTTCCTTCATTAACTTTCATAAACCCACGCGACTCATTTGTTTCCATCAGGACCATCTACAACCGGAAATGACGGTATGTAACAGTGAAGCCTCTGGAGAATGAGTAACACGTAGTCCATAAGACGTGTGGTCCCATCTCGGAAGTTTTCAGCATGGATTTCTACCTAATTTTCAATTTAATTATTACGCTATGTGCTATCGGAGTCAATGGAATTATGTTTCATCTTCATCCAAACACCGAGAAATGTTTGAAGGAGGAGTTGCAAACGAACGTTTTTGTGAGCGGAGAATATGAAGTATCCGATGCTCCGGGGCAGAAAGTAGATTATGTTGTAGGTTGTTTTTAAATGAAATTTAACATAAGAAATTTTGATGTGTTAATGCGTTTGAATTTATTTGTATGTTGAAATATTTCGCCATACTTTAATATTCGTTGCCAAACAGGTGAGAGATTCCAAGGGGCACATACTATCCCAGAAAGAGGATATTTACAAGGGAAAATTTTCATTCGTGACGGAGACTTATGATACTTTTGAAATCTGTTTCACCTCTCGTGTTACATGTGAGTATCTTATCTGTTATTTGGTTCGAATAACCCCGCTACGTTAATTGTTTCAATATGTTGATTGAATGGAAACTGAACAAGAAATTGCTTTACAGCCCAAAGAGGAATAAATCAGGAGGTCTCATTGGTCACGAAACGAGGCATTGAAGCGAAAAGTTATGAGGGGGTAAGATATTTAATAGTTATAAAAGTGGTTAAAGAAAATTACTCCGCAAAGTACTTTCAAAACAAAGATTTTCATTATTTTATGTTCTGACTTTCTTATTGAATATTTATTTCTTCCTTTTCTGTTTGGACTGTGGAAAACTTCGGGTGGGAACAGGTGGTAACGTTTCCTAGATTATTTTTGATTTCATTTCATTTTGCCTCGTAGATTTTTTATAGAGTGGTCTGATTGTTTAAAATCCTATAAATGCATGTTACTAGTTTATTAAAGTTTGCTTGGGTTTATGTTTACTGACATTTTTCTGAAATCTGAACTTTATTGTGTGCTCAATAAAGCCCTACATTTGATAACACCCAGAAACTAACAGTTGAATAGAAATGTTTTTACTGAGGACCTTTGTTAAGTAGCGAAATTGTAGAGCTTAATTTATAATTGATTTTTAATAGCCACTGTTGGTTGTAATATTATTGTTAATCACTCGTCATTATTATTGACATTGTGTAAGGACTCCGCAATCAACAAAGACCTGTCAGAAAGTACTTACAATTGTTTTGCAGTGTTGGATTGTCGACGAATGGATTCATTCTAAATTTAAGTTACAGTCATTGAGTAACTTTAACTTCAATTTTTGTCCGTTTAACTTGAAACTTTTTTTTCAGTAGGCACACCCTACCCATGGTTAAATTTTGGTATTATTAACCAGGATGACAAATGTTGCACAGCTCAGCTGCATCTTTCATATTTTTGCTATTTCTTTATAAATTATTGAAGTGACTGTGATTTCGTGCCAGAAAACTTAGTATTACAGCCAGTGGCGTACTGATGGCCCCGCAATGCAGGGGGGGTTGAGATTTAGGGGGTCCTCAATCGTTCAAACCATATTGACTAAGATATCCATAGGGAGGCCCCATATTATTTGTTGCGGGCTCCCCCCCCAGATTGTCAGGTATGCCACTGATTACAGCTATCTGGTCACTTTCTGTAATCTACAAACATTTTTCTTGACTCAAAATTCTAAACAAACTCTGCTTATATGGCATCATTCTTATTTGACTAAACTGAAATTTCTTTCTCATATTGTTGAAACACGTTTCATACTGCTACCCAATACTTTTATAAGGATGTTTTAACTATTTGCAAAGCTTGAAAAAGAACTTTCACCCAAAAGAAATGTTAATGTTAAAATTTGTCAAGGATGCATTTTGATAAGTTCACATTTACTTCAAAGCAGAAGTGGATATGCATTTTCAGAACTAGGTATGTGCTCAGGAATCAATAAAGGAGCTTGGGGGAGAGTATGGATAACCAACACATAGCTGCATAAAAATATCCACACAGGAACTATTTATATGGTGTATACGAGGTGCTACCCAAAAGTTCCGGGACTGTAGCCATAAAATACCGTAGGATTACCTGAGGTTCTAATCGCCACCATCACCCTCGAAGTAGTCCCCTTGGGAGTTGATACAACGATCCCAGCGCCTCTGCCAGTCATGGAAGCACCTCTGGAACTGTGATTTTGAAATGCTGTTCAGCACTTCCTGCGATTCTGCCTGGATGCCCTCAACGGTGTCAAATCTCCGTCCCTTCATACAAATTTTCAGCTTGGGGAACAGGAAGAAGTCGCAGGGGGCTAAGTTGAGAGAGTAGGGGACCACTGCCATGTTGTTATTGGCCAAGAACTTCTGCACAGACAGCGGTGTGCGTGGGTGCGTTGTCGTGATGCAGGAGTCAGTCTTGTGTGCCCCACTTCTCCGGCCGTTTCCGTCTCACGTCCTCTCTCAAATGCCTCAGGACTTCGGTGTAGAACTGCTGATTCACCATCTGACCTTGGGGAAGAAATTCCTTATGGACAATTCCCTCCATGTCAAAGAAGACGATCAACATGCTCTTGACATTGCTCTTTACCTGTCTTGCTTTTTTCGGTCATGGAGAAGATGGAGTCTTCCACTGGGAAGACTGCTGCTTGGTTTTGGGGTTGTAGCTATAAAACCAGCTTTCATCTCCGGTAATGACCTTTGAAAGAAAGTTTGGGTCGTTTCTAATGTGCTCCTTGAGTTCCCTGCACACACTCAGTTGATGTTGGTTCTGGTCCTGGGTCAACACGCGGGGCACGAATTTGGCTGCAATCCGCCTCATGTTTAGTTCATTAGACAGAATTCGTTGACATGTCCCGTAGGACAGGCCAACAATGCTGCTGACATCTTGGATGGTACGCCGACGATCCTCGCGAATGACCTGTCGCACTTTTTCCATGTTTTCGTCTGTTGTGCTGGTTGAAGGCGACCAGAACGTTCGGAATCTTCAACAGACATTTGTCCACATTTGAAATGTGAGAACCACTCGAAAGTCTGGGTTCTACTCATAGCCTCGTCACCGAATGCTTGCTTAAGCATTTCATGTGTCTCGGATGCGGTTTTGTCAAGCTTGAAGCAAAACTTGATGCAAATGCACTGCTCATTCAAGTCTGCCATTTCACTACACAAGAAAATCACAGAGCGCCGGTAACAATGGGTTGAAAAAACTCGCTTGAAATGAAAACACGTGCACACACACACCTGAAACTTTACACACAGCTTCATAAAGGATGTCTTCAGCACATCCTAGCGGCAGAAGTCCCTGTTACTTCCGGTTAGTGCTCCACGCGGCTAGTCCCGGAACTTTTGGGTAGCACCTTGTACCTATAAATGTATGACCATTCCCTATTCCTGTTCCAAGGAAGCTCTAATAAAAAGGTGAATAAACAGATTGAAGGTACCAGGACAGTAAAATCTTTCCTTATATTTTTAATAGGCCTTACATGCATAATGAATTATAATCAGAATTAATTTTTTAATAATAGTATTTTAGGGATGTTTTGTGAAGTATTACTGTCTTACTGGAATAAATTCACATTTTTGTTCTTGTGGTAAAATATTTAGTCTTGTGAGCTGGGAATTGAATCCCCTGTTTCTGATGTGCCCTTAGTTTTGATATTATTGGTGTCATCCAGGAATGTTGCACTGTAGATAGAAAAAGCCCACTGTATTTTTAAAAACTTTCTTATACTGAGGTATATATGCATGTAGGTAAGTTTAAAGACAACAAATAATGTCTAATAACTTGAGAACGGCTGCATGTATTTTAGCCATTCTTTCAATTTTAAAGAGAGTCACACTTATAATGACTTATGTGCAATCACCATGCAAAATAACGACCCGAGTTCGATTCCAGGGACATTGTATTTCCTCAGTTGGATAACAAGGGTGGGATACCTTCTCAAATTTTTATCTCCTAAACTATAAGTTGTAATTATATGCTCTAGTGAACTTTTTTATTGCAAATGTTATCCTCTGTTCGACTAAATTTATTAATCGATATCTTACAGATCTTATAAGGGCAAGGGAGAGTAAAATATGGAATTCTCATTGTTGGATTAATGGAAATCATGTCTGTCGACTGTGGTGCCACAAATGGCAATGGCCACATATTGAACTACGTCTTACTATCAACCCTTTAAAATGATTCTGACTCTTGAAGAATTTTTGCGAGTGCTTGGAGACGAAGAAAAGATTGTAAATTTTTAATTGACAGTAAAATCATTGAATCAGACCGTTGGGTTGGTGTTTCATCTTTACTCTATACACTTCCTAAAAGGCTTTTAAATTAAAAAAGTTGTTGCCTTAGAAGAAGTTGTAAAGTAGATCACAAGTTGAACTTCAGTAAATGCATACATGGAATTGAGTGTGAGATAAAAAGGCAAGCTTTATTGAGGAGAAGAGATTTGATATGCTAGCAAATATTTGTAAGATTTATTCAGAAGAACATTTTATAAAGTTTTCAGACTATGAGTAGTGAATCATCTTAAGTAACCAAGTACTCTGATATTTATTTTTATGCAGTTGAAAATCATTTTTTTATATATCAAAAATATGTACTCGTGATGTTATAAGTTTCAACTAGGCAGTTAACTTACTTATAGTGTGACATTTTTCCCTGCCCTCGGGACTTTGTCCCCAATCCCGAGGGACTTAGTCCACAATACCGAGGTATGTCGATCAACCAAACCCGAACTAATCACCCCTCTGCTGGACGCCGCTCCGTTCTGGGTGTCTAAATATATACCCTAAAAGGGATGTCCTCCCTCCAGTCCCCTTCCAGCTCAATGAACTTTAAGACGGGAACTGCAAATCCAAAAACTCCTCTTCAAGTGTTCGCTAATCATGACTCACCACTTCAAAATTCCGGAGTCACCTCTGAACCCCTCCCCTCTTCCCCTGGAACTCTGTTCGAGGCAGTGAGCGGGCTATCACTTTCTCTGACTCTCTTCCTAACCGCAGCAGGAGAACAACCCCTCACTGCATGAGATAGGCTAAACTCGCCTGAACTTTCCAGTGAAGTCAATAGTGCCGAACCACACAGTCAATTATAAATTGTGAGAATTGTTATTTTATTTTGGTATGGTTAATAAATTGTTCTCTATTAACCAAGGTTATTTGTGTAAATTGTAATCTATGTCGCATACCCAATTGGTATTGCTTCAATAGATAAAAATTTTATTTATATTGGAGTTGTGTAAGCAATGTCAGGATGAGTTTAAATTTACAAGGAGCATTCTTGGAATTTAAAAACATGAACTATTACTCCATTATTGCCATTTATGAATTTAAAATGTTTGGTGTTACAGTTTCTATAATATGTAACGTTTTATTTCAGTAAAAAATTGAGAATGTTAGTGTTAGGAAAAAGTTCCAATTATATTCTCTTGTAAGATTTAAATCTAATGCTTTTGCACATTAAACATTACATAAAATCCTATAATCGCTTGGTTATGTGTGAAGTGTAATGCCGCATGGTCTGTCTAGGTATAGGAACCACTGGCGGTAAAAGATACAGGGGCATAATATTTTGCTATCGTGGGTAGGGAGAGAGAGAATGGGAGGGGGAGAGAGAGAATGGGAGCGGGAGAGAGAGAATGGGAGGGGGAGAGAGAGAATGGGGGGGGAGAGAGAATGGGGGGGGGGAGAGAGAGAGAGAAAGGCAGAATGGAAGGGAGAGGGAAAACAATGAGATAGAAGGAGGAAAAGGGTGAGGAAGAATGGGAAGAGTTTTCATTTAAATATTTAGTCATGCCTACCCATTATTTTTGACGGGCATTTCCACTAATAACATAATAATCTAATACAGCATGTGAATTTTCTTAATTGATTTTTATGGTAATTTTGCATGCCCACAAGTGTTGTATACATGTTGATGCTTTCTGTCATTATTATTTGCAATTGCATCTATTTTTTTTAGTTAGGCGATGCTGCAAAATTAAAGCCTTTGGAGGTTGAGCTGAAGCGTCTTGAAGATCTTTCTGAGTCTATCGTGCAAGATTTCTCTCTAATGAGGAAGTTGGAGGAGGAAATGAGAGATACAAATGGTGAGTGGTCTGGTGCTATTTTGAGGTGTTTTTGCTAACCTTAATTTTTACTAGTACAGGTAGTCCTCAAGATATGTCATTTCATCTATGTCTTCAATAAATTAGGAATGGTTTTCATATATACATCTCTCAATTTTTGCTTGTACAGTAAAACCCCCAAATTTGCGGGGTTACATTCCCGAAAACACTGCAAATTTGGAATCCGCAAAAATAGAAGCAAAGGCCTTATGAGAAAATGGGGGTTAGGTTCACGGCTCTCCATTATTTTGACAACAATAAATGATGAAAAGGTAGGCTAAAAGTGGTTTTAATCCAATACAATGTGACATTTAAATCTGCCCTAGCCGTACAGTTTATCGCATATTACCTGCCCACTGATGCCGCACTCTGGCCACTAGCAAGTTTATTTCACAACTCAATTTTCTCACTTCAAGTCAGTGTCTTCCTTTTTGATTCTGCTTTCTGTATTATCACTTACTTTCCTTGTGGTAGACATTTTCCAAAAAAGGGGTCACAGCGTGATAAAAAAAACCTCACAGATGGGGAAATTTATTTTAGTGCTTTTTGTCTTCACTTCAAAGATGACAGCAGTAGTCGACAACCCCGCAAAAGCACGCGAATTTGGAAACCACGAATTTGGGGGTTTTACTGTGTCGTTTACAGCAATAATCGAAATTCATTCTAGGACAAAGTCTACACTCTCATTCTGTTTGACACTTTGTTTTTTATTTTCATAGCCACATATTGTTTTGAATCAAATACCAACTGTAATTTCCCCATTCAAGAACATAATCACTGTTGTCATTCTTTTTTACTTTCATAATCACAATATCTTGTTTCAAATCAAATACCGACTGGGATTTCCTTCTCTATTCCTTTAGCAAAGTAAGCACATGTAGTCACTTTTTAGAAGCCTGAGAAAATAAAACCTGATACGAACAGCGACACATTGTAACCACTGTTTATTTGATGTAACTCCCTTGAAGGTTTGTTTCAGTTGTTCCCTGGAACTACTTACGTTAAGAAGTGAAACTTAACAGCAGAGGTGTATGGCAATGCATTGCCTTGGGGCCTTGGCCAAGGAGGTCCTCAAGAAGGCAAAAAAATTTTTGTCTACCAAAAAAATCGACATTTACTTAAAACTTTACAAAAATATACTCCTACATCAATCATAAACACACTTGACAGGAAATGCCAAAAGAGTGAGGGTTGGAGGTGTGATTCCTTTTCACTTAAAGTTCTGCAACCCTTACACATATGTAAATAGTGGAAACGAATTTTCTCCTTCCCAAGAATGCCAATTCAAATTCTAACAATAAACAACAAAAGAAGATTGGAAATTGCAAGCTGTTCCTTTATTTTTGTGATGCAATCACGAAATCAGTCAGTCGCTTGAATTCAGTGGTGGGCAGTGCTTAATTTCTGGAGAACGTAAGGGAATGGCGTTCCCTCATTTATTTGGGAGGAAGTTTTTAAAATGTTTGAGTTACAAGAATTTAAATTATCATTACTTCAAGAATTCTTCATTATTTTTGGTTGTATACAGAATGTGTGAAATATAATATGAAATAAACCAAAAATGTTACATTTTTTAATTTCTAAAAGGTAAAATAAAAATTCAAAGTATATGTATAAATATTTAATTCTGCTATGGGGGCCTCATTTTAATTATTTACCTCGGGGCTCCAAAACTGAAGTTGCGCCTCTGCTTAACAGTGAAATAGAATATGATCTCTTGCTATATACAATATACTATACTGTATAGTATATACTATATTACACTACTATATTATACTGCTATATATATGTACAATATACAATAAATTATGTGTTTAAAATTGTGGAGGTGAATGTATCTCCTGCTTTAGAATTGTGGC
The DNA here is from genome assembly GCA_036926305.1 of Uropetala carovei. Taxonomy (NCBI): domain Eukaryota; kingdom Metazoa; phylum Arthropoda; class Insecta; order Odonata; family Petaluridae; genus Uropetala; species Uropetala carovei. The sequence goes on from JAXCHB010000150.1 coordinate 1,299,464, forward strand.
TTATGGAAAAACGAGTTTGGAGATATGTTGCTCTTTTGATGAACATATCTGCAACGTATCTCAAGGACTACCTGTATGCCCATTGCAGCTATGCTTTAAATTAATTTGTAGTTAGAATTTACCATGTAGTAGCAGTGGAAGGAAAGTGGCCAATGAAATGAGAAAATATATTAAATTACGACGACGTATTGAAACTGGTCTGGGATAACCGACAAGTACCAAAATACTTGTACACCGCTCCTCGGTTATAACATGGGGTATCGGGGGATGAGCTGCGACCCACGTTATAAAACAACTCCGGTATAACCGAGGACATGACATGACATTTTTTTAATTTCTATACTTGCTACAAACAACAAAATTCAAATAAAAAACAATATACAGTGAGTAGAAGAAATTTATTTAATCGTTTCCTTAAAACGTCAGTATAGTTTGTTGTTTTTACTTTAAAACTACAGGACTTTCTTTCCAAGAAATAGGGAGGAAGACCCATGGTATATCATATTCCACGGTATAACTGACAGCGTTATAACCAGGGAGCGGTGTACTACAACTTTTATTTGAAAAATATTTTGATATGAGCAATACTTTACGAGATATGACGGAAAGTTGATTTTTTTATCACCAGTAAAGTGGTACCCCTGATTGGCATATGTGAATCATTTTTGCGATTTTCTTATTATCTTTGATTGTAAGTTCTTAATATCAAATTTCATGAAAATCCGTTCGGTAGAAGCTGAGAACGAGCATGAGGACGGACGGACAGACCAACGATAATAAGCGCTCATGCTAGAAGCGAAATGCACCTAAACATTGAATATGTTAGACGGAATGATATTTAAGACAAAACTCATGCACGACTTGTTCACACCTGTCCATCCCGTCAAACACTGCTATTGTGAAAATGGGTCTAATGTAAGCATATACAGTAAACTTCCTGTTATCTGGCATGCTCGGGGAATTGGGTTTTCCGGTTAACTGAATATTCCGGTTTCTTGAGAGTTTTATTGGATAGGCCTTAATAATGCATTTGGAAACCAAAATATGGAACAGATGCAAAACTATACATATACCTTGGAATTTCTAACCCATAGAATTGATATTCTACTAACAATTATTCTTGAATAATTTCTTAACATTCAAGGACGTAATGAAATTGAAATATACAAGTATTCAATACACTTAATAGCAATATTTTAATAATTACTAGCTACATTACACCCAGCAGTTTCTCGTATGCCTATCGCTATTAGCTTCTCTTTTGTTTTAATGACAACGGGTGGTAAGGATTAACTTAGTCCAACCATTAGAATTTTCCAACAACAAAAATTGTTTCCTTGTCTGAGGAAAGGAGAGAAATTATCCTCACACAACTCAAAGTATTAGCAGAAATTTTTGAGGAAAATTGATATTAAACAAAAGACAAACTTGAGTAAAGTAGTGTATAAATAAGCAATTCCAAGACGAGAGTATGATTCTGCATGTAAGCCCAAAATAATACTGCAGCCTTGAAATAAAGTAATAAACTATTATAATGCATAAAATTGTCTCACTCTTAAAACATTCTTATTTAAGAGGTTTGATACAAGAACAGAAACCTATGACACTACGCCTACATAGTTCTTTTTTCTGCTGTAAGGTGTTGCTATCTACGAACCAGATTGTGAACTTTATGTGGGAAAAAAATGTCAACTTACGTCTTTTATTTTTTTATTAACAATAAAATTGGACTCGAGAGAGTAGCAAATAGAATAATAGCTGAACATGAAAAGGTTAAAAAACACTTAACATTAATTTTGGCAGCACATGATCTACACCCAAAAACATTTTCATTACATTTAATTTTGTAATTCAAGATCGTCAATTTCAAGCATATCCGCTGCACTAGTAGATGCTATTGCCGCTTCATCACAAGCCACTGAAGATTTCTTAAATAAATTTCTTATATCACCTTACTTACAAGCTGCCTGCCTTTTCTGAACAAAGTTATTGTAAAGATGATGAAGTTGTATAATCTCATGTGATGAATAAGCATTTTGCTGTTCAGCAAATTTTACAATGGTTTCAAAAGATTTCGCTGCACAAGCCCAAAGTATTTTTGGCTCTTCAGGCAAACCTTCTTCGGGATCTATTTCACAGATTTTGGACTTTTCAGGGTTCACTACATTGTTTATTATTTCAGCATCAGTCATACCTTCAGTAACGTCAGTGTCATCTCTATCCATTCTTCAATATCACCTACCTGAAGTTTACTTACTGGGTGTGTAGAATCAGCTCGCGGCAACACTTCAAGATTTTCACCACTAGCATTGTTTACAAACTCATCATCAAAAGTCTTCTTGATCAGAAGATCCTTCTGTAAACATGACGTTAGACCACAATTTTCTCCAAGCCCTTCTTAATGCTGCACCTTTTACAGTATCCCAGGAACAAGCAATATTAAAAATAGCATCTTTTATAGTAACAGCTGACTGAAACTCCCTCATAGTGCCTTCATAATTAATCAATTTCCTCAAAAAAATTTTCCTATAAACACATTAAAAATTTTGAATAACCCCCTGATCCATAGGCTGGATTAATGATGTTACGTTTGCCGGCAAGAAGATTGTAAAAATGTTACCAGACACTAGTTCAGATTGACAAAGATGAGCACGACAGTTATCTAAAAGGAGAATGCACTTTGTGTCTTCAGGTTTACGAAGTTTCTTTAAATTTGCTTTCACTGAGGGTACAAAGACATGATCGAACCAGTATTGAAAAATATCTCTGTCCATCCATGCATTACTTTGTGCTTTGTACTCAACAGGTAAATAAGAAACCCTTAAAAGATCTAGGCTTAGCATATTTACCTATCACAAGAAGTTTCACCTGGTGTGAACCTGCTGCATTGGCACAGGCAAACACAGTTAAGCGATCTTTATTCTCTTTAAAACCTTCAGCGCGAGTCTCACTTGAACTAGCCAGAGTTGAATGTGGTAAACATCGCCAAAACAAACCGGTCTCATCAGCATTATAAATCTGATCGGGTTAGGTCATGTTCCTTAACTAATGTTTCAAAAAAATCATAAAATTTATCGGCAGCTTCTTGGTCACCCGATTTTTTATCATCCGAAATATCTAGACGTCTGATCCCATGCCTAATCTTAAAACATGTTAACCATCCATCTGAAAATGCACACAGTTCATTAACCCTAGAACACTGGGAGTGAGTAAATTTTACGCATATGACGTAGAAAAAGGCTCGCCCCCTAACGACCTGCGAGCGAAGCCTCCCCTCCCCTTCAGATATGCTATCCCTATTATTAATAGTTGGCCTCGAGACAGCAAGGAGAGTGAACATGTAGTTTTTACCTTTCACTAAAAATATCAAAAAAGTGGAAAGAAGAAATGTTTCCTTTTTTTTAAATGTTTAATATTTGTTTTATATAATTTTAATACTTTAATTTTTTATACTTTATTCGTTACAAATAATGTTTAATTTTGAAAATAACATGTATTAATTAACTAAAATGATATGTGGAACATTTTCGGAAAACTTGCCATCTAATATAATAAGTTTTTGCTTGTACTTAATATTAATTTTACTATGTGGAGTATATGTTATAATAAAATTGTATTGTGTTGAAAGATTAAAAAATAAATATCTTCTAATTTATAGAAATAAAAATATTTTTGTTTTCCCAGAAAAACCGCCATATGCGTAAATTTTTCGCATCTCCAGTCTTAATAGCCTAAAAAATAACCCCAGTGTTCTAGGGTTAATGTCCATTTGTTCATAATAATCCTTGGTCTTTTCAATGAACATTGTTCCAGATATAGGGGCTCCCTCGGAACGCTTTATAGAAAACCATTCATACACAGCAATATCCAATTGCTCAAGTTTCGGCTTATGAAGAGTGCGCCGATATTCAGTTCCTCTAGTAGTCTCAGAAGACAACAAATTTCAATAACTGTGATTTCTGTGCCTTAATGTCATAAATAGTTGAAGAACCGACATTGAAATCTTTCATTAAAACATTGCGATTCTCACCTTTCTCTAAATGTTTAATGATATTAAATTTCTGGGTTAGTACAACCCATTTCCTTTTATCACCTTGAGCACATATTGCAGTTTTAGGAGGCATTTAAAAAGGGTGGACGAAATATTTCATTTAACACAAACGCTGACTCCAAAAGCATACATAATTGTGTATTGCGACTGCCAACGCGAACGCCAAATTTATTTAAATTAGCGGTAGCATTCTGAAGTAGATGTAAAAAATTGCAGAAAGTGCCAATATTAGTGGTAACATTCCGAACTAGATGAAATTTTAAAAAAATCGAGAGGCCGGAGATGCCGGTTGCTTGAGAATTCTGGTTGCTTGAGTGCCGGATAACTGGAAGTTTACTGTAATGTGTTTTATGACAGTAAAAATAATTTGCAATGTCATTTTGTGGGTAATTATATAAGTTTACACACTGTTTTACCAAATGTTCTAAAAAATTATCAATCGATCTGTCAAAATTTCCAATAAAATGCTTATTTATGCATGACTGTGAGGGGAGCGATATATCACTCGCTGGCATTTTTCGCAACAATATTGAGGAGCACTTTAGCTCTCCTTGGTATTCTAAGGATTAATTTGAAAACTGAACCCTTATGAATCGCTTTTGATTGAGTTGGAAGAGGAGATGAGCACAATTATAAACGAGAAATTCTATTTGCACAAACTACATACACATTGGTGTTTTTATTACAAAATTTCTGCCATTCAATCCATTTTCAAAGCCAAATATTCTGGACTAGAAATTTGAAAGTAAATGTGTGAAATTTGAAAATGAAAACAATGAATTCAAAGAGTTATATGACTTTTTATGATTCAAATTTGATTGAATAATTTGCTCAGTGAAGCAATCACAAAAAAAATATTTGACATGCGTAACTATATATTTTTCCTGCTAAGTAATAATGAGAAATTTTGGTGCAGCAGGGTCCATTCCATAGGAGTGATGATCCAGGGATCAGGATTTATTTTCTGGTGTTTAATGGAAAAAATATGAAAATATCACTCACATTCTACATGTCAATTTTCAAATGACTGAATAAGATAGCTCACGAAATGCAAATTTCCAAAGGAGGTAAGGGAAAATCACGGGAGACCCTTATATGTTGGAGCACCCTCACTGGGTTACTTTTATTGTCTCCTTTGAGTTGTGAAAGGGATCTGAGACATCCTAAACTCTCTCTCAAGTTTTTGTTTGCACCTTGTGTATTGTCTACCTTCCCGTGATCCTTAGAACTTTGGCATGTATGCCTGGGCCTGCGATGACATTTTTCTTCTCTAGTTCGTTTTTCCCACTCCTATTCCATGACAAAGAAAACATTTTTAAGTAGTCTTGGAATGAAGGGTCTAAAATTATGACAATGTGTATGAGTGAATGCATTTATCTCAATTTTTGTGGTATTTTGGCTGCCAAAGGTTGTGGTGAATGTTTAGGCTCTGTTTCTTTACAGTAACTTGGAGTAACACTACAACCAGGTATTCCATTTAATTTGGTGAATGAAAAGAATATTTTCATTTAAAATGTTAAATTTAAAATTCTCTTGGAATCCCTGATTTATGACATCACTTATGATGGTAATTTCTATATATAAAGGAAATTTTTGGCTGTATGGGCATTTTTCCATCACAAGAGAATGGATTTTACCAAAAAGAAGTTAAATTTGCTATACATTAAGCTGAGTTAGGAATGGTGAGAAAGTTAAATAGGTTTGTAAATAAGGTATTGCTTAGTAGTGCTGTTGATGTATGAAGCAATACTAAGGAGCCAATAGTAAAATAAAAATAAATACCCTTTCCTGATGCAGACATTGAAGGAAATAGTATCTTAAAATTTTAATTAAAGTACCCTTTTTCCATGCCTTTGCAGAGTCCACCAACAGTAGAGTATTGTACTTCAGCATCTTTAGTGTTTGCTGTCTCCTAGGCTTGGCCACATGGCAGGGACTGTACTTGCGCAGATTTTTCAAGGCGAAGAAGCTTATCGAGTGACATTTTTGTATTTATGGCTTGGAGTTTATAATTTGGTATCCATCAACTGTGCGGTTGCTTCTGACAGGTGAACTTTTAAGTGAGAAATATAGGATATTAGTTGGAAATGACAATTCCTGGTGGAGGATGGCAAAGAACAAGAATCTGATTTAAAGTGAATCCTTTAAAGTCAGGTTCACAGTTTACCATTTCAAGAAAATCCATATTGCTATCACAGGTCTGAATCTCAGGCTCACAAGTTGTTGTAGTTCATGCTCCATATGGTTTCATAATAATGATTGTATTTGAAAGTTAAAATTAAACTTGATGTTTTTTGTAACTGTTGATTTTCTTTCAATTTTAATGTCCACATGACATATGTTGTCTTCGAGATAATATTTATGATTAATATTAGTTTATACTCTTTTTTGTTGAGGATAATTATATTGAATGGTTATTGGTTTTAGTACTACAGTTAAGATTCTTTTTCTTTCCACCACTGAAATTTATAATCCCTCTGTTCTCACTACTTAAGACACTGCCTCGACCCAGGGCCGCTGGGACACCGGGAATTTACTTTTAAGTCCAAGAATGGGGCCGCTGTGCAAAAGAAAAAATATAAGCAGGGCCGGTCTTAGGCATAGGCAAGCTAGGCAGTCGTCTAGGGCCGCCGACTGCAAGGGACCGCTGCAAGCTCATGCGAGAAGATTGGCGTTGTACAAAGACAGTCAGACATAACGGTGATTGAGTTAAATGTAACTATCGTAAATTGTCTTCTGTTTCCCAGTATAAAATGCTGCTACAAGAAGCCTATTCATCAACACATGTTGCAAACACCTTCATTTCTTTTAGAGGTACGAATCAGATTCCTTACTTCTCTTGATTTCAGTGCGCACAGCCAGCTCCGTAGTTACAATGTAGTCATTGTATGCGTTTGTAATACATGTCTGAACTGCAAGCTCTCTTTCTCTGTCTTACTTGGGTAGGCACAATCACAACGATAAAATACGAGAGATCGACTGTAGGACTGAACAGTATCAAAGTTCTTTTTTCCCAAAGACCATACGGCAGTGTTTCCCAACCTTTTTAGAGTCGCGGCACCCTTAAGTGACTTTTCAGAATTTGGTGGCATCCCTCCCTATCCATCGTCAGTAATAATCATGGTAAAGTTGAACCCCTAACCCCAATCTCCGTATATTCTTTCATTTTGAAGTGCCTTTGCGACGAAATGAAGGTCGACTTAACTCTGGTTTGCATTTTTGAAAGCCGACGATGCAAAATGAGGCTAAAAATGGGAAAACAGTATATTTTTTGCGGCACCCTTCAGAACACTTCACGGCACCCCAGGGTGCCACAGCACCCAGGTTGGGAAACACTGCCATGCGGGATCATAACATGAAAGTGATACCCACGAGAGAAATTATTAGGTAGGCTTTGGTGCACTGCACCCCCTGCCACCCACCAATATGGTGATTTGCAGGGTATTATGTAGATGTACCCCTCCCCCTCTGCCGACTCTTTCTCTCGAACATCTTACAATTAAAAGGTAAAACGTAGCATGTGAAGTTGTTTCTGCAACTGGCAAGCTCTTGTTTCCTGCTATTTTACTCAATTGACCAAAATTACCGCGGCGTCCAATTTACAATATTTGTTAAGTCGCCATTCAATTCATTATTTTGTTTGGAAATTTTTTCTATTTTCATTGTTATTAATAAATATGCATACCTTAGCAAATGGATTTCACCTAACGTAATGATAAATGTAATTTTTATAGTTTTATAATATGTTTAAGCGTTCAATTTTTATGACCCGATTGCTGTTTTTGAATTACTCCAATAAAAAATAAGGTACTGGTAACTTATCCGGGCCACACTATTTAGTTCAACATTTCCCCACTAGATGGCACTACTTATTCACGTCACTCTGCCTTATAAGAACTTCGTATTTTGGCCATTACGTGGCACTGTGCATTACTCGATGTATCTGTGATGTTTATACTACGTTCTCATTCCCGGCAGTTTGGAGTTCCCTGAGTCCAGGGATCACCACAACCCAACCATTACTTTGAAACCCTTACGTACGACAATAGCACTGTCACAATAATGCCATGAGTAAAAGTTATTATGGGTGCCTTTAATGGAACCTGTTCCTCAGTCCCGGTTTGCAAGCTAAATTGACTTTCAGGCTATTTTATAACAATTACATTTAGCGAAAAAGTTATGAATGCCTTAAATGGAACATATCCCTCAGTCCCAGTTTGCAAGCTGAATTGGCTTGCAAGCTTTTTTAAAGCAATTACGTTTAGCGAAGAACTTCTAACGGGTGCCTTAAATGGAACCTATCCCTCAGTCCCAGCTTGCAAGCTAAATTGGCTTTCCAGCTTTTTTATAACAATTACGTTCTGCGAAAATGTTTTAACGATTGCCTAAAATGGAATCTATCCCTCATTTCGGGTTTGTGAATACGAAGTTCTTATAAGGCAGACCGGCACGCATAAGTAGTGCCATCTAGTGGGGAAATGTTGAACTACGTGGTGTGGCCCGGATAAGTTACCAGTACCAAAATAAATAACATTTTCATGGCCAGAAAGTGTAATGAGTAAGGTGACCAGACGTCTCGCTTTTTGGCAATCCCTCCCACTGTGAAAAGTACAATAATTAAAGGTAGGTTAACAACTTGATAGTGAATTGTGCAAATTATCATTTTATGTTGAAAACCAATATTAATTATACTGATGTTTAATATGGCAGATCATTTATTCTTTGTTTCAATTGCTCGAAAGATGTCTCGCTTTTAGCTCCAAGTGCAAGCATGAATAAGGAAAATTAATCAAAGGGCATTTTACGTTCCTTGTGGTTTTCACAATTTAAATTTGATGTTATGTGATATGGTTAAATCGTGACTTTCTGCAAAGTCATTATTCGGCATTATACAACAAATTTATGTATTGTTTTCTGCATCTACTCAAAAAGTGGCAAATGTAAAATGTATTAAAAATCTTAACTGTAAAGAAACTGTCAGAAACGAGATGGGAATGCAGAGTTGAAGGTGTCAAAGCTCTTCTATTCCAAATGTGTAGGTAATTTTTAAGACACATTAGTTGATGTTTCTGAAACAACCAGCGATTTTAAATGCCAAACGGAAGCCCTTTCACTGGTGAAAGAACTTAAAAGCTTTAATTTTCTTGTGATGCTATGCATATGGTATGATATTCTAGCTCGGGTAAATCTAGTTAGCAAAATTATTGAAAGTGAGCGCATACAATTAGAGCAAGTATTGTTACTTTTGGGGAAGACAAAAATAATTTTATGCAGTTACAAAGAAAATGGATTTCAACATTCACAGCTAATTGCCAAGCAAGTAGCTGTAGAATTGAAAATGAATCCTGAGGATGCTCTTTTCCCTGCTACAATTTTCATTCGACGGAAGCGTATTAAAAAGCAATTTTCATACGAAGCTGAAGGTAATGCACGATGCTCCAGAAAAGTTTCGTGTAGAATTCTTTAATGCATTATTAGATCAAGCAACCATGTCCATGAATGAACGATTTCATCAGCTAAAAAAATTTAAAGACTGGATTTTTAATTGATATGAATAATTAAAAAACAAAAAGCAATGAATAATTGCTAAGGTATTGCAAGGATTAGCAATTATTGTTGTCTGTTACGGAAAAGGGAGCTGAAAGTGATGTAATTAGCGAAAGTCTTAGGCCCTTGACCAATGTTTTTTCTTCTTATGTATCACCCTTGGACGCACTGAATTATGACGTGTATATTTCATTATTTTAATAAATGTTCTATTTTCGCTTAGTAAATGATTACTGTAGTGTAATAATTAAATTCCTAAAAAATAGGTGAAACGTATGTTAAAACAAGTTAGAAAAGTGCACAGCGTATCACAAATGGCATGTTTTGTGCAATTTGAAAGAAATTATGTGTGTGTATGTAAGGGAAATAGCATTTTAAAATTCTTTTCTTCATTGAAAATAATCCATTTTCTTCCTATTTAATAATATTACGTGCACACGTAAGGAAATTAAACGTTTGTTTGTGAGATTGTTTATGTTATAGCAACAATGATGAAGTAACCATGCAAGAAATATTCTAAGTTCAACTCGAATTAAATGCAAGTGCTTTGAAAAATATCTGTTTATTTTCTTCCTCCTAGCCGAATATCTAAAACTCAACCCATGGATGCTGGAGTAATTAAGAATTTTGAAACTACATTATCGCAGTCAACTTGTGTGCCAGCGACTAACTGCTTATGAAGAAGCAGTTCCATTTAAGTTCGACGTTCTCGATTCAATGCATCTTTTGCATCATGCCTCGGTTCATGGTAGAGCCAGAAACTATTAATTAATTGATTTGAATGCACTTCGGTGCTGTATTTCCTTTTTGGATGGAGTCAACTTTTTTGAGTATGTCTCTATTGATGATAACAGAGAAGTTGCTGAGATTCCTATTGATTGTGACACCATTCCATGCTGTAGTTGATGATAGTGATGATGAAACTGAGATCAGTACATGTGAACAAGGAAGCGAATGCCCAGTTATCACTGAGCAGGAAGCTCTGTAAGCTTTCAACTCGGTACTATGATTATTGGGAAGGACATGCAAATGCAGTCAAGCTCGAGGAAACAAACCCACATAACTGCATTTTTTAAAAAGTAAAACAAAATTGAGCTAAAATGTATAATATGTGCTTTTGGATATCCAATGAAATATGCCTGTATTTATATAATGGACTTTGATTATAACGGATTTTTGCCAGACCTCTCAGGCGATCCAGTATAACTGTGCTCGACTGTATGTGTAAAAATAAAAAACCTCTATAATTCATAATTCAAAGGAACTTTTAGCCCTGTGTGCAAAATACTAATACGTGTATGTCTGGATAATTCAAAATAAAATTTGGAAATATTAATCCTGAGAATATGAGAAAATGTTCGAAACATTTTACTGCCGACAGTTATATAGAGATTTAGGGAGGTGCCATACACAAGAAACTAGCAACTAGTGATGCAACTCTGGCAACGTTGCTTTGCAGTCAGACACTTTCTAAGTAATAGAGAAAGCCACACTCAAGTGACATTACCTTGCAACTTAAGCAACCTTAAAGCAATGGGCAACCAGGAATAGGGTCTGTCGGTTGCTCGTCGCTTAAGTTCCTTTGAAAATGCTTGGTATTCGGCTTTAAAATGGACAAAAAAGCAGAGGAGAACTACAATATTGAGTTCCTCACTCTTGTTGGATTATACCCTCTCATTTATGATGTGTCCAGCAAGGATTATTCAAAAAGGGATAAAACCGAAGCTGCTTGGGAGCAGAGCCGTACTTATGCATTTTGAGGCCTGAGGCGCAAAATTATTTTGAGTCCTTCCTCATCTTTTTATTTCTAAGGTACAGTATTAAAAGTTTTTTGTATTACCAAAGTAATTTTTGTGATAATTTATTGAAAAATACACGCATACTAAATATAAATGATTATAAAAATTAACAAATAGAAATTACCAAATTAAAGAAAACTCGGTTATTCTTATCATTATTAAAATATTATATAAAATCCACACTATGTATGAGTTTAATACAATAATAGTTTTATGACTTCTGAAAATATGAAAAATACCTACATTAGGTAATACCTTTGAGTTCCTACCAAAAACAATCACATCATTAAATAGGAACATTTTGTACAAAAACATAGGAACAGAATTGACACTAAAATTAATAAAAGAAATACAGATAAATATAAATTATATGATTAAATCATTTAAATACATAACAATAGGTTACTGACTTCTAAAAATATAAAAAATGCATTGCCTGTACCAAAAACAATCACATTATTGCATAGGAACATAAGAATTATCATATATATTCGTAATATAGAAAACCTCTATATTACGTACCTCCGATAATTACAAAACCTCTCATTTACGAAATATAAATTGCACCTGTTCCACTAAAAATGAACCTCTACAGCGAAATTTATAAATAAAAATAAATGTTTATGGATTTTATGCACCTTTATAAATCAGACGCCATATATAATCAATGCCATCTATTTACATGGTAAAGGTATTATTTCGACCACTACTAGGACTCACCAATCTTACTGACGATCATGACACGCTGATGATACATGTGCTTGTGTTTTTGCAGATTGTAATTGTTTTCTTTTTACGTACATAAGTATAAATATGTATGATTAAGTATGAAAATTACCATATTTAATCGATTGCAAGCTGATCTTTTTTACCTTTTTACCATCGCAGAAATTGCCACTCGGCTTAGAATCGGTGTAAAAAAGTAGTCAATGAATTTATGTCTGTAGTTACATTATAATGCGAGATATGTGTACTAAGTGGAAGTAAACTATTTACTTTAAATGTATGCAAAAAAGAATCAAAATGACTGAACACCTACGAAGAAATAAATTATGTTAATAATACGTGGTTCATCAAAGTCGTAAAAAAATGCAGCGATAGCGCTCGTATGCGTAAGAAGCTACATATGTACACGATGTTTCATTTTACTTGTGAATCAAAACATTTGTCTTCCCTATCCCCTCCCCTCCCTCCTCTACCTATCTTGTTTCAGTGTGCCTAGCATGCGCGTATTGGGATTTCCCGAGCGAATAGTCACTCCCTCGTGCATTAGCGGCATAGCAGCCAACTTGGGAGAATAATTTAAGAATGAAAGTGAAAAGGAATGCTCAGGTGATACTCGTGTATTACTAACATATGTTATGTAATACGGTGTCCGTATTTGATTTACGAGAAACAGCTATTTTTTTAACGAGAATAAGATTCCGGGGGATAACAAGGTCAAATTTCTCTTTTAGTAGAAATTGTTATGAATGAGTGAATAAAATGTATTTTATGTCGCCATAATTTTAGTTAATACTCTTTATTTAATTACGAACTGAAAATCTGAGGCATTCATACTTGTTGGTATTTTGAAATAAATGACCCCAGCTGTCTAAGCACTTTAAAATCAAAATTTTTCCTTGCGTGGCCTTGTGAAAAGTGGGGGTCGGCTTACAATCGATTAAATACGGTAATTATAAATGCTAATACATACTGTATATCTTTCGAGTATTTAACCTTTATCATACAAATTTAAATCCCATGTTGGGCACTCATGGCCGGATTTAATGCACGATATTTAAATAAAAACTTTGATTTCAAACAACTGTTCTTAACTTATAAACTGTTAGGCAGATTTTGTTCAAATAAAAACATTTTGTAGCTTAATAAATGCATTGTAGCATCTTATGCACGGTCAATGGCGCCGACTTCCAGAATGGGTAATGAAGTCAAGAGCCTCAAATATCCCTATATCAGGACCGATTTTGCAGCAACACGCAAGAGATTTCTCAATAAAAATGGGCATAGATAATTTCCAGGCCTCCAATGGATGGCTACAAAGATTTAAAGCCAGGTGGAATCTAGTCACCCTAAAAACATTATTACTTTATTATTACTAGGGCATTACTAGTTTTCTAATATTTGTCTATTTATTGATGTACTATTGTTTCTAATGCACATGCCCATTCTAATATTTTAAATATATAAAGCCAGTAGAAAGTTATCCAAGTTTAGATCATTAATAGAGATAGCTATGTAGCACAGACTCACAGGAATGACAAAATACATATTATTTATGTTGTTTTTGTCATAAAATAAACTTAGTGGAAACATCCTTTTATAAATGTTTAGTGTTGATATAAATTACAAACAACAATAATAATAATAATAAAGTGCAAATATGGTGATCTTGAAAAAACCTCTATACAAAGAACCTCCTTACAACAAAGTGACAAAAATTAGCTCCCTTCAATTTCGTTATAAAGAGATTTTACTGTACAATCATTTTTGATAACACCAGACACTATACCAAGTTAACACAATTTTTTCCTTTTTGATATAGCAAAGGTATCAATGATGTCATCATAATTTATCGAGTTGATTGCCTCACACTCGATAAATAATAATGACAAATCGGACAATTTATTTTGCATTAAATTATTTCATAAATAGTTTTTGACTCTTTTTAATACTGAAAATAACCGTTCACCACTTGCATTAGTTACAGGCATTGTAAGAAATATTTTAAGAATTGTTTCAACATTTGGGAACGTTGATCTTAATCCATCATTAATAATATCTGTTATACTTGTAACATTTTCCTCTTTGTTATAGTTAAAGAATTGCACTACTTCTGCTTTAAATTGATTAACATCAATGTCATTTTTATAAACATCCACTAATGTTTCAATGCACGAATTAAAATCATTTTCCGTCATTGCAGTATTAAAAAAAAAACTAAACATATTTAATCTTTCATTATACAAGTATATTTCAGTTCGTCGATTTACTTCTGCAATAAGCATATCGCAAATAGCATTAGCGGTGTTTATTATAAATAATTCTTTGCCAGTTAAAGTTACATCATTGTCTTCTTCTTCGTACATAAATTTTTGTTTCTTTATTCGACTTCGTTCATCTTTATATTGAGTCTCGTCAGTTAATAGCTTCCTTTCCTTTTCAATGGTTTCAAAATTGTTTCTAGTTCCTAAAATAAATTCTTTCCACGATTTCAAAAGATCCGCGCTTTTTAGCAAGTTTAATTTAGGGTCTTAAAGAGATTTGCTACTAGCATTTAGTTTTTAAAATGTTTTGTCCCAAATTGTTGTTAATAAAGCTGTTTCATATTCATCAAAATGTTTAGCTAATTTTGAAGACTCTAATTGGCTAATTGGTTTCTCGTGTTCAGATGTTGATATCTTGATCAGAGCTTTAATTTGTTCATATCCTATTTTCAGTGCTGATACAGCATCTGCTCTAGCTGACCATCGCGTATCACTTATCCATTTTAACGTAACCGAATTGGTTGGTAGACAATTTTTTAATATGTTCCATCATCACGTTGACCTCGTCTGACATTCTCGCTACACTGAAAACATTGCGACTAGACCCTTATGTGTGGATATAGAAGTCGCGAAGCAACATTGCCAGAGTTGCATCGCTAGTTGCTAGTTTCTTCTGTGTGGCACCTCCTTTAAAGTCAGTTGCTTGAATTGCCTTCCAAGAAAAAAATCATATGCTCAACCTACGGTACTTACCAGGTAAGGCTGACAGTAAAGTTGTTACAGTTTCAACTCATTGTCAGTCTTATCCAAGAAGGCACAGTCCCTGGCTGAAATGTTAATCCCAACCTTCCTTGCTGCTTAAGAGGTAAGAAAGTGAGTCCTGGAAACAATTGCTACTTATTCACCTGAAGAGCTAAAACTCAAAGGTACTGTTTCAACTGAAGATGCCACTTCACATTCATAAAATAAATCATATTTGAATACATTTATTGAAGTTAAATTTGTCATGTACTACATGTGCGACACAAAATAATGAGTTCAATTCAGGGCTTCTCAAACGTTTGTCGCGACCCCCTGGAGATGGAGGGGGGGGGAGGGTCCCGAGTACCTTTCAGGGGAGCCGCAAAGTTCCCATGAATAATTTTGGAATAGAATACCACTACCAGGAAACTCATAACAATTAATTTAAATTAATTTAAGTTTGAAATTTCACTAGTGGCACAACACTAAACTGTGTTCCAATGCAGCATAAATGTTTGTATGGTAAATATGTTTTATTTATCTCCTCTCTGATCTTAGTCATGGGGGGGTCGTGAAGTCAAAAGGTTGAGAAGCCCTGGTTCAATTACCTCATTCAAATCTAAGTTGGATCTGTGGAAATCTCATCTAGAAAAGGAAAACCTTCAGCATTTCCCTTTTTGATAAAACAACTAGTTAAAAATGATCACTTCACTCACCATTTTGAAATTCTTAAAAACCCATTCAATGAAAGATTTCTCCAATTAGCTGAAATGGAATCCATGATTTCCTTCTTTTTAAATCCATTTTGCTCTGTTGACATGACCAACGCTTCCGAGTCTATTTCAAAATTATCTCAATGTAAAGTGGAAGATCAACGCCTTTTTATTTGGTTTAGAGTGATATTTTAAAAAACCATGCAATAGTTAATGCTTTATTGCCACAAATTATTTAAATTGAATGCTTCAGGCACAACACATCAGAATTTGGAGTATATAGTTATCTTTTGTTTTTTGAGGTAGAAATTTTGGAAAAGGGATGTTTTTTTATAAAGCTAAATTTCACAATTTGTTTATAGTTATTTATGGCATAAATTTTACTTGAATAAATTGATGTTATAATCCAGCAAAAAATAGCTACAAAAATATGGATTGGTAAAATTTGTTATGGGGGTAAACTAGTATAACTTTTGGGGTATTGTGTATTAACTTCTGAGGTTCTTATGAAATTACAGTTCAGGATATCCCATTGCTAAGGTCTTGTGACCCCCACATATCCAACGACCTCAATCGGCGTTTCCTCATTTTCCAACTTATGGCCAACTCTCTCCAAGGATGTCACTTTTGCATTTCTGGCTCTACGTGTTGCCATGTTGCCCTGTTGCCAGGTGGCAGCCGCTGCCTGCGTTGCTCTCAATGCTGCCTCGATTGCTATCGATGCCTCAGCCTTCCTGAGTTGTCTCACAGCCTCTGACAACACTTCAAGACCTGTGCCTCCTGTGTCTGTCAGAATTCCACCATTGACATCTGTTGCATTTCTTGCTCCTTGCCTTGCTTGCTGCCTGCTCAACTCGTACCTAACTGCACGATCAAATATCTTGACGGGGGAAAGATTATCCACTCTCCTTGGAGTCATGATATTCTGAGGCAAGGGTCGTGGAACAACCTGTAGGAAACAAGCAACTTTTATGGCATCCCTACAACTGTTAAGTTCCTTCATCTATAAAATTATCTATCATTGCACTAAAAATTTTGAATGCTCCGTGCTTGAAATGTTCGCTCAGTTCATGTTGTTTGCATCATATGCCTCTGGTAAAATTACATGTTCAGTAGTTCAGAATGTTTCAAAAATGAGTAACAAATATTTTTCCCGCTTTTAGTATTATACAGTTTGCACCTATATGTGAGCTATTTAAACACACAATTTTATCAATGTGACCAGGGGCGTTTTTAATATAGGTGCAGTCGGTGCAACACACCAACGGGCCCCTCATATTGAGGGCCCCAAAGTTAATCACGAATGGTGAGACTGCATGTTGATTCTTGCTCAGAAGCTTGCCTTTGTGTTCATAACCATCGGAATCGATGTCAATAAGCAATTCTTCCTCTATTTACACATCCAATATTTTATTCTAAATAAAATCAATAACTTAAATTAATATTTTGAAAATAAAAATTTGAATTTTTATAGTAGATCGGTAAAAACGGCCCCCCTGGCAGAATTGCACAGGGTGCTTTTAAGTCAAAAATACCCCTGATGGATATGGGGGCCAGGACATGTGCCTCTTGTGTCTCCACATTAATCCAGTTATGCTTTCCACAAAATAGAACCTCCTCAATTGATAACGAATAAGAGACGAGCTCAGCAAACATGTAGAATGCTAATGAATGATTGGATAACCGTCCAAACTGTTTGGGATGCTTGCGAGCATGCTTGTTGTGCTCATGGCCGCATTCGTTAATAGAGCGAACACTCGAAATGTGTTCGGGCTGTTCATCGCTGCTCGTGTTCGTGCTCGTCCACTCCGAGTGTTCGCCATACTCAAGGTTATTCTTTTGCTGGTGCTTGTCATAGTCTGGATGCAGTTTAAAAAGAGCAGGAATAGAGCTGGAAAAGGCCCCATGTTATGAAAAATGAAAGTCTACAAAAGCAAGGTGGTAGAAGACTTCTGTCCTCGACCACTTTAGAACTGGAAATGATCATCGATTGGTATGAATCAAAATTATATTCTATTCAAAGTTGTAAAGATGGAAGATGGTAAGGATCCTAAGCCTATCATCATCGTGCAGATATTAAAGGAACGAAAAGAAGAATATCAGCTTGGAAACCAAAATCGATTCAGTGTACTGGAAGACTATGAGGTCAAATAAAAATTAACAGAGCTACCCAGAGAAACAGGAACGTAACTTGCATTATTTGATTGTAATAAATACCTTAGGATTTAATTTAGTTTTAATTATAATTAAAGGCAATATAGCCAAAGAAGTTAACAAATAAATTTTCATTTTCACTTTATTTAATAGTTTAAAATAACTTCAGAGGAAAGTCTGTTTTTAATTATTATTGTCCTTTTTATAATCTGGGGTGAAGCGCCTATTACTCCAGGAATCGCCTTATAAATGGTCGACAGAATTTTACGTGACATGGAAAAATGAATTGTTTGGAGGAAAAATAATTGTACTTGGAGGGGATTTTTGACAAATGCTATGACAAGGACCAAGAGGACATATCATTGCATCATGTATTAAACACAGCAACGTTTGGCATAAATTCAGTTTTATGCCTTTAACTGTTAACATTCGTGCAGAAAATTTTAAGAATTTTTAAATTGGTTATTGGCATTCGGTGAAGGTAGATTACAGGTAACACAAAATAGTAAAACCGAATATTCTATTGAAATACCATGAGCTTCTCTAAATAATAACTCGAACACTGAAATATTTTAAGAACAGTTTACAAATGAATGATGTTGAAAGGTTTAGTATTAATCATGCCAGTGGCGGTTGGTTACCCATTGATTAAGGCAAGTAGTGGCACAGTTTTACTTGATGTAACTAAGCGTTACGAATTGGTCACTGAGAGGCTTGCCTCATCATTCATGTATTTCATTCGGAAATATGCTATGGGTATCTACAATATATTGACACTTCTTACACATGATATATTCATAAACTAGTAGACAGTGCTTGCAAGCATTTTTAAATATTAGCATTTTTAAATTTTAGCATTTTTACAATTTTGAATTTTTCCCAATCGATTTTGTCCAACATCATATATCCGTGCCAAATTTCAAGTCTATAGCTCATTTATGCCTTATAATTTTAATCCTCGTATGGGGCAATAGTGGAGCGAAACAGCCCCTAAGATTTTGAATTTTTACAATATCAGATTTTTTTCTTCTGTTGTAACAAAAAACCCATCATTTGCCAAATTTCAAGTTTTGCATCTCATTAAGAAGTGCCTTATAATGTTCACACTCGTATGGGGCAGAAATTGGGCAAAACAGCCCCTAAAAATAAGAATTTTTTACAATATTTGATTTTTCCGCCGGTTTGGACGAAATTCCTATATTCATGCCAAATTTCAAGTCTCTAGCTCATATGGAGCTGCCTGATGGTGTAAAGACAAGAAGGTGGAGTCATGCGCAGGCGCAAGTACGTCATCCAACTATTCGTGACGTTGAGTTCAGGAGACAGAAACCTTGCTGCTGGAACTGCTACTGGTAGAGAAAGTTCGTCGTCTGAGTTCATTTTGATTTTTTGTTACATTTTGTTGCTTTTGTTATGTTTTGTTATTGTTGTTACATTCTGTTATTGTTTTTAAATATTCAGTATATACAGTAAAACTCGTTTATAACGATCATGCCTAAAACGAAATTCAGCTATAACGAAGAAATGTCTCGGTCCCTTGAACTTCTCCATAAGGGCACTGGTTAAATTTCTCGGATGTAACGAACATGCATTTTACAAATTCTCGGCTGTAACGAACAAATGTTTGGTCCCGTGGCAAAAAATGCCCCATATATAACGAATTTTGGCGAGCAGAGCGATAAGTAATGAATAGTTTCTGCCCGTTTACCGTGGAGAAATATCCGGTTAGGGGAGCGATTTTTGATTTTGACATCGCAAATTTAGCAATAACCAAACAAAATTGGGCTTAGGTTCACTATCGTACTCCCCAAACATAACTATGCATGAGGTTTGCATTTTCCATTTTAATTTTTTAGTTAGATATAGACACTATTTACCCATTCTTATTTAATACGTTGCTATGCTTACATGCAAAACAAAGAGAATATTGAAAAGTTTAGGGCGTCCGGGAAGTTTGGGGATTACGGCAGTGAACCTGTTCCTAAAACTGAATTCATTGGATTATATCTTTCTTATTTATCTTTCTTATTTATTTTTATTTACTCTATTAGAAAAGGACAAAATCTTCAGAACATTTCTGTGAAAACCAGTCATATGATATTTTATCCAGTTCCTCAATTTTTGGCTTATGAAGCGTATGATGTTTATTAATTGATTTACTCGTCTCAGAAGATGACACAAATTTCATTAATGTAGCCTTATGAGCCTTGATATCGTAGAGCGTGGAAGATCCGATGTTGAATTCTTTTGCTATGGCTGCTCTATTTTTTCCATTTTCAATTCGTTTGATCAGCTCCAGCTTTTGTGTTAGCGTTAAACCAACCTTTTCTCTCCTGTTTCTTGCTTTTAGGTATTTATTTTGATGCCATATTCAATGGATGGGTAATTTTTTAAATAATAAAAAGCGATAAAACTGGAAATTGTAGAAGTACACGAAAACATCTAGACAATGCAAATGGCTTATGTAACCAAAAATGCCATGCTTACTCGGCAGCCACAGAAGTATACGGAGTAAATACGTAATATATACATCTTATATTTTAAGAAATTTTAAAGTGGAAGTTGTGGTATTACACAGATACTATTCACACAAAAATTCATAAATAAAGAAAAAAAAATACAAAATGAATTGTATTTATGTAATTGCCGGTATCTAAGGCTGGCTGGTTCTAATTAGCCGGATAACACAGCTTTTACTGTATGTGTAATACACATACAGTACACATTGTGTATACATGTTATATGGGATGTATAGGCCAAAAACCATGTTTCTCGTATATAACGTAGTCACGCTTATAACGAAGCAATGAGTTGGTCCCCTCAAATACGTATTAAACGAGTTTTACTGTACTTTACTGAATAAAAGTGCCGTCTTGTGCAGTATACAGGTGTGATAACTACACTAAGTCCAGAACCGCTCAGGCAGTGAAATATTACAAATTTCCGAAAAATTCCATCTTAAAGTCAAGGTGAATAAAAGTTTGCAGTATGAAAGATAAATTTAACGTTGCCAATGGTGAGTATTTGGAACCAAAAATATTTATATTAACTCGAGACTTAAACTGTCGGATAGGATATAAATTGTAGTTTCTTATTTTTGAAGACAGAATTCAAATCCGATTAGAATTAGCGTAAATTTGTAGTTTTTTTCGCAAAAAAGTGGTAATTTTTCTGGGTCTAAGAATAGGCTTCCTAAGCAACTGGCTTAATCCTTTCATATGGGTAAGCTTTTAATGGGAATCAGAGGCTTATATTTTAATGCCTTTAATGTTAAACTATGCCTAATGAAGGAATTCTGATATTGTAGTAATCCCCATTTTTGGAGCTCTTTTGCCCCAGTATTGCTCTATACGATAAGAAAAATGATGAGGCAGCTCCATATGACCTAGAGACTTGAAATTTAGCAAGCTTATAGAAATGTTTTTGCAACTGAAGATAAAAGTCAAAAAATTCAAATTTATAGGTGTGGTTTTGCCCCATTTCTACCCAATACGAGTGTGATCATATAAGGCACTTCTTAATGAGATACAAACTTTAAATTTGACACGGTTCTATGGTTTTGGACATAATTGATTAGGAATAATTCGAAATTGTAAAAATGCTAATATATAAAAATGCTTGCATAATGCAATCACATATGTTAGTAAAATTGTTTATAATTTTTTGCGGCCAAGGAAATAAACATTGTTGCAATTTAGCATTTATTCCTCCAATTATTTTTTTCGGTTCACCTATGTATTAAATTCCAGCTCTGCAACTATTGTAGTTTGGGTCAGACATTAGTATCTTCCTATATATATATATATATATCCTATCATTCTATATCGACTCTTCTTACAGAGGATATACGTATCTTCCTATATATATATATATCATATATATATATATATATATATCCTCTATATATATATATATATATATATATAGATATATATATATATATATATATAGATATATATATATATATATATATATAGGATATACGATATAGGATATATATATATAGGAGGATACTAATGTCTGGCCCAAACTATAAAAATCGGAGAGCTGGAATTTAATACCGAGGTGAATAAAAAAAAATAATTGCAGGAAAAATTGCTACAATGTGCATTATTTTGGCCGCTAAAAATTATAATCAATTTTACTAACATTTCATGGTTTAGGTATTTCTCAATGCGCTATCAAGCTGAAATTTTTTTCACCTGTAGAATTCGCCAAATAATGAAAACGGGAATATAGAAATTTGAAAATATTTATTCGTTCGGCCGTAATAAATTCTCAAATATTTAACAAATTGACTAATGTTTATGTACTTTCTGTAGATACAGGAAGCTGAAAATTTTAACACATTTAGGAAATAATGTCCCGGTGGTAAATAACATTGAAGATTTTAGAAATATTTATTGCTGGGGCTGTTAAAAATTAATAAAATTTAAACAATGAAATTCATATAAATGCACTTCTAGAGGTGCTACATTGATGAAATTTCGCATAAAGGTGAGGTATTCGTACCAAATGATAAAAACCTATAAATGTTAATAATTATAAATTTTTTATTCATCAGGTGGCACCAGTAATTTTTCGTCTAAATGGAGACAAAACCTTATAGTTACCGCAGAAGAGGCATTATCTTTTTACATTGACAATAATTTGACAAAAAACCAATATGTTAACATAAGGAATGGGGCTAAAGTAAGAAATAGTAACATTTATCCATCATACAATGCTATAAAAAAGCCAAAATGGCATCAGCCAGAGGAAAGGATAGTAATAACAGATACCTCCAGTCATTAGTTGATCACACAATTGAGCGCCTCGTGTTGATACAAAAAGAGTTATTAGGACAAATTATTGGTACAGATGAAATTGTTGCTATGATATTTAAGTGGGGTTGCGACGAGCGGGCATTGCCAGTAAAAACAGAAGTTCCAACAGGATGCAGACCACAACGAACAAATTTACAGTGATTCGGAAATATTTGTGATTTCAATTATACCATTACAACTCTATACTGTTCGTCATGGAGGTTCAGACAGAACGATCCATTCCTTCATCATGGAAGGTGATCAGTTTATTAACTACAAGAGCGCGCGCAGAGTTTCCGATGAAAGACTCATCGAAATCGAACAGCCCGTTATTCGTTTTAATCTTAAAATCGCACTCACCATCATAAAATATATTTAAAAATGTTTTATAAAGCAATTAAAATTTCCCTTCCTTGCGAGATTTAAATAAATGTCGACAAAGTAGACGAGGCTCCAGATGGTATGCTTTCATTTATTGCTTGGACCTATTTAGCAAACTACACAACAGAAATCGATAAATTAGGTGGCTCCAATAGTCATCAAGAGTTCGGAAAAGAATGAATCTACTTATTTCGCGATTGGATTCCAACTCCAAGGCGAAATCGATCCATAAATAGAGATGAAACAATCAGAAACCAGGATTTCATTGGACACGTGTCCTCTATTCCCACTAAACTAAGATGAGATGGTATTGCTGGTATGGGATTTTATACTATTGTTTATAAAAGAAAATTTATGGGCCTAATAATTATTCCTTAATATAAGGTTTCGTTATAGACAGAAGCTTTTCGGCCAAATTTATTTTATTTGCAGCTGTTTCACGTATCTGAGATCAGAAGAAATGATTTAAAATCCACCGATATAAAATTTATACATTCAGCGATGGTTAAATTTCATCTCCTTAGCGCCAAAAGCTGCCTTGAAAACGAACAGTAGGTATTAGCTCACCTCTTCCGGTCTCGTAGTTCCGTTCCAGCTCATATTGACGTACCCACGACTCAGTCCCCTCAGCGTGCCATCGTGCAGAACACGTGGTTCTCCGATATAAACAGGTGCGGGTGCAGAATATCTTCTGCCTCTCGGCCTCATGGCTGCGGGAGATTCACCAAATGTTGCGTATCTCTCTGGGAAAGTTGGTTCGATACCGAAACTCTCTTGACCGGTTCAGCTGCGGAAAAGCTGTGCGATAGTCGCTCTCCAAGTATTGTACCTAATGCTGCAAAGTTTTAAAAACGTCTATAATACGCCGATTAATTAAACTCACGGTTTAGATGACATGTTAAGGCCTGAATATCGAAAGTTATGTAGTTGAATGTAAATCAGATGACAGAGTTGTGATGTATGGGCGTGAAACTAATGAATGCTACGTATTCCAGAGCATTCTATGCGGCTCGCGAAGACTTGAAGAAAAAGCGATCTGATGTACGTATAATACAGGTAATTTAATAAAAATGTGCTCTTTTAACCTTTATCGTACGAAAATTTAAACAAGTTAGGAAAGTGTACAACGTATCACAAATGGAGTATTAGGAAGCAATTATATACCTGTGCGTAAGGGAAATAGCGTTTTAAAGTTCTTTTCTTCATCATAAATAATCCATTTTCTTCCTATTTAATAATATTACATGCACACGTAAGGAAATTAAACGTTTGTTTAGGAGATTGTTTATATTAGCAACAATGAAGTCACCATGCAAGAAATTTTCTAAGTTCAACTCGATATAAGACTTTCTTGTTTGATTTTATCGATAACGGCTACTCCTACGATAAAAATTGGGTGGAAGAGACGAAAGAAAACCTAATTTCCTACGAGTTTCGGTCTCTCATATCGTAAAAGCCGTTGGGCCCAGGTATCAATTCGCTGCTTCTAACTTCGCTCGAGAGTTTCCAGAGGGGTAAATGAGTCTTACTTTTGTTATAAGCTTACTGTGGAAAATAAACAAATCATCGTGGTAATTCTCTCGCTCTTTTTTCACGCAGCAGATGTCGCGTACACTCAGTGGCGGATTTACCGATAAGCGGACTAAGCGGCCGCTTTGGGCCCCGACTCTTCTCTTCTGGGGGCCCCAAAAATTTTGTTTCATTCATTAAATTTTAACTAATATTATTTTAATGATTAAAATATCAGTAAAAATTGCGCTTGGGTCGCGGTTGCGTTTAAATTATGATTATTGGTTCTGTATCCGCTGTGGCTGCTTTCACTTCAAATTGACAGTAGGGCCCCAAAATTCCGTACCGCTTAGGGCCCCTGAACTTCTAAATCCGCCACTGCGTACACTCGGAATAGAGAGTCGTACGGTTTATCGCTGAAAAAAGTGCAATGTTGTCTTGTGTGTTTACCTGTGTTTTGGAGATTACCATACAAAGACAGAATTTTAATGACATCGATGGAAGTTTACGTTAATTTAGCAGACCAAATCGACATGTAAACGAGTATAAATTCTTGTCCTTATATCATTTTCTAGAATTACAATATTTTTATTTATATTTATTTTTATACAGAGAAGTTGAATGAAAATTATATCTACAGGTAGTTCCCGACTTACGACTCTAATGCGTTCCTGAAAATCGCTTTGTAAGTCAAATTATCGTAAGTCGAATATTAATTTCCCATAGACTTACATCTATTGAGATAGATTCCTGGACCTTGGAAATAATATGTACCAAACAGTATTTATACTATAAATTTATAGTTTAAGAAGTAATGTGTTTTATATATTGTATAATAAACAGTTTTAAGACTTAAAACAATCAATAAATTAATACCTACAATGCGGACAAGTCGTATAGTCCAAATGAATATCGGGCGAAAATATGCACAGGAAAGTAGACTCGGAGTGCATCGGATATCGAATACCGTATGTCCTGTGTACAATATCAGATATCGATTTCGAGGTATCAACTTATATATTAATTGAGTAAGGGAAGGCTTATGTCAGTCACAACCCAAAGCGAAGCTTCCCCTTCACTTTCTCTCAGCCACGCTTGAGGGGAAGTGAAGGGAAAAGAGACGCGCGGAGTACGGGGGTCACGCGGGTAGCTGGAAGAGGGCTTCGAGCCTCATGCGGGGCGCGCGGGTTGGGCAGCGGAGGGCCTTCTTACCATACTGAGGAGAGTATACATAGAAATAGTTTACATTGATCAATAATTAAGAGTAGTTTATTCTACGCATTTTTAACAACAATCCGATTTTCTCGAAAACGGCTGTAACGATTTTGATCAAATTTCGTATAGTTACTTGAGTTTACGTCTTCAATGATAATGTATAGTTCATATTTCTCAAAAATTAATATAAGGCTAGTTTATTCTAGGCAACTTTAACAATAATTCGATTTTCTCAAAAACGGCTCTAACGATTTTGATCAAATTTCGTACAGTTACTTGAGTTTACGTCTTCAATGATAATCTATAGTTCATATTTCTCAAAAAATTAATATAAGGCTAGTTTATTCTACGATAATACTACATATTTTATCTTTCTCAACGAATGAATATAAGGCTAGTTTATTCTTGGGAAACTTCAACAAAAATTGGATTTTCTAAAAACAGGCTCATACGATTTTCATTTTCTAAAGATAACTAAACGACGCATTAGTACCCATATATGAGAACGTTTGTACAATGTATGTTGTACCGATTTTTCCGCGTTCATTTCACATTTAGAATACTGGGAGGTCATGAATTCCTACTGTTTTTACTTTCTCATATGAAGTATCGAGAAAGTATTGTTATCGCGAAAAAATTCGACCTCGAGATTTTTACGGACACACACGTTTTAGGTGTCGCTGAATCCGAAAAATTGGTTTTCGCAATGCCGTCTGTCTGTCTGTTTGTTACTGGCTCTGGAGCCTAGACGGTAGAGCAAAAATGAATGAAATCTCGTACTTAGGCATTTTATCATACTGAGCAGAGTATACATAGAAATGGTTGACATTGATCAATAATTATGAGTAGTTTATTCTGCGCATTTTTAACAACAATCCGTTTTTCTCAAAAACGGCTCTAAAGATTTTGATCAAATTTCGTATAGTTACTTGAGTTTACGTCTTCAATGATAATGTATAGTTCATATTTCTCAAAAATTAATATAAGGCTAGTTTATTCTTGGATAACTTTAACAAAAATTGTATTTTCTAAATACAGGCTCATACGATTTTCATTCTCTAAAGAATTTCTATGTATACTCTGCTCAGTATGATAAAATGCCTAAGTACGAGATTTCATTCATTTTTGCTCTACCGTCTAGGCTCCAGAGCCAGTAACAAACAGACAGACAGACGGCATTGCGAAAACCAATTTTTCGGATTCAGCGACGCATTAGTACCCATATATGAGAAAGTTTGTAAATATATGTTGTACCGATTTTTCATCTCATCTGTAACCAGAGCTTTCTTATTATCTTCGAGATTATTTTACCTTTCGTTTTAATCCGACTTTCTATGATACATGCTTTTATAAAATCCCAGTTGCCCGTGACAGTCGTTTGGTTGCCTGTATTTTCTATGGCTTACCCTACATTTTATATTAAGTTATTGACATAAGTTTCCGAAAGCAATGGTATACAGGCAGTCCTACGTCGTTTCATTTACGCGTCTTCAAGAAATTAGGGATGGGTTTATAGGCTCAAATGCTTGCAGTATGTCTGCCAGTACAATATACTTAGCAAATTATGTGTTTAAAATTTTGGAGGTGTACGTATCCCCCGCTATACAATGGTGGTTTATGGAAAAACGAGTTTCGAGATACGTCTTTTCGAGTTACGTTTCGATTTCGAGGGACGTATCTACGACGTATCTCGAGGACTATCTGTAGTTAAAGTTTAGGATAAATCTAAAACCATACCCTACTAAGCTTGTCCATAAATATAGATACATGTGGAAAAATAAACAGGCGACCATAATTTCTTTCGAAATTGAACTGCATTCACCAGATTGTGCTCTTGACCTATCAACATTGATATCCGTGTCAGAATCCCGTCATATGTTTATATACTGCTATATTATTTTCCTTATTACAATATACACTGAAAACGTGTAATGAATAATTCAATTAAGTAGGGCTTATTGCCATAGGACTCACCTATCTATACTTGGTTTTCAATAATATGAATTTTTTATACTCTTAATATGCATCCATCAGAATTGGTAAACAATCAAATATCCTGAAATTTACATTCATTAAATAATTTGTAACAGAATTTTACAAAGGAAATAATAATTTTATCTCTTCACAACAAAAATATTCATTTTAAAATACCTTAATTAAACATGATTGACGTATTATTCCATAACATTCGCAAAAATAATAATCGATCTCTTATACTTACTGATTATATCGTGATAAAATATTACTTTAAGCTTATATTTATACTAAGAAGTCTTTCATGCTTGGCTGGATTTATCATAATATATCTGTGGTAAAAACAAGATATTTACAATAGGAACTTTGGAATATTATTATTTATATTGAATTCAACTGTTTCCATGGAAGTGAAGTTTTATTTTGGTTCTATATTGCAATTACATTTTTAAATCAATTTAAATTACTAATAACACAGGTTAACAAGCTCTCTCAACGAACAGTTGAATCTAATCTTATAATATGTAGGGATAAATACCAAGTTAGGAGAGTTTACAGCGTATCATAAATGGGCGCGTTTCGTGAAATTAAGTGAAAGAAATGATATGCGAATACGCAAGGAAAATGTTCTTTTCTTCATCATAAATAATCCATTTTCTTCCTATTTTAAAATATTTCATGCACACATAAGGAAATAAAACGTATTTTTGTGAGATTGTTTATGTTAGCAACAATGATGAAGTAACCATGCAAGAAATTTTAACTCGAATTAAGACATTCTTCTTTATCTTGATAACGGCTACTCCTACGATAAAATGTCTAGGCTTCTACCTTTCGGAGCCATCTCTCTTGGGGATGAGAAAGGCAGGTGAACTCCAGTTCGATAACGAAGGCTGGATAATACCGTCGGCGAGTAACTTATTGACATGAGCCCTCATCATGGCCAATTTTGGCGGTGAGCATTGATATGGAGGGGATCTGACCGGAGTTGAATCGAGCAATTCAATCCTATAACACATCAGGTTGGTTTGGCCTAATTGTGAAGAGATTACGTCGGAATAGCCATCGACGAGACATTTTATTTCCTTTGTTGGACGACTAAGGTTATCTTCGCCGCCGAAGGAAACCTTTTCCTGTTGGAATGGGTTTTGCTTGCAAGTGGGGCATTTTGGCATTGCATATGAACAACTGATGACGGGGGCGAATCGGATGACGCTAACGAAGTGTCGGAATTGAAGTGGAAAGGGAATTTCTTATCTGGACAGTTTTCAAAGGAAAACGCGTCGTGGTAAAGTACGATTCGCGTCCTTTTGATGAAATCCTGACCCAATATCATTGGGACAGGCAAATCGGACAAATAGAATGTATGTCGCCACGATAGGTTTTGAATGCGGACCCTCAATGTAACATATCGTGTCAAGATAATCCGAGCTGCAATGATATTCCGACACGTAATGTATACTGTTGGGTTCGTCCCGTGCGGGGAATTTTACGCCAAGTATTAATGTCAAGCATCGATAAGGAGGAGCCGGTAACTAGTAAAGCTGGAATTTTTGCGGAATGAACATCGCAATTTACAAAAGGCATCTCAAGTTGGTCATTTATATTGGAAAACGAAATGGCTGGGCGGTTTCTCGCGGATCTCGCGGAGCGATTTTCTCTAGCTCTTCGCCGACAGTCGCGGAAAGAATGTCCGCGATTATTACAAAAGGAACAAATTGTTACAGGGTGGGAATGCAACCGACTGTGAATTGGGAGAAGGAAGTGAGTTTGCTAAGTTTAACGGCGCCTGGGCCGCGGAATATTCGAGGCGACTCATTAGCCCCTTAGCTGCATGACTCACCAAACCCTCCAGCTGAACAAGCGTCTGGGGGCGGGTAGCGAAGGTCAACGTTGACTGGGAAATAGGATTGAGCCCTTCCGATACCAATTCTATAAATTCTTCATCAGAATACGCTTTTCCGAGTGCTTTCGCGGCAACATGAACGGAATAATAAAAGTCGCGAGGGGACTCGTGCGGCATCTGATATCGTTTGACTTTGGTTGTTAGAAGTCGTTCGTATTCCCTTTTTGAGACGAAAGTATCCCATACTTTAGTTATTATATTATCCCATGGAAGTCTCTGGTTAACGACCGCGAGCCAGAATTGGCGACAATTAGCCGGAAGTTTAGACAGCAAGAGAGTAAACAGATAATGTTCTGGGATCAAAGACAAAGACAAGACATCGTATACCGCTGATATGAATTTAAACCAATTCTCCGAAGTAGGTTCATGGAAAGGGGAAATTTCAAGCAACAGCTGATTAGCGACTTTTACACAATCCGCGAAATGAGGCTTCATTTCACCCCCGTTCGACGGGGTCTCTTCTGGGGGTTCAGGAAGCAATCCAACGCCCCTTTTACCGCGTTCTTTAGACATATTTAATACGAAATAACAGGATATTAAACAAACAGCAATCTCTAAAGGAGATGGAATGAATGAGATGACAAAGCGGAATGATTCACAATATAATCAAATACCAGGAGAACTATACCATCAAAAACCAGAAATACCCTTAAACAAACTAAAACTATCCCACAAATTGTTGATCCAAAATAAACCGAACGTATAGCAACCTTATAGTTAGATTTACAGAATGAATCTCCCCGGTGCCTCCATTTATGTGGCGACCAAAAATCATAGCCACATACGGCTCTAACTAAATGCTATATCGTACACATAATAAAGTAAAATAAAGTATTAACAACACAAATGCTCTTGAGACGTACGTCTCGCAGCTTAACCACTTCAGAAAATGTCAACTTATCGTTACAGTCTGTCCGACAGGAAACTTTATCACACTCTGGCTTGCGATGAACAACTCTTCTCGCTTTTGTCTCCGTGACCCCTCTCTCTCTCCTACTCTCGCTCACCTATTACAAATAATTCCTAAAGAATAACTGCTATGAGAAATTGTTTCAAATGAAAGTTGTAGAAAATACATTATCTATAACATTTGTATAGAATTGTATATATAATATTGATGTTTTAACGGAGAAATATCGCAAAAACCGAATCGTGTTTCGTATAAACCTCGACTTCCGGTTAAACGTTATTGTCCAAAAACTAATCAATACTTTGTGCTCATGCTAAAGTGTTATATATGATGTTTGGTAACGACATGGCAAGTACTTTTTGAGTTAGAGCGCCCACAATCACACACACCCACACGCAGACATCATCCGAAAATAGTCTAAACGTGTTCTAGGGACCTCAAAACGTGTATTTCCGTTGAAATCTCGAAGTCGATTTTTTTCGTCATCACAATACCTCTTATAGGGCCGGCAAACCTGTGGTAGAAACACCGGCCTGTTGGCCACCCTAGGCGTAGACAACCGATAGTTAATCGATTCTTGTATAGTAAAAGTATATCGATACATGAAGAAGTGTATTTTAAAATAAGATAATTGTAATTAATGTCAAACAATAAAATCGGGACAATTGGAGAAAAAGTCGGGATACGAGCCAAATATCTTCAAAAGTCGGGACTGTCCCTCTAAAATCGGGACGGATGGCAACCCTAGGCTTAACACGTATTCATTCCTTTT
Organism: Uropetala carovei; assembly: GCA_036926305.1. NCBI lineage: Eukaryota > Metazoa > Arthropoda > Insecta > Odonata > Petaluridae > Uropetala > Uropetala carovei. Next base: position 1,330,928 of record JAXCHB010000150.1, read on the forward strand.
TCAGTTCTTAATTGATAAGGAATAGGGACCAAAATAAAATGTGTCATTCCGTACATTTCTAGATCATTATATGTAACTTTATTGTTTATTGTAACAAATTGCGATATACTTAAAATTATCTCTTGTTTTTTACGCTTTTAATTGCCTTACGTTCCTATAATAAATAACTGGCACATTACTGCTCGTTGTTGATTTTGTGGACTATCGATATATCGTATAAGGTATAAAAAAGATCGTTTAGACTTCGCACTTATTAATGTGTTGTGGTACTTCATGTGGTTTATTTTCTAGTTATTTCCAAAAACGCAAGTACGTAGTTTTTCTCAGTATCGTTTACTTATATGATTGTACTTCGTATAACTGCATCAATCAGATTGTTTTATAAAATAAGAAATCTTATTATTTCATTTATTGTATTGTTTTAAACAAACAATACGAAAAATATAAATTATGAGTTGTATGGTTAAATAACGATGATGAATGGAGAACCCTCCTAATAACCGTAAAAATTATTGATTGAATAGTTATTTAATATCTTTTTTGATCGGCTTACTGAGAATGAAATCGTTGATTCCGAAATGCACATTTAGGCAATTTTTAGGGAAATACTAGTGTGTGATTTTTGGCTTGTGTGTGTTTGTGCCTCTGAGAACCAAAAAGGGTCCCTAGCGTTGGAATAATTCCCCCTAAATCCGGAGTGGGTATGATTGCGTGCGTGTTCTGTCCCTGCCCTGGACTAAATTCCCCTAAAGAAGTGTGCGAGTACTTTCCTTTTTAAATAAATTTTATGTTTGTTAGGAGGGTTTTCCATCATCATAAGGGATATGACTTTTGACCTGCATAATTTTTTGAAGCTACAGCCATGAATGACATTTCAAGAGTTGATACTCGTGCCATACAAAACAAGTTACTTGAATGGGAAAGGATTGAAAATCCTCTTGCTCCTTTGACGTCTCATCAACAAGAAGCAATTCTAGAGTTGTCTGGAATATTCAGTTGTCGTCCTCTTCCTGTGGGTGTAAGTAATTAGCCTATTACAGTTAAAGAATAGGTGATAATTATACATAAAACATCGGCAACGACTAATTAATGGTGTTCGGAATTGTTGCTCTCTAGCTTCCTTACGGAAATAAAGAATTAAAGCAAGTATCGGGAATGAGAGAAATGCAGATTACTGAGGATTTGTCACCAAGTTATTTTGACTTGGAAATGGGAAGAGTACAGGTTGAAACTGCTCAACAGGTGATTTATTCATTTACACTGGTCACTAACTGAATTTCGCAAGATTTTATTTTAAATTGAAAATTCATTCTCGATTCTAGTTCTTTGATTGGTATTTTGGAATAGACGAACAGCAGATAAAAGAGAACGACATAGTTTATGAAAGCTACCAAGCACAACTGGAGCACCACCGTGATGAATGTGGATTACTTTTGAATCAGGTACATTACATTTTTTCAGAATTAGTATTTATTTGTCAAATGATTTACCAATCATAGTATCTTATTAAACATTTCCTTTTGGAAGTATTTGAAAATAGCATTTTTGGAGAATTGCTTCAATTAAGGTGGATTCACATTTACATACTGCAAAGATAGGAATATGAGAAATTTTGTTACATACTCAAAATCTTATTAAAATAATCATACGGTAATCTAAATTTTGAGTTTCGTTTTAGATTGAAGTTGCCTTGAAGGATATGGGAATTTTAAACGAACAGTATCATCTAGTATCTAGAAAAACAAATTCTCTTCATGAAGTTAGTGAACACTTGATATCAGAGCAGGTAAGAGACGTTGCCAATCAAATATGAAGCACTGAATGTGATTATTACAAAAGTTTCTTAATTATAATCTTAGTTGTAATTTTCATTTTGCTGTACTGTTTATAACACATTAAAGTGGGTATACCACATTTAGTTATTTACTTACAACCAAATTTCCATACTCTATTAAATTAAAAGCATATTATTTGTTCATGAAAGAGTTCCACTTCCTAGTTTTTGTCCTTTTGTAATGCTAGTTTAAAAATAAAAAGTCATTACAATTAAATATTTACTCATTCCTTTTTAACTTAATTTAAAAGTTAATTCAAATCATTAGGCAGTATAAATTGTTTTAGATCAGTATTATAGACTTATATAGTGTTATTGTAGTGATAAACATTTTTCTTCAGAATAAGCTAATTGATATAACCAGTGAGGTGGAGAAACGTCTGCAGTATTTCACTGAAATTGACCGGATTATGAGTCGTCTGGATTCCCCTACACTTTCGCCATCTAGTGAGGCATTCATTCATATCTTAGATAAACTTGATGAATGCATTGAATACATGGGCAGTCATGTGAGTAAATTTTTGAAATTCTAATGGCCATGTACCTGTTTTCCAATACTTGGTTATTTCCTCTTCTACAAGTGAAAAAGAAAACAGCTGGGACAGTAAGAATAGAAAAAGTAGTTTTAAAAAATAATGAAACTTCTAAACTGTTTCTTGTGTTAGAATCATATAACCAAGGGGTTCCCAAACTTTTGGAAGCCATGGAAACCTTGTATTAAAATATTTTTTCTCTCAGAACCTTAACTAAGAGGTGGTAAGCCTAATTGCAATAAAATTAACTTTATAATCATTATAACGTTTATTTACATGGTTGATGTATCTTACAGTATACAGTTTACAAGTGAGGCTCATGTTTCCTGTTGCAAATAAGGGAAGGAAGAGCGTATGTGGTAACTTCCTCTGTCTATCGCTGAACCCCTTTTAGCTTCTGAGGAACACAGTTTGGGAGACCCTGATATAACCAATTGTATTAATGATGCCAAAAAGATCTATCTATAAAAATTAAGTCACTTTTTGATTGGAAATCTCAGTTCTATGGAGCTTTGTTTTGCATGCATAACATCTTGGTCATTCATTCACAGATTGTATATTATATTATTTCATATCATATTATATTATTACAAGTTGTGCATGTGATGCACACAAAATGGGGATGAAAATAATAAATAGAAAGAGGCATCTTGAAACAAAAGCTTATCTGTGGAAGGGTTTCTGAAGCAGATGAGCAGCAGCAGGAATGCTTATTTATTTTCTTTGTTTAATTTATTTAACTAGCTCAGAAACAGTCATTACCGACCTTTTACAATGACCATATTATAATTAACAAAGATGATTGCATACAGCTATGCCCTCGGCAGGATTCAAACCTTTGACTCTGGTATTGGGAATCAAACATGTTCACTACCTCTATACCAAGAGCAGTGGGAAGAAAGTGAGGAAGAGTGAGATGTTATTGTTAAGGAAAGAGGGAGATGTGGGCATAAAAGAAGACGGTTGAAGGAAGGGATTAAAGAAATGTGGTGGCAATAAAATTACAAAGGAACTCAGGAGGAGGACTGGTAGGAAGGCATGCACATCATTGTTAACTAGCAAAATATAGTATAGAACCATTTAATCTGGCAAGCTTGGGATGTGGGGTGCTACCACACAGTCATTTAATCTTCTTTGTGCCTACCATCTTCCCTTTTCCTTTCTTCTCAAATCTCACTCCTTCCTTCACTCTGCACTATAATGTCTCACTCTCCCTTTTTTGAGATCCTACCCAAAACATATTTCTGCCTCTCCTCACCTCCTTTGGTAATCCTGCAACAGAAATATCTTTGAGTAGTGCCTTTTCTGAGGATGAGGTGATATGAGGAAAATAGGTCACTTACCCAATAAATTCTTGGAATCCTACAAAGGAGAGTGTTTTATTTTCTACTTACAAAATGAGGACATGCATCTTCCTGTATTCTTCTTTCATCTCATAAATCAACCAAAAGTTTTTTATGAGAATTGATGTTATTGTGGAAGGGTTAAGGAGGAACCCTTGCATCTTATTCATCTTTCATTGTAATTGTGTCTGCGTGGATGTCTGCATGTGTGTCTGCATGTCTGAGTCTGTGTGCCTGTGTGGACGTCTGCACCTGTACGCGTGTGCATGTCTGTGTCTGTGTGTCAGTGTGTCTGTGTGCATGCGTGTGTGCATGTGTGCATGTGAGTGTATGTGATTGTGAGCGCTCTAATTCAAAAAGTACTTGCCATATCGTCACCAAACTTCATATATAACACTTTAGCATGAGCACAAAGAACTGATTAGTTTTTGGACAATAACGGTTAACTGGAAGTCGAGGTTTATTCGAAACCCGATTCGGTTTTTGCAATATTTCTGCGTTAAAACATCATTGTATATACAATTCTATACAAAGGTTATAGAGAATGTAATTTCCTACAACTTTCATTAGAAACAATTTTCTATAGCAGTTATTATTTAGGAATCATTTATAAATAACCGGTTTTTCGGTTTCCGTCAAATATCTCCTTAAAAACATCGTTATTGGTAATCTTTGTGAGGACCAAAGTTGTAGAGAATAATACTTCTTCCAAGTTTTGTTTGAAACAAATTTTCGTAGAACCATCCATTTCGGAGATATTTTGCTTTTTAGACGCGTTTCGCTTACAGCGTGAGCGCCTATTATCGTCGGTCGGTCCGTTTGTCCGTCCGTCTGTTCGTCCGTCCGCATGTTCGTTCTCGGCTTCTACCAAATGGATTTTCATGAAATTTGATATTAAGGACTTTCAATCAAATATAATAAGAAAATCGCAAAAATGAATCACGTATGCCAATCAGGGGTACCACTTTACTGGTAACAAAAAATTAAATTGTCGTCATATCTTGTAAAGTATTGCTCATATCAAAATATTTTTCAAATAAAAGTTGTAGAAGTAATAAATTAGAGTATTTCTTTTCCTATACATTTTTATCGTAGGAGTAGCCGTTATCGATAAAATCAAACAAGAAAGTCTTATATCGAGTTGAACTTGAAAATTTCTTGCATGGTTACTTCATTGTTGCTAATATAAACAATCTCCTAAACAAACGTTTAATTTCCTTACGTGTGCATGTAATATTATTAAATAGGAAGAAAATGGATTATTTATGATGAAGAAAAGAACTTTAAAACGCTATTTCCCTTACGCACAGGTATATAATTGCTTTCTAATACTCCATTTCACGAAATGTGCCCATTTGTGATACGTTGTACACTTTCCTAACTTGTTAATTATAATTAGGGCTACCATATGTTCAAGGATCAAAACCAGGACAAAACGATTTCTGAAGAAGAAAAACTGGGACAAATCCGGGTCATAATATAACATGACTGGGACAAAATCCGGTACAGCTACTCTTTAATTTTTGTTTAAATGTACATTATTTTCCATTTTATACATTTTCATAAACCAAAAATGAATACTATGGGGATGTGGAGACGAAAAGACGATTCTCAAAAAATATTTAAAAGAAAAAACACGAAATGCATATAATATTTCAATATCAAATATATCAATACAATACAAAATGAATACAATATACAAAAATGTTACTGCTCTCTGTTGAATTAATTTTTAAATTTTGTAGTTCACAAGCTATGTTTGTTGCACTAGCGTTAGTTTTTTCTCTGTTCAGTTTTGCTTTTTTAAATAAACTGAGTTGTCCGAGAACAAATCGCAAATACATATTCTTCTCCACATGGGTCTTAAAAATTTTTAAAAAATTATTTGTGGGCACTGTTCATGTGAATCAAAAGTTTTTTTTAGACCTTCAAATATATCAGGAAACATTTCTAAAGCCGGTAAAAGGGAAATAAATCTCCTGTTGCCATGTTTTAAAACCTTTTTGTACTTCTGCAAATTTGCAAAAATTAACGTTGATTTATACTTATTTTCTGGGACAAAACAGTGAACCAGCTGGGATGCCGGGGCAAGACCTAAAAACCGGAACAATCCCGGTCAAACTGGGACGTATGGTAACCCTAATTATAATACGTGAATAGCTTATCAGTGGGTGCTAAGGAAGCACTTATAATTGTTTGCCTTTCTTGAAAATGAGAGTTTTCCAACTTGAACCATAAATCATAACAAACAAAAATATTTACTTAATGAGGAATACATTTGGGAGACCTAGTCAATAATGGAGTTTAATGCATCTTCCCCCCAAAGTGTTCCTATATTAATTTTATTGAAACATATGATTTGTTCATTTCAGACAAAATATAAAGAGTCCAGCACATATATGGCAAAGTATAGACATGTTTTGGGCCGTGCTGTGGCACTTGCAAGGTCATATATAGTAAACACCTTTGAAAGTGCTACTCGTCAAGCTCATGAGAGTACAGTAGACGTATCCAGTGGCTCAACTGCTGATCCTTCTGCAAAAACGTTTGCTTTACTTTATGGAAAGTTTAGAGCATCTGCACCTAGAGTGAGGGTTCTCTTGAAGCAGATTGAAAGCCGAGTGGAGAAGAGTCAAGAGTAAGAGATTGACTCACTCTTTCTGAGAGTTAATTTAAAAAATTTCTGGTTCAGATTAATTTTCTATCAACTCTTTCACCACCATTGTTTAGACATACTGATTCCACCTTTATCCTTGGAATTCAGAAAATGAACTTTCTATCAGTTTTTGTCCTGTTATTCAGTATACAGGTGGTTTCCAACTTACGTTTTGACACGATAAACCCGGACTTATGACATTACTACATTGATACCTAGAAATTGACATCTGATATCGTACTTGCAAACATACGATATTCGATATCCGATGTGCTCCATGTCTACTTTCTTGTGTGTATTTTCGGCTGATATCCAGGTGGATGATTCAACTCGTCAGCATTGTACGTATTAATTTATTGATTGTTTTAAGTCTTAAAAATCTTTATTATACAATATATAACACTCATTGGTTCTTTAATTATTAATTTATAGCCTAAATTCAGCTTGGTACTTATTTTTGCAAGGTCCTGGAAAGTATCTCAATTTATAACATGTAAGTCTATGGGAAATTGATATGTGTTTGATTTACAATGCGATTTTAAGGACTGCATTAGAGTCGTAAGTTGGGAACGGCCTGTATATTTAAGTGAAATAATTCAGGAATCTTATTTTAAGATAGCATCAATATTTATTCATGTAGAACCCCTTATTATTAACCAACATTCAGAAATTGGATGATCCTAATAGGATTGAGTATCAATCATAAGCAAAAAATAGTAATAGTTATCTTCAAAGTTTCACTTAGGTTTGGTTTGTTGTAGTAGAGCTGAAACTGCCTTACTTTATTTTTAATTGGAGTTTCTCATTTTAAATGTTTTTTAATGGGCGTGTATTGGTTTTCTTAAAAAATTTTCAGTGCCATTAAAATGATCATTATTCCATTCTTAATCCACAAATCCATTGTGTAAATGTCAAAAAATAATTGACATGTAATAAGAAAATCTTTTATGTTACTTCTAGAAGTTTTGAAATCATATTATTTATATCAGACTTGTTTTATTGTATCACTGTGGAAAGGTACAGTCACTTGCTGTCAGAGTGCCACCAGTGCTATGTGACCCAGAGAGAGCTAATTGTTGGTGAAAGCGTAGCAGCAGGAGTTTTAGAACTTACGTTGCCACCATCGCAGGCCCTTCAGAGTGGCATTTCAGGAAAAGGAGCTGGATCTGTTTGGAGAAGTGGAAGTGGCATAGTTGGATTGCGCAGTGATCATTGTGCCATATTACGATCAGCGTGTGCATTCCTTGTCCGTGTGTGTGAAGATGAACATCAACTGTTCTTTCAGTTTTTCTCTGCTCCATCACCACTTCTTACGTGAGTATTTTCAAACTCAGAAAATGATCTATTAGAAGGAGCGGTGCTGTGAATTTCACATATATTACAATTACAGTGAACTCCTGATCATCCGACCTAATGGATGTATATATTTCTGTCCATCCATTCACCCTTCTGGCTATAGTAATTGACAGGCAAATTAGCGCATTTGAATGAGCGAGTTTTTTTTCTAATAGTAAGAACAATTTTCTTTTTTTTCTGTCATTTTAACAAAGGATAAAATAAATGTTTATTACTATAAAACCACATAGCTCAGTGAGCTAGCACACAGCTGAAGTAGGCAAATGTCTCTACTTAAAATTGAATCGTAATAAAATGAATTGAAAAAAAATCAAGATGGCAGAAGAACACAGCTGATCGACCAAGGTCACATGCTGTCTCCCCATGTGATTTTTGTGAAACTCCTGATCATAAAAAAACAATTACATATCTACAAACTTGTCCTTTCTCCATATATGTAATGTAATTATTAGGCATTGATGTAATGAGAATATGAAAATATTGCGGTCCCGCACTCATGAATTTCTTTTAAAGCAGTGCTAAGCAACCCACGGCCTGTGGGCCGCATGTGGCCCTCAAGAACATTTTATGCGGTCCGTGAAGCTACGATTAAAAAAGAGATTTAATACAAATTTATATAATATACATTCAAGTTAAGACAACAAAATACTTGATGTTGAAGTGTTAGCCCTTGAAACCTAATTTAGACTTAATTTTCACTGTTATGATATCTCAGACACTCTATTTAATGTCCGATTTAAAGTCTGCCCTGCCGAAGAATTGACGAATATGCATTGTGGCCCGCAGAGGAATTTTCAACCACCAGTGTGGCCCGCCACGTAGAAAAGGTTGCTCACCACTGTTTTAAAACATTGCAATTAGAGTATTAATAAAATTTTGAGGCATAAGGAGAGAGACAGCATGGATAATCTGCAAACCGGACAATCTGCTGATGGATAATCGGGAGTTCACTGTAAATTGTGAAAAATTTGAAGGGTTACTTTTACTTAACATTAATTCTTATGAATTAGATGTTTATAATGAATAATAATATTCCAAAAAGTTAGCACATGAATTATTTGACCTATTATCATACTGCCGGACCCGGTATTGGCCTACCATCACTAAGGTCGCGGGTTCGAATCCCGCCAAGGGCATGGATGTTTGTGTCATTTTCATAATTTTATATTTCATCAATCGTGTGTGTGTGTGTGTGATGTGGAAGGCAACGGGAAACCACCAAATCATGTGTGTTTATTCCCTAGTCATTTCAAACCAACCTTAGGGTTGAAAACAATGAATGAATGAATTATCATACTGCATGACGTTATTGCATTTCATAACCAGTGTGCAATATTTAGTTTTCTTCGAAACTTTGAAGAATATGGTGAATGCTTAAGGATATAATCTAGTCTGTAAATATCTATTTCTGGAGCATTCAAGTAAGTTAAGCCTTCGTTAATATTTATGATTTAGATATTGGGTATATTTTCTCAGCTGTGAGATATTTATGCTAAAATTTTATAAGGTATTTTTTATTATCTAGCATTGAAAAATCTCAAATTTCACTGCATAAAGAATTTCCTTGATGAAAGTTTACACAGTATAACTTGGGAAAAAATAAAATTTTAATTGATTTAAATATTCTACATTTTTTTCTGTAATTACTTTTGTTTACAACAAATTAGGTGTTTTATACATTAATAAGGTTGTTTTCATCTGTTAATCTGCAGTTCTGAATTACTCTGGTTAATATGATAGTTGTTCAAAAAGTAACTTTACAAGGTTAATTAAACACAGTGCAGTAATTTTGTTGATAGTACAATATTTTGTTAGGCGTATGTGGTAGCACTATAAAGTGGATCAGTTTTAACTTTTTGGGACTTGGTTTACCATTAGTTAAATATCTGATGTGGCCAACACATGACTTTCTCCATACAGAGCAATGAATATGATTACTCTCGACATCAGTGTCCTCAGGAATAATTATCATAATTACACTCATGAATAATTTTAAAACATTTTAAAGACTTTATTTAAAAAACAATAACTAAAGAAAATTGTAGTTTCTATGGATAACAAACTATTGATGCGCAATTAAAATTACCCTTGTCAGAGTAAGCAACACTATCAACATTGCAACTGAAACAATGCTATCACATATTTAACATAAATTTAGAAGAAAAATCAAAATATCTCTTCAACTATCAGTTTTATGGAAAAATGTTTCAAACAAAACTCATAGAAAATTACATTTTCTACAACTTTAATAATAACAAATACGTAAATTGAATTTTAAAGGAGATATTTGGAAAAAAAGGAAAAAGAACAGGAATGAACTTCCACTTTTGGTTTACCTACAGATATTGTTAAAAAACTAATCAACTCTTGCCACTATTATGAAAATATTATATTTGAAATTTGGTACTGAAATGACAAATACTTTATGAGTTATAGCACCCATAAAATTCCTATCACATACATACAGACATGATCAAGAAAAGTCAAAATGTCTTAATTAATGTGGCCCGCAAAGGCGCAATGTAAACGCAACTACAAATGTGCTCACCACGTAATTGATTGATGTAATCGCAAACACGGAGCTCCTCAAATTCACACTCAACAATATAAAATTGTGCCGAAATGCAAACTAAGGAAGAATGAACAACAACACGGAGCGAGGCCGAGTAGCTGAGACCAGTGGAGTCAGTAGTTGAACGAATACTAAAACAGATCACCCAGAACTCCTAAAATCAACATGATGATGAAATCATATCTCAGTTTCAGTGGTGTGCTTTAATTTGCTGTTAGCCGCAGTCACAAGGGGAAGACAGACATCCTACGTGATATTTTCATTTCTCGATCGTTAAGTTTATAAGTCTATACTGCTGAGTGCGATAAATCCTTAGCGTCTCATCGTTTGATGAGTAATCGTCTGAGAGTCCCTCTTCAAAGTCCCAGCTATTTCGATGGGCGAATAAGCGAGGGAATGGATGAATGAATGGGGGTTTGGTTATAATTGGTTATGGACGAATAAGCGAAAAGACGAAAATCGGGAGGATGAATAGAGAGGGTCGCCTATACAATTAACAATATAAGTAATTAAAAACCCATAGAATGACGTATATGAACTTAATCTTAACTGTCACGCTTCCTGTTTCCAGATTTGTTTGTTAGATTTTTGCGTTATTCCTTTTTAAACAGTTATATAATGAGATAGGAAAGAGAGTACCAAAATCCACTGTAAATCAAAACTTTCTATTTTATAGAACCCTTTTTGTCTGATTTAAAAGGATTGGCAGAAGTGGCGCTGTGATTTTCTATGCGGCATCAGTTTGGCCAAATTACTGTATGAAGTTGCTGCCATCTCCACTCATTCGCTTTCATTATTATGTCTATCTAAGACGTAATGTGGAGCTTATGGAATGTAATACTTATGGGCAAGTACAAGCATTTTAAAATTGTTAACTGGCAGTAATATAATGCTTTAACATATTTATTTTTGGTACTCTAGCTAATACTTAACATGATGATATAATTCTAAAATTTCATTCTTATACCCCACAAAAATCAAGGGTGCGCGTTATATACGGGGTATAAGAAAATGTCGGAATTTTTAGGCAAAAAGTACGGGTGCGCGTTATACACGAGGACATGTTATACACGAGTATATTTGGTAGGCCCTATTTTCGGCGCAACAGTCAGGGGAGAATATATTGCACTTTAGCAGATAACAAAAGAGTACCGAAGGACCTAGTGTCGCATGCACTCGGAAAAAACCCATTCCACCGGGAATGAGAACGGAAGAAACAGCGCATCTGAATGACAAATGCATACATTGCCATGTTACAGCCAAAATAGGAAGTCCTTGGAAGGCAGAATGGTGAGCCTAAGAAGTGCCATCTAGCGGCTAAACTTTGAACTAGCTACTGCGAACCACTTACTTTTTAAGTACTGTTATTGGATTACCACAAGACTAAGGAACCTACCGTATTTACCCAAATATAACATGACCCCCCCTTTTTTAAACTCAGTCTTTTAAAAAAATATTTAAACCAGTAATTGTGACAAATTTACTATCTGATTATATGTAACATGTAAAAGACAGTGTCACAATGTCACTTTGTCATGTAATACTATTTGAAGCTTAATACCTTGCAAACGACTGAACCAAATCTGATGAAATTTTGAGGATAGCATTATGATATAATAACAAAACGTTTTAACATATCGAACTCAAGATCAAAGGCCCAGGTTCGACTCCAGAAGATAATTGCCATTTCCCATAAGGTAACACGTAAAAAGGGACATTTTGACTTGCAGGCTTTCGTTCTTTTTTAGATTAAAATTAGAAAGAATGGGCCTACAATCTTCGGATATAAACCATTTTGAAGAAAACCTTATAAAGTTTCTTATTCTGTTCATCTTTTTCTGCCTACAGTTCAAAATTTCTCAATGTAAATTCACACAGTTTGAGGAAATCTTGCCATTTTAACAGGATGTTGCCATGCCTACCAATTCCCTTGTTAGACCTCTATATCATATTGTTAATTCAATCCTTATGGGTATATACATGCTTTGAATGCTTTTAATACGAGAGGGAGAGAGGGGAGAGAGAGGTAGAGGAGGGAGCGAGTGAGAGGGAGGGGAGAGAGGGAAGTAGTGGGAGGAGGGAGAAAGAGGAGGAGAGAGAGGGGAGGGAGAGAGAGGGTGGGAAAGAGAGACAACTAAAGATATTCAGTCAACAACAGAATATTCACTAGAAATGTTGTATATGACAAAATATTTCATATGTGAAAGTGTGATATTAATTATTTTAAATGAAAATAATAATTATCTATCTATCTATAATTCTTCCATTGATATTTCAATAGGCATTACACTAGTTAAATTAAAATTCCCCGTAAACCTGTAATTGTAACATTTTTTTGTTTCTCTCTTTTTCTTTCGTTACCCTGTGTAACTTTTACCAGTTGTATTGTCTCTAAATATTCTACTTTGTACGGTTAAGGAGTTCTTCGTAATTTTGAAACATCCATCTTGCCTTAGTCTCCAACCCTTTTTAGGCACGTTTTGCTTCCAGCGTGAGCGCCTATTATCGTCGGTCTGTCCGTCCGTCTGCCCGTCCGTCTGCATGTTTGTTCTCGGCTTCTACCAAACAGATTTTTATGAAATTTGATATTAAGGACTTACAATAAAATATAATAAGAAAATCGCATAAATGAATCACGTAAGCCAATCAGGAATACCACTTTACTGGTGATAAAAAGTCAACTTTCCGTCATATCTCATAAAGTATTGCTTATATCAAAATATTTTTTAAATAAAACTTGTAGAACTAATAAATTAGAGTATTTCTTTTCTCATACATTTTTATCGTAGGAGTAGCTGTTATCCATAAAATCGAACAAGAAAGTCCTAAAGCGAGTTGAACTTTGAAAATTTCTTGCATGGTTACTTCATTGCTGTGAAACAGTAACAATTGGGTATGCAACATAGATTACAATTTACACAAATAACCTTGGTTAATAGAGAACAATTTATTAACCACAGCAAAATAAAATAACAAAATAACAATTCTCACAACTTATAATTCACTGTGTGGTTCAGGCATTATTGACTTCACTGGAAAGTTCAGGTGAGTTTAGCCTATCTCATGCAGTGAGGGGTTGTTCTCCTGCTGCGGTTAGGAAGAGAATAAGAGAAAGTGATAGCCCGCTCACTGCCTCGAACAGAGTTCCAGGGGAAGAGGGGAGGGGTTCAGAGGTGACTCCGGAATTTTGAAGTGGTGAGTCATGATTAGCGAACACTTGAAGAGGAGTTTTTGGATTTGCAGTTCCCGTCTTAAAGTTCATTGAGCTGGAAGGGGACTGGAGGGAGGACATCCCTTTTAGGGTATATATTTAGACACCCAGAAAAGTCCGCGGCATCTCAGCAGAGCGGCGTCCAGCAGAGGGGCGATTAGTTCGGGCTTGGTTTCTCTCGGTGGGCTTTGTTGATCGACACACCTCGGTATTGTGGACTAAGTCCCTCGGGATTGGGGACAAAGTCCTGAGGGCAGGGAAAAATGTCACAGTTGCTAACATAAACAATCTCACAAGCAAACATTTAATTTACTCACATGTGCATGCACTATTTTTAAATAGGAAGAAAATGGATTATTTATGATGAAGAAAAGAACTTTAAAATGCTATTTCCTGTATGTACAAGTATATAATCTCCTATAATAAAACGCTTGATGTTTTAGTCGGTGTGTGTCCGGACAGTCTCATCAGTTAGTTATACAAACTTGCAGGAGAAGGCAGCACTTTCCAGTACATTAGTGCTGCCCCTCCTGCCACTTTCTATAACTAATTGGGGCCGCACCTATATTCATTTACGTAAATTGGATGGATAGTACTTACGTACATATTAACGGGGAGCCCAACTTAAAAATATAAATACGGAACAAATGCCATTTAAACCGTGTTTTAATTTTTAAGAACATTAAAAGAAACCAATTAACATTTAAATGATTTGTTATAGATAACAATTAAAAAACAATCACATTTTAATTTCTGGTGCTGTTAAACGAAAGAGTATTTACAAGGAACGTCGTTATAAGAGAGCTACTGAATAGCTAAAATAATATTAATGAGGTATAAGACTGTTTTCCTCTTAATTTTTTAAAACTATTCCTTTGTTGGAAAATCTGATGAGAAAGAAAAAGATCATATGTTAATATCTTAGTTCTACATTATATCTATCATGCAAATACCTAAATATGAAAAGCATGCATACATTACTAAGTAACTTCTTGAAATAATTTGCATGAATGAAGAGTAGCTCCCTCTCTACTTGGGAAAGTCACATTATACTGGCATGGCATCCATTCTTCTATTTCTTCATCTTCTTTCTCTTCTTCCATTGTCTGAGATACAGCATTGAAGTTGAATCCTGCTTTTTTGTAGCAGTTGGCTATAGCTGTGGAAGTCACTGTATCCCATGATGCCACTATCATATGCAATACATGTAGGACAGTGCCTTTCTTTCCAATGCAGCAATTGCCTTCTGTGCCATTACTTTTCTGTTCCTTGCCTTCATTAAGTGTATGATACCAAGGTCAAGGGGCTGCAATTTACTGTTGCAGTTTGCTTGAAGGAAAATCACCTTTGATATTCCTGAGAAAACCTATGTCTGGTGGATGGGATGGATACTTTTCAACTAACAGCAATATTTTTCTACCTGCACCTCTCATCTAGGCATCAAAACCTCACTGAAGATCTATATAAATCTGTGAGGTCATCCATGATATAGTGTTGCTTGTATACTTGCATGGCAGAGTAGAAATGTTTTTGAAGCACCTTGGATTTACGCATTTACCTATTACCAAGGGCTTCAATCATGTGAATTTGCACAAAGCAAAACTGTTAGTCGTTATTTACTTTTCTTCCCACCCTTGGCAAACTTCTCCTCTCATATTCAAACTTTTGTCGGGGAGCAGCAAGTAGAAGAGGAGGTCTGTTTCGTCTGCATTGTAGATATTCCTGGGCTCGTATCCCTGAATGAGAGCACACTTTTGCATATAATTTCAATCATCTTCAAACCACCCATTGGAGGCTTTAAAATTGTCGACTTTGTCTAAGGGCAATTTCAGTTGTCTTTTCCTGCAAGATTGATACACCAATGGGCATATTTTATGTCTGTATCTGCTGGAACTACTGCAACAATACCATTTCCAGTCTTCATGTGGAGAAAACTTCATGTTTTTCCTCTTTTTAGAATGTGTCCCACACTTACTGCCTGCTTCCAGTATTGCCTCTTTTCGTATCATTATGTTGCTCAAAGAAGATGAAGCCAGTCCAAGATGGTGTGCTATTTCTATTCTTGTCATGTTGGATTGGCTTCAACTTGAGGAATAATGCAAACTTTTTCACTTAAAGTTAACTTCTGCCTTTTATTTCTCACTAGCAGAATTTCCCGTTGAATTTCAACGGATTTAGTGAATCTAAAACTTCGACCATGTAACATGTGAACATCGTAAGAATAAGATAGTACACAGTTTTAACCCTTGAATAAAGCAAAAAATGAAGAAAACGCGTTCGCAATTACCTATTTAGATTAGTGAAAGATGAAAATCTTGCACTCTGAAAAATCAAACATTATGCATAAACTTATGGGAAAATAAAGGCTTCGTTCTGCCGATGTAAACGCATCCGTTTGGCCGCAGTGGATGATCGTCCAAGCGAACTTGAATTTCGTTTCGGCATATTTATAGAAGCGCTTCTGTGTATTAGGAAAAAGTAAACACAGATAGGCAATTGTAATATAACCGAAATGAAAAAAACAAACGAAACAATATTATTCGCTAAAGTCGCTAGGCAGGCGTGCGTCGCAACAAAGTAACTCACTTTTTGGGCGCGCGCACGACCCTGCGTCTGCTTAAATATGCCTAACAGATAGGCAATTGAAATATAACCGAAATGAAAAAAACAAACGAAGCAATATTATTCGCTCAAGTCGCTATATGAAAAAAAAAAACGAAACAATATTATTCGCTCAAGTCGCTAAATGAAAAAAACAAATGAAACAATATTATTCGCTCAAGGTGCTAAATGAAAAAAACAAATGAAACAATATTATTCGCTCAAGTCGCTAGGCAGGCGTGCATCGTAACGAGGTAACTGTCGCTCTATGGGCACGTGTGTGACCCTGCGTCTGCTTAAATAGGCCTGCCCCGCACCACACCGCGCGTGCGCGAATCGACCGTCTCCTCCCCATTGGAGAGGAGAGTGCAGGAGGGGAGGGCAGGGATAGGAGGAACAACCTAGTTCCAAAGGAGGCAAAGTAGATGGTGCAATAAGTGGCAAACTCCGACACTGAAAAAATTCGCACTTCGTTTGTTTGTTCAGTTACTGCTCAGCCCCCTGAAGAGATAGTGTGATGACATATCGCTTAAAACCTTCACAGAAAGATGCTGAATCTTAATAAAAAAACCGTATCCAAATCGGTTCAGTAGTTTTTGAGTTATAAGCGAACATACATACATACAGAAACTGCTTTATATAGATGTTAACAAAATAACACAAAAATTAAATGAATAACTTTTTCGTCAAATGAAATACACTTAAGCCATATTTTCTGGTAGATGACGCGTGCATTATCTATACAAAAACTTTTGAAAAATGAAAAAAATGATAGTGCGCGATATACAAAGGAAAATCTCATTTTATTTCAATTGTTTCAAAGATAATTACAAATAATTTTAACTAGTAACAAAATTTCTTTAAACAAAAAATTCTTAATTAGAAACAAATGATTTAATTCTTCTACTCTGGAAATGCTTTTACAAATTGTCTAAATTGTATCACCTTGGCCTCCCAATCTACAGGTAGTTTCTGGCCAATGCTTGTCGCAGCACGAACACTTAATTAATTATTCCTCATCATGAACCTGAATCCCCAGGATGGATATGCTTTAAAATCAACAATGTTTTTCTCTCATGCATTGTGCTTTGCTTGAAGTAAAACTCGAGTTGTTGAGAGTTTCATTCCTTTCTATCTGTCAAGAATCACCTAATTGTAAAGTTCTTTTTCAAGGTCTGGCCAGAAACATTTCCTAGAACGCGTGGCACATTTTCTGCGATGCAGTTTTTTAAGAACCAATTCATCTTTTCGCCGTTCTCTCACACTAGCTTCGCCTACATTGAATTTTCTTCCAGCTGCGCGATTGCCGTTTTCTTTTACAAACTGAACAACTTCTAATTTATGCTGAGCTGTGTATGATTTGCATGTTTTTGCTTTTCCGTTTTCCATAGGCTCTTAATAATTCAAACTAATTACGATTTTATAACAAAAGCACCTGTAATACAAAATGTAAAGTAGGTTACTGTATTGTTATTCATTTGTCGATAGAGACGTATTTTTTAAGAGAAGTTTTTCTGCGTGTTATCTATACAATTACAAAACCTATGAAAATTTTGAAGTGCATGTTCTGTACTAGGTGCACGTTATCTACCAGAAAATATGGTATATGTGAATAGCACAACTGAATAGCTCATTGAAAAATGCTGTAACCTTCCACCAACAATGCATCACGCATGATGACATCACTGCAACTTCTTTAAGTCATTCAGACTTTTCATCACACAAACAAATTGGTAACTGTAGTGTATTTAAGTCATTACTTTGTTGCAGTAAAGACAATGTAAGCCTGACTTCCTGGCTCACCGCCAGATGCCATTGCCGATAATGACAGTGAATCGGTTTCAGTTACCCATTGGGTGCTGATCAGATAACATTGTATCTGACTTGCTCCGTGCATGGCATTCTTGTTAATTCAAGTCACTAATACATATAACCTGTAAGTTCAGCAAGTAAAGTCATTGAGAAGACTTTGAGTGTAGCATTTTACCGTACATATACCACAGTAACTGCGACTCTTCATCACATAAAAACATTTGTCCTTGCAACTTCTCGCCACAAAAAAGATAAGTATGTGAAGCATGGACAAAAACAAATACTGCAACTTTTTTTTGCATAAAACCTTTGGTCCTTGCGACTTATCATCACAAAGGATCATTAGTACGTGAAATGTGGACAAAAATATATAATACTTGGATGCGTATTAATGTTCGTTTGCATGTGTTTGCATTCGTTAGTGTTTTTTCCTGGTTACGTCCACACTTTGCAAACATGAATGAACAACAGTAGGACAGAACTTTGCCCATACTGTGCACAAATTTCCTTTCTCCCGCTGAATGAATTTGTTCACGTCTGCAGGATTTCTCTCTCGTGGGTTCTCATTCATAACTCTGTCCACACTGGCTGAATGTGTTTGTTTGTGCATGTTCACATAGCCGAGATGCGGCTTAACAGATGACTTGTACAATAAATTGAGGTGAAGTTTGCCTAGGAAACAGAATTTTGCTCCTTAAATGGGGGTAATCCCCTAAATCAAGAAATCCTAAATCAGGAAATATAATACATTAATTTATAGAGCTTTTGTCGGGACCACGAAAAAAAAACCTTAAATGCGAGTAAACCTTAAATACGGGAACCTTAAATAGGGATTCTGCTGTATATGTTACTGGATATAACTAAAAATGCCTTGCATTATTTTTTTGTAACTGTAAATTCTGGAGGTATTTTTTCATATTTCCAGGGCTTATTTGGAAGGGCTGTGCACCCATTTGTATGATGCCCTACGTCCTCTGGTCATCCATGTTAATCACTTGGAAACTCTAGCCGAGCTTTGTTCAATCTTACGAGGAGAGATGCTGGAAGATCATGTTCAAGCAAGTCGTAAGCAGTGTGATTGGATGAATACATTCACTCTTTTCTCTAAGCATTTGCCTGCATTTATTTTCTTAATATCATTTGAATTATGTGATAGTAATAATTCAGTCATTTAAAAATATATTATTGCTTAATTTTCTTGAATTTGTATGCATCTGACAAGGGGAGAGCCACTTATTGGAATCTCGGATTTTGATGAAACTTGGTAAATGGATGGTAGTCGAGATGAGATTTATGAATCAGCCCCCTTTTGGGCATAGATAGTTAATAGTTTAGCCAGAAAATGAACTCTTTACTTTGGGGTTCCCTTAACCCTTATCTGGATTCATGGCGCAGCAGCGGTGTTTTCAATTTTTAGACATTGTTACCGACGTTGTTAACACAAATACAGCCTTGAGAGCTTCTATAGTCTTTAATTTTTACAATATATACACAATAAATAACTAAATTTTTCAAACGTTCATCATTTTAGTTTTCAGTGCCTTTAATGAAAATAGTTACAGTAAAACTCATTTATAACGATCACGCCTAAAACGAAATCTCAGCTATAATGAAGAAATGTCTCGGTCCCTTGAACTTCTCCATAAGGGCATTGGTTGAATTTCTTGGTTGTAACGAACAAATGCTTGGTCCCGTGGAAAAAAATGCCCCATATATAATGAATTTTGGCGAACAGAGCGATAAGTAATGAATAGTTTCTGCCCGTTTACCGTGCACTTGTTCGTAGAGGTCCCCTTTCTCCATCTACCCCTTCCATACGAATTTCCACGCTCCCTTTGTTTTGAAATTGATATTAAAAATGTGAAATGTTTATGTAAATTAATGACCATAATAATAATATTAATTGACCATTTAAAAAATCGTATGTAATAGCAGTCGAACATTTTACATGCCGCGAAGTTGATAAGCATCTCTTTGCATATGTAAGTACGGCATTGAAGTCGACTCACTGCAAATACAGTAAAAGCTGTGTTATCCGGCTATCTTGGGGATTGTGGAAAGCCGATCAGGAGAAATATCCAGCTAGGGGAGCGATTTTCGATTTTAACATCACAAATTTAGCAATAACCAAACAAAATTGGGCTTAGGTTCACTATCGTACTCCCCAAACATAACTATGCATGGGATTTGCATTTTCCATTTTAATTCTTCCACACGTAGTTAGATATAGACACTATTTACCCATTCTTATTTAATACGTTGCTACGCTTACATGCAAAACAAAAAGACTATTGAAAAGTTTAGGGCGTCCGGGAAGTTTGGGGATTACGGCAGTGAACCTGTTCCCAAAATTGAATTTATATCTTTCTTATTTATCTTTATTATTTATCTTTATTTACTCTTTTAGAAAAGGACAAAATTATTTAATTCTTCTGAACATTTCTGTGAAAACCAGTCATATAATATTTTATCCCATTCCTCAATTTTTGGCTTATGAAGCGTATGATGTTTATTAATTGATTTACACGTCTCAGAATATGACACAAATTTCATTAATTTAGCCTTATGAGCCTTGATATTGTAGAGTGTGGAAGATCCGATGTTGAATTCTTTTGCTATGGCTGCTCTATTTTTTCCTTTTTGAATTCGTTTGATCAGCTCCAGCTTTTGTGTTAGCGTTAAACCAACCTTTTCTCTCCTGTTCCTTGCTTTTAGGTATTTATTTTGATGCCATATTCAATGGATGGGTAATTTTTTAAATAATAAAAAGCGATAAAACTGGAAATTGTAGAAGTACACGAAAACATCTAGACAATGCAAATGGCTTATGTAACCAAAAATGCCATGCTTACTCGGCAGCCACAGAAGTATACGGAGTAAATACGTAATATATACAGCTTATATTTTAAGAAATTTTAAAGTGGAAGTTGTGGTATTACACATATACTATTCACACAAAAATTCATAAAAAAAGAAAAATAAATATAAAATGAATTGTATTTATGTAATTGCCGGTATCTAAGGCTGGCCGGTTCTAAATAGCCAGATAGCACAGCTTTTACTGTATGTGTATACGTGTTATATGGGATGTATAGGCCAAAAACCATGTTTCTCGTATATAACGTAGTCACGCTTATAATGAAGCAATGAGTCGGTCCCCTCAAATACATATTAAACGAGTTTTACTGTATGTAGTTGCATCCCTGGCGCCACAGCGGCTACATGTGTTTCTGCTATTTGAAACATTTACACAAAATATATAGCAATGTAATTAAAGTGATTTATGTTTTCTTTATGCATGATCATGCAGTTTCGCGTCAAATTAGAATCTAAGTATTTGTATATATTAATATTGTCAGTGATATTTTGATTATACACAAACCATGATGTTGATTGATTTCACAAAGAAAAAAAGCTTGAAAAGTGTTGGAAACCAATGGATATGATTGAAATGGATACATTTTTTGGTCTTTTATTAGCAGTAGGACATATGAAATCACATAATTTTATGGCCCAATGATAACGAACTAATAGATATCCTATTTCATGAATCTATTCGATATCAGTGGTATCGCAGCTTATGTTGTTTATACAAAACTATACCCGAATTGGAACTTGAAAAACTTGAAATAACACTTTTCTCGAAAAAATTGCAGAAGATTTGGTTCGACAAAATATGATAGGAAGAGTACAGGAAACAAAATTTGAAAAAAGTGTTTGGGAGTTCCAAGGGAGCGAGAGCAATACAAATTCAAATAAAAAGAGCAAAACGTTCACAGTGTCATTTATGCTCGTCAAAAAGACATATTTTAAATTTGTGATTCCTGTAGGAAGAACACTTGTAAGGAACACTTTAATAGTATTTGCAATAACTGTTTAAAAAATAATAATTTGATTATTTTTCTGCTAGGTTATAATAAGTCAGTGAAATTATGTGTTTTTTTGTTTCCATAATATGATAAAGTTGAGTAATAATAAAAATAAGACGCAAAATTCGTAAAAATATTTCCTGTGTATTCCTGTTACCTACAAGATTTTGATTTAAATACATGGTAAAAATCTATTCAGCAATACTTTGTATAAATTTGCATAATAATAAACATTATAATTAAACAATCTAAATATATAATGTTGTACAAATAATTTATTTATATACTAAAAAAAGTTTTTTTTACTAACGCTGCAGCGGCACCAGGAATGCAACTGCGTTGGTAAAATCATGAATCCCGATAAGGGTTAAAGCCTATTAAATCACAGCAGAAATAGCGTAGTGGTTATCGTCCCAGCTTGCAAAGTGCTATAGATAGGGTTCGAATGAGCTTGATATTTTCTTTTCACCTACCTGATTTTATTTTTTCCTGTCTATACCTTTTCAAAAACTTCACACCGACTCCTTTTCTCTTGATATTATGTGTTTGAACAAATCTGCAAATTTATTCCGATTACGACCAGCTGCGCCTTCACTTCTTAAAAATCACTATGTATTGTATTGCCGCTCATGTGTATAAATATCCATCGAAGACTTTTTAGCCATTACCGATGAAGATGGCAAAACTTTCTCTGGTGATGACAATGAGATAGATAGATATTTATACACATAAGCGGAAATCTATCTCATGTGTCGCATCGACGAACGGTTGAAAAGATTTCATTTGGAACAATTGTCGTCACCAGAGAAAGTTTTGCCATCTTCATCGGTAATGGCTAAAAAGTCTTCGATGGATATTTATACACATGAGCGGCAATATAATACATAGTGATATTTAGGAAGTGAAGGCAAAGCTGGTCGTAATCGGAATAAATTTGCAGATTTGTTCAAACACATAATATCAAGAGAAAAGGAGTCAGTGTGAAGTTTTTGAAAAGGTATAGACAGGAAAAAATAAAATCAGGTAGGTGAAAAGAAAATGTCGACTTCTGGATTCGAACCCTATCTGTAGCACTTCACAAGCTGGGGCGATAACCACTACGCTATTTATGCTGTGATTTAATAGGTTTTAAGGGAACCCCAAAGTAAAAAGTTCATTTTCTGGCTAAACTATTAACTATCTATACTCAAAAGGGGGATGATTCGTAAATCTCGTCTCGACTACTATCCATTTACCAAGTTTCATCAAAATCCGAGATTCCAATAAGTGGCCCTTCCTTGTGAGATAAATCTATCATTGATGTATTCAGCTAAGCCATTAACAGGTTGACTGCTGATGGTAACTTTCAATATTTTGATTTCATGCCGTGTGATAAGAAGGTAGCTATATTCATAATGCAACAGAAAAATATTTAATTTACAATAGTTTATTTTATATTATAAATACTGTACTTATCCTAGTATAAGACGACTCTGAATATAAGATGATCCCTTTTTTTAAACTCAGTATTTAAGAAAAAACATTTAAACCAGTAGTCTTGACAAATTTACTATATGATTATATTCAATTATTACAATTTTTGCAAGATTAAATTATTAAAATTGCTGGTGCGATAAGATTGTTTCTTGGCGCATACCTTGGCCACTGAGCGACTGCACAGGGTCACTGGATTTAAACCTACCCACAAACATTTATTTTATCTGTTGATCCTCCTTAATCAGTGTTGTAGAAAACTTTCTTTTAAATCTTTATCCAGAGCTGTCATTGTGATGTGAGTACCACCTTTGTAGCAAAAGTTTTGAGCTGCGTATGGGTGAGGTGAAAAAAAATTTTTGTAAATTAAAGTTGCATTTTATCTCGCATCAGATGATGGGTTTTCTTGGGAATGTCTTACTTATACAGATCTAGCAGAACATGCAATTAACATAGCTGTACCTGTAAATACTTTGGGTTTCTTTTTACTGCTGGTGTGACCACTAGAAGGTAGTTTTGCATGAGAAATCACCGCACAAGGTTGTACTCCTTGTTCCAATGACATAAATCAAGTCAATACAGGCAGACCTCGTCTTTCGCAGCTTTTTCTTTCTCGTGTTTTGATCGTTCGCGGTTCCGCATTTGTGACCAGTTTTGTCTTTTGTGGTCTTAGGTTTCACTCTTTCGCGGAAAAAATCACGGAAAAGGCTGCGCGAAATTTTCTATATATGGAATGAATCGTGTTTTCCTCACATTTTCTCTCAATATACAGGCGACTCCTGAGTTTTGAATGTTCGAGATTTGATTAATTCGAGATTTTGACCCAACAGATCGAATTGGGAACTACTTTACGCAGAATAATTTTTGTGGAGTAATTGGTTCCGACCAACCACGCGAGGTTTAGTTTTGGTGTAGACGTAGTTATATCTGCTCTAATTGTTTGAATGTGTGCTGATTTCACTCTTTTTTCTTTTAATCTTTTATTTAAATTTATTTATTTTATTGATTTATTTATAAATTTATCACTTGACATGGCATCTAAAAGGAAATGTAATAGTGATAATGTAAACGAATCAAATAAAAGAGAGCATAAGACTCATAGTTATGAATTGAAATTAGAAATTTTAAAGCTTGTTGAGAAAGGTGAAAGCCATACTGAAATCGCACGATCATTGGGAATGTGTCGTTCAACTATTAGCACTTATGTGAAACAGAAGGAGAGAATTGTAAAACATGATAAATTCAGGTAATTTCATAACAACAATAAACAGTTCCCCACCCAATAGCTCCTCTTCTTCCAACTAAAATCTTCCAACTTCTCAATTAATAAACCAAGTCCAGTAAGCGCAGTTGAAAAAGATTTAAGGTATGAAAAAATTTTTAATTTTATTGTTTCTTTATTCTTAAGTTATTTTGTGCATTTTTAATAACTTTTATATTAATTTCGCTGCGATAAATAGTTGTTTGTATATATAGATGTATGCAGGTATGTTATCCAGCTCGCACGGGTCGTTTGTGACAAACGACTTGCGCAATCCGGACCGGGCTGTCTGCACAACATATTGCATACATCTATCTTTGAAGTTCGAAACAAAAATTTATTTTTTCCTTTTTAGTGCAAAAAATAAGTTATACATTTAAAATATTTATTATTTAATTTATTCATAATTTAATATTGTTGTATTAACATATTAGTAAAGTTATTTTATCTTTATAGAACGTGAGGGGAGACTTTTTCCCGAGATGCAAGAATGTATCCCCCGATTATAACATGCAAGTATATGGAAAAACGGCGTTCAACATTCGAATATTCGAGATTCGAACACGTTTTCAGGAACGCATTCCCGACGAAACTCGGGAGTCGCCTGTATATATAAGACACGTGTACGTGTCTTATATATACTTTTAAATATTTTTGGGATGCAATCCTCCCACACTTTTGTGTCCCTTCGCACATGAAAAGTTGCAGAATATAAGCTGGCATCACCATCCAGGAGCCTTCTGTCTTTGTTACGACAGGGAAGTCACGAGGGGAAAGACTCAACTCTCCACTCTTGACCCTTCCGATTCAGCATCATTGGGTTATTTGCTCAGGTTTGACATAGTTCAAACGCTTAAGCTTTGCGTTTTGCACATAATTTATTATTAGTGGAATTTCGCTGAGTTTTTCAGGAATGTAACCCCCATGAAAGATGTGGTCTGCCGTATTTGGGGAATTAGCCCCTGCATGTTAGGCAACCTCAGCTCATTTTTTTTCTTGATTTTACTATGGAACTTAACTAAGACTTTATTTTCTGATACTTTTTTTGTCTTCTTTTAACTTGTTTAAGTCTCACTTTCATTGAAGTTAATTTTTCCATCTCTTTCTCTATTTTTCTGCGGTCACCGCATCCGTTTTTGCTGGGATGAAAACTAAACCCTGCATTTCCCATTGCCTTAATTACTTCTCTTTCGTGATTTCATCTTTCGCAGTGTTTTCAGGAACGTAACCCCCACGAAAGACGAGGTCTGCCTGTATATATTTTAGTGTAAATAAAAAGTTAATGCAGTAAGTATCCGTTTAGCTACTATTGACTAATTTTTATCATTATTATGTCACAAGAGAGTAGAGACAGTGGATATCTCCAAGAATCAGCTATTCCTGAGGTGGCAACCTTAGTTGTGCAGTTAGCACGCTCTCATTTTAGTGATCATAAGTGGAGTCAATTTCTATTCTGGAAAGCCAACGTACAATATTATCACAGCAAAATGCAGGTTGAATCTTTTACTAATAAATAAATAACCAAGTTTTATTGCTCATATTAGTTGTTTTTCAGCCAAGAAAAATCTCCCGGAATTGACTTCTCCTAAGGTGGAAATCTCCTGGAATTAACCCCTCATAAGGTGGCTGCCCTAGTCATCAAACGTAACTGTCAACATGAAATCTGAGGAAGCATAAGAATTAACCTTTGCACTCGGATATTCTTTCCTTTCCAAAATTACTCTCCTATTTATCTTTAGAATCTACTAATAAATCAAATTTTTTATGGTTATGGAGCACCCAAAGCTTAAGAAAATGAAATCACTAGCACGGCACAAAAATAGTTACAAGTTCCGTGATTCTCTCTTTCTCCAAAACACGTGTTGAGTCTGACTTGCAAGTCTCTTTCAAGTCAGACTCAACATTGCAAGTGCAAAAGGCTAATAAGTTTTTTATGTCTTTTACTGACAGCTGAGGCATTGGCAGCTTTTGGAAGGGTGGCTCGTCAACTTCTTCAGGACGTGCAGGAGCGCATAGTTTTCAGAACACACCTTTACCTCCGTTCTGACGTTCAGGGTTACAAGCCTTCCCCAGGTGACCTAGCCTATCCAGAGAAGCTGCAAATGATGGAGGTAGGTTGGAAAAAAGTGAAAGTGTTTCCTTGGCCAAGAATAATTTCTCTTAGAAAATGATGAGTAGTGATCATGAGAAACTTTAACAAATCCTTCACTTTAAAATTGTGTAATGTAATGTTTATATCTTTGGATGATAAATAATCAGTAGAAGAGAGATTTGGTTCAACGAAAAATTGTTTTACTTTTACGTGTTAATGAAATGTTAATGTAGCTTTTATAAAAATATTCACTTTAAAAGGTCAATCAATAAATACTAGTGAATGAATATTTCTTATTTATAAAATATTCTTCAATCAAGTTGGAATTCTTTAATCATCATGTTGTATTCCTTCTTAATTTACTACACTTATTAAAAGCTGACTTAAAACATAATGTATGGTAATACCACATTATTCACAAGGGATACTTCCTCGTGAGGTCGCAAATAATGAAATTCGCGAATAATCCATGGAGATCGCTAAATTTATCCACGGGGGTATTTTCCTTGACTTCAACTCTATAAGTCATCATAAATAAATATGACAAGGAGAGGCTATGGACTGTAACACTCAGATTTGATTCATCTTCTACCAGTGGAAAGTTTAGGTCAAAAAAAAATACCATTTCGGAATTAGGGGCCAATGCCTTTTAGTTTAAGAGAAATAATTAAAAAGTACAAAAATGGACCAATCTTAATAAATCCTAGTAACTTCGCTCTTATGTTCACTAGCGACGTAGCCTAGGGAATAACGAGTAGGACTTCCGATGCATGGTCCTGCGGTTCGAGACCAACGTTGTTCAACTTTTATTCTCGTGTAAAATTTCATTTTTCGTGCTAGTTTTTCTCCAATTTTTCGGAAAATACATATTCACCGCAATTTTTATTTTTTCACGCAGGATAATTGTTTTTAATCACTAGACCACTATATTCCCACATTTTTCAGAAAATATTTATACACTGCTATTTGCGTATTTTATTCCCAACTTACACCCTCAAAAATCCCGTGAATTTATTATCGTAAGTTTTAATCATTTTTCCTGCATGAAGAAGATTATTGCAAGAGCTAAAGATAAAGAATATATTTGCAGATAATAATAAAGTAACCCATTTTATTAGTTACTAGCATAAATGCCCGTTGAATTTCAACGGGTTTAATGAATCTAAATTTTCGTCAATGCAACGTAAAAATCGCAAGAATAAAATTGTGCACTGTTTTAACCATCAAATATTTCTATATTATAAGTCTGTTTTAATTAATTAACTAAAATCTCACAGAAATTCCTTGTGAATAAAATAGAACCTTTCTTTCTACTAAAATAGCCATTGTTATTAGTTTTAAATTGATTAAAGCATTAGGATTTCAATTTCATTAAATAAGCAGAATTCCGGTTCCAAAGAATTTGTTCAATCTTCAATTGCCTCTGATAATACTTTAAATAGATTTTGGAATATAATGTACCTCATTATCGTTTATCGTCTGCTCAGCACTCTTGCCTTCTCATTTTCTGAAACAACCACTTTCACCGTTTTAAATGGATTTCAAACTTAGAAGAGAACTTGATCCAATTCAGTTAAAATAACCACATAACAAACTTCTTATTCCAAAGAAAATCCTTTTATAATATGCAATGTTAACCTAGAATTCATTCATTCTGAAAAGTGAATAGAAGTGCCATGTAGGTACATATATTTCTTTCAACTAAAATAGTCACTCTTAACAGATTTTAATGGATTAATGCATTAGCATTTCAATTTCATGAAATAAGCAGAATTTCGGTAACAAAAAAATTTGTTCAATCTTCAGTTGCCTCTGATAATACTTTAAATAGATTTTGGAATAAAATGTACCTTAATATCGTTTAACGTCCGCTCACCACTCTGAACTTCTCAGTTTCCGAAACAACAACTTTCAATAAGTTTAAATTGATTTTTGCTTTGAAATGGTACTTTCCTGTTAACAGGAATACCTCAAAAAATAAACACGTATTGTTGTGACATGTTGTGATATTTTGTTTGTTAACAATGCGTAACAAATCTCGTTAAGATATTTACGTTGATCCCTTATTGATGAATTTGTGGAGCTTGCCAAGGAGTGAAGAAGAAGCTGTATCTTTGCTTCAAGACGATGATATTTTATCTAAAGGGCGAATGTGCAAGAAGGATAATATTATGAAACTTTACTTCTGTGACAGAAAATTTTGGAAATGCAATGCGAAAGCCTGTCAGTAGAAGAATTCATTTGGCGACAACATAACAAAGAAATCGACATATTTCCAGCTATTTTAAATGCCATAAAGACATATTGGCCCTCTAGTAACATACATTTAGATTGTATTAGTAATTATGTTGCTTTTATTAATAAATAACTTTCAAAAAAGTGTGATTTTTAAGTAATTCCCCCGTTGTTACGCATTGTTAACAAACAAATACGTCGTAACATATCACAACAATACGTGTTTATTTTTTGAGGTATTCCCGTTAACAGGAAAGTACCCAAAATACTTGAGTCAATTTAGTACAACTTCCACTTTACATACTGTAAATTCCAAAGTAACTTCTTTTATAATAGACAATGCTAGCCTAAAATTAATTCATTCTGTCAAGTGAATAAATAAAGTTCTTTCTTTAAACTAAAATAGCCACTGTTATTAGATTTAAATGGATTATAGCATTAGAACTTACTCTGTATTAAATAAGCACCAAAATTCCTTTTATAAAAACAAATCAATTCATTAAAAAATCCACTGTTGTTTCTTCAAAAATTTCCTGTTAACAGTTTTAAATGCTCTTTTAATTTTAATTGAATTTTAATTTATATTCGTTTCCAAACTTCGGCCATTGTTATGAAATTAATTCGAGGAATAACAATATAAATTCGTAGGCACGTATGGTTTACAAAGAATTTAATTTAAGAATGCTTTTTATTTCCAATTTTTATAAAATGACATTGTTGATACTTAAAATTTTTTATATTTACGTTAATATACTTATTTTCCACAAAACACACCAATCTCTCCCCTTCCTCTCTCTCTCTCTCTCGTATTGAAGCTAACAATGGTAATGGTCGACATAGCAACATCACGTTAAAATTGAGCGATTTCCACAAAATATGCAAATTAAACATTTAACATGGAATATTTCGAACTTTGGGCGAAAAAAGACGAACGGAATAAGAAACTTTATAAATTTTTCTTCAAAATGGTTCAAATCCGAAGATCGTCTGTTAATTTCTTCTAATTTTAATTTCCAAATGAATACAAGCCTGCACGTCGAAAAATCGCATTTTACATGTTAAGTAATGGGAAATGGAAATGCCTCTTTTGGAGGTGAACCAAGGAATTTTTTCGCGATGTAAATTCGTCATTCTCTGAATAAGTGTTAATCAAGCATCCCTACCAAATTTTGAGTTTCTATCAGTATTATTTCTCAAGTTATTAGCGTTTGCATAGCGTGACCAACCAACCAACCAACAGATGACGGCTATTATTATATAAAATCATTGGTACAGGCATATAGCATCGGAAGGTATGATCGCGAAGAATAATTTCTGCGAGCTCCTCGCTCTGCATCTGCTCGTCGCTGGGTTGACATCCTCCACCTTTCAAAATTAGTATGAATTTCCAGCGCATTCCTTTGGATGATAATCGTCGAAGAAACACGGAAAACATAAATATTCATGGCATGAGGAGCAACTTATAAATGGACACTTGCCACAGTTGCAGCGATTTATTTTAATTTCGTCTGTGAACGAAACTTGATTTACATTAAGAAATAATTTGTGCGGCTCGCAGCTATTTATATGCTGCTCCTATTGCCATGAATATTTATATTATCGTTTTTTTCAACGATTACCATACAAAGAAATGTGCGGGAAACGCAAACTAGATGTAAAGTGTGGAAGTGCAATTACGGCGGAATATCACAGCTTAAAGAACACGCCAATGTCTACGGAGTGTGTCAATGTAGTGATGGACAGCGCAGCTAATTTTATTGAGGGTGTAAGTTGGGAATAAAATACGCAAATAGCGGTGTATAAATATTTTCTGAAAAATGGGGGAAATAGTGGTCTAGTGATTAAAAACAATTATCCTGCATGAAAAAATAAAAATTGAGGTGAATAAGTATTTTCCAAAAAATTGGAGAAAAATTACCATGAAAAATGAAATTTTACACGAGAAAAAAGTTTAACACTGCTGCATCGGAAGTCCTACTCATTATCCCCTAGGCTACGGTCACTAGTGAACGTGAGAGTGAAGTTACTAGGATTTATTAAGATTGGCCCATTTTTGTACTTTTTAATTAAATATTTCTCCCTAAACTGAAAGGCGTTGGCCCCTAATTCTGAAATGGTATTTTTTTTTTTGACCTAAACTTTCCACTGGTAGAAGATGAATCAAATCTGAGAGTTACACTCCGTAGCCTCTCCTTGTGAGTAAAAAAATTATGCTTTAATGTGTATTTTAAATCAAAGCAAATTAAATTACCGTATCTGCCCGAATACAAGCCGATGTTTTTTGTGAAAATTTATCATGAAAAAATCACCCCTTAGCTGAAATGCGAGTCCGAGGAAAATTTGGGTTGTGGTTAAATCTTGAAGTCTCTCATTGCCTTCGCATTCAAATGATAGTACTATATTTTTCGTAAAGTAATATTTGACCTACGATGAATATATATATAAATATCTTGGCGAGATCGCTTGCATAAATTGACAATTATGCAAAATGCGTTGACGGCTTTGAATGCTCAGTTGTTTGAATTTCGGTAAAACTTTTACATGGAACGTGTATAATTATAAAAATTCAGTTTCTTAACGCAATATATATGCTAATTTCAGTGGAAATAGACTTGGATGAAAAAATATCTTGGCGAGATCGCTTGCGTAAATTGACGATTACACAAAATGCGTTGACGGCTTTGAATGCTCAACTGTTTGAATTTCAGTAAAACTTTACATGGAATGTGTATAATTATAAAAATGCAATTTCTTAAGGCAATGTAAATGCTAATTTCATTGGAAATACACTTGGATGAAAAAATATCTTGGTGAGATCGCTTGCGTAAATTGACGATTACGCAAAATGTGTTGACGGTTTTGAATGCTCAACTGTTTGAATTTCGGTAAAACTTTACATGGAATGTGTATAATTATAAAAATGCAATTTCTTAAGGCAATGTAAATGCTAATTTCATTGGAAATACACTTGGATGGAAAAATATCTTGATGAGATCGCTGTTACTATATTTGACCTTTTGTGAAAGTGAAGATGAATAAAATTATTGTCATTATTCAACAATGCAAAATTATTAATTGGAGTAATATTTCAAAATGTCAACAACTAAACCATTTCCCACACATTTATTCTATCTTGAATAATGTATTCTATGTTAAATAAATAACGTTTCCATAATAACAGCAAGATATATTATGCTGTAAACTGCCTAAAAATTAAAAATATATTTTCCCAATCAAAAATTATTTCATTTGAAAGGCTGTTGAAATCATAAATAAAAGTTTAAATAGTACATATTAAAAAAAGCAGTTTACTTTGTAAATAATAAATTAGTGTTGTAGTTGCCATTTGCATTTTTATGCATAACTCAATAAATATTTTGTTTAGAGAAAAATGTATAGAATGAAAATTGTAGTGCATTTTAAAATACGTAATCATTTTATGTTCTAAGCTAATTCGCAGAAAAAGCACCCAAACGATGTAAATTGGTATTTAACAAAATCGTAGCATAGTTAATTGGATAAATGCAAGTTCGGAGGTACACTGTCTTCACATCTTGTTATTGGATTAACTTCCTCGCGCATACCAAGAATAGATGTAATGTGATCAGAGGAAAATAGTTAAGCATGTTTGTACGAGAATAATTGCTCACAGAATTCCTAAGTAAAAGCAAGAACTGGATTATTTTATGCTGATCACTATACATAACGGAAATTAAGTTGCAGTTGAGGAAATCTGGGTGCACCAAAAATAATTTCAAACATTTATCTACAACTTTCTCGCTTAGACCATGAAAGTATCTTTATAAATAAAAAAGTTTCCCGCAGACAAACTTTTTCAAGTCAGGCTGGAACACGCAAAAGGAACTTTTATAATTAAATGCGGAAAACAAATATTTAAAATCAATTTATTAAACTTTCAGTAGCACCATTACGATCCTTAAAAATTCCTGAACCTAATGCAAAAAACTGTATTACGTTATTTTAAAACAGAATATATATGTCCATAAAATGTCCATTTCAGGTCAAATATTGTTTATCACATTTTGTATAGAATATAATTTTTAGTCTTCAGGAGAGGGGGAAATGATGCCATTTGAAACTGTACTGAAACTTTAAGATGGAATGCTTTCTAGAAATGAACTGTAGTCAAGTCATTTTCCTCCCAGATGAATTTTCCTTTTATATAAGCATTAGACACCATTCTAGCAAAAATACTAAAAATAACTTTTTTCCAAAATTTTAATGTCCTCCTCTCATCCAGATAGGTATAGACCATCATATCTGATGGATCTATACCTCCCATGAAATTATTATACATTTGTACAACCTTTGGTTTAACTGTTTCCCTTACACGCCCATGTCGCTTCCTTTTTACTGTTTCCTCGTCTGCCTCAGCATTTGTTGAAAGGAGGAGTACAGGATTTTTTTGTGACTTCTTCTCCCTGTATCCAGCCAGAAGTATCTCATTGCTTCTGAAATATTTTATTTCTCCAACAGCAAATTTCCTTTTCAGACCCTCTGGAATACCCTTTCTGTTCCTTCTCAATGTTCCTGTCATGAAGGTTGATTTTTTATAAAGATCAGAAGCAAGCTGTATGCCTGTGAAAAAATTGTCCATAACAACATGAAAACCTTTCATTAGGTAGTTGCCAATATTCAAAAGCTTATTAACTACTACATAACTGAGTCCATGCTTCTTTATCTCGTCCTTGTCCTCCTTGCTCCTAGCCCCATGGTAGCAATAAAATGCCAGGCAGTAATTTACTACGGAATCACAAAGTATCCAAAATTTTATTCCCCACTTATGATGCTGTTTTTTTGGTAGATACTGCAACAGTTGTGTGTGGCTTTTAGTACCTACAAGAGTCTCGTCAACACTCAAATGTTGATGAGGGGAATAGTGCAAATGGAAGACACGATTAGCATGCTCTACTAATGGTTGAAAATGACAACATGGATCAAAATTCTCATGGGTAGTTGGGGGAATTTTGGAATTATCTACGAGATGAAGAAACTTTAAAATTAACTGATACCTGTTTCGGGAGAACATCTTACCAAACCAGGGAATACAGCGTGAGTTTGTTGACCAGTATGAAAATATTGTAGGCCTCCTGGTTATACCCATTTCAAGCAATACAGCAACAAATGCCCTTATCTCAGTTACTGTTACTCTCCGCCACATTCTGGTCCTGCTATGTGGAGACTGCTGCCGGTGTGCTTCCAGAAATTGTTCCGCATATCTGTTTGTCACTTGTACCAACAAATTCAAGAGAGAAATGGTGAAAAACAAATTAAAATAGGCAATTGGTGGTGCTTCAGGTGGAGGAGCATGCCTGACTCCAGTATGTTCCATAAAGGAAAATGAATGAGAAGGCGGACGGTCATAACCAGATTTCACTTCTTCATATTGAGGAGGATGATTAATCGACCGGTCACTGCTATCATCTTCGTTCATTCCCATGTTCTCAGAACTCGTACCTTCACTTTCAATAACATTCCATCTAACAGAATGTGGCTGAAAAACAACGCTGTCCTCTGACTCAGAAGACGAATTTGTAAGGCATGGCTTACCTGTCATAGATTCCTCATACTCATTTAATTCAATTGAATCATCATCAGTGACAGAATTAATATACTGACAAGGGGACGTTGTCGAGTCGATGTCAAGATTTCGGTTGAAACTTCTTGAGGTGAAACTAGAGAGAAAATAAGCGGACACGTGTCCCGGCTTTCTTTCTTCGAGAAAAAATGGGGAAAATAGATTTGCACACAAAATGTGTACCAGTATTTAACTCGGCCATTTCATAGAGTGCCGTGGCTGTGGTCGCTAAGGCGTTAGCATTGTAAGCCTAAGGTCGGTGGTTCGATTCTCACCGGCTGCGAACTTCTTTTTCATTTTTATTTCCGTCTATTTTTTCAAATACCAAGTTGGGTACGTTTCTCAACTTCGTTATTTGTGATTAAATGTTTTTTTATAGTAATAAAATAATTTTTCATATTTTAATCTTTCATTTTTTATTTGCCAGCGGTAAAAAGAGGTCCACTCACTGTTCACCATTCAACTGAATATTTTTAAGGCAAAGGCTTGGATGGTATTTATCGTAAAAACAAGGAAAGCACAGATATTCCTTGCACCACGCGCATCTTACGAAACTTATTGCGAAACATATGCACTTCCGTTTGCGTAGGTCTTGGGGAAAACACCCCGAACGTTCATGAAAACACTTTTGGTGTCCGCTAATTTCGATGCATACCATGCATTCTGGAGCATTTCTCGGAACGCAGGTGAAGACAGCCACAAGATGCCATATTAATGTAAATTGCTTACCCATAAAAAACGAACAGCCCCCGTTATATCTTGTTTATCGTGATTATCTGATAAAAACGAAGCATTGACGACATCTTCATCATCCGGTGCAAAGCTACTTCCGGAGGGTCCGGCAACTGGATCGATCTCCATCGATAAAGCGAAATGGTTCATGAAGGCAAAAGTCGAAATCAGGGAGGTAATCAAGAATCGTAAAATATTACGATAATTGTAAAAAAACGAAAAATTGCAGTACTGAATGATCAAACAGCTAAATCGTAATCCAAAAAGAGTGCAAAGGTTGTTGACGGGAGAGTAAGATCCAGGAGAGCAGAGGTCGATATAAAAAAGCAAATCAAAGGAGTAAAGCGAGAGAAGCACGTAGCAAAAGCAGGAAACGGCAATAACTGAATTGATGATGATCTGCGGCCTTTAATTTTAAGAGCGATCCACAATAGCATGTGTATTGCAACATTGTCTCGGAGAAGCATGTAGAATTTTAGCATGCGCGTCACCCCGCTTGGCGTCACAGGCACCGTGAGAAACACTCGGTTAACGGTTTGGTGTGGCTATCTTTGCATTGCACGTTGTTTTTTCTTCATAGAC
Organism: Uropetala carovei; assembly: GCA_036926305.1. Taxonomy (NCBI): domain Eukaryota; kingdom Metazoa; phylum Arthropoda; class Insecta; order Odonata; family Petaluridae; genus Uropetala; species Uropetala carovei. The sequence goes on from JAXCHB010000150.1 coordinate 1,366,689, forward strand.
AAGCAAGGTCGGCTTCGTTTTTCAAGCTTCGACGATGCATTGCTTCTAATTTTGGTAAACCCGAAGAATAGTTCCTAGTTTTCCAAAAATTATTTTATTTAACTCGTAAATACTATAAAAAAACATTTAATCACAAATAAGGAAGTTGAGAAACATACCCAACTTGGTATTTGAAAAAATAGACGGAAATAAAAACGAAAAAGAAGTTCGCAGCCGGTGGGAATCGAACCACCGACCTTAGGCTTACAATGCTAACGCCTTAGCGACCGCAGCCACGGCGCTCTATAAAATGGCCGAGTTAAATACTGGTATACGTTTTGCGTGCAAATCTATTTTGCCCATTTTTTCTTGAACCTGGGCCTACGGGGAAGGAAGCCGGGACATGTGTACGCTTATTTTGTCTCTAGTTTCACCTCAAGAAGTTTCAACCAGATTCTTGGCATCGACTTGACAACGTCCCCTTGTGAGCTAAAAGCTCATCATCATTGCCAGGAACAAAAACTTCCTTTGAGCTCGACGCCATCTTGCAAGTATCAAATACGAAAAATAAGTGACTTTGCTAAAATAAATTTTCACAGAAAACAGTGCCAAAACTACCAGCTGGTGGCAGATTTGGAAACTACGATCCATCTACTATGACAGGATACCATAAAGTGCTGCCATCTGACAAATGAGATGAACAATTTGAAGAAAAAAAATTCGACTGGAGCACGACTATATTTAGTCGCTGGCACTTTTGACACGAGCATGAAACTACTACATATAGTTGCCTGGCACTCTAAGGGTTAAACATATTTTTCAATATTTCCAATATGTACAAGATACACGGATAAAATAATTACGAGTTAGTTTGTCATGAATAATGATGTAAATACGAATTACATTTATTTCAATCAAAAACATGGTGAGCTTAGTGAAAACCCAAAGGGAGGTGTCATGTCAAAAAGTTCAGGAACCACTGATATAACTTATGCATCCTAAATATCAAGGGAATTTTTGTGGGGAACACTGCAGCTATTGCTTTCTCAAATATGGTCAAATTAATCTATAAAATAATCTACAAGCACAGCATTTTGAAGTGAGTAGGTATTTTAGTTTTTTATTAATTAGTTTGATTTTTTTACCAGAATATTGCTCAAAGTTTAGCCTTGGAACAAAATACTGGACTTCGCCGCTCTGAGTCTCGCAATTCTGTTATATCACTGGGATCAGCCACATCACAGGAGGTAGCTGCCATCATCGCCAATGCAGCCATTGGAGGAGAGCATTTTGGTCGAACCCAAGCCAGCAGTAAGTGTGTTATCATAACAGCATTAACAAATTTGCTTTCTTTTAGATTGTAATTGTCTAACAAAATAAATTAAGGGACCAATAAGACTCCCAGAAAATCTTGAAAAGTCAATAAGTCCAAACAGGTTTTTATCCTTTTATGTATGGAAATAGTTTCTATTTGTATTGGAGCATGCTATATTGGTGAAACTCACTAGACTAAGCAGCACAAAGCTGAACTGTACGTCGTTTGAGCCCTGCATGGCCAGTCCAGGAACTTTTGGATCGCACCTTGTATGTATGCAGCGTTTCAAATCCCAGTAACATCTTGAGCACTTCCATATGAGCTAGGAGTATGAAATTATCACTGATTGTTATGGTATACCCCCAACGTTAAAATTTGCAAATCTCAGAAAAAGTCCCGGGTTTGACTCCAGGGGGTATTTTCCATTTCCCATTAGGGTTCCATGTCGTTTCACCCAGAGCAATTCACCCATGGGACGTTTCACCCAAAGATGATTCACCCATGGGACGTTTCACCCAAGGATGATTCACCCATGGAACGTTTCACCCAAAGACGTTTGACCCAAAGACGATTCAACCACGAGAGTTTTCACCCAAGGGTTTTTCGCCCACAATCCAGTTCACCCACATACTGTTTCACCCAATGATATTTCCCCCATAAGTTCTTTTAAAACATCTGACCTTTTCACCCTTTCTCCGTCTGTGTGTGACAATAAATATCTAGGTAATTGTTTAAGCTATGGCCGCCATATTTTCAAGGTTGAATTAGGGGCTCGATGTACACATTCCCAATTATATTTTTAAATCTATATATAATTGACAATGTTTTGATTTTAAAATGTAATAAATGCAGATATATTTATTTCTTTAAATCGCAATCATTACATTGGTTTTAACTATTTAGATGCGCTTATAAACAGACTTTGTCCATATATCTTAAGTTAACTTTTTCTAATTCTAATCAGAGAAAGAATTAAAGTTATATGTCAAAAAGTCTATTTTTACATGTTATCTTATGTGAAAGGAGAGTGATTGTGGCAGTATTTCAAACACCTAATATGCAGTAGTTAATTTGAAATACCTTAAAAAGATATATAATTCAGGAGTTCATTATGTTGGAATATGAACATTTCTTTCGTTTTCCCTTTTCCAATTCATTTATAAATTAAATAAATGGAATAAAATTTAATAAATATTATTTGAAAATTTTTCTCGACTTCCACTGATTTAACAGTTTTGAAGATTACAATCTGATACAGAGGGAGGTCATATGTTTTAAAATAACTTACGGGGGAAATATCATTGGGTAAAACAGTATGTGGGTAAACTGGATTGTGGGTGAAAAACCCTTGGGTGAAAAGACCTGGGTGAAAACTCTCATGGGTGAAACGTCTTTGGGTCAAACATCTTTGGGTGAAACGTTCCATGGGTGAATTGTCTTTGGGTGAAACGTCCCATGGGCGAATCGCTCTCAGTGAATCGTCCGGAGACGCCCATAAATTAACACGTAAAAAGCGATTTTTCGAAGTGCAAGCTTCTATTCTTTTGCAAATTTAAATAGGAAGAAATGGACGTATGATCTTCGAACCTGGACTGTTTTAAAGAAAACTGAATCAAGTTTCTTATTCTTATCGATGATTTCTGCCTTCAGTACCAAATCGCTCAAATTATACGTTTAATTAACATATTTTTGAGAAAAAATCTGCATTTTAGTGGGTTGTTGCCCTGACGACAATGACATTGTTAAACCTCAAACTTACTTCGTTGTCTTCCTAAGTGTAAGAAAAACGTGTTTTGAATGCTTTGATACAAGGAAGCGAGTGGGAAGGAAGGAAGGAGAGGGAGGGAGGGAGTAAACAAAAAACTAATCAAAATACAACAAAAACAAAAATAATACAATTTTACCAGTTAAAATACGTATGCAGACCATTTCTGATGAGTGCATTATGAAAAAAAAATGTTGGCAACTGGGATTGAACCTCGGCTCACCCTACTACTAGTAGACATCCACTCTACCCATTCTGCTATCGCCGCTTCTAATTGAAAACTTAATGTTGACGGTATATGATGCAGTATGACGCATCCATGCTTAAACCTGAACTTTAAATCGTTAATATCTTTTAAATATAGGCCCATTGGCAAAAACACCGAGAGATATATTTGATAACGTAAAATTGGGGGTGTTAACATATCGTCGTTCCAATGGTCAAGTTGCGAAACTGACATTTTTGCGAATTTCAGATTCGCATAAAATTTGGGTCGTCTATGAATGGGGCACACAATGGTGAATTTGGGAATCTGCATCTTTATTGGATTCTGAGCAATGAGGGATATCACTTTATGAATCTGTAGTGACCTAAGAGTTTCACCATGGTCAAGTTACGAATGTTCAATTTTCGCATCTTTACCATGGTACAATATTGTAATTTACTGCAGCATCACCGTAGGCAAGTTGCGAATGTTAGTTGCCATCATTTTATTGAATGTTAAAAGAAAGAGGGCAGCACGGTATTTGAGAATAAAAATTCTTCTGGGAAGGTAAAAAAAACACGTTCTTTGATAACTAACTAAAATTTGCTTTTTTAAAGTAGCACTAATAAATAGGTATGTTTTTAGCCCTAACATCAAGATATTAATAGTTTTTTCATTTTTGGGTGAACACACACAGTACATTTTTTCTCCATAGTAAGCTATACGTTTCTTAAGTACATCTAAATCTGGGAAAGACGAGTTCAGTAAACCCCCTTTATATGCGCCAGATTGTTGGACACAAGTAATGAGACTGGTGCGAAAAAATCTCCTGCCGTACGAAGTAACAACCCTTCTCCAAGACAACTTTCTAAATTTCAACAAAGCTTGTTCACAGTTCCAGACCCATGATACGATATATGGAGGAAAAATAGTTGGTCTCCGTGACGCAGCTTGGTTGCAATATCGGAAGGATGAACCAAATGTTATATACCGTATATGACCGAATATAGCCCCCCTGTTTTTGGCCAAAAGCGAAGTGCAAAAGTTGGGGGGGGGCTATTTTCGGGCACTAAAAATTAGGTGGGTACAAACAAGTGTGCAAAGCTTCAATAATGATGAATTTCTTTCGAGTCAGTAAGTGTTTCTATCCATTGTAAGACTAAGCTACTCGGGTTGCGAATATTTATTTGCAAGGCTGATTGACGTCACCATATAGGAAGGATTTTTCTATTACCTGATCGCTCTCATTATTGTCAAATTGCAAGTTTTACCATATTTGCTCTAGGGAAAAAAATTTATTTGAGCCGAAAAAGGGTTTTTTAAATCACCAATTCCTATTTCTAAAAAATGCTACGCTCAAGTTAAGCATCTTCACATTCCTACGTGACGAATTTATTGGGTGATCTCTCTATATCGGTACTAGCAGAAATCTCGGTAGTCCTCTTTTGTTAAACACGTAACTGTTTTTGTGGTCACATTGGTCATGTTCGCAGAAATCACTCCGGTAGCGATCATTCTGCTGTACGTAATTTTCCAGCCATATGGTCAGTGATCCCTACCGTAGCGGTCGTCATTTTTTTGGCGAGCTAAAATTATGATCAGCGATCATTCAATGATCACCACGGTGGCTATGACTTTCATAGACGTATCATAGAATAAAGGAAGCACGCCGTATCTGAACATGGTAGGCGTCGTCTGCCGTGAGAACAAAACCCCCACCAACCCGAACTGGTCGTGCATGCGCCGTGGCCTCCGTGACGATTGCAGCAGAAGACTTCGTCGAGTTTGGGGAGCACCCGTTAATAAACTTAAAACTCATTTAAAATTTTTATACAATGAATGAAAATGACTAAATACACCGAAATTCAGAAATAGAATAATAGATGCGGCATGGGTGCTAGCTTAACGTATATTTGTTTACCGACACGACATTTTGGGAAAAAGGGTGAGTGGCAAATAAAAGAATTCGTGTAAGACACGCACCCCCTCTTTTCCACCAGCGTTTTGGGAAAAAAGGTGCGCAGCTTACACGAGCAAATACGGTAATACCAATAAAATTAACCTTGCCCGAGAATGGACTAATTGCCTGGCTAAGCTCGAATTGTTAATTACACAAACGAAAGATAGATCGAAATATGAGCAAAGTGCGAATTTATATTGCTGCATAAATTGGTATGTTATTTCGACTTGCTAATATTGCTGCATTAATTAGTATGTTATTTCGACGTATTAAAGTTTAGTTTTACTCCCTAAAAATGTATTTTTGTTCAATTCCTTGTCAAATATCTCTATCGTTAGTATACCCTCTGAATTCTGAGGAACAAATCTGAAAACCTTAAAATTCCAATTAGCATGGTGTTTTATCACTCGCTAATTGGTACTTTTTTATTAAATGAGTGCAAGTTTGATATTTCTTCAAATTATACAACATGTTTCATGACATTAAAGTCCTAAAAATAATCGTCCTTTCAGGGTATTAAAATATTTTCTAGATTTGTGTGAGAAAAATGGGTAGGGGGGCTATATTCGGTCAAATACGGTACTTGAAAACTAGACTACAAAGCAGAAGAATTTACGACATTGCACTTAAGAGTTCAAAGGGGGCCCAGCATCAGCAGTCCCTGTATGTCCTTATGCAGAAAGGCATAAAATTTCTTCTGCTAAAAAAAATTACTTGAAGTTATGTTCTGACTTATTGATACCCAGAAACTACCATGACTATTATGCAAACTTGCCATCATCCTCTAACATGAAAGATATCCTACCGGAACTTGATGATTCAGAGGAGGTTGAATGATTATAAAAATTTTCTTTGTCCTCATTGACTTGTATTTTCTCTGTGTTCGTTACATTTTAATATTTTCTGCAGCATTTTATACATACATATTTGTAAAGTGTTATACATGAAAAGTTTCAATTTTGATATGTGAAACACTTAAAATTTTTTTTAAGGATGTCATTATTGCTAAATTGGTTTACAAGATAAAATATTCCTGTTAATATCGTATACATTTTGTGAAGTTTGTTAAATTTGATTTATGTGAAAGCGTTTATACTGTTATTATCTCCAGAGACAATTTCTAAATAAAATTTAATTTGCCACTGTTCAAAAAAATCTTTCATTTAACTAACAATAAAAAGTTACTTTCACTAAACACAGACGTTTAACAAAAAATATCAAAAGTATCTTGAAAGATATGCAAAAATAAAAGTGGATATAAGCAAGGTTACAGATTTGCAACTTTCCTTTTACATATATGTAGACAGCAATCATATTTTCTCACCATGGCCAAGCTGCGAATCTCCTCTGATTTTGCTCAGCACAAATTAACATGCATGAAAGCAGTATCATCTGAAACATATCAAAAAGTCAATCTACGAAAGGCTGGCTAAAAATAAATCACCATTGAACTTGATTTTTCATTTACCCTCAAAAGTGTTTTTTGCCTCTCCTGAAAAATCGTGTTTTTGCAGATTCGCAACTTGACCATTGGATCGACGATATTATCCAGACGTGAAATTCCTGTGGTAAATTTGAGGAAAGTACAAAATCGCAGAAACGTAAAATCTGTTAAAACTTATCATTGTTCTTATTGAGCAAACACTGGGACCAAAAAAAATGTGTAGAATCGAGGAAAATATAAAATTGAATTTTCACCTTATATAGTGATACTGTAATACCTAGCTCTAAGTTTTTGTCTTTCTGGCTGCTTGCTTTTAAATTATGTTTTTATTTCCTCATAAAAAGGTTTTTCTGAATTATTGATGGTCCCGAGTCATTAAAATTTTCATTCTACAATATTGGATGCATTGGCATAATATATGCCATAGTAAATTTGAAATTCAATACCAATCATTATAGCACCATTTGTTGAATACATCTTTATCTGGAGTAGGATTGAGGTCTTTGTAATGCACATTTACTTTGCAGCATCTCCAGCAGATTTGCATGGTATGTGGTACCCCACAGTGCGCCGTGCTTTGGCATGCCTTTCAAGACTCCATAGATGTGTCGACAGGGCTACCTTTCGTGGTCTTTCCCATGATGTCCTTTCAGCATGTGTGGAGAGTGTTGCTTCAGCATCACAAGAAATCACAACTAAAAAGGTATGTTTGTGATGTCTGATCAGAGAAATTTTTAGTGTATTTTTTTTAACTAGCAGAAGTGCCCATTGAATTTCAACGAATTTAATGAATCTAAAACTTTGACCGTGTAACATGTAAGCATCGCGAGATTAAGATAGTACACAGTTATAACCGTCGAATAAAGTAAAAATGAAGAAAACCGCTCTGCATTTACCTATTTAGATGAATGAAGAAAATCTTGCACTGAAAAATCGAAAATTACATGTAAACTCCCTCCCCCTCCCACCCTCTCCTTCCCTTCTCCCTCCCCTCCCTCCCCCTCTGTCCCTCTCCCTCCCTCTCCCTCTATCCCTCTCCCTCTGTCCCTCTCCCTCCCTCTCCCTCTATCCCTCTCCCTCCCTCTCTCTTAAATGTAAGAAAGGACTATATAGTGTCAATTTTGCCCTCAATAAAGTTGTTTATCTGTCTCCCTCCCTCTTTCTCCCTCCCTTCTTCTTCTCACTCCCCCTCCCTCTCTCTTCACCTCCCTCCCTCTCTCCTCCTCCGTTACCATCCCTCTCTCTCCCTCCCTATGTTGTATTAAAACCATTCAAAGCACGCTTACACCCATAAGGATTGATATAACAATAGGATTTTGAGGTCTAACAATATAATTGGTGGCCAAGGCAACATCCCATTAAAATGGCAAGATTTCCACAAAATATGTAAAATAAACATTTAACATGAGCGGTTTCGAACTGTAGGCAGAAAGAGATGAACAGAATAAGAAACATTGTAATTTTTTCTTCAAAATTGTTCAGATCTGAAGATCATAGGTTAATTCCTTCTAATTTTAATTTCCAAAACAATAAATGCCTGCATGCACTGATAGATAGCATCACTGTATTCTCCGGACAGATAAAAACTGTGTATTTTTATTATAGATAATGTCAATGTTGTGAGTTAATGATATTCCCATTTTATTAATTTGATTAGCAGTTTATAATAAGAAATTGGTTATTTAATTCATCAGTGAAGTGATTTAAAAATAGATTTCCACGGAAATATATGGTCAGAAAGTCTATGTAATATCTTGGTTTCACTCTCTTTGTACAATTTAATCAGTGTTAAAATAAAAGTTTTTGTTACATTTGCTTAGTCAAATTGTAAATGTAGCTTGACATAAATGCAAGTTTCTTTCCAGGGTCCCCTCGATGGCGAACTCTTCCAGATAAAGCACTTGCTCATTTTAAGGGAACAGACAGCTCCTTTTCAAGGGGATTTCTCTGTTACTGAAACCAGCCTTGATTTTAGCTCTGTGAAAAACACTGGTGAGAAACTCACTTTTCCTAGTCATCTAAGTCAACTTTTATTGTACTTATTTTAAACATCATATTCGGTACTGGTATCTTAATGCGGCCACACTACGTAGTTCTACGTTTCCCCACTACATGGCAGTACTTATGTGTGCCGGTCTATCTTCTAAGAACTTCATATTTTGGCCATTGTTTGGCACTGTGTGCATTACTGGAAATGTCTCCAATGTTTCTATGTATGTACTTTCTTATTCCTGGCAGATTGGGAGTTCCCTGAGTGAACACGACACTGCATTTTTTGCTACTCTTTTATTATTTGCGAAGGAGGTTACTAAGGTGCGAAATATCTTGCTTGACTGTTGCACCACAAATGGAGCAAATTTAGCTTGCAAACCTGGACTGAGGGATAGGTTCCATTTTAGTCAACTGTTATAACATTTCCATAGAATGTATTTGTTATAAAAAACTTGCAAGCCAATTTAGCTTGCTAACCGGGACTGAGGGATAGGTTCCATTATAACTTTAACGACAGGTGTTATTATGACGACACTATTGTCACATGTAAGGATTTCAAGGTAATGGTTGGGTTGTGGCGAACTCTGGACTCTGGGAACTCCCAATCTACCGGGAATGAGAACGTACATATATAGAAACATTGCAGACATTTCCAGTAATGCACACAGTGCCATGTAATGGCCAAAATACGAAGTTCTTAGAAGTCAGAACGGCATGCATAAGTACTATCATCTAGTGGGGAAATGTAGAACTACGTAGTGTGGCCGTGTTAATATACCAGTACCTCATATTCTTTTAATTACTGTAAAGAAATAAAATTTGAAATGAAAATTGCTTTAAAGACAGAAAACATTTTGGGAAAGGTTGTGTTATCTGTATTTGCCATTAATAGATATGTAATTAACTTTCTAGCTATCGGATTCGTTCAGAGGCGCATTTCTATGTCGAATCTTGTTGCTGGTAACAGCCAGACAGTGAATGCCACTGAAGGAGGTAGCGGAGGAATGTGGTGGTCTCTTCTTGGGTTACTTGCTGAAGGAGCCACTCCCAAAGTGAGGGAGCAGCTACTGGATTCACGCAAGGAGTTAGATAGAAGGTTGAAGGCATCATGTGAAACATTGTTTGCCCATGCAACTTACCTTTTGGCCGCATCCTTAATTACACTACTTGAAAAGGTAATAAAATAAAATGGCAAGTTTGTATTTTTCATTGTTTTAATATCTCAGCATGATCTGAGTTTTGATGTGATACATCATCTTAAACCTAATCTCCATTATTACATGTAATCTTACGAAAGAAAATTCCTCTTTTTTCGTCACATGAGTGATTTACCGTATTTAATCGATTGTAAGCCGACCTTTTTTTACCTTTTTACCATCTCAGAAATCGCCACTCGGCTTAGAATCGGAGGCAAAAAAAAGTAGTCAATAAATTTATGTCCGTAGTTACATTATAACGCGAGATCCTTAAATATATGCAAAAAAAGAATCAAATTGATTGAAGACCTACGAAGAAATAAATTATGTAAATAATACGTGGCGCGTCAAAGTTGTAAAAGAACGCAGCGATAGCGCTCGTATGCGTAAGAAGCTAACACTGAAACATGATAGGTGGAGGAGGGAGGGCAGGGGAGGGCAAATGCTTCGATTCACGAGTAAAATGAAACATTGTGTTAGCTCCTTACGCATACGAGCGCTATCGCTGCGTTCTTTAAGACTTTGACGCACCACGTATTATTTACATAATTTATTCCCGGGGTATTATTATATTAAGATCCCGCGAGGTCAAATTACTTTTTTCGTATAAGTTGTTATGAATAAGTGAATAAAATGTATTTTATGTCACCGTAATTTTAGTTAATACTTTAGTTAATATTTTAACCCTCTCACATCCTGAGGTGTGGGGCACCTGCTGGCATTAAAATTCCGGAGAAATTCAAGATGGCCACCAAATGGGAAACATTAACTAAAACAATTGTACATTAAACTCCAAAAATATATATTTTGAAAAATCTCCGAAGTAGTAGAATTACTGCGAGACATATTAGTTTGTTCAGGGTCCAAAAAAAATAGCGAATTTTGATCGAATATTTTTTAAAAAATTCTTCGTATACAAAGTTAAGAAAAATCTGCCAAATACGATCTAAATCTTGTGTTTATATGGTATACTACATCATTTCCGAGAGAGAAGCCATCCAGTCAACGTTTTCAGAGGTAAATTTGAAAGCGTATTTTCCGGGCGGTCCCGTGATCGGGAGTATAAAAATTTACGGGCATTCTCGGGCGGTCCGGTCGCGAGAGGGTTAAAATCAAATTTTTTTTCTTGTGTGGCCTTGTGAAAAGTGGGGGTCGGCTTACAATCGATTAAATACGGTAAGTGGCGAATCGGAACGTAATCCCCCCTTATGTAAAGGATTTTTTATGGGGAAAAATTCCCTGGTACATATTCGCTGTTTTGGTATTTGTGCCATTTTCTGGTATGTAATCCCTGCGAATAAAGGGGACCTGCTGTATTGGTAGCTGTTGGTGGGAGTAGTAGTAGTTTAGGAGGGGGGTGTTGATAGGAGGATTAAGGATTCGTAGACGGAAGGGAAATAGCAAGCGATGGAAAATGAGTGGTGAAAACATGCTTATTTAGGATAGGGCAGTCTTTCTGGGAAGTACCCAATCTCCAATTGTTCTGGGGCATTTATTTTTAGGTCTGATGATGGTGATTATTTACCGAAGCCAGTCGTGTTTTGTAAAATTTGTGTGGAATCTGTAAAAGTTCATTTAAGTTGTTCTGTTATACGAATTATTTGTATTAATAATTCATCTCATTCTTTTATGATGGAATTCCACAAAGTCTCGGCCTCGTCTATTAATTTTATTTTTAAGCATTTGCTTTGGCACACGTAGCATTTCTACAGAAAAGAAGTTTTCCTCAAAAAGATGTCTGGCAAGGTGCAAACAGTTTTGGAACGTGGCTGGAGGGTTAAGGCCAATTTGGACAACAATGTTTACAACAAGTAATGACATCTCATGCAAAACATACTATAATGTAATTTAACGTAACTTCAAATCAAAACACATTGAAGGTACTCCATAAATGAAGCTAATCTGAAAACTTCCGATAGCATCTTTTCCTTTGATCTCTCTCTCTCTCATTCCACTTCAGGGTGAGATCATAAATAAGCTCTTTCGCTTTCCTCTCTTTCTTGAGGTGCCAGTTTTATTTTTACGTCCTCGATCGCCTGAAAATCTCTCCCAAACCAATACCCTAGTTTAATCTATATGGGTCCATTATTGCTCTAGTATTGTTGGCCATATTCACAGCAGCGAATGTAAATAAACAAGTATGCTATTAAATGCAAGTAAGTAAAATTACGCAGTTCTAAAATTTTATCCTTTGAAATATTTTGTCGTTGTTATTTAATGCCAATTGTTTTTGAAGAAATGTTTACGCGATACGCTACTTAACATTGTAATAGTAAAATACATTTCTGTGAGAGTAGTTAATTAATTTTTCGAAACAAAAGTGAAATTACATAGGTCTTAAATTGTATTTACATAATTAATGCATTGAATACTATTAAAGATGCAAATTTTTCGAGATAGGTTGCTCTGCAGGAGAATGTTTTTTTATTTTAGTATTCTTTAAAAAAAAGCGCCTTATGTAATTTGCTCTTCAATTCTTTCCTCGCTTGTTACCTACTATAACAGCTATTAATTTTATGTTCTTTCTCTTCAACCAAGGCAGTGCAGCACCGGAATACTTCTACATCAGGAATTTTAGAAGGATCAGGTGAAATGGTAGCATATAATAGACCATTCACCACAGAAGAGGCAGCCAAAGCTGTGCGAGTGTCACAGAAGTCCATCAAATCTAAACTGCCATTAATATTGCGAAGCTTAAGGCTTTATCTTGCAAATCGAGAAACTGAATTCATTCTTTTTAGGCCAATCAAGGTGAGAAAAAGTATTGCAGAGGATATCTTATGAATGCTCATTTTATCTTCTTTTATATTAACTTACCGGAAGAGGAAAGGTAAGTAAGGATATTTTAGGCAACTAGGTGTTGAAGGAAACCCAGTGAACACTTACCGGAAGTAGAGCCGCTGGGGTGTTGGAGAGAGACATTTGTAGAAGTTATTGGAGCTTTCGGAATGATCCCTTCGTCAGCACAAGAGAGACACATCTGATTTGGCAGTGACACTGGGGTGAAGGGGTGAGGTGGAAGGGAAGGGAGCGTGGAAAGGTTGGGGATTGGAGGATGTAGAAGGGGGAGAGGGGAAAGAGAGGGTGGAAAGAAGGAAATATTAACGGATATTGAGGCCGGGAGGAGAGAAAGAGTTTAAGATTTGGATATGGGCCAGTTCCCATTAACGGAGTTGGGGGGCGGAAGCGTCGTCCGGGAGGGTACGGATGGCCCTCACCGTGAAACAAACATTGAAACTAAGATTGTGGTTATTCGCATGCACGGCCACAGGTAGCTCTCGTTTATGACTAACGCTGTTGCGATGGCTGTTCATGCGAATGTTGACGGGAATTGCTGGTGAGTCCGACGTAAAAGGCGGGGCATTGGGTGCAGGTTAGTAGGTAGATGACGTTGCGGGTGGTACAGTTGGTAGGGGATGTTATGGGATAGGTGATGATGGTGGTGGGATTTGAGAATGAGCTGGAGGGTGCTGACGAAGGGATCATCCCGAAAGCTGTAACCTCTACAAATGTGTCTCTCCAACATCCCAGTGGCTCTACTTCCGGTAAGTGTTCACTGGGTTTCCTTCAACACCTAGTTGCCCTAAATATATATATACATATATATAGGTATATATATATATAGGTATATATTTAGGTAGGTAAGTTTTAAGACACCACAAATAATGTCTAATGACTCGAGAACGGCTGCATGTATTTACTAAGCCATTCTTTAAATTTTAAAGAGTGCCACACTTATAATGACTCTTATGTGTAATCACCGTTCAAAATAACGACCCGAGTTTGATTCCAGGCACATTTAATTCTCCCAATTGGATAAAATGGGCAGCGGACCTCGAAGTTTTATCTCCTTAACTATAAGTCATAATTATATGCTCTCGCAGGTTTTTTTGTTGCAAATGTTGTCCTCTATCCGACTAAATATATTAATCGTATAAGAGCAAGGGGGAATAAAATATGGATTTTTTATTGTTGGATTAATGGAAATAGCATCTCTTGACTGTGGCACCACAAACGGCAATGGCCACATACCGAACTACATCCTCCTATCAACCCTTAGAAATGATTCTGACTCTTGAAGAATTTATGCGAATGTTTGGAGATGAAGAAAATACCCTACAATTTTTAATTGACAGTAAAATCATTTAATCAAACCGTTGGGTTGATGTTTCATCTTTACTCTATACACTTCATAAAGGTTGTTTAAATTAACCCTCCGCCGGGCGCAATAGCTGGTGGAACACGATCGGGCGCAATGTATCTCAGAGATAATTATTAATTTTTGTTTCTTTTGAGGCTAATAAATGACCACATTCAAATAAAACACTGTTGTGTTTATTATTAGGAACAAAAGTTATGATCACAGACATAATTCAACCCCTTAACCTCAGTATTCTCATTTTTATACAGGAACAAAAAAAATACATCAAAAAACTGATTGTCATATACAAAATATGGTTAAAAATAAACACTAACTTAAACATAAAACTTAAAACATAAAAAACCAAATGAGAAATAAAAATTAGTATTATTAAACAGTAGACATGATAATATAAAATTATTACATGAAAAGAACATAATGTGGGAAAAAGTCACACAAACGGGCGCAATGTATCTGTGAGGTAAAACTTTGTGAAAATGGAGCAAGCACACACTCAGTCAAGGTTGAACCGACACTGGCTAGTGAAACAATTTTATACAGGAAGGTACTCATGAGGAGACAGACGTCGCCTGCCCCACTGCTGAGAGATCAACAATGTTGCACCCTCTGTATCTCACAGATATATTGTGCCCGATGGAGTGTTAAAAAAGTTGTTTTTCATATATACTTGTTTGCCAGTGGTGTAGCAGAATCATTCTGGGCCCCTCTCCCCCTGTCACAGACGTCAAGTAGGAATAATTCACTTTAATCATACAGTATAAATTAGGTGCTTTTCATATTCTTTAGTATATTATTTTTATTTTAATGAGTAAAACTTGGAAAATAAGCATAATTACACTTTTAAAGGCAATTACATATATCAAAAATACATATATGAAAATCTTTTTATTTTTTTCATTCTCACCTGAAAAAAATTCCATTTGAACACAATTTATAGCAGTTAAATAAAGAAATTCCATCACTAGGTATTTTTTGTCCTGTATGAGTTGTTTTGTAATAATAATCTACACTGAAAGATCTGTTGTTTTTCCCGTCTTTTGGAAAAGGCCCATACAGTTTGCAGGATCCATAGCTCAGAATAATTGTTTTATTTTTGGGATAACCAATATTTTAAGAAAACTTTCCTCTATCTGAAGGATATACTGGCAAACCGATTTATCAAAATCTAAGGATCTAAATCGCCTCTGAAAATTTTTCACTCTCTACCATTACATTAACGTTTTCATGAGGAATATTACTAGAGAGCTACTTATTATTAAACTAGTGGCATCACTACACTACATTACGCAGAGTCTTTCATGCATCTTTAGTGTCACTGCGATGTTTTACTGCCTTTGTTTGAAAAACTTGTCAATAATTTTGCATTCTTTTGAAGGGAATGTTCACATTCTCATTTAAACTTATGTTTTTGAGCACTACTTTGCTTAGTTGACTTACAAGAGGAGGGTCACTTACTAGAATCTCGGATTTTTGATGAAACTTGGTAAATGGATAGTAGTCAAGACGAGATTTACGAATCATCTCCCTTTTGGGCATAGACGGTTAATAGTTTAGCCAGAAAATGAACTTTTTACTTTGGGATTCCTTTAAAGCCTATCTATATAAATAAAATTGTAACCAGTGTCTGTACATTTGTTTTTTTGTCGGGGTTTTACTTTTTTGTGTGTTTTGGATCATAAGAAGATGTTTGAACCAGTTTGCACAATTGTTGTCTGTCTGTCTGTTTGTTACCGCATCACGCAAAAACGGCTGGTTGAATTTTTATGATACTTGCAGCGTATCTTTAGACTGGTCCAGCTTAAAATATAGGCTATGTGGTGTGTCTCAAAAAAATTTTAAGTGGGGGTTTGGGACGGGCAGGCATCGATTTGGTTTTTCGACGATAACTCTCGAGTAAATTAACTTATGAAGTTCAAATTTATTATTTGTCACGTTCAATAAAAGTATAAAATCAAGTTTGTAGATGAGCAAAATCAGACCAAGGGGAAGGGGGGTTGTTGGGGGGGGGGCCTAAGAGAAATCATAAATAAATGCGTTACAAAATATGAACTACAACAAATGATAAACAAATTTCCAAAATCATAATTGAAGTTTTTTCTTTTCTGTACGCAACCTAACTACAAATATATGTTTGTGGGTTACCATACTCACTGACTCCTTTTCTCTCGATATTTTTTGTTAGAATAAATCTGTGAATTTATTTCGATTACTACCAGCTTCGCCTTCACTTCCTAAAAATTACTGTGTATTGCATTGCCGCTTATGTGTTGCATGGATAAACGGTTGAAAAGGTTGTGTTTGGAACAGTTGTTGTCGCCAGAGAAAGTTTCACCATCTTCATTGGTAATGGCTAAAAAGTTATTGATAAATATTTATACACATGAGTGGCAATACAATACATAGGCTTTAAGGGAACCCCAAAGTAAATACAATAAAACATGCGCAAGGTGGAAACTCACGGGACCGGCCTATTTTTCCAGCTTTCGCAGGTTTTCTGCCCCATATATAATGAATTTTGGCGAGCAGAGCGATAAGTAATGAATAGTTTCTGCCCATTTACTGCGCACTTGTTGTTAGCGGTCCCTTTCCACCCTCTTCCCCTTCCATACGAATTTCCACACTCCCGTTGTTTTGAAATTGATATTAAAAATTTGAAATTTTTATGTAAATTAATGACCATAATAATAATTATAATATTAATTGGTAATTTAAAAAATCGTATGTAAAATCAAACATTTTACTTGCCGCAAAGTTGATAAGCATCACTTTTCATATGTAAGTACGGCATTGAAGTCTACTCACTGCAAATACATACATAAAATCTGTGTTATCTGGATATCTTGAGGATTGTGGATAGCTGATTAGGAGAAATAGCCAGTTAGGGGAGCGTTTTTCGATTTCGACATCGCAAATTTAGCATTAACCAAACAAAATTGGGTTTAGGTTCACTATTGTATTCACCAAACGTAACGATGCATGAGGTTTGCATTTTCCATTTTCATTCTTCCATACGTAGTTAGATCTAGATACTAGTTATCCATTCTTACTTCATACGTTGTTACGCTTACATGCAAAACAAAAGAATATTGAAAAATTTAGGGCATCCAGGAAGTTTGGAAAGTATGACAGTGAACCTGTTCCCAAAATTGAATGTATTGTATTATATCTTTCTTATATAGCTATCTTTATTTACTCTATTGTAAAAGGACGAAATTATTTAATTCTTCTGAACATTTCTGTGAAAACCAGTCATATAATATTTTATCCAATTCCTCCATTTTTGACTTATGAAGTGTGTGATGTTTATTAATTGATTAAGTCATCTCAGAATATGACACAGATTTCATTAATTTAGCCTTAAGAGCCTTGATATCGTAGAGCATAGAAGATCCGATGTTGAATTATTTTGTTATGGCTGCACTACTTTCTCCTTTTTACACTGTTTGATCATCTCCAGCTTTTGTTTTAACGTTAAACCAACCTTTTCTCTCCTGTTCCTTGCTTTTTGGTATTTATTTCGATGCCACATTCAATGGATGGGTAATTTTTTTAATTATAAAAAGCGATAAAATTGGAAATTGTAGAAGTACACCAAAACATCTAGATAATGCAAATGGCTTATGCAAACAAAAATGCCGTGCTTACTCGGGGTCCTAGAAGTATACGGAGTAAATACGTAATATGTACATCTAATATTTTAAGAAATTTTAAAGTGGAAGTTGTGGTATTACACAAATACAGTTCACACAAATATTCATAAAAAAAGAAAGAGAAATACAAAATGAATTGTATTTGTGTAATTGCCGGTATCTAAGGGTGGTCGGTTCTAAATAGCCGGATAGCACAGCTTTTACTATATGCTTACGTGTTATATGGGATATATAAACCAAAAACCATGTTTCTCGTATATAATGAAATCACGCTTATAACGAAGCAATGAATCGGTCCTCTCAAATACGTAATAAACGAGTTTTACTGTACATTTTTATAAAACAACACGAAAAGGATTTGACTTTTTTGAGTGTATATTCCGCTATTGCTTACAATAAAATCCAATGAATACACTTGATTTACTTAATCCAAAAGTTTTAAACTGTGTAAGGAGAGAGTTGAGTGATCCCAACACAGGAGAGACCTCTTGAACGCCAAACTTTGTGATTAAAAGGAAACGAAAAGTCATGGAGCACTGTGAACACTTGGAGCTTCAGCGAGAGACTCCTGTCACCGTACATAGATTATTCTGGTTACAGATTTGCTCACAAAGAATTGTATTTATTGTTGCTAGCATTTCTTTTTCTACGAAGCTTTCTTATTAGTGGAATTCCTAAATTGATTTCCAGATGGAAACAACAAAATTCCACAGCTATACCATATGTGTGAACTTCCCAGAAGAGAACAAAAGTGCATTTCTCACCCTCACTTAAGACAGTTTTTCTTCTATAGATAAGTTTCATGGAAACAAAAAGGAACTAAGTGTACTTTAAATTTTGAAACTGCGGTAGATAAACAAAGGACACCACCCAGAGGAATGGTCTATTTCAGCTGGCTCCCTTCTGCTAAAACCCATTATCCTTGGATTTCCCGAGCTTATCAAATGGAACGAAAGGCCTTTCTAACAAAAGAAGGGCAATATTGCCGATGGTGGATGACTGGCATACAAAGCGGAACCCAAACTAGAATAAGGAAGGAAAACATCTTCCGACAAGATTTTTTTTCCCCCTTTCGCAGGGTCAAATTATATATGTTAGTACAAAATTTACAGTACAAATGCTTTCCTTTCACGTCTCGCAGGTTCCGCCTTACAGAGGGTCATTCCTATTTAAAACGGTATCATTATGCAGTAAAATATTAAGATTCCAGGCTTTTACAGATTCTGCCTCTCGCAGGTTTTACTGTAGTTCATATTCTGGCTAAACTATTAACTGTGTATATCTCGTCTCGACTACTATCCATTTACCAAGTTTCATCAATATCCGAGATGCCAATAAGTTGCCCACCCCTTGTTAGACATATTAAAATATAAAAGAAATCAAATTTTATATTTTAGTATAAACTAAACTAAAACAAAATTTAATTAATTCACAGCATGCAGTTACACTGCTTAACTTAGGAGCAAGAATGAGAAAATCATAAATCAATGCAGACATTAAACTTATTCTTTTTTGTTGATGCCTTAGTAACTCTCAAATTCACTTAAATGCATTGACTGGAATAAAAAGGGCAGCGAAGTCTGTAACAAGCAAAGATTTGACTAATTGTAAGACTGAATGCGGGGATGCTAGTGGAGTCTCCACTCTCTCACTCACTCCATTCTCATAACATTGGTCAAGATCTTTCATTGTTAATATCTTTGGGAATGCTGTTTGTACACTAGACACTTATAGTACGTGGCATATACGTTCCTTAAAAACCGAGTGTAACATAGAAATGCTTTATGCACATGGTTCTGTTCTATGTATAGCATTTTGTAAACAGACCGCAGGCGTGGGTCGTGGGCGTGTTTATTCGTTGCCGTAATTACTAACAGCCCAAACGGATCTTCCTCAAGCATGCAGCATTATTAATCTGTTCATAGGAGGAAAAACAAGGGTGGTGTCCCTATACTCTCCTATAGTTCAAGCATCTTTTCTTTCATCTCCCTCTTAACATTTTTCTTTGTCCGCGAGTCTGTTTAGCCGTGGTTTGCTATGTGCCCCCTTCGGCCCTGGGTCCCCCGCCACATGGGGACTGCAGGGGTGTCTGCTACACCACTGTTGTTTGTAGATTCATTCAACAAAAGGTGAATATACTGGTATGGTTATGTCACTGAAGTTTTTAACCATTTTTAGGCGCGTTTCGCTTACAGCGTGAGCGCCTATTATCGTCGGTCGGTCCGTCCGTCCGCCTGTCCGTCCGTCCGTCCGCATGTTCGTTCTCGGCTTCTACCAAAAGGATTTTTATGAAATTTGATATTAAGGACTTTCAATCAAATATAATAAGAAAATCGCAAAAATGAATCACGTACGCCAATCAGGGGTACCACTTTACTAGAGACAAAAAATTAAATTTTTGTCATATCTCGTAAACTATTGTTCATATCAAAATATGTTTCAAATAAAAGTTGTAGAACTGGTAAAGTAGAGTATTTCCTTTTCTATATATTTTCATCGTAGGAGAGCCGTTATCGATAAAATCAAACAAGAAAGTCTTATATGGAGTTGAACTTAAAAAATTTCTTGCATGGTTACTTCATTGTTGCTAACATAAACAATCTCCCAAACAAACGTTTAATTTCCTTACGTGTGCATGTAATACTATTAAATAGGAAGAAAATGGATTATTTATGATGAAGAAAAGGACTTTAAAACGCTATTTCCCTTACGTACAGGTATATAATTGCTTTCTAATACTCCATTGCATGAAACGCGCCCCATTTGTGATACGTTTTACGCTTTCCTAACTTGTTATTGCATAATACAGGTATTCCTCAAGGTATAGAGCAGGGGTCGGTAACCTGCGGCTCCTGAGCTGCAAGTGGCTCTTTAAGAATTTGTGTGCGGCTCCCAACAGCATCTCTCTCTGATAAAACCTCCAAGAAAGAAATTGGCTTCGTAAATTATTTTAATAGAAATTGCAGAAAACTAAAAATGTATGGACGCATTCCGTAGAATAAACGTTTGGTTTACAGAGATAATTCCAAAATTAAAACAACAGCAAGGTTAAGGAGGTGAGAATCGCCCCCCCCCCCCACCCCCACCCATGACTGCAGCTTTTCTTATTTTTCATATATTGCGTTTTATACATAACTTGAAAAAGTGGCTCTTCTTAAGAAAAAGGTTGCCGACCCCTGGTGTAGAGGTATCATTATATGATTATAATTATATTGTATGTGTCATAATGGAGTAAAATTTGGGTAGCTTAAGCTTTCCTCATTAATATTAGAACTCTGTGTGATGCAGAAATACAACATGTGCTATGCTTATTTAACACATTTAGATAGTACCTACATAAATTTTAATTCTTTTAGGTGTTCAAGTCTCAAGTTTGTATGACGGTTATAGCAAATTTAATGATGTAAATCATAAATATGATGCGCTAGTTCCCATACTATTGAAATGCAGGAATGAAACGTCCTTGGGATCAATACTGGTCCTCTGTCATACTCGGCAATAATCCAAATCTAATTTAACCTTTACGATCCGAGCCTGTACTTTTGGCACAATAAAGTATCTCTATATGGACAAGCATGTACAATCGTCCCAATGCATCATCGTGATCTTTAGATGCCTCCAACGCAATTTACAGTGTGAATCATGGACCTGTTTCAACACTTTTATATTACCGAGACAATTTGTGCCTAATGGGGAAAAAAATTTTTTTTCTGTGCCTTTCGGAATGAATTATGACCTTTCCTTTGGCAGAGACTAAACAGAAATCCCTCCTGGAGTGAGTGGGTCATCTGAGGTGTTTACTCTCTGCTTCTCATGGTATGCCAAGTTTGCTATAATAGAGATAGCGTTGCTTGGTTTGACTTTGTTCTTCTTACTTAAGCTAATGTTTTAGCAAAAGTTGTTCTCACCCTTAGTAAATCAATTCCAAATGAGACTTGTTCTTCAACTAGGATTATTTTATTGAACTGTAATTACCTTCGCAAACTATAATTGACGTTGGAAGGCTGCATTCTTCTTTCGGATTCTGACAGCTTTCTCAAACTTTTGTTTGAAGTATAATTGGCATTGTTGTTAATTTCTCATTCTTAAACTTATACTGCTAAACTGTTCTCCTTTAGAAAGGTTAGTTTCTGACTGAACACTGGGATGAAATATGAAGTCTATTCCATGTCATCCGATTTATTACAAAGACGTATACAATGTAACGACTTTTGATGTTATGCAGTGGCACTGGGAGAGGCATTGCACTACTTCACTGCTGTTTGACACTGTATAGTTAATTGGATATTCGAAGAATTATATAGACACAAAAAATTTGACCTTTTGTATTCTTCACGTGGAACTAGATCAACATGTACTGTGTAAAAAATTTTGATCTACTACACCTGAAAAACTATTGTCGACTTATATATGAGATTTTCAAACAAACCAAGATTTTTATTAAAAAAGTTGAAATCAACCAATTCATGAGATCTACCTATACTCGAGTATATACGGTATATTAAATTGTTATAATCAGATGAAATTTACAAGCAACCAATATACTCATAAAATATTGTGTTCTATAAAAACAAGACTTTCAAAGGGTGATTCTGTATCATATCTCAAAAGGTGGCTTTGCATGAATTTATCTCTAAACCTTAAGCTAAAGGTATGTTCTGTTTATGAGGAATAGTGGAAAGTTGATTCCATTGGTTTCTCATAACTTTAATAACTGTACACACACAGGTTAGAAATCATAAATTTCTAACAGTAATTAGAACTGATCTAATGGCAAATTTTAAATGTAAATTTAGCAAATTTGGGCCTTTAATCACAGTGAAAATGGTACCTAAAACTTTCTTATTTCTTAATTTCAGAATAATGTCGTTAGTAGTTTTATGCAACTCCAACAAATATTGAATTCAAATTATACTGCTGAGGAGAAGCTATTAGTTGGTTGCCCAACTCCTGAGCAAGCTTCTGTTTTACTTTCCTCGACAATGGTGATCAGTGGTCAAGAGAACAAAGCTTCTTCATCCCATCAGCAGCCCGCACATGCTGCTCCTCTGTGATGACATTGACCATATTAGACTTTTTAATGGTAGGATCTCAAGAGTTGTGATGTGACATTTCCTTGATGCTGCCTTCTTTGATCACATTTATCAAGAAGTAACTTTCTTTTCTCTCATAATCCAAATAGATTTTTCTTTGGGAGCAAAAGAAATTTCTCAGTGTTATTCAGATAATATGCAACTGCCAAGCAGCAAGAATATTGCATATGAACATTCGTAAATAATGATGGTCTTTCTTAATTGGAAAACATTTTTCTGATTATGATGTATTATATTTGGTTCCCAGATGATATGTCCACAGTCTTTATGTCCACTGCCTTTATGTCCACTCTTTTATGTCCACAGCCTTTATGTCCACTGCCCTTATGTCCAGAGTCTTTACGTCCACCATAATATATGTCCACAGTTTTTATGTCCACTGCCTTTATGTCCACTCTTATATGTCCACAGCCTTTTCGTCCACTGCCTTTATGTCCACTTTTGTTTATGTCCACAGCCTTTTTGTCCACTGCCTTAATGTCCACTATTATATATGTCCACAGCCTTTTCGTCCACTGTTTTTTTTGTCCACTTTTGCATATGTCCACAGAGACTTTATTTCGAAGTATGAAAAATATGAAGGGCAAACCTGAAGATGGAGGAGAGTTTGAAGGAGAGGGAGTAATCCGAAGGAAACACTGCGGACATTGGTATCGATCGACTAGGAATTTTATAACAATTACGAATATAAGGCGAAAAAATTGAAAATGGAGGGGGTGTAGTAGGAGTGGGAGGGAAAAGGAGGTGCGGAAGGAATCTGAAGGAAATACTGCGGACATTGGCGTCTATCGACTAGGAATTTTATAACAATTACGAATATGAAGCTAAAAAATGAAAATGGAGGGGGTGTAGTAGGAGGGGGAGGGAAAAGGAGGTGTGGAAGCAATCCGAAATATTCGTAATTGTTATAAAATTCCTAGTCGATAGACGCCAATGTCCGCAGTATTTCCTTCGGATTCCTTCCGCACCTCCTTTTCCCTCCCCCTCCTACTACACCCCCTCCATTTTCATTTTTTAGCTTCATATTCGTAATTGTTATAAAATTCCTAGTCGATGGACACCAATGTCCGCAGTGTTTCCTTCGGATTGCTTCCGCACCTCCTTTTCCCTCCCACTCCTTCTACACCCCCTCCATTTTCATTTTTTAGCTTCATATTCGTAATTGTTATAAAATTCCTAGTCGATAGACACCAATGTCTGCAGTGTTTCCTTCGGATTCCTTCCGCGCCTCCTTTTCCCTCCCACTCCTTCTACACCCCCTCCATTTTCATTTTTTAGCTTCATATTCGTAATTGTTATAAAATTCCTAGTCGATAGACACCAATGTCCGCAGTATTACCTTCGGATTCCTTCCGCACCTCCTTTTCCCTCCCACTCCTTCTGCACCCCCTCCATTTTCAATTTTTTCGCTTTATATTCGTAACTGTTATAAAATTCCTAGTCGATCGATACCAATGTCCGCAGTGTTTCCTTCGGATTACTCCCTCTCCTTCAAACTCTCCTCCATCTTCAGGTTTGCCCTTCATATTTTTCATACTTCGAAATAAAGTCTCTGTGGACATATGCAAAAGTGGACAAAGAAAACAGTGGACGAAAAGGCTGTGGACATATACAAAAGTGGACAAAAAAAACAGTGGACGAAAAGGCTGTGGACATATATAATAGTGGACATTAAGGCAGTGGACAAAAAGGCTGTGGACATAAACAAAAGTGGACATAAAGGCAGTGGACGAAAAGGCTGTGGACATATAAGAGTGAACATAAAGGCAGTGGACATAAAGACTGTGGACATATATTACGGTGGAGGTAAAGACTCTGGACATAAGGGCAGTGGACATAAAGGCTGTGGACATAAAAGAGTGGACATAAAGGCAGTGGACATAGAGACTGTGGACATATCATCTGTGGATCATTATATTTATGGGTACTGGATCATGTGTAATTTTTAATATAAATTTCATCTTCTTATTCCTGTGCCCTCACAAGCTTAAATAGAGAATTTAATGTATGCAGTATTTCATCATTTGCTAACTTGTGTCCATAAATGTCAATGTTAATAATAATTTGCATATTTGGCTTGTGACCGACAAGTACTACGAGAGTTGTTTAGATTAATGCAACTGTGAATTCTGCTGTGCAGTAAGTCCTCGATTTACGTCGAGGTAAATTTTATAAATAAATAATTTCAAAATGATGCAATGCAATTAGGGTTGTATCATCCAAAAATTTTCTTCCTATTTATTTCTTGATTTAGCATTTAAAATATTGTATTGATTACTACATTGATGAATTTTGCTGAAATGTTAAAAATTATTTGCAATAAATCCATTTTATTGGATATCAACTTTATTGCAACCTTAAGTTGGATCTTGATTGTGCTGAAAAATAATGCATTTCTTTAATTTTTAGACACTGCATTAATTCATAGAATAAACATATAAACATAGCATTATAATTTATTATTTACTAACTTTGAATTTACATGCACACTTTTTTGCTCAAGGCAATTTTTTTGATACATCAAATTGTTCCTTTATAAATTTGTAACGTTGGGCTAAATCTCAATCCAGAGATTTTGAGAAGTAGAAAAAATATATTTTATTGAAGTATAGACATCATTATTTTCATTTCCAAGATTATTTTTTGTTGCTTCTAGACCAGTGATGGAAAACGTTACACGTAGCGTAACTAAATATCGAAATTATTTTTGATTAACATAACGAAAAACGTTAAAGTAATGTCCAATATTGCTGAAACAAAAAACCTAACAGAAAACGGAAAAACAAAACCATTATTTCGATATTTTCACGAGTGGTTACACACAGGAACGATCCTAGGCATGGGCGGTGACTAAGATTAAATCATTCCACCAAATAGTTAATTACTTCATTGCTACTAATATTTTTAATTAAAAACATTTCATAATGTCAGTCCTTAAAATGAGATAGTGAACAACGTAAATAATTTTTAATATTGAAACCTTAAATTATTATCTTACCGTATTTGACCGAATATAGCCCCCCTGTTATTGGCCAAAAGTGAAGTGCAAAAGTTGAGGGGGGTGTTATTTTCGGGCACTAAAAATTAGGTGGGTACAAACAAGTGTGCAAAGCTTCAATAATGATGAATTTCATTCGAGTCAGTAAGTGTTTCTATCCATTGTAAGACTAAACTACTCGGGTTGCGAATATTTATTTGCAAGGCTGATTGACGTCACCATATAGGAAGGATTTTTCAATTACCTGATCGCTCTCATTATCGTCAAATTGCAAGTTTTACCGTATTTGCTCGTGAAGCCGCGCCCTCGTGTATCCCGCGCACCCCGGTTTTTGGGCCAGCTCTAGGGAAAAAAATTTATTTGATCCGAAAAAGGGTTTTCTAAATCACCAATTCCTATTTCTCAAAAATGCTATGCTCAAGTTAAGCATCTTCACACTCCTACGTGACGAATTTATTGGGTGATCTCTTTATATCGGTACTAGCAGAAATCTCCTCGGTAGTCCTCTTTTGTTAAACACTTAACTGTTTTTGTCGTCATATTGGTCATGTTCGGCAGAAATCGCTCCGGTAGCGATCATTCTGCTGTACGTAATTTTCCAGCCATATGGTCACTGATCCCTACCGTAGCGGTCGTCATTTTTTTGGCGAACTAAAATTATGATCAGTGATCATTCAATGATCACCACAGTAGCTATGACTTTCATAGACGTATCATAGAATAAAGGAAGCATGCCGTATCTGAACATGGTAGGCGTCGTCTGTCGTGAGAACAAAACCCCCACCAACCCAAACTGGTCGCGCATGCGCCGTGGCCTCCGTGACGATTGTAGCAAAAAGCCATCGAGTTTGGGGAGCACCCGTTAATGAACTTAAAACTCATTAAAAATTTTTATACAATGAATGAAAATGACTAAATACACCGAAATTTAGAAATAGAATAATAGATGCGGCATGGGTGCTAGCTTAACGTATATTTGTTTACCGAAACGAGTTTGGGAAAAAAGGTGAGCGGCAAATAAAAGAATTCGTGTAAGACACGCACCCCCTTTTTTCCATCGGCGTTTTGGGAAAAAAGGTGCGCAGCTTACTCGAGCAAATACGGTAATACCAATAAAATTAACCTTACCCGAGAATGGACTAATTGTTTTTTGTTCATTTCATTGTCAAATACCTCTTTCGTTAGTATACCCTCTGAATTCTGAGGTACAAATCTGAAAACCTTAAAATTGCAATTAGCATGGCGTTTTATCAATCACTAATTGGTACTTTTTTATTAAATGAGTGCAAGTTTGATATTTCTTCAAATTATACAGCATGTTTCATGACATTAAAGTCCTAAAAATGATCATGTCCTCTCAGGGTATTAAAATATTTTCTAGATTTGTGTGAGAAAAATGGGTAGGGGGGCTATATTCGGTCAAATACGGTGTTCCATTAAATATTTAACCATATGAAAAAGAAGAAAATATAAATTTTAAGTTATTTCCTTGGCAAATAAAAAAAATTTTCCACCCCATCAGTATAGTGTAAATATTTTCATAATATAGGTCATGGCTACAACCAATGTATTTTCATGTCGTGTTTCTAGCATCAGAATGTCCTGTAGAATCCTGTTATTATAACTATAATTTTTCAAATATGCCAAAATGAACACCATCATTGTCAGTATTAGAAATATGATACGATCGATAAAATTATACATTTGAAATTATTATTATTAAAATGTAAGAAGATGATTAGTTTTTTGCCGAAAACGTTTTAATGGAAGTAGGAGATTATTTTTTCTAACATATCAGTTTTTCAAATTTTTCTGGACTGGGTCGCCGGGACACCGGGAATTTTCCCGGTGTGCTGGACTTTAAGTCTGAGAATGGGGCCTCCAAAAAATATTATAAGCAGGGCCGGTCTTAGGCATAGGCAAGCTAGGCAGCCGACTACGGCTGCCAACCCCAAGGGCCGTGCAAGCACATGCGAGAAGATCGTCACTGTACAAAGACCGTCAAACATGACGTATCCAAATGAAGGGAGACAGTGGGTAGGATAGGGATCGGAGGCTTAGCATGGGCTCGCGGGAACGAGGCCAGTTTGAGAGCACTGTGTATTGCTCCCGTGATTCAGCTAACCTGCATGTTTACCTGCTCAACATCTTAAGGTTCCTGTATATGTAGCCTTGAAAGGCGATTCTACCGAGGCCATTACCATTGTTGCAAAATTATGGAGTATGAGTCTGTTATAATTCCCATGACTACATCCGAAGTCAGAATGTTTGGAATTCCAGTCGCCTACGTATATAACTGGCTTGTCAGTAACAAGTCGCTCCAGATCAGCCACCTGGAGCTTCTTGGATGCGAGTTGGTAGATAGAAACGACGTTCAGGTCGCCTGATGCAGAATGAATGGTTATACCAATACTTTCTAACATGCTAAGGGCATCCAAGTCCAGCACGGAGTGCTTAATGGAGGATTTGACTGCGATCATCACTCGGCCACGACTGGCATTGAGATCTCGCCGATAAACTTTGCAGTTTGGAACCCAAAATTTTTGTGTGTTTGAGAAATGCATCTCATGAAGGGTGACGATACTGTAGCTACCAGAGCTAATGAAGTTATTAAATTCTTTAGCCCGGTTGCGGATTCCGTTGGCATTCAAAGATACCAACGATAAAAATTTTGGATCGCGTTTGGTAGCCATCATGTAGAATTTCACTAATCTCCAAAAGGATGAATAGCTTCTTCTCAGCTAGCATTTGAAAGTTCGCGAAACTATCGAGAACTGTGAGCATCCAAGAGCCGAGGCCTTGGCATTCAGTGTAGGAAGGAGCAGGGGTGGGGGAGGCACTGGAGCTGAGTGAGACGGGGTCGGGCGCTAGACACGGAGACGACGGTCGGGGGAATGGAAATGGAAGGGACGAGGAGATGGCCGAGGTGTGGGAAGGGAGGAATGTATGGCAGCCGAGAAAACAAAAGGTGATGCATTGGTTGTGTCTGGAAGAAGCGACGCTGGGTTTGGAAACCAAGCATTACTGGTGGGGGCGGGGGCCGGGACAAAAAACGCAATCTTTTTTTTGGGCAATCACGTGTGAAATGCTGCACGAGGTATTTCACACTGCGAGGAATGGTCTGGCAGTAATTATGAGTGTGGCCGAAGCCCTGGCAGCGCTGGCACTGGACAATGCTCTTAGGCTTGCAGTATGTTGCTTTGGTGATGTCGGAACATCCCAGGAGCATGGGAATGGTTAAGAAATTTTCATGATCCTCGTACCTCTCAAGGATTACATGAAAAACCGAGGTTAGCCTCTTAGGAACCGATTTGACTCCAGAAGCCCTATCGGCCTGGATCGGCTTGGTCACTGACCGCACCTCCCAGCCGATTTTTTCTAATGCCTGCTGGACCGTCTCAGGTTTCGCTTTGGTATGTAGTCCCCGGATGGTAAGTTGGGGGAAGCGGTCTTCCCGCAGCTGGTAGCCGGAGAATGGAATGCCGAGGGTCTTAAGGACACCTCGGACCACACGATAGTCAGCAGTGCTTGCACACTGGATGACCATCATGTTGATGCCGCGGGCCTTACACTTGGGAGTGCCCTCCAGCTTGTTTTAGAACTTGAGGTATGTTTCCTCCCAGTTATTGGTTTCCCTCAGAACGAGGGGTGGAATTTTTGCGAGCTTCGGAGGAGAGTCCACCTCCATCGGGACCGACTCCCCAGAGGCTATCGGGGCGAAACGGTTATCCATTGCGGTAAGCGACTCCACTGAGGAAGTTTGCGTTCGCTTAAGGCTCGCAGCCTTTCTGACATCGACCACGGTGAAGCTGTTGTCGGGCTCCTGAGACGCATGTGCGTGGGTAGGGGTTGCGAAGACAACTGGACTTGTCTGCTGCACTGCAAATGCTTGCAAAGCCATCAATGTCTGTAAAGGAACAGGTGGCTCGGAACAACTTCCAGTGCCATCTGCTGAGGTCGAGGGTTGAGGCTGACTGGAGGCAGCAGTGGATATGGCGGCAGAGGATTCTGCTGCTGCAGGGGAGGCCATGGTGGCATAGAGCTGGATCGGACCAAACCTGATGGTGTGGTCCACTGAGGTGGCAGAGATGGTATCCGGGCCTTTTTTCCCCTCGATAGGGAACTGCACGGGCTTGTGGACCTTGTCAACTGCAGCCTAACCCACGGGGTTAGGGACAGGAGAAACAGCGACTCACACTTCACGGATTCTGGTGGTTAGACAATTTAGCTAATATGCTATTAAATGACTTTGTAAGCGCAATGATCTAGGAGAAAGTACTCTTACAATGTCTGTTTTGATTTGTATCATCATAGGTAGTGTGTCCGTAGACAGGTCCATGATCATTCATGGTTAAACTTGGTTCTCCATATACTTTTCTTTTCCGCAATCTTCTTCATGTCATGATAATCTCTTTCCCTTTCAAGTCGTCTACCATACCCATACCCATACGTACTTCCTGCATGCTTGACAGGACCGGACTACAGGGATTTTTTGGAGCAGTCGCTGCCAGAATTGCGGGAGGATATGCCGCTAGACGTTTGCCGAAGGATGTGGTTCATGCACAATGGGACCCCAGCACATTTCAGTATGGATGCACAAGAATACCTTAACACTGCTTATCCTGCATGGAGGATTTGGCACGGTGGTCCTGTTTCCTGACCTGCTCACTTACCAGACCTAAATCCACGACATTCATATCGCTGATTTTCTTCAAATTTGCTCGGTTGGTAGTAGGCTATGAGTAATGGAAGTATGCGAAGTAAGAAAACGCAACTCTTTCACATTCTCGAGAAAAACGATCTTAAAATGTTAAAAAATTCATATGGCTTGATATTAACAATAGATATCATCTTACACAATGTATCTATGGTAGACTAGTTGCTAATGAGACGAACCACGGTCGCGTCGCAGATGTTATCTATCTGCCATGGTTCGAACCCCATTTATTGCAATTTTTTTCGAGGTATTTTTCCTTTTTTTCATTAAATTCACTCTGATTTTTCAAAAGAACATTAACCATTTTAATTATTGCCTTTTTCGGAAGTAATTATGGAAAGAGGCAATAATTAAAACACTACAACTAACTTATGTGGCCATCATAATGGGTTGGGGTAGGAATGGTATTCAGGAGTGAGGAAAATGCAGGAAAACATAGGTGCAGCTATGATTTGGGTTATACGTATATAGGAGGGGAATTGATAGGATAAAGGTTTGAGGTGGGGAAATGATAGAGGACCAGGTTTAACGTGAAGACGAACAGCTTTTTGGATGATACCTGTAGTAAAAGCAGGTAAAACAGAAACATTGCCGTCACCATGAGCAAACTGCAAATGCGCATATCCCGTGATGGCAGCGATTTTTTTGAAGTTTTAAGGGGAAGCAGACGACATTTATGTTTAAAAAGTATTTTCTTCCATCACTCAATTTGAGGCATACCAAGCATATTTAATAATGTCAAAAAAAATCGGTGCACTCATTTGATGACGGACGAGCGCATGAATTTTAATAGTCTTCCCGTGATGCTATATCCCATTGTTCCTCCAGCAGCAGTGAGCACTTCTGCAGATGTTTGATGAAATTCTTAACTTGCCGGTAGAAATAAACGTCGCACGGCTGACATAAAGCCATACATTTTGGAAGTATCGCTTTTAGTGAGCATGAGGCATCATCGTTGCTGTCGACAAATACATCATCATACAATGATGTATTTATTTGTCCTCCCCATGAATCTAACAGCAGCAGAAAATTCTTATCTCCAACAAATGGTTTAAGCACACTCTCTAGAAATGTAATGTAAATTCTCGTGGTTACTTTCCCAGAAATGGAGCAGGTCACTACAACATTTTGATAATCTTCATTTTTCTGAACGATGAGGCTAAATTTTCCTGTGGGTTCTTGAAGACACAAGAAGACTTTTGGTTGTTACTTCCCTGATAAACTAATTGAATATTGGGCAGTATAAGAATGGGTTATTTAGTTCAGGCTATGTTTTTTCACCAACACTGCCTCTGTGCACAAGAGATCTGTCAATTGTAGATTCATACTGACAGCCATTTTGGTCTGTATTGATGATATAATTGGCATCAAAATTTATCATGAGCTTGCTTGTCCGTGTCCTAAATTTTTTGCGCTTTCAAGAGTTTGTTCTAATGTTGCCGCATCCTTCTCACTAATATATCTTGTAATTTTCCTTTACCTAATGTGCCTTTGATTCTTAAATTTTGCAACCCACGAATTACTGGTGGTGAAGCAAAAATCATTTGACTGAAGAGGGGAAGCTGCACTGCTGCAAAGTCCTAGTCATCACCTGTTCGTATTTTCTTCTTGCTTCTATAAACCTTCAGTACGTTGAAGAATTTATCTTTTCGAATTTGTCTTGCTTGGTACCTCCTCTTTTCACATCCTCCTCCCACTGTATCAAGTCTTGCTTACTCTTCAAACGTGATACCCTTGTTTTTGTAGAGTCTTTTAAGTCATACGTCGGTTAAAGTTTCGCCAAGGTAACAACTTTTTTCTTGTATTCTATAGAAATGAAGTCGTAATCAATCATTGGTTTCTTCTCCTTCGGGACATAGCGGTCTAGATCTCCATTTTCTTCATCTTCTCTTTCCGAATCATAGGGTAGAATTAATTCATCTTCCTCGACGATTTCATTTTCTCCAAACATCTCAAGCACTCGACGAAATATCTCCTCTCCAATTGCTGTAGACCGAGTAGAAATTTCTGTTGGCGATTCGTGTGAAATGAAATTGTTTTCCAGAAGCGATTCCTCACAGTAACGCCAAGCATTTTTTAGCTCTTGCTTCAAAACTCCGTCATTCAAGAACGTAATGCTCACTCAACTACAAACTGGCTATTGATTCATATTCTTATAAACAAAATAGATTACGCCCAAACAGTCATAATCTAATACTACTAATTTCCTTTGTGATTTAACAATGTTGTTAACCTTTCGTTCCATAGAAACAAACAAAATAAAGTTTACATTTAAATATTAAATAGCTCGACGTTGACGTTGAGTGATGGAAGAAAACTTTTTAATTTAATTATTTTAATTTAATTTCCGAAAAAGGCTATAATTAAAATGGTTAATGTTCTTTTGAAAAATCAGAGTGAATTTAATGAAAAAAAAGGAAAAATACCTCGAAAAAATTGCAATAAATGGGGTTTGAACCATGGCAGATAGATAACGTCTACGACCGTGGTTCGTCTCGTTAGCAACTAGTCTACCGTAGATACATTGTGTAAGATATCTATAGTTAATATCAAGCCATACGAATTTTTTAACATTTTTAGATCGTTTTTCTCGAGAACGAGAAAGAGTTGCGTTTTCTTACTTCACATACTTCCATTACTCATAGCCTGCTACCAACCGTGCAAATTTGAAGAAAATGGGTGATATGAATGTCGTGGACTCCCCTTGTCAGATGTCTCGTCTACGAGACTCCAGTAGAGCGAGAAGATGATCTTCTGCCAAGGATCCAGGCAGCATTTGACAACATACGACAGACACCTGGTATTTTCGAGCGAATGCGACAGTCAGTGGCGCCTCGCTGCGGGCTGTGCAATGAAGTCGGTGGTCGTCACTTTGAACAGGTGCTGTAGCTTCCACGTTAATGCTGAAAGGCCTGATGGTCATCATATCTTTGTTACCTTTGCATGATTAAATTTCTCACCCATGTCCGTTTATACCATCTAACTACACTAAGGGAGGCGCCACACAGAAGAGACTGGTAACCAGCAATGCAACTCTGGCAACGCTTCGCGGTCGGACACTTTCTAAGAAATAGAGAAAGCCACATTCAAGCGACATTACCTTGCAACTTAAGTGACCTCAAAGCAATGGGCAACTAGCAACAGGGTCTGTTGGTTGCTCGTCACTTAAGTTGCTTTGAAACTGCTTGGTATTCCATTTTAAAATGGACAAAAAAGCAGAGGAGAATTGCAACATTGAGTTTGTCAAACTTGTTGGATTATACCTGCTTATTTATGATGTGTCCAGCAAGGATTATTCCAGAAGAGATAAAACCGAAGCTGCTTGGGAGGAAATATCATGGAAAATGGGAGAAAATGGTAAGTAAATTAATAAATAAGTTATAATTTATTCATTGTATGCTCGTCAGGAATGTACCATTACTTCATATATCACGAAAAGGAAAACACATTAACAATACCATGCTTACACAATGCATGAAACTTATTTTATTAATTATCTTCATTTTCATTATCTCTTTGTACACAGTATCTCCACTGATGTGGTAATGCAATTTCTGGTTTCAAAAAATATTGACACAGATGATCTCGGACTAAATGTTTGTTATTTAAATTTCTCATTGCATGATGGTCGACGTTTTCACTTGGAGCGGCCAGATATGTAGGTTCTGAGTAAATTCCATCTTGTTTTCTGATAAAATTATGTAGAACACATGCTGATTTTACAATGTTTTCTACTGTCCCTTCCAAAGTGCATATGTGTCCTTCAAAAACTCGAAATTTTGACACTAGCATTCCAAATGCACATTCTATTTATTTACGACCTCTAGAAAATCTATAATTGCATATATGCCTGTCATTATTCAGAGTGCGTCTTGCATATTGTCTCATTATGTTGGTATTCAAGGAAAAAGCTTCATCTGCGATAAAATAAAAATGAATTTTGTAACCGCTGTCATCCAATGGTAAAGATTGGGGTTCAGGTAGATGTAGGAAATTAGCATGTACGTAATAATAGGCCTAAAGAATAATTCTTAAATACTCCTCCATCACTGTTTCTTCCATACTCACCGATGTCAATAGTTAAAAATATGCCATCGGCTTCACAGGTTGCCATAAGCACCATTGAAAAAATGATTTATAATTATAGTAATGAGATCCGCTATTTTTGGGACATTTCACTCTGATGTGTTTACCGTCTAGGGCTGCAACACAATTATGCAAATTCCACAGTTTCCAAAAACCTATCAGATGACCTCAGCCAGGTGTCTTCGTATGGGACAGTCAAATATGTAGTGCATAAAGCATTCCATATAGCTTTCCTCGTTTCTTCGATTATTTTTCCAATTGTACTTCTCCCTCTCATAAAATTAAAAGACAGAGCTTGAAAATTGCTGCCAGTTGCTAAATACCTACAAAAAATAAATATGAATTAAATGCCACTATATATACTAATATTTTGGTATTATTATAATTTAATATTGCATACTATTGTATTGTTGTTATCTTTTTTAGTTAAAACCTGCAAGGAGAAGTGGAAAAATATTATAACTGTATTTTCCTGAAGTGTTCGGGATAAAAAAGCCAGCGGCTCTAGAGCAATTCCACGGAAAGATAAGTACTGTATATCTTTGAGTATAAGGTGATTTGAGTATAAGTCGAAATGTACTTTTTAGCCTAAAAAAGCGTCTAAAATCCAAGACTCAAATATAAGTCGAAGCAAAGAAAACGAAAATAAGATAATTTTGTAATTTACAAAAAAATTAATATATATACAGGTGAACCTCTACTTACGAACATGCAAGAAACAAACAATTCGTATTTATAAACATTCCACATACCAATGAATTGCGCCTCGCACTTCATTTACGAACACACCCTCACCCACTTACGAACATCGGTCACAGTAAGAACACGTAAACTTGTCAACACGTCATTTGCGGTTTGTATTCGAAACCATACATGTTTATATATGTATTGTTTTTTATTAACCCTGAAATATGGAAAACAATTAAACAATTGTAAATGTAGTGTTCGTGAAAGTGCTAAAAGTGGTTAAAAAAACGTCGAGTGCTTTTGATGGAAACTAAAATGGACATAATACATAGATCAGAAATAGGGGATCATATTCGCAATGCAGGCTCTGTTCGGTCCGTGATTATAAGTAAAAAACAAAATGCCGTCTTTGAAGAAATGGAACGGTGTTTAACAATTTGAATTCAGGATCAAAATACTAAAACCAGCGCTTGAGTACCGAATTGATTCTTCTCTTCAATCCACTCATTTGGGCAGGTTTTTTAAAGATAAAATATAAATTTTAAGTTTTCCTTTCAAACTATGTAAGTACGGTGATGCTGTATAATTTGCCTTCACATATTCTGCTAGTTAGCATGAATTTTTCATACTAATGCGTTTCAAGTCAGTCAAATGTTGTTTTTCGACAGTCATGTTTAATTATTGACCCAGAAAAATGTCCAGCTAGTTTGCGACTTGAATATAAGTCGAAAGTAGGGTTTTTATCGGCCTAAAAAAGGAAGAAATTTCTGTTATTCCTGTAAAGTATTGCAATAAAAATCTTGCGTGTCTGCCACACATCGGTAAACATTTGAACTAAATTCTTGTGCGAATGCGGTGCAGCCTTTATGGCTTCGTGAATTAATTATAAAATTAGTAAATTTGTAGATGTAATCACTCCAAAATCATCATTTTTTGAACGAAAATATGGCTTTACTGACACACAATTGTAAAAGTTTAGCCAAGAGTGATTATTGAAAAACGTCCCAAGGAGAAATAAATTCATGTTTTCCCATTATCAATCTTTAATATTTCCAAAATTGCCCGAGAACGAAGATCGAGGCGCCTCTTTTTAAAATAACCGATTTTCTGAACTTTCCGGGTTTTGGGATACCGAATTTAGGATCGGTACTATATAAAACAGCTTTGTCCAACAGGATTTCAACTCGACAAATAGTGCCAAATACATTATATTTAATAAGAAAAATTCTAATCCTTTTAAATAGGTTTCAGGTTATATTATTTAGCATTAACTATTATTTTTATATATTTTTATACAGAACAAGCGTAAGTAGTAGCATTAATGTACTGAAAACTGAAAACATTACTAGAAATGTAAACTTTCAGCGTGACACTTGGCAAGCCTTTTCTTTCAGCGGTCTATTAAATGATGACAGAAATTCTTCAGAAACACAATCAATCCAAGAAAACCATCAACGTCGGTAGGCTGTTGGTAAACAAGTCCGAGATTATTCTTGGTTAAACTTGGTTCTCCAAATACTCCTCCTTTCCGAAATCTTCTTTTCTTGATAGCTCTCTTTCCTTATCAAATCGCTGAAATCAGCTGAAACCCTTTCCTACATCTTTCTTTTCTTCCTTCTAACTCATCCTTAACCATGCCTCTCTCTCTCTCTTCAGGTATCCAGCTCTTTTTATTGTATGTATAATTTTTCAATTTTCTTCTATTATCACAGGTAGTCTGTTCGTGATTATTCATGGTTAAACCTGGTTCTCCATATAGCTACTCCTATTTTCCGCAGTCTTCTTCATATCTTGATAGCTCCCTTTCCCTTTCAAGTCGTCTATCAGCTGAAACCTTTTCCTACCTCTTTCTCTTTTTCCATCAAGTTTTCCACCTAATACGTCTGTAATCATATACTCTCTCCTCAATCCTTCTTCTATATTTCCTCGCTTTTCATCCTGCCTGTCTAGTTTATCTTCAGCATTTTCTCCATGTCAATATTTCGAAGCAATTCAACATTCAAGTATTTTATAAATTTTTTTAATGCTGCTTCCAAGGTACGGTTGAACACAGGTTTAGCTTGTTAACTGTCGCATTAAAAGCAAAAAATTTAATCCTTCTATAATACTCTATAACATTAAACAATACATGTACACACGTACAAACAAAGAATGGTAGCGTTTTATTACATTTAAAATAAAGTTTGAGAATTAAAAATAATATTTATAGGAAAATGTACTTTTGGTACTTTTTCGGGAACGTTTGGTGCATTTTTGCAAGAGGTGCATATGGCAAAATGTCATCTTCGCAAGGGCGGATACAGAAACTTCTCAAGAGGTGAGGGGGGGGGGGGGGGGCGATCGTCCCTCCACCTATCGAATCCGCCCCTTACAACTGCCCTATATTTTGAAAATCCCTACTCCTATCAGAATCCTTTCCCTTGCTATACAGACCTAATCTGCGACGTATAATTGAGGATTTTTGCGCGGAATGAATTGAAGAAAGCGCCCAGTGGAGTGCAATGGGGTTATCCAAGGGGAGGGGGGGGCGGGGGCGATCGCCCCCCCTCATGGATCCGCCACTGCATCTTCGCCATATTCTAGTAGCGACACTGCACACACATACGCCTCTCAATCACTCGCCCATTCAATCCCATACGGACACCCTATCGCTCAACCTCTCTCTCACGCTCCTACATATTCGCTCACACACATCCAT
The DNA here is from genome assembly GCA_036926305.1 of Uropetala carovei. Classification (NCBI taxonomy): domain Eukaryota; kingdom Metazoa; phylum Arthropoda; class Insecta; order Odonata; family Petaluridae; genus Uropetala; species Uropetala carovei. Next base: position 1,404,636 of record JAXCHB010000150.1, read on the forward strand.
TCACACCAAATCACCCACCAAACCGGCGTAAACACACTCTAGTATTCTAGCGCCGAAAAACCTATTTTCTTTTAGCTATTTACTGACTGAAGGGCAAAAATATTCACAAAACCAGTCAGAAAAAATCGATTCCGTAAACCAAGGATTTTGTGCTTGACCGCCAAATTACAGGTTGCCTTGACTTTACAATTCCTTATAGTGCTCTGGGGTTTTCTGAATTGTAGAGGAGAAGGGGTTCCAAAGCAAACCTGCATCACCCCCAATTCCGCCCAGACATTCCATTTGACGAATACATAATTCGCATCTTTCTCTTTACTCGACGTAGCTGACGTGTCTTCCTTCCCTCGGGTTTCGGATACAACCCTCGGAGATCCCTAAACCGTACCCACTCCTACCGTAACCTTTACGTCATGCACTCCCGCTGTGACTTTCCTCTTGTTGTCTTCACTAAACCGTTTCCTTCATACTTAAACCTCCACATCCTCCTAGAACGAGGAAGTGCGACCGATACCTATTTAAATGCCTATTTCCGATTATTTTTCGCGTTTCATATTAACCGATTCAGTATTTCATTAATCTCGCGTTATGCCTCAAGCGATTCCTTCAGAGGCGATTCATTTATCTATGCTTAGGTAAGTTTAACCGCACGTAACGTCGAAAACCGCGATGCTGACTGCAGTTGATAAGAATAACGTTGACCTACGAGCTATTTGATATTTTCCTGTCGAAATATCGGTTCTCTGTGTTCGCGCCACTACATCCTAGAGGGAAACTAGCGCCCTCTTATAGTTAGTGGAAGGAACTAATCAGTTTTAACCGAGACGGCCGAGGATGTCCGAGACGAGCATGGACGTTCGTGATTAGGATAAGGCGTTCTCCGTTACGAATATTAATTTTACAGGTATTTCGATAGTAGTTTAAATATTTTTAGATTGTATTGACTCGGATACATTTCACGAGACTCTACACAAATATTGTTTAACTATTCGTTAAATTGTTATTGGAATTTTGGCTAGTAAGAATGTTATAATAACGTCCAATACTACTATTTGAACATTTCTAGTGTGCTGTGACGCAGTGGTGAGGTCCATGTTCGTCTTAAGAGGAGCATTTGTTGCACCCCAGAGAATAGTATCCCACTGCTGGATGAGTTTTCTCAGCTATGGTAATGAAACTGAAGTAGACTCTATATTGAATGTTAATTGGGTAAACAGTATTTCATAGTAGGGATGGCATCGCTTGTAAACAATTACAGTTATTGCAGTTTACTGCTGTATAGAGGAATCCTTGTACATGGCTACAGAGTTAACTATAATCCATACAGCTTACTCCACATTACAATATTTTAGGCAAAAATCTTCCTAACAGACATTTCTCTTATCTTTTGTGGCTGAAGTTGGAGCATGCTACATTTTTTTGTATGACAGATAATTATTAGGCAACAAAAAACCTACGTGTTTCCAATTAAAACGTAACTTCCACATAAATGTATTTCTTCAAATATTATATCAATCCTCATATTTCATTGTTAAAAGCAAAGCTAAGTGAAGACAAATCTCACTTATCACAGTTGCAGTTGGACTTAATTATTCCCCAAACATTACCACTTTTTACATAGAAGTTTTCCTATTCCCTCATTTTCCCAAGTTTCCCTCCTTTCTAGTAATATTACCTTAGAAGAGGTTAGATAAAGAGAGCAGAATTGGGATTTAGTGATATAATATTGCTGATACAAGTATTTATTTTGTGTCACTGAGATGGAATAACTCAATTTCCTTACTTTAAGAATTTTCTTTGCTCTAAAATTTAGCTGATGTTTCACATTCATGTGAATGTCTCCTTTGGTAAGAAGGCTTTCTGGCAGCTAACTTCTTAATCGTATCCATGCTCATTCTTGGGGAAAAGTGATTGAATTTTCTAGCATTTCATAATTCTCATTATTAGTTAGACAAATGAAAAGTAGTTCAGTATTTTATCTTGTAGTTTATCTCAAGCAAGGGATGGCCAATGCTTCATTATAAATGTTTGATAAAATAGTCGACTTAGAACTGTTCTGGGTCAACATCGATCACAGCACCAATTTGTCAAGTGGGAGAGTGACGAACTATGTCAATATTCCTAAATTATTCCTAAGGAACAATTTTCAAATGTTGCAATATAAGCATATCACCCTTTTAAGATGGAACCGGCTAAAGTTTAGTATAGGTGACGTCCCTGTGGCGATGACTCAATCTCCATACTTCCTGACTGTTGCTCAACTATCAACCCGTATTATGTTTGCTCTGCTTTGGGCACCGTATCTCTGGGATGGGGAGGGAGATATGGTTCCAGTCATGGTGACGAAGCTAAGCAATTGTTTGATAATTCAGCCATTTGAAAACTGCTATGCGTAAAGAACGTCTATGATTCACGTGCTACGTAGTTCATTTTCTTGCGAGTTACGGTACTGCGATCGACATTGACCCACAACATTTCTGTTCCAATAGTGTTCTTGAATTTAAATTCTTGTACATGCAATAATAAATGTAATATTTATTCTACATATTTGACTAATGCAATAATTATTCTTATAACTGTCAAAGTCTGGGGCAGTGTTCTTAACTACAACTTCTTGCTACAGTGATGACAGTATGACATGTTCACTGTGTTACTGAATTATTGTCGCCATAAATACATTTTTATAGTAGCAAATTTTGTTCCTGGAAGTTTTGTAATTTAAAAAATAAGAATTGATTACATAGAGACATAATAGCCTAAGATGAATATCAATGGGGTCATAGAATAAGCTTTTGTTAGTATTAATTTAGAGTGGCAATTATTTCAAATTGATGCAACACCACATCTCTTTACTGAGTCAGATTTTCCCCAACTTTTTAATCGCACATTTTTTCTACTGCGTAAGAAGTGAAATATTCGTAGTCTTGAGCACTTTTTAAATTGTAACACATTTATCTTTGAATTATAAATATTAATTATGTATTTATTTTTATATCAATTTTCGTAATCAATAAATAACCAAGTGTTTTGGAACTAAAAATTGTAGTTTAACTGACCAACTTAGTAACAATGTTATTAAAGATGTATAAAAAATAATTTTACTTAATTTCTTCTTTAAAAATTTTCAAATTAAAGGGCAACATGCGTTTTTAGAAATTTAATTCTGTAAAATTATGCAATGATTTAACATGAGGGATGTAAGAATACCACTAATTGTAAGTGCCTTAATGCAATGGTTTCGTAACTGTTGGGTGCATTCTTAAGGGGGCATGGTTCAGCTGGTAGGTGAGGGCATAAAACATTTGAATTATATTTACAATCTGTTTAATAATCATAATATTGAGACCTGGAATGTGCAGCAGTCAAATTCGAAATCTCATATTGTTAGAATTTATGACCGTTTTATTTTGATGGTTATATCCATGGAAATTGTATATCCAACAGATATTGTCAATGAACTATGTCTGAACATAGTAGAGAGGAGGTAAGAAGGGGCAAGGTATTGTTATGTTTGCCCTAATTTCAGCATGACATTGTGTTGTACTAAATTTTTGATTTGTTTCTTTTGTTGTTTCAGAAGCATGGTTCCAAGAAATATATACCAGGCCATTGTGAACGTGATCTACCAAACTGCTAAATTGCTGGACCTGACATCTTTTGTGATACCAAAGGATACTAGGTGTGAGTGGCATCAATTTTTGTTACAAAGTAGAATGAATGAGCTTCCCACTTTACATGTTGTATTTATCAGGTTGAATCTCATGTGTGATGGTTACATCTTGCAAGGTGTCAACTAATGTTCCAATGTTTCTTTTTGATCTATTTATTCATGCAGAAGCAATAGGAATTGGAATGTAAAACAACAATCAAACACCTAGCTTGAACAATCTTTAACTCTAAAATTCACCTCTGATATTGTTATTACCATTTTGATTTCCTTTAGCATGTTGTTAAATAGTTCTGGAATAATGATTTTTAATTGATTTTAACATTTACGTTGACATCTATCTTAATTTATTGTCATTTTAATTTCTTAAAAATCTTTTAGTCTTAACATCAAAAAATAAAATTTTCACAAAATCAGAACGAATCCATTACTATTCCATACAGTGTGTTGTATAATATAATACGAATATATTTTGTTCTATTAGGTATATTATAAAATGTACTTGTCTAATAACCATGTTTTTACTTTGGACTTTACCTCATTCATTGTCCTTAGTTGTCTAATTTTGCGTGGTAATTCATTAATAAAAGTAGTTTCTAATACCTATATCTGGGCTTTACCTTTCTTTGTATAATATTTTGGTATTTCATATATCACCATATCTCATAGGGTTATGCTTGTTTCATATGTTTTCCTTTTCTAGTTTTTGTTAGTGAAATAATTATCAATGATTATTACATACTTAAATAGATTATCATCAATTGGCAGTACATTTATTGTTTGAAATGGCTCATCATTAAATGCCCCATTTTTACTATTATTCCTGTAAAGTATTATTTTTTCTATAAGCCTAGCTCGACTTGATTTTAATAACTGGATACACATTTTCCCAGCAGAACCCCATACAGATACGCAATACCTCAACAGATTCTCAACGAGAGAAAAATACATAATTCTCATCACATGAATTGGAACAATATATTTAACATGATGAAATAGATAAGAAACATTCTGTAACTTAGAATTCAGATTTTTAATATGTGAATTAAATCTAAAATTTTCATCAATAACTGTACCTAAATACGTATATATTCATTTACCTGATCCAAAGTTTTACAAGCACAGGCTGTCAATTTTTTATACATACAATCATGGTTATGAATAACTATATTGATATTTACACGATCACAAGTTTTTTTCATAAAATACATTAACTTTGTTTTCTTTTCTTTAACTTATGATCATGCATCCACATCAATATATTATTTAGATCAGTTTGCATGTGTTTTTTAGCTTCAATAACATTCTTATGAGGGGCTATTAAAACTGTATCATCTGCATATAAAAGTATTTTATAATGTTTTACCACATAAAACATTTAATTTACATATGTAATGAAGAGAATGGGACCAAGTACAGTCATGCCTTGTTTAGAGCAAAGGATATGTTCCGGACAGTCTTTGCGCTAAACAAACTGATTATAACATGTACTTAGTAGTGATCAGTTCGCGAAATTGCAAGGTTCGCTGTTTCTTTGTTTATTTATTTAATATTAATTATTAAAAATCAATATTAATACAATTTTAAATCTTTTGCGGCGGTGCTCGCATTTATGTATAGATCGCTAGGTTCTGCGAGTTATTATTTTCGTCACTGCAGCGCTAAAATCTACGCGTAAATTACTTATTGTATGTATGTTGGGGGGGTATTCACCATTTTCAATAATTGCTTGAAATTCGTCAGGAAACTTTATATCTGCATCCAGGACCACCGAGATCCAGAATGGGCCCAGGGGAAAACAACCTTCAGTCTTACCTGAATGCTTCAAATATGCACAGACAACTTCTCTAATGTCAGTTGCTGTAAGAGGAACATGCCACTTGGAACACAAAATTAATCTCTCCACCTGTCTCTCCTCTTCTGCTTTGGTGAGAGCTGTTTGTCCTCCATGCTCTTGCTATACTTGCCTTTTACATTATCACAAGTAGATGTGAAAGGCACACCATACTTCTCAGATGCTTTTCTTATTGTAATAACTCCTTTCTTAACCTCTTCCACAGCTTTCCGCAAATTTTCCTCACTGTATTTATGTCTCATGTTTGGTCCTAGCTGCCTTAGGTATTTTCGTGGCATGATCAGTATCATCTCTGAATAAGCAAAAAAATCTTTTAAAATCTGTAAAAAATTCAAAACGTGAAGTATTAATCTGAAAATTAGGTTGGAGTTCGCAAATAAAACTTACTTTAATGTAGCGATGTTACAAGGGGTCTCTGATGAAATCAGTAGTCCCGCCAATAGAACGTAAACAATACTTCTAATTTTTAGCAAAACCAGACAACGTGTATCTCAATTCACGATGACTTACTCTGACAAAACTAGGGTATTAACTACATTACATCTGGTCTGTAGTCTTACATCACACCTGGAAAATGATATTAGACGTAGTTTCCAAGTGGTCTCTAGGTGGCAGAACCATGCAGGTAAGCAAGTGCATAGATGATCGTTTTCACTCCGTCTGATTGATATCGCCCTGGTTTACAGAACTTTCTGACATCCATTCTTTCTTAGCTTGAATTAATTTCCTAGGTTTAACTTTTGTGCACTGCTTGTAAGATGCACATAAGTCCCCTTCTATTGTTTCAGTCATATTGCACACTTGGATTTTCAATCTCCAGTACAGTTTCCCAATTCTTATTTTTTATCAGGTTATTAATTTTTCCCTTATTTATACAAGAATAACTCTTCTGTATAACCCTTTAGCTTTATTTTTTCTTTTCAAGTTTGATAGATCTACTGCTATTTCATAATGATCTGAGATGTTAGATTTTATAATTATACCCACAGTATTAAATAATTTGTCTTTATAATAAATATGATCTATACAAGATTTATCCAATCTTCCATCACAGACACACTCCCTTGTATAGTCATGTATTACTTGACTAAACCCTCGTGCAGCCAAGGCATCCTGATATTTAAGACTGTATTTCGTCCTTGTCTTTCACATTTATATTTACATCACCCACCATAATCATTTCTTTGTTACAGAACTTTCCTAACACAATACTTAATTCATGCATAAATAATATCTTACTATGTTTTGGTGTTCTTTATACACACAAAATAATTATATCACTATTATCTATTGTGACATTTAAACATTTTGACACAAAATAGGTTGTGTTAATTAACACATCCTTGCATTTTATTTCATCATTTACATAAATTATAATACCATCATCCCTGTGACCTTCTCTTAACTTAAAAAACGTATTAAACCTTGGTATTTTATATAATTGTTATTCAGATTGTGTTATATTTACCTCCATTAATACAATTATTCCTAATTTATTTATAATAACATTAATATTTAACAAAACTTCTGTCCAATGTTTCCTTAAAGATCTAATGTTTAAATGGTACAAAAGAGTAGAAAGTTACTGAGTTATATGTCTTACACTTTATTTTCTCAACCTTTAGCAGATTAATCAAATCCATATCAAAACTATAAACAATAAGCAAGTAGAAGGGATATACATTTAAATTATTTTGTTCAATTCCTTCTCATTTAGGATTTTTTAATTTGGGAATTTTCATCCTTTTTGATATTTTTTCGGCTTTATACCAAACAACGTGAACGGGTAAGTAACTTTCCGTTCGTAATTCGCAAGAGATTTACGTCGACCTCGTGTTACTGTGATTGATTGTCGGTTTTAAATGCTTTAGTTAGAATTAAGCGAAAATTTAATTGTCGTTGTCGGAACGCCGCATCGGGGTAGCATCATCGCATTAATATTACCGTTCAATTTTGTCTCAAGGTCATTATTTCTTCTGATCCTTAGTTCATAGCTTTTGTGAAATTATTTCTTAATTAAACGAAATGGTTGATCTCTTCACTGAATTTTATGTCGGCATAATCTTTACATTAATTAGGAGAGACCTTTACATAAGATATATGTGGATCTATGCAATTATTTTCCTTGGTGAAAGTTAATCACATGTATTTTGGGTGAACTGAGTCAAGTTGAGACATGAATATGGTTATTAATTTGTCGAGTGGTTGTGTAAGCGTATAGTTTGAAGGTAAAGGTTCGTTTTCTATCAACTTTGATTTTTAGAAATGATATATGTATACGGTGTTAGCCTATGATCAGATTGGCCAACGGTGGGAGTTTGATATGAGTTTCTGAGGTAATCCATCTCATTTTCGTGTATTTTAATCTCGTTAAAGCGTATGTTTGATAAAATAATAATATTTTAATGCGCAACTGAAAATATATTGATATGGTTTTCTCCTAATTATTCAGTTTTCAGACAGAATTCTCCGTGTGCAGCTGTATTTGATTTTGGCAACCATTATCGAGAAATTCATTCAAAGCAATGCTGTATTTCGTTTATTGAAATGATATTAATTACGTAATCAATACATACTAGTGTCATGGTTTTGAAATAAGTATTAAGCTTAACTTAGCAACTTAAGGAATATAAGTCTTATATTTTACAAATCTTGGAATTTGAGTTACAATACAATATTTTCGAATATTATCGGAGTGATTTAGCACGAGAGACACTACATAATGTAATCAGGTTATCAGAATTAAAATACAGTAGGTACATATTTTAAGATTTCATTCTCTTGTTTCAGAGGAATGTTTGCAGAAGACGTCACAGAACAGCTGTCATGTTCCCTTGTGTGATATCAAGAAATACATATTAACGGTGAGTACAATCTTTTAAGTAGTTTGCCAATTGCATTTGTATTGGCTGTTACTTGAAGTTTCCAGTGAGAATTATCGACGTATTTTACTGAATAGATAGGATAAATTTAGTCGTGTAACCACGCATGTGTTTTAATTGCGTCTATATATGTGCAGTACTTATTGTACTAATTTTTCCATCTATTAATGGTGAAAGTGTAGTAACTTAAGCTTACATTGGAAAGTGATAAATCTCAATTTATTTTAAGTGAATATTTCATTGAGAGAATAAAATTGATTTTATAATTTCAACTTTGAAAGGTTAGTTAATTATCGTTAACATAAGTGTTATCAATGCTTCAATTTTTGGCATATTTTATGAAATACTTTGTACCTGGGAAATTTTACTTTTCAATCTACTGACATCCATTTCAGCATAAATCAATTAAGTATGCTCTATAAACACGAGATGATTTCATAGAAACAAAATTATTACTTTGTAGTGACAGTGTAACGTGAAATGTTCATTGACTTTTAACTCTTTGGTGAGGTGTAAACTAATGTTGAAATTATGGAGACATTTTGAGGAAAGTAATTAAAATATTTTGCTTGGAAAAGGCTATCTATATGGAAATTGCTAAAGCAATCAATGAAATATTTTGAGGAAAAGGATTTCTTAGTCAAAGTTAGTCGAATTCTTGGAGTACATGCAAATTTTTGGAAAGTTGCTATGCTAATGGAAGTTTATCGTGACAGTTGGTTTTTATTATGCTTATTTCCATCGGTGGTTGGCTAATCATCAGTTGAGCATCAAAAAATTGTAGAAAATTTATTCAAATACTATTTTAGTGCATTTTATTTTATAAATGTTCAATCAATCAAATCAAAACAGAAATTTAACTGTAAGAGATAGAAGGCTGATGTTTGCGGGGTGTATGTCATGTGTTATGCCATTTATTACTATGACAGAGGATTTTATTTTTGGTGGAACTGGTGTGCGACAAGAGGTCCAATGCTTTTTAAAATGTGAAACATATTTCATAGCATTAACATAACGATTTTTATCTTATTAGCCTGTTATTTACAAAGTATTAAAGACAATGAATAAAGAAGTGAGATCAAGTCAGAAGCGATAATGTCAGTTTTTACCTCTTTAAGTGCAGTCTTGTCACAATGCAAGCTTTAGGAAGATTAGAAATATTTTCTTACTATTCTTTGGCTTAAAATTCAATTCTGAATTCATGTTCTTTGATCGTTTTTAAAGGTAAAAACAAACTGTAATTTTATCCAATATGACAATGGTTTTAGGTTGTATTATAGATATAGACATTATAATAAATGCTGTGATTTGTCGATAATTTCCAATTAAAGAGTACATGGAATGATTTTTATAAAGTTAATTGATCAATTTAGTTGATTTTATAGCATAAATTAAAATGAATATTGCTGTTACTACTTGAAATTATTAACAGATAATATTTAATACTTGTCAGTAGTTAAACCTCTGTATTAATTTCCATATTTCCTACCTGTCATCACTAGTCTATTTATCATTTTCTGGAGTACTTGATCGTCCTCGTATTTCACTGTTCTTATAATCCTTCCTCTGATTTAGAAATCTCCCATGCCTTCTAACGGTTCCTGCATTAGCCTCTCTCCATATATATTGAATAGAATCGGCGATAGACAGCAGCCCTGTCTTACTTCTCTACCGATATGTACTCCGCTGGTATCCGCATTCTCCAACCTGACTTTTACCAGTTGATTTACGTATAGATTCCCGATCAGTCTCCTGTCTTTCCAGTCTACACCTATATCCTTTAATATCCTCATCAGCAGTACCCAATTTACTCTTATCAAAGGCCTTCTGCCAGTCGAGGAAACATACACAGCAATCTTGACTGTATTCTATTGCCCTTTCTGATATGATTCTCACTACACCGATAGCATCTCTGGTTCCTCGTCCTTTTCTGAAGCCGAATTGATCTTCCCCTAGCATTTCTTCGGCATTTTTCTCTAGTCTTTTATTAAGAATCCTCGTGATGATCTTCGAAGTGTGTGACAGTAGGGATATCGTTCTGTAGTCCTTACACTGCATTGCCTTTGGCTTCTTCTTTAGAGGGATCATTGTCACATCTAAGAAATCCTGAGGCCTCTTTCCCGAGTTGTAAAGCTTGTTAATTAGTTTCGTAATCACTTTTAGTCCTTCCGATCCCATGACTTTAAGTACCTCTGCCTGTATTCCATCGCTGCCTGTAGCTTTCCCTTTATCCAGTTCCAGAATTGCCTTTTGTACTTCGCTTTCCATATTACTTGTTCCCAAGTTTGTCTTCTTCAATGTTATCCTCTTCTTCCGTTCTATTTGTGCTGATCCTGCCTGCTTGCTGTATAGTTCCTTAATGTATACTTCTCATACCTGTGCTACATCCTTTGGTTCTGCGACTATTTTTCCATCTGCGTTCATAATTGCTTTACCACAAATCCCATTAGACTTCTAATCTTCTAACTCCAGTGCCCTAGCATACATCATATCATACCGTCCTAACTTCTCAGTTGTATTTTCTCACATTTTCCTTTTATTCAAATTTCCCTAGCTATATCTGTTACCCTTCTCGACTCATTGTTTGTGCATCTATAGTTGGCTCTACCTTCTTCACTGTTAACGTTTTTTTCCATTTTTTTCTCTCATCCATTATCTCCAGCATTTCCTTAGTGATCCATGGGTTTCTGATTTTCTTCTCTTGTTTCCCAATCTCTTTATTCAAGGTGTCTTTGATGCTGGCTTTAATTTCTTCCCATTCTGTATTCACGGTCTCTGGTTTGTTTTCCAAATTTCTAAGGCGACCTTCCGACTTCATGCTGAAAGCATTCTGCCTTTCTTTCAGTTTTTTTAGGTCCCAAGTCTGTCTTTCTCTTCTCGTTTTCCTTATTTGTTTCAGCTTTGTGGTTACATAGAGTATTAGAAGGATGTGATCTGAATCAATGTTTGCTCCTGGTAATGTCTTAGTATTTTTTATGCTGTTCCTGAATCTTTGTTTTACTAGGATGTAATCTATTTGGCATCTCATTTTATCTCCTGGGCTTTTCCAACTGTGTTGTTCCAATCTCCCATTATTGTGCAGTTCTACTTCATAAATGTCATTCTTTTGCTCATACATCTCCCTGATTTATTCTTCTTCAATAGCGGTTGTTGGCATATATACCTGGATTATCAACATGTTAACTGGGACAACTTTTAGCTTTATTGCCATCAACCTATCGTTCATTGCTGTTATTTTTGTCACGCTATTCATCATATCTTTTAAGTACCAGAGCTACTCCCCTTTCCTCACTATTTCCTCCGGTGTAAACTACCATGAATTCTTCCGAGCGGATCTGCCCTTCTCCTTCCCATCTGACTTCGCTCAGCCCTATGACGTCAATCCTATTTCATTTTTCAGGTTCTCTAGCTTTTCTGCCTTCCTCGTGGTTTTTAAATTCCAAGTATCTTTGCATAAGTTACCTTCGACAGTTGCTTTCCTCAAGGCAGTCCATGCCCGGAGATCTGATTGGGGGACTATTTTACCTCCGGAATATTATATAATATAATCATTATTAGGGAAATGTAATGTGGTAGTTTCCCTCTTGCTTTCCACATCGCAGTACTGTAGCCGATCAAATCATGCCTACTGTTCTATTGAATATATACCCAACCAACATCATTTGTTTTCATCTCTATACCGTACCGACAGTACTGCTGCCTACTGCCAGACACCAATGATAGTTTTTTATTATTAATTAAGTAATTAATTTTTTTGTGAAAAAAACCTCCATTTGCGGGGATCGCACCCCGCAGCTTTGTAATGGGAAGCTGACACGCTAAGCACTACACCTTATGGAAGGTTAAAATTTTAAAACTAATTGTCAAACGAATCTTTCACATAATAATTTGAATAAACTCGTAAAGAATTTAAAATTTTAAGATTCTAAATAGACCTTGATAAGTGAATGTGCTCTTTCATGTTGTTTAAGCAAATTAATCTTTTATATTTAGATTTTTTAGTTAATATTTCTTTATTGAATTCACCACAACCATTTTTCCTCTTCATTGTAGGCATTCACAGTTGATGCTGAGTGAAAATGCGATGGTTTGAGGAACCATGAATCGAAGAGTACTGCTTTGCTGAGACGACAATTGATACACCTGGGTGCGAGAGTATAGAGGAATCTGAGCTGGAGGCTATACATATGGGATGAGAGAAGGTTTTTATACCTATATGTTGCTATATTCTGGTTTGTTCAATATGTCAGGCGATAAATATCTTGTATAATATGTAGCTGCATCTTACGGAGGATGTAGGAGAGATTGTAAATTATAAGTCCCTTTCAGATGAGCTAAACGCTTCAAATTTGGCATTATTATAGCTTTATGCTCACAACCAATGAAAATAAATACAATACAATAAGAATTCCAATTTTTAGGAGGTTTTTCTCCTGTCATTCAGAATGAGCAGAAATTTACGGTAGGATTAAACGATTCCCCAAGAATTTGATTTCTTTTAAAAATATTGTTTAATCAACTTACACTAAAAGTAAGTAAATGGAAAATATAGTGCTACGTCTGAAAAAAAAGTTTTATCTGATATCGTCCGTAAGAGTATTTTATTTCTGAGAATGTAGGGCATCAATTTTCTGTTTGAACTTAAAAACTTTCTGATAACTCAACTTTTTTATAAAATGCATTTAATTTTTTATTATAAATTTACAAGAATATAAGGTGTTGGTTTTCAGTTTGAACTCTGAAAACTTTCTTTAATTTGATTTTATAAAGAATATTCCATTTTGTTTGTAAAGGTTTATTAGCGTACTTCTATAAATTTTAAATTTTTGTTAAATTCACTTCCGTTAATAAGAATCAAATGTAGTAACAAGTTATTTACGAATTTCCGAAGATGTTGAATTTAAAAACTTTAGAAAACTTATAAAATGCCAAGTTTTCGTATTGACTTCTGAGACAGCACTGTATTTGCTCATGTTTGCAGACTTGTCATGTGAATATCGTTCCGCAAATTGGATGTTGGAAAGTAATTAATTAAATTTAATCTTAAAATAGGAGCAGCCATTAAAAAAGATTATTTGTATCGGGATTTTTGGTGTTCTACATTTAATATTTTACCAAGAGGGTTTGTCGTGGTTAAATAATTCCAGATTTAATTTAATAATTTAAAGAAATTTGGAGATGTAGGATCTGCTTGAATTAATTCAGAAAATATTCTTTGGGGTTTTTATTGTTTATTCAAGGAAGAAAAAATTCTGAGGCAATACAAATTCAGTTCATTATTCAAGTTATCAAAATCAGATAAAGAGATAAAATGAAATTTCAGTTAGTTTTGAGAGTTTTGATCGAAAATCCAGACTATGTAAAGTATTTTCATTGTGAAAAGTTTATATTCTCCAATTATTAAGCCATGCATCGGAAATGGTAGTGTAATTGTTCTTGATTCTAGACGATATTTAGAAAAAGATTTAACTTTGTGGAGAGTTAAATTTCTTAATTAAGAAAAATTGTGCAGGTTATTTTATTCTTAATTAAAGTCAATGTCCAGAAAAAAGTTCTTTTAATAATTCCATCAATATCCAATTTGCTAGATGTTATTTATTTGTAAATACGTTTCCAAAGTGTTGTGTTATTTATATATTATTCAGAACAATTGCAAATTCTTTTGTCTAAATGTATATAAGCTATTGCTTTTCCATTCTGTATAATTATTGCCATTTTTTTAAATCTGAACAAACCAGAATTAGCAGCGCTTTTGGGTATATATTTATCGTCTCTCATTTCATATTTTTTTCTAAGCCATGCTATTTTTCCTCTCTACTTTCTCACCAATAGAAATGATTAAAGAAATATTATCCTTGCCAAAGTACTTTGTAAAAATGTCAACTTTTATTCTAGTGCTTGTTATATTTAAAAAATTTTCTGCAGTTCATGAATATTTTTAAATGGCAATTTTGATTTGTGCTAATATTCAGATCTTTTTAAGTACAGAAATTTTTTAAGTCTGATATTATTCTAAGTCCAAAATGTAAACAAATTAATTTTTTTCAAGTTCTAATTTCAGAAATCTTTCAAGTCTAGCGTTAAAATATTGTCCAGATTGTAAACAAATTACTTTACAAATTGGACAATAGTTTTTAACTCTTAGACTTGAAAGATTTCTGGAATTGGGACTTTTTCAAAAGTTTTTCTAAGTACAAATTGTAAACAAATCAATTTTTTTTCCCAAGTCAAAAATTCTTTTAAGTCCAGTATAATTTTTATTTTCAGGTGCAGGATAAAATAAGTAGACAAAATGTATTATTTCAGATTGTAAAATTTTTATTGAACTTGTATGTATACACTGTACATTTTAATTGCAATAAAGACATTTTATTATGATCAAAACCTGTTGACTCCTTTTAGATAGGAATAATTTCTTTTTCTCGGAGCCTCTTTTAGGTATCGTTGGACTTAAGGGGTTTTTTTAGGTATATTTTTGCTAAAATTAGCACATTTTTAGGCCAAAAATGACATTTTTGACCGCCAATTCAGCCAAATTTTGCTGATTATTGAACAAATTATTCAACATTATGACAATTTATCTGCATTTCAACTATTCAACAACTGACATATTACATATAACACAATATTTTCAACTGTTGTTCAACAGCTGACATAAATACATATATAACATGAAAAAATAAACCATCAAACACATTTTGCAGCTGAAATAAATTATTGAACAAGCACTTGAAGAAGTTACTTGCCTCTGATAAAAATAACTGCGACTGAGCTGTGGAAAAATTAATACAAGCATTTAGACTACAGAACAGCCGTCATCAGTGGCGAAATGCCACTGACGACAACTGCTCTGAAGTCGAAATGCATGTATTAATTTTTTCACTACTCTGTCGCAGCTATTTTTATCTGAGGCAAGCAATCTTTCAAAGTACTTGTTCTGGAAACACTTAAAAAAGAAACATTTCACATTATCAATGACCTTAATTACAATTAACAATGTCTCTTATTGGTCAAGAAATACGTAAAATTGAATGCACGCAACTGATTCCAAATGGGAGCAATGTTTGCATAAATGACGAAAAAATAATGAATCTCGCAAAGCAATGCTTAATTGGAATTACTTAAATGCCAGGATAACATTTTTATAAACTATTCCAAGTCAGAAATAAACTTCAAAAATGCAATATTAAAATTTCATGTCATACCTATTTCAAATGTTAATAAAATTAAACCTTTATATTTGCCAAATTAATTATTGTATAAATGCACAAATTATATTACCTCAATTAGACGTATTACTGTTTTTTGAAAAAGATTAATAGCATAATATAAACAAAGATTTACTTCTGATAGCAATTTAATTTTTATAACAGCAAAGATTGAACTAAATACATTTTGTCTTTAAAAATTATCTTGCATTTAAAAATATAACTGATTAATCAAGGTGAGATTATATTTACATCAAAAACATATTTGTTCTAATGTAAAGTTCAGATTCAAAGCTATTATGCAAAATATAACTGATTTAATCAAAGCAAACACCCTATTTATGAAAAAATATAGCATATTCTCAAAGTTTGTCTTATATTTCCAGGTAATGTACAGTAAGTGCGTAAAATTTAACGACTTGAGGTTAATTTACTTTAAATTTAAGTAGTAATTGCATTGCGTGACTCAACTCACTATCGTTAACAAATCACAGTGCTCCTTATCGATAGCTTAACACTTTCATGGCCAATTTGTCAAATTTAAAAGGAAAATCAGCAAATCAAATCATTAAAAATTTATCAATAATTATATTTTATAACATTATAAATGTGCAAATTGTAAGTAGCAATACATTATCATTACAAAACATTTATTTAAAAACTTATATTTGAAGAATTTTCAGATTGTAATTTATGAAAGTATTGAGTGCACGAAAAACTAAAGTATTTCATTAAATATTTGTATACAATTGAGTTATTTATGTTAATAAATTTAAAGAATTCCTTTTCAGTAACGCTTATGTTAGAATAAGTCAAAATCTCATATTGAGTTTACCGAAATTATCGTTACGATAACTTAATGAAGATATTTTAAACAACAGCCATGAAATTGTTAAGTAATCTAAAATATAACTCAACCAACAAGAGACAACGTTAATATTTACATAGAGACCAACCTGAGAATCAAAAGAATAACTACAAAATTGAGAAACAAAATAAATATCCTATAATTATTATACCAAATAGAACTGAATGAGCTTCCCACAATCTATATATATTTGCAAAAGTTTGTTTGCGTGTCTCATTATGCATGCCATAAACTATAAGACACGAATAACTAAAATTTGGTACAATTATTATTAACATCTTAACTTGATGAATGTATAAAAGGTTTGGTCAATTGGTTAATTATAGTCAGTGCTATAATAATAATAATATAGGGGAATATAACATTTTACAATTCCACTAGAGATGCCTGCATTTCAAATTTGAAATGTTGACAGAATTTTTTACAATAAACAAAGAAGCTTCAAAGTTTATTGTATATTAGGATTAGCTATGATGCTGGTCAACACAGACATCCATGACATTTGACGGTGCGATGAGACACTATTACAACGCCAACCTTCATAACAGCCTACTTAGTTAGACAACAAACCCATACAGCGGCCGGGTTACGCAATCTTACTTTCGATACTACACAATTTATACAAGTGAAAACATTTACCACTTACTTTATTTGCTCACATTACACTGTGTTGGATGTGGTTTGGTTAATACAAAACGACAAACAACAGATGAACAAACAAAAAGAATTAATGCAACGAAAAACAATAGAAAAGAGAATTAAAATCACACAGAAATTCAATGCTCCGACTCTTAGAATGATTCTCTAAGCAAAGAGTTTTGTTAAAATAAATTTATGTCAAGTGAATAATACTTTGTTACAATAAGTGGACAATACTTTTGTTAAAACGTTACAAATTGCACTTGACAATGCCTTATCCCCCTCCCTCCCTCTGCTGTTCCCCCCCTTATCTCTCGCGAGGCAATAATATGAATCTCGAGCCTCAAAAATGACATTCGTTGTCCAGGAAACTTATCGATAAAAGTCAAAATCTGTCACATATTCGTTAAATATGCGTAATTTCAAAACATGTGGTGCATTACTTTCTGGGAAACCCTCGTACAATGTTGTGTGAGACAGAGTTGATTGTCAATTTTAATTACGAATCCTCAAAATATTTTCCAACTCTTTCATTTATATCAATTAAAATATGAAAAAATTTCCCAAATAAAACTTAATTCAAGCATAGATATAATTTTTTGTTCATAATTATTGCCATAATTTGAAGTCACGATGATTTAAAACATAACCTGAGCAACACTGAGTAAATTTGCTAGTTATTTATAAGCAAAGAACTTTGCAATACCATTTTAATTTAATTTATTCACCAGAGAACTATATAAAGACGTCTGTGTTGCATTGTAAAATAAATTCCAATAATTACTCCAAGATTTGATGCACAAAAACGATTACAGTGTAATTTTCCTAATAAACGTTTAATGTGACTAAATCTTAGAAGGATATTTTGTAGTTTAATTTACATTCTTCGTTAGAAATAATTTTATGAACTCTGTATTTATCTCAGAATCACTACAAATATGCTGTCAACAATTTGTTGTTAACATACATTAAAGTTATGGTAATTTAATGTTGTGCTTACGCAAACTGTATAATTATAAAATATCAGTTGATTACTTCGTTTAAAAATTAGTACAAGAGTTTAAAATAACACTAATATTTATAATGAGATTTTAAGATATAAACAAGTTAGGAAAGTGTACAACGTAACACAAATGGGTGCGTTTTGTGCATTGGAATATTTGAAAGAAATTATTTACGTGTTTGGAAGGGAAATAGCATTATAAATTCTTTTCTTCATCATAAATAATCCATTTTCTTCCCATTTAAAAATATTACATGCATATGTAAGGAAATTAAACATATTTCCGTGAGATTGTTTACGTTAGCAACAATGAAGAAGTAACCATGCTAGAAAATTTCAAAGTTCAACTCAAATTACGACTCTTGTTCGATTTTCTCGCAAACGGCGACTCCTACGATAAAAATGTAAAGGAAAAGAAATACCCTGCTTTATTAGTTGCACAAGTTTTACTTGATAAATATTTTGATATGACCGATACTTTACGAGATATGAGGGAAAGTTCATATTTTATCACCAGTAAAGTGGTACCCCTGATTGGCTTACGTGACTCATTTATGTGATTTTCTTATTATCTTTGACCGTAAGTCCTTAATATCAAATTTCATGAAAATCTGCTTGGTAGAAGCAGATAACGAACATGCGGACAGACCAGATGGAGACTAATACTAATAGGCGCTTATGCTGGAAGCGAAACGCACCTGACAAATAACCTTGCATGTAATTACATTTACAGATACACATACATTACTAAAAATTGTCTTTAATGACAAGAATGATATGTTACTTATTTGTTCAATATACAAGTAGAAGGTACTTGCATTCTGTAAGCGTTTCAAGTCATTATTTATGGCTTTTGCAAAGTAAAAATTATAAACTAGTTAAATAAATAAAACAACTTCAAGTACTCATTAGAATAAACTTCATTAGACCACTGATTCCCAATGAAAAGACAAAACTGATAATGGTTTGATTCCGATGCAAATGAATTGGAATATTTCGAGGCGGTGCTTACTGTAAAAGAGAGACTGACTGATATTATTCACTTCTTTCGGTAAATTGTGATGAGATTAGCCATGAGGAAGTGTATCATCCGAAACAAAAGTACCACGAAGCCAATGAAAAGGAAGAAATCCACAGTACATTGAACCCTCTGCATACTGGACCTTGATGGAACGTACTTAGGATATAACGGACAGAATGTCCGGCGATGCAAAACAGTTAAATGACGCCACTACTACATTGTGTCTCATGCGGACCTATCACATGTGCGTTATTTGGAAGGCCTAATGAATACATCGCAACATTATAACTAACGTATATCACGGCGTATAAGTCGACCTTTGAAGCTTAAAAAAATTTTCCTAAAACTTAAAGTCGACTTATACGACAAATATAAAATTGTGAACCTTAAATTACAGATGAATAACATCGATATTTACCAACAAGGGGAGGCCATAACATTAATATTGAAATTCGTAATACCCTTTTAGGAGGTGAAACTAGAACTAAAACATCACCTATATCTCTCTGCGTTTTTGCCAATGGGCCCTTGTTTAAAAGATCTTAACAATTTAAATTCAGGTGTAAGCACGGATGCAACATATACCATTAACCTTAAGGTTACAAACAGAAGCAGCGATAGCTGAATGGGTAGAATGAATGTCTAGTATCGGATGGGCTGGGGTTCGCTCCCAACAGCCAGCATTTTTTTCTTTCAGAAGTGGTCTGTACATATATTTTAACTAGTAAAATTGTATTATTATTATGTCTTTTTTGTATTTTTGTTTTTTTCCTCAATTTTTTGTGATTATTTTTTTTGTCTTTTTCACGTACCTTTTTGTACTTAATTTATTTGCACCTTCCACATATAATTATGATATTATAATTATAAATAAATAATAAAATTTAGAATGTTATAATCATTACTTGATTGTTTATTAAAATATCAATTCTTTAATACGACATTTATGAAATGTTTATTATGGACAATTACCTTGTTTTTTTAATTGTATCATCCAAAGTATTGTAATGCTGTAGAAGTAAGTGAGATAGAAGAGGTACACTTCGATCGGAATTAACCATACTAATTGCAAGTTATAATTATATGTGGAATATGCAAATAAATCAAGTACAAAAAAGTACATGAAAGAAGACAAAAAAAAATAATCAAAAAATATGCGGAAAAAACATTTCCTTTTTTGAAAAGGGGAATAATGTAATTATCAGAACCATCCTCACGCCTGCCAACATGCAATACTTTATTGAATTTCACCACCGTAGATATTGATTGCGATAACTAGGTGGTTAATTTTGATAGCATCATTAACAGCCGACATCAATCAAATCATAGGAACCATTATTTAGTTGGTCAAGCTCTCTGAGAATAGCAGTTTCTTATTGGTTGAAATTAAAACACCTGTCAAATGGAAGGCTCAAGAAGAATAGCACGGACTCGAAAAAATATTCCTATATTGTTTTATTACTATGTTTATTTCTGTATCTTGTTAAAACTTGGATCGTACAGGACCTTGATTTTGCCTGGCAACGATTTCATGAGAAGTATTTTTAAGGGAAACAAAGGGGGTCGACTTATACTGCGAACATATACTTAATCTAGTATTTTCAAGTTGAAAATTCAAGGTCGACTTATACATCGCAATATATGGATATATATATACATATTATAATGTATATAATTACTGTATATACTCGTGTATGATGCATCCCAGTGTATAACTGCCGTGTATAATGCACACTCGTACTTTATTCCAAAAAATCCCGACTTTTTCCGATACCACGTGTATGACAGACATCCTTGATTTTTGGGAGGTATATGAATTTTAAAACGTTTGGACTTGTCCATAAGTGTATTACGTTCAATAAGCTCCATATTATGTCTAAGAGAGACATCGTCAATAATTAAAGCGACTGAGTTGAGATGGCAGCAACCTCACATGGTAAGTTGGGCAAAGTGATGTCGTGTAGAAAACTGCAGCGCCACTGTTGCCAATCCTTTTAAATCAGACAAAAAGGGATCTATAAATTAGTTTTGATTTAAAGTGGACGTTGGTTCTCTCTTTCCTATCTCATTCTAAAACTGTTTAAGAGAAGGAATAATGTAAAAATTTAACAAACAAATCTGGAAACAGGAAACGCGACAGGTATGATTAAGTTCACACACGAGATTCTATGGGTTTTAAATTACTTACGTTGTCAATCGTAGACACTAGAATCATTTACTAAATAAAATTATTTCAATTTGCTTATTCTATGTTTTTTTTGTTTTTGATGTGTGTTTTGCGGGAAGACTATCTTGTGATTTTGCAAAAATTACAGCAATCAGCTGATGAGCTAGTGAAATGCGGAATAATTAGAGAGGATGGAATTATAAATGTATAGAAGTAATTAGGTGTTCTATACATATAATTATGTACGTATAACCTGGAGTATCAATAATTATTGTGCTTTTCCCATTAATTAACCCAAAAAGCGTGAATCTGGTGCGAGGTAGGTTCCCATTTTAAGTGCAGAGAAGTGTTACCTGTGTATAACATGCACCCTACTTTATGACCTGAAAATTTGGTCTTCAAACAGCGCGTTATACACGAGTATATATGGTAGATACAATGTATAATTTATTGGTGTAGCAAATCCGCAAAAATTAATTGTTCCTCCGTTTGACCTTTGTGACTGGTTGAAATTGACTGACTTGCATTACTTGTGGGGTTTGTTTGTCTTAAAACATTCTTTGTATTCATTGTTACTTTCTGCCAATTTCCACCAGGGTCCGGAAAAATCTAAAATCTCGAAAAAGTATCCCAAGTTCCATTCCTAAGAATAATTCCGTTTCAAATAAGAACGCAAGGGAAAATCAATTTTTCTTATGGTCACTATAATTTATTTCATTCTTAATTATGTTCTTATAAAAGTATGCTCCTGCTAGCACACTGCAAGCACCTTTTACTAGTAAAATATAAAAATTAATACGATTCCTATTTTCCTAAATTAATTAGAAAATTCTGTGCTATTATTTCATGCGCTCTTAACAATTTGTATAAATATATAGCAGAGTAAAACACTGTCTTTCATAACATGCGCATTTTAACAATTTAAGGCAACACATACGTTTCCTTCGGATGTTTCGGATATAACAGACAGGCCTTCCCCTCCTTTTAGTCCAATATATCGAGGCTTCACTGTACGTATGTAAAGAATGCGATGTCGGACTGTGTACAATACCACGTTTTGGAATATACCATACACGAAAACGTATCAAGTATATAATAAATGGAATAATAAAATTTAAAATAGTTATAACGAATCCAACGTATATTTTCAATCCTTTCAAACTTTTACAAACCTATGCCAACAGGTGCTTATAATGGAATCTTAACTTAGTACTTAAAAAGAGTTAAAAATGAAACAATCTTTTGTTATTCTAAAAGCTCCCAATTGCAAGCGCTATCTGAGTTTATATAAACATTTGAAATACAGTTGGACCTCTATAAACATCACCATTGATAATCGTTGTTTTGATCAACCCTTATTTGTCGCCAAATGGTACAAAAAAATTAAAAAGTTCCGATGCCAGTTTTGAATGAAGCAGACAAATGAATGATGATT
This sequence comes from Uropetala carovei, assembly GCA_036926305.1. Classification (NCBI taxonomy): domain Eukaryota; kingdom Metazoa; phylum Arthropoda; class Insecta; order Odonata; family Petaluridae; genus Uropetala; species Uropetala carovei. The sequence goes on from JAXCHB010000150.1 coordinate 1,427,378, forward strand.
GCACTGTGACCGAGAGAGAAAGATTCCTGGCATTGCCTCCAATTCAATTAGTGCCAATTAAACCTTCAAATAAGTGAAAGAATAGTGTTATTCGCTTCACACTTTAAGCATCGAAATTAATGCTGTAGCAATGTCAAACTTTATAGATAGCAACACAAATATTTACGGATAATTATCCAGTTAATAACTGTGTATGGGAAGCATTTCTAGCAATTTAATCAAAGCAATTGATCTTATTTAAAATCATTCGGATGCTGGAATCTTACTTTTTCAGTAAGTAAAACTATTAAACATATATAATGCTTATTAAGGCAAATTGTCTCATGCGTAAATTTAAAATCAGATGAGAATAGGGACGTACATTATTTTTTAACAAATTGAAAGTTATATGGTTATGTCACCTTCGTAGATAATCTAAATGACAAAGAATGTTAGGCGACGGGCTACGTTTATTCAGGAGCAGCATGAAAACATTTCTTTTAGATTGATAACCTAGAACTCGCCGAAACTTATCTTCTCTTCATTGTTAATCTAAATAAACGGTTGCATTGATTGATATATGAAAAAAAGGACGTATACTTCAATAAAAAGAAACAAAGAAAATTAAAAACATAAAAGTTTGCAATCAATTACTGTGTAGCATTAATTTCCTCTCTAATTTGACTTTTAAAATACAGATTTCTTACTGACTTTGCATAATTAATTGTCAATATGCACACACAGCCTCGCCCTCAGCGAGATTTCTAACCTTACCTATACTGGGGAAATGCATTATCAGAGTTAAATGCGAATTATTGAGTTAAACGTGAAATATTGAGATCAACTTATTCTACACAATTCTTAATTTTTTATAAATTAATTGAAAAAACAGTGAAAACACTGTGTGGGTACAGCTAGTACTCCGTTAATTCATCAAATAGAACTTATAATTTTGTTTGTTTAGTTTACATAACAACGCTTTTACTCATTATTACCTCTGACGGTAAAGCACTATCAATTGCAATTTCCCAGGTTGTTGTTACTATCAGCATTTTAATTACTACAAATATAACTTTTAATTAAAGTTTAAGGCAATAATAGCCCATTAATTCATCAAATGGAAGAAAGAAGAAGATAACGAGGCCTTTGAATCTGTGTAATTTTTACTTATGTACCAATGACGTGAATCTAAATTGATTCTTTCGAAAATTTTAATGTAAATCTGATTCAAACGTACTTTATTGTGTCATTTTATGTTACTTGTCGCCACCTGGCACATCCAGCCACCATGTGACTAAATGAATAAATAAATAAATATTATAGAGACAGAAGAAGATAAAGAACGACGTAGAAGAGAAAGAGTGAGAAGATAAAATACGGACAGATGAGCAAAGGCAAACAGCGAGAGAGACCATAAACGAAATCAGGTAACAAAGAAGGAACGAACAAACTGAAGAGGGGAGTAATATAAGAAGCCAAAACAGAATCGATGCAGCCAACGGCGGAAGACGAAAAAACGACACAAATTTAAACTCAGCAATAGGAAACGGATTAGCTACTCGACGAGATGATTCACATTTAGGAAAAATTAATAAAGAATGTCAATATCGTAGAGCTTTGTTTTTTAATAACTGAGAAAAGCATAACAGATGCTGGTACGAGAAGAGCACTTCCGCAGCTTCCAGATATATTAAAACTGCCGTAGAGAGAAAATACCCCTATGTGTAAAAATACGTAAGACTAATGTAGTTTCTGCACATGCCAGGACATGAAATATATATTTAAAGCGGGAAGCTCATTAGTTCTAATTTGAAATGCAAAATCAATCACACTCACCCATCTTCTTTCTTGACATCGCAAAGCAGAGCTGGCCTGTGGAAGATCTACCATGCTGGCTGCGTTTTCAGACTTCATTCTTCGGAGGCTCGCATCTGAAACAACGACAGAACCAACTCAGAAATCTCGCACCCAAAGGATAAAAATTCTACAAAACCTTAACACTTTTGATTTGAAGTTTATAAAGTAATGGAAACCGGCTAATAATGTATTATTCATACGTTTTTAAAAACACAGATTCTCATTTTATGAGGTAAACTATAATTTTTACGTTCAAAACACAATATATATTGATAACAAACCCTTAATTAATCCTACGTTAAGAGTGTAACGCCATATCTTGGCTATATTTGCCCATAAACAAATCCGTCCTTGCAAAAAATTTTACCAACTCTTCACAGAAAATGATACTTTACAACGATAAAATCACTCATTAAACATGTTATGCAGTAACAAAATGTTATACATAAGGACTAATTTATAAAAATAATTACTCCATTATACATAAATATGATAAATATAACATTTCCTATATACATATATATACGGTAAAGATATTTCAACTATAAATCAAAGATGAACAGAGAAGTTATTTAAGATTTCCTTACCTTTGTAGATATAAATCCTCGAGGAGATTGACCAGGACAGCTGTATCACACAATAATAACAGTACATTTATTTTCCAGAAGATCAAAGTTACATGGCAAATCAATAAGACAAACTCAATCACAAAAGAAAATACAAAGTAAAACAATATAACAGCACGAGTGGACTAACGAAAAACAATAATACATCAAAACATCACCATAAATTACAATTAAGTGGCAAAGCAGGGCATACTGAATAATTACATATACAAATTCACATATCATTGTATTATAAAATAAGAAATAGTACTATTAAGAGAAGTTAATTAATGTCCAGTAAGCAATGTGAAGATTACACACATTGAAACTATAAAAAACTTTACATAATACTTCACTTCGCTTAAAGTGTCTTAAAACGTACACAAATCAAACTAAAAGTACATAATTAAAAACTGCTGTCAAAATGCGTCACATGCACCGTTTTCGAAGAATAAACGGCCAAAATTTTGTCAAGATCAAAACTATCGACATTAAATTTCGAATACAATAAAAAGGATTAGTTTTTTACTTGTAAAAAGTTCTGGTGTAAACACATAAAATAACCAAAAGTATTAAAACTCTGCTGTCAAAATGATTATCACGTGGACCAGTTTTCGAAGAACACACGGCCAAACATATATCACCATCATAACTATCAACATTAAATTTCGAATACAATAAAAAGGTCTAGTTTTTTCCTTCTAAAAAGGTCTGATGGAAACAAAATAAATTTCGAACTGTATTACGCACATAACAGACAACCCCGTCAGCCATTTTAAGATTTCTACGAAGTAACCAGAAGTAACGCGCAGGCGCGCAGGCTAACCAACATTTCCCCTTATAAACCTGGATATTTACAATTTCGACAAAAAAACCACAAAAAATAAACAATTCCTTTTTATATCTTGATTTCTCATTTTAGTAGGAACACAATTATAACTTATTGTAGCATCGATAAAATTTGCTTAAATGTTATAAATTACTTGCAGTAAATCAAATTTATTGGCATTAAACTTTTGCTTTGCAAACCTAAATTTGGATTCGTCATGGAGAGGGGTAAAAATAAGGCATTAAAATATATTTTCAGATTGCTTAATAACCGACAATGTAATTAATAACGAATTTTTGGTCCAAATACGTATGCGTTTTTTTGTAACATTTATTTTTCTGTAGGACGTCTTCATAAACAATTACATGGGTAGTTTCGGCGGCATTTACAAATTATGTGGAAACAATTATTAGTTATTAAAAACTATTCACGAGTGTAATTATAAGAATAGCAATTATACTCCGGAAAATACTTTCAGGTTTTTATCTTATCCATGTACTTTGGAAACCTGTGGTATATTCAATTGATACCGATAAAATATTCGTATAAATTTGAAATGTAGGTACCTACCGTAGGAACCTACTGATTTACAAACACAGATGTCCGGAACAGGTAGAAAAATACACTTGTAATTGTCCTAACTAAGATACTCTATTTAGTAAGTGAATTAGCCTTCATAAGAACTTAAGAACCATAAAAAACTCGGGTGATTCCTTCTTCACGGTAAACTTCCACCTCATTTCCTATTTGAAATCCAAAAACTCACGTAATATATTTTCAAAAAAAGCATTCGTGCGTCAATTTCCAACAAATCCTTTATCTAATTTTACAATTGTCCGACCGTCTTTCTCCATTTGTATCTCCCATTATTACAGCTAATGCCTGTCACATAAGTATATTCGAATCATCCTTTGCATCAATTTATAGAAATTTATAAAATTTTATTATTGTAATATTATCGTATATTTTATAAAGGTAAACTCCTCTCTATTATGAATTTTACACTGATAATAATAATACTCTATTTACGGGACAAGGCCTTTTCCTAAAAATACAATCAGAAATGTATTAAAAATAAGCCAAAATATTTAAACGTGCGTTCTAATACAATATAAACCATTAAAGCACAAGAGTAAGAAAAATTATACTATCGCACATAAAAATCACAAATCCTATAAAAATTATACTCAAAATCCATCTGACAATATAACAATATCGTACAAACCTTTGTATGAACTCAACATTAACGAGGATATGTGCTAGTTATAATAAGTACTTCTCTAATCTAGACATTTTTATCAGAAAGTCTGAGTATATAACATAATTATCGGCTTTATTGGGGTACTCAATAAAAGATATGTATGAATTTATAATTTCACCATTGTTTGAAATTATGTACATATCTTGAAAATGAAGGAATATATGATTGTTATCTGCCTCACTTCTTTTATAAATATATTTCATTCGTTGTTATTGGTAATACATAACTACAATTGTATAACTACCATTGTTACTTGCCTTATTTATAAATAGTTCATAGGTCGTGTATGGTAATATATATATATATCATTGTATTGAATAATGAATATTTTATGCTTGTGAATGTATATGCTTTTGTATTGCTTTTTCGTTACATATATAATTTGCCATCTTGATATCAAGATAATTAGAATCAAGTGTATTTATTAAAATGTAAACCAGTTTATCCTGTAATTATTTTGTTGGGTAAACTTTAAAAATGATAAATAAATAAATATTCTAAGGCATAAAGTAAAATTATATCAGATTCATGGTACTTAATAAAAATTTACCTGAATTAAAATAGACAAGTTGGCATAAATTTCTACCACATTTAAGTTAGGCATTGCAGCTTAGTTTTAAATGATTGCAGTGATTCATTGAATATATCAACTTTATGACTTATAAGGTTGTAGTCTCTCATCATAGTATACAAAGGTAAAATGCACATATAATTTGTCCATATATGGTATATGAAAAGTCATATCTAACCTTGTATACATTAAAGGCACTCTGAGGTTTATTAAATTAAGTAATTCTGGGCTTTTAATATGGTTATTTAACAATTTATATAAAAACATAAGGCCACTATTCCTCCTTTGAATGTAAAGGAGTAGCATATCAAGTAGTATTGTCACTCCTAACAGTAAAAAAGCAAAAAGTGTCAAAAGACTTATGTCCTTAACAACGCTTTCAATCTATTATCAGAACGTAAGGGGATTAAGGACAAAATTAGAGCAACTTAAACTAGCTATTTCTACCGCTGACTATGACGTTATCGTACTCACTGAGACTAGGCTCAGTGAAGACATAACTCTGAATTGGACTTACCTCATTTAGACATTTATAGACATGATCGCAGTGTAATTACTTCTAATAAAGTTCGTAGTGGTGGGGTTTTAATTGCTATTAAAACAAAATTGCAATCTGTAAAGGTTATAAGCCAAATTATTAATGTAGAACATTTTTGTAAACATTTGTAGTCAAGAGGCAAAGGTTTTAATTGGGGCAGTGTATATCCCCCCAGCCTCTGCCATTGATAAGTACTTATCTCATTGTGAAGTGGTTGAAGATATTGTGAATAATAACAATTTTTTGATATTATTGTACTGGGGACTACAATTTACTTGATCCCTGTTGGAACACTGACTGTGATAGCATGTCTTTCACCACTCAAGCAAGAATTATAAATGAAAGTTTTACATTACTGGGTCTTAAGCAGATGAGTACTATTTGTACAATTTACTATTAGATCTAGCTTTTTCTAATTCAGGGCAAGTAACTTCCGAAAAGGATCCATATCCTATTTAAAAATGTGTTAATCATCACCTTGATATTCATTACAGTGTAAAGTTGGTCAAAGAACTAGATTATAACAATTATCAATTTACTATTTATGATTATAGAAACTGTCATTATACTACATTGACTAACTACTTAGATACTTTAAACTGGCTAGGAATATTGTGCAATTTGGAGATTAATAATGCTCTATCAATTTTCTACTCTATTCTTTATGAAGCTATAGAACTGTGTACTCCTACCTTAACAATCAAAACATCATCTTATCCTAAATGGTTTAGTGTTGAATTAAAGGAATGTATCAAACTCAAGAAACATTACCATAAAATTTTCAAAATTACTGGGAGTAATGGTGATTATCATAATTTTTCTAAAATCCGAGGTGAATGCAAAAAACATTCTGGTTCATGTTGCAAAAACAATATAAATAACATGGAAACAAATATTCCCTATAACTTAAAGTATTTCTGGAGACATGTTAAAAATCATCAAAAATTGGATAGAATACCAAGCATAATGTATTATTATGAAGAACATGTTGCAAATAATGACCACGATATTTCAAACCTCTTTGTAAGGAACTTTTCTAAGGTCCACAGTACTGTGATACCTGACACAAAGCCTGCCTTTGACATAAATTACACGTTTTCCTTTGGCAAAATGACAGTTTCAACTGAGGATGTACTATGGAAATTATTGTCTACAAATGTTACAAAGTGTACTGGCCCAGATGAACTCTCTCCCTTTTTTATTTAAAAAGTGCAGTCAATCACTGGTTTACCCACTGTTTATACTATTTTAAAATCTTTTAGCAGTGGCGTTTTTTCTGACCTCTTTAAAATTGCTTACATTACACCGATTCACAAAGATGGTGACAAAAGCAATACTTGTAAAATCAATATATGTAGTGGAAAAGGGAAAATTAGGTTTGGAGTAGCATTTAAATTCAGCCAAGCATATGAGAAACAGTAATTCTGGCACTACATGAGGAAAAATTACAAATGATGCTATTACTAAAAATAGAAAGTAGGCTGAAATTGTTTCTGCTTGTAACTTTAGGCTTTCATTCAGTTTGACATCACTTTGAGTTATCGATCAGTGATTTGCACAAATAAGATTATTTGCGGATTCAAAGATGGCTACTAAAATTTCACCAGCCACAGCTAAGACATTAGCAATAGTTAACAAGGTATTAGCTCCACATTCTCTACCTTTAATAAAAATTAAACTTGAATATGTACATCAGGATCTCCACTGATGGTAGCAATAATTTATCACGAAAAATTTTTCGAATACTCGTACAGTATTTTGATCGTCATGTTTAAGGACTCACACAAGCTAGTTGAATTGAAATGTTTAAAATGAATCAGAGGGGACTATAAGTCACCTTGTTTTAAAAACATATGATTGGCCAGAAGAGTGTATCGCATTTGGAGGGGATAACTGCAACTCCAATTTTGGTTATGTTGATGGAAATGGACAGAGCAATGTTTATGTACTCTTGTCTGCGGAAGTTGGGGAATTACTTGGAATAAAATGCCCTGCCCGTATATCTTACATAATTGTGTTCAGCATGCAAGGGATTCCTGGCTAATTGATATTGAATCAAATTTGGTTACAATTTATAATCGTTTTTCTGTATTCACGGCCAGAACAGAAACCTTGAAAGAACTTTGTGACTTTGTATCTGTAGGTTATAATCCATGTGTGATCTCTGTTGAATTGCTAATGTTTGAATTGAGATTTGGCAACTGTTTGTTTTCATCTGGTACTACTTTGTAATGTAACTGTGCCATCTTTCTGAGTGTATATCACAAATAATTTGTGATGTTTGCAAAAACCTGTTTGCAATCTCAGCTGAAATGCTACAGAATTGTTTCTCACTTAAAATACGGCATTTACTTGTTATGTGTACATCTAACGAAGCTTAAATAAAGCAATATCAATAACTTACAATAATTTTGTTGTTTTTTCAATTTTATATTTCTATTTAAAATTTTGCGATCATATATATTAAGCATTTTACGAGGAATAAATAACCTGATATTTTAAACGCGCGCGCTTGGTGCGACGGTGGTGCCATCTATGAACAAATGTAGTCGTAACTTGAACCTATTTCCCACAAGAGTAAGATGCACAGGGCTGATCTACTTTCAGTGCCAATTTTAGGACGTATGTGGGATATACAGTGGTTTGGCTTCGGCCCAATATCTACTATTCAGCTTCTGCTTAAGGCCGAATAACCGAATATTATCAAAATTTATTTCTCCATTTTTACTTTTTTTAATGAAGGAAGAATATGGAATACAACCTGTCCCCGATATCAAAGGCTAATGGAGACCAGAAAAACAACAAAGCGAAACCTCTTAAAGTGGGGAATTTCACCCATAAGAAATAATGGTATTTTGAAAAAATTGGACTGTCCAGGCACTGTTTAAGAAGAAATAATGTCCCAACAATCCAGAATACAAATGCTAAAGTATTTTTTAAATAATTCTGATCTAAAATAATAAAATTAATTGTGTTAAATATTATACCATTTATTTAGTACCTCAAAAGCATGATCAAACACTTGTAACATGTACTCTACCTGTACACTGTTGACATTTTTAATGAATTTCAACTTACGCATGTAGCCTCCCACTGTTGGCAACTGAAGACTAGGACCTGGCTGAGACTCGGATTTTTACGTGACTGGTCTCTGTGCGAAGAATGAGTCGAATGTTGTTTGTTTTGTACAGCTCAAATTCAAACTTTGCAGCACGATCGTAGAGAGAGTCATGCTGCTTAATGTACCGTATATTCTGGTGTATAAGCAACCTTTGAAGCCTAAAAATTTTTCCTAAAACTTCAGTCGACTTATATGCCGAACATAAAATGTGAACCTTAAATTACAGATGAATAACATCGATATTTACAAATACTGTTGGTCTTTCAGTGGAGGTGATCCCTATTTTGAATCAGCTGTTCCAGTGTTTACATTTTATGACATTCATTCTGGAATATTTATAATAATTAATTTTAATATGTACTGTATTTACGTAATCTGTGTCCTTGTGTACCACACACACTCCTATTTTTGGACCAGTTAGAGGAGAAAAAATAAATTCATGCACTTGCAGCCTTCCCCACAATTTTCACATTTTTTTAACCACGACGCTTTTGAAATCTGTGAAACCAACCCCTTGATGCAGCGAAAGGCTTGGCTTCAGCATCTCCCTCTCCTAACTCCATCGTCATGGCCTCATAAAAGCTTAATGATTTTTCTTAGATGAGGACCAAGTTCGTTGGAGTGTGTTGCTGGGACAAGTCTTCAATCCACGTTGCAAGACACCTCTCGATTATTTCTATAGCGCCACTCCTTTGCCGTGTAATATTCACTTCAGAATGCCGTGAGACATGTTCAGCTTTAGCTTCAATTTCTTCGGCCCTTTTTAAGATCAAGTGAATCGTTGTTTCTGGCATGTTGAGAACACGTGAAATGTCTATCACACGTTCACCTCGTTGTTTTCGACAATTACGTCCAATTTAATGTCAATATTGTAACTGGTATGCTTCTTCGGATACGATCCTCATTAAAGTGGGGAACATTTAACGAGGAGTTCCACAAAAAAATGGACTTGTTAAAGCGGGGACTTGGTTATCAGAAACTCTTATAACGGGGACGGGTTGTATTTATTATTTTTTAACAATATACAAGGTGTTTATAAAGAGCTTGTGCAATTTTAAGCCTTAAAAGCTTTGGTTAAAGACTAGGGTTGCCTACTTTAAGACCTTCATGACCTGGAGATTTCATCTGAAACCCGGAGACTTCAGAGGAAACCCTGTTTTTTTGCTTTTCACAGGTTTTCTGTTATTCACAAATTGCTTAATTAAAAAAATATTATAAACTAAAGCAATACAAACTGTAAAAACATGGTGATGGCAATGATCGATCTAGGAATCACAAGTATAAGATGCTTTATGTTAAATGTAAGAAGGGACTATACAGTCTCAATTTTGTACTCAATCAAGTCATTTGTCTGTCTGTCTTTATTCACACAACTCAGTTACGTGTGCAGAAAACATTTCTAGCTCAGCATAATGTAGTCGAATTACTACATAACTGTAAGCAGAAAGGTTGCAGGATACTGTCATCATTCTTACCTTGCAAAAGGCAAACTATGTAAGATACAAGAGAAGTTAGAACTTCCCCACCATGAGCTTATATAAGATGTTCAAACCAGATAAAATAGCAGCTACTACATGTTAAAAAGGCTAAAAAAGAAAGCCTTCATCCTGTACTTTGCAGATATCAATGTCAACATAAAAGAACTCACAAACCACCAATGCACAGAAAACAGTACATTTATTAGGACCTGTTGAAGAATGTACAAAGCTAATGTACCTTGAGAGTAAAAGTATTTCTTAGTCGATACCTACATTAAAAAGCCTTTAACTCCAGGAAAGATACTCATATTGATATACGTGATATGAAGTCTTGAGATGCAGAATGAAATCCAGAGACGATTTTGTTGTCTTGAAAATGAACTACATTGCACCATTGCCACTTTTCTAGATCCTAGGATTAAGAAGATTTTCGCAGATGATGGAGTGAAGCAGCATGTGGAAGCACAGATATTAGAACTAAAAGAGAGTGCTACTGTTATGTCAGTTTATGGGATTGTTTCAACAAAATTGTATCCACCAGAATCAACTAAACCACTAAGTTTGTCTGGAGTTAAACAGGAGATTATTCAATACCTTGTCGAGGCACTATTGAGAAAAAAGCTATGTCCAATAACTTATTGTCAGTTGCAAAGAAGAAAGCAGCAGTATCCCACACTGGCAAAGCTTGCACAAAAATATCTTGCCCTCCTCCAACCTGTTGAAAGTGAGTGAAATTTTAGCATTGCAGGTGTTCAATACAGTGACCTCAGAAGCACTTTGGTGGAAGACAATGCAGAGAATTGTTTTTGCACCATAAAATAAAACTTTTGAAATTTGGCTATTGATACTGGCAGCAAAAAACTGCAATAATAAATAAATAAAAAGGTTAGTTGATAAATTTTCAGTTTTATTTTAGTAATTTAAAAATTAATGCTATGACAGTGTTATTTGGCCACGGCTTTGGTTTTGACCAAATGTCGACTATAATATTCGGCGTTCGGCTAAAAACCATATTCAGTGCATCTCTAGTTTTCAGTCACAACCAATGGAAAAAATCAGACCGTGAAAATTATAATTTCTTCTAGACAATCACTACTGATGATTTGTACTTTTATTTTTCCTGTGTGGATGCCATGCCATCATACATGTGCATTATACATAATTAGTATAATGCCTGTTAAAATATCAACAGGAGAATTATTACTTTTATTTAAAATGGAATTCAACCTGGAAATCCGAGTCGACTAAAGCAAAGGATGAATGGAGATGCTTAAGCTGCAGAAATACAGCGAGGCCAGCTGATAATGGATACAACGGAGAAGATTCAAAGGCTGGTGTAACATTGAAAGAAATGTAAACCTAATTATGCATGAATTGAAAGGTATCAAAAAAGACTTTAATACACACACAAAGAAAATTTTATCTTTCCTTTGTGACTGGGTATGATGAAGTAAGGGAGACGCTATGCGTAAATCAAAATATTATTAAAGAAGTAAAGCAGGAGGTGGTCGATCTCCATAGGGAAAATGCAAACAAGGACAGAGTAATTGAAGGTCTCACCACTAAAGTTAATATCATGGAGTAAAAAGATTTAGGTTCTAACATAGTAATAGTTGGTCTGATTGAAAAAGGTGATAACCTTGGGATCACATCAAGAAACTTGTGAATGATCTAGGTTGTAAAAATTTTGATCCTTTTGACATTGTCAATTTGTGATTAATCAAAAGGACCAGGAGAAAAGCAAAAAAATTATCGTTAAATTAAGAAACAAGACAAGCTCTTTAAACAGCCTTATACAAAATGTATCATTTGCAAATCTTCTGTTCTATCATCTGAATGTTAGAAGTCTATCAAACAGTTGGGATGAAATTTTATACATTATTCAAGAACTATCATATTGCTCTCAATATTTGTTTGTATTGCTTACTGAGGTAAATGTGAATTCTAATAATATAGATTTATATAATATGGTGTATAACTTAAGGCAAAATAAGAGGGGTGGTAGCCAAATCCTTTACATTAAGGATGACATATTTTAATCAAAAAGTAATTACAATGAACTCTGCTGAAGTAATACCTTGCGAAATCAATATTAAGAGCATGCAAATTTTGCTAATTGGTATATATAGACCCCCATCATTAAATAAAAATGAATTTCTTGAGGAATTAAGTCTAGCCTTAACTGATTGTAAAAATAAAATAGTAGTCAAAGCAGGAGATATAAACATAAAAGATAAATCTGACATACATTCATTGAGATACCAAAATTTTCTATCACCACAAGGTTTCATTCAATTAATAAAGACATATACAAGAGAATAATTTAGATTAAATAGAATGGTAAGGTTCTGTATTGACCATATTGCCTATAGAGGCCCTATAAAAGATATTTCATCATTTATATTTCAGACGAAAATATCTGACCATTACTTAACAGGATTTATTTATAGAGATGGTGTAGAGCAACCTCCTATTCACTCCAGTTATCTTGATGAAAAGGAAGTAAAAAGACGCATTAACTCCACTAAATAACAGGACCTGCATGATATAGATAATGTTAACTTGTATGAAAACTTAAACCTAAGAATGAATAGTGTCTACGATAATGCAGAGAAGACTAAATGCAAATTTGTATTGAAAAAAAGGTGGATGAACAACAATGTTATGAAGGAAATACAAAAAAGAGAGGTTATATCAATTATGGAAAAACAATCCCTCTAATACAACATTTAAACTATAAGAAGCAAAGAAATCTGTGAATCTAATTAGGAAAGCAAAAAAAGATTATACAAAATTTGATTCACTGAAAGGTAATATTAAGGAGACATGGAAAGAACTAAACATTTTATTATGATGTAAAAGAAAAGAGAGTATAGGAACAATTATAGGGAAATACATGGGGAGTAAATACATTGAACAAGAAATCTGGCAGTACAATTTACCGAGTCAATACAAAACATGAAAAACAATTGTACTATTAAAATATGTAACCATCTTCCCCATACAATAGGAAATACTCTTTTCTTCACGGAAGTGACAGTTAAAGAAATCAATTGTTATTAAATCCCTAAATTACAAAAAGTCACCAGGAGTTGACAAAATTAGATCTTATTGTGAATAAAGACATCACACTTCTCATGAGAAAATTAATCAATAACAGTATTTTAGAAGGAGTTATACCTGTAGATTTAAAAACCACTTGTACATCCAATATACAAAGGAGGAATGCATAATGATCTCACGAATTACAGGTCCATTGCAATTTTGCCTTGTATTGATAAAATTATGGAAAAATTAGTTGCTAATAAATTGCTAAATTACCTAAGCAAACATAACATTATACACAGAAACCAGTATGGTTTTCAGCCTAACAAAAGCACTAAACTTTTATTAGAAGCCTTATCTGAGAAGCTCAATGCTAATTTAGACAAAAATAATATCATCTGCTAATTTACACAAAAATAATCATATCATCCTAGTGTTTGTTGATTATAGTAAGGCATTTGATACCATTTCACATTCTGTTTTAATTAAAAAACTGCAGGAAATTGGGATCAGGGGCATAATGTTAGATTGGTTTAAGGATTATTTAAATAATAGAAAAATTACTAAAAATAGACAATTATTTTAGCAAACTAAGAGATGTTAAACTTGGTGTGCCTCAAGGCTCAATTTTGGGACCAATACTGTTTATGTAAATAGTATATTTGAAGTTGTAACAAATTCAGAGATTTATTTATATGCTGATATCATTTTAGTAAGTGTTCATGAAAATATTAACAAAGCCATAGATTATTGCCAACAAGATTTCAATAGTATTCAGAACTGGTCTCATGATCATTATCTAATAGTTAACATAAAGACGACAAACTGCATGCATGAGAAATCCTAAACACTTCTTCCTATTAAACTTTACAAACATGATTGCGCTTACGTCGAATTAATACTTTTAACTCATGGTGTAATTGTGAATCCATAGCTCAAGTAGATTATACTAAATATCTGAGATTAATAATAGATGATAAATTTCTGTAGAGTGCTTTGACCGATGAAAAGAAAGATTTCTTAAGCCATACAAGGTAATTTATTAAACAAACAAAATAAGACTATCACTTTGTGATTGAATTGTGTATCAGAATTAGGAATTTTGCCAACTATAAATGTTCCTTAACATGCACCTGAAGATGATCAGCTGAACAAAGCTATTAAAGATTCATACAAAAGTGCTAGTGATGATGATTGTAGCAGCAATGATGACAATTTAGTTGGCTTTTATACTATGAATAAAGTTGATTATTTTAATGTAGAGAAACTGTTTTTGTTCTTGTCAATTTGGTAAGGTAAAATCCATGTGTAATTTTTTCTGGAATTTCTGTTTTAAAATCGGGTTGCATCTTTTAGGCCAGAAAATACGGTATATAATTTCACATGAATTAGAAAGGGTCAGTAGAGAGAGCTTTTGTAATTATCTAACTACAGAAAAGGACAGTTGTTATGAGAAAAATTAACAAGTAAGAATTTTTAAAAAATTCAAAAGTAAAATCATCTTCTTTTCAGCAATGTTCTTTACATATCATTTACGTAATAATTTCGCTTTGATCAGAGGTTTTCAATAAAAGATCAGTAGAATATACATTGTACAAGCATTCTCATATACTAATCCATCATTTAGTTATCTTTTGAAAAATATGAACTATGTACAATAATTAAAAACATTAACTTAAATAACTACTCGAAATTTGTAAGTCATTTTTTAGAAAATCCAATTGTTATTGAAGTTTTATAAGAATTAAGTTCAATTTTCATTCATTTTTTGAGAAATTTGAACTATGTAGTATTATTGCATACGTGAACTTAACTATGAAATTTGATAAAAATTGTTGTAGCCGTTTTTGAGAAAATAAAATTGTTGTTAAAATTGCCTTGAATAAATAAACGGCCGTTAATTATTCTGAAATTTTAACCATTTCTTCACAACTTCTATTCTGTATGATAAAATGCCTAAGTACGAGATTTCATTTATTTTTGCTATACCGTTTAGGCTTTAGGGCCACGAACAGACAGACAGATGGAATTGCAAAAGTCGGACTTGGGTACACCTAAACCATATATTTCCATCAAAATTTCGAGACCGAATTTTTTCGCGATTGCAATACTTGCTCAATATACTTCGCATATGAGAAAATAGAAATATTTGCTATTAACTTTCTATTTCGACTCCAGTTATTCCAGCTTATGGATTATTACGTAAATGATATGTAGAGCAATGGTAATGAAATTAATTTAAAAGAACATGAAAAAGGCTGTAATGAAATTTATAAGAAAGAGTTTTTTAGGGTTTGATTGAGAAACTATTACCTATTAGCATATAAAGTGATTGCAGAAGAAATATTTGGCCAACTTTTACAATATGACTAACAATGGTTAAATGAACAATTTAACCTGATTAGGAATAAATAAGGGAGGATATTTTTTATCTACATGTAACCCAAAATGAATGCACACTAGTAGGGCAGCCCCGGATCTCCGATCCTCAATGCAATTTACATAAACTGAAGGTTTAGTGAAATAATTTTTATTGAATAATTAATGAAATATAAATGAAATGCAAAGTATTAAAATAAAAATGCATTCTATCTCACCTTAATTTAAAGAGTAAGCGTAAAACCTATAATCCTACCAAGTTTCTAGTACATCTACAGATGTTAACAACAAATTGTACATAAATACTGACAGACGTCAACGTAAAATTAACATATAGTTAGATTTCTTATACACATGTTATTGACAGCTGTTATACAGATGTTAACAATAAATTGTAAACAAATGCTGACAGTCGTCAACGTAACCATTTTAAAACGTTATAGTATCAATTGAAACAAAATAAAAATCAAATTAACTGCACAATTTAAAATGAAACAATTCTTTATAGAATCAATTTAAACAAAATAAAAACAAATTGCACAATTTAAAATAAAACAATTCGCTGGGAACTTGTTTGTTACACGTTATTCACACAGCTACAAACGCTTCCCATACTGCCCCATACGCAGTCGACAGACGAATTATTCGTATTTACGTGGCTATGATTCATTAATTTCGATGCTCAAACAACAGTTCGACGCGAATAACTTTTCTTTCGTCTATTAGAAAGTTTAATTGACATTAAATGAATCGGAGGCAACAATGAGAGTCTCCTTGGCAACGCCCGGAATGAGTACGAAAAATCCGCAAAATTTCGAAAAAGAATTCGTATCTCTGAAAATATCGACCGTGTAACGTGTAAACATCCCAATAATATGATAGTATAATCAGACCATTTTTACGTATTTTATCGAATGAAGGAAGAAAACCTTGCACTCTGAAAAATCGAAAATCCCGTGTAAACTTATGGGAAAATATAATTGTCTCCTGGATTCGAACCCGGGACACTTTAGCAAACGAAAATATTTTTCCAGGGACCTCATAACCAGTAGAAACAAAACGCCGTTTACCGCATATCTTTACGACGAACGGTTCTCGAGAAATACGCCGATATAAATTGTAAACAAATGTCTAAAGACGTCAACGTAAAATTAATATATATAGTTAGATTTTATTAACTTATGCAGTAATTGACGTTACATTACCTTCACCAAATCCAAAACAGAATTATCAAGCCTCCCTTCTCCGATCGATGTTTCAGATAATCCCAATATCAGCTTCATAGCAGCCATCCAAGTCAGAATTTGTTATCTTCATTCTGCAAAAGGGTTATTTTGTAAGTTTTCAACTTGTAGACATTCTTTATCAAAGTGTTAGTGGTATTTTAATTTCTTGAACTGCTTGATGAATTAGGATTAAATTAAATATTAATATTTAATTAAATCCATCAATTAGAACTTCCACCTTACATGAACATTTAAACTAATCCACCGGTTAAATGGAAATTGTAGAAATGCATATCTTTCAATACTGTTTTGTACATAACTTACATAAGGAATGCCTTTGAAACCGTATCCTTCTGCCATCACTTCAACACAAAACGTTATTTCCTTTCTGTAGCCGCTATTTCTCGCCTCAATTTCGAGGATTCTAACTCGAACTCCGGCAAATCGGTGAAAGGGAGGACGTCGCCTATTCACGTACATGAAGGGCTCAAATTAGACAAGCAATCTTCTTTTCTTGAACCAGAAATAATATTGGCCGGTCGAAATTCGAGAAGGGTGGTCAAAGAAACGTAGCCTGAAAGGCATTTCAGAGAGAATAGTAAATCGTGCAACACCGTAAACAGGCTTCGTGAAGACAACAAACTTACGAAACAACTTATCGAAATACCATTTCTATCTCCCAAGGAACTCAAAACAGTTCGACAGAGTGCAATGGTATTTTCGGGTCAGGAAGTTGCATGTGATCTAAATGAGCGAAGGTTTAATGTGGTGAATTATTTAAGCACAAAAAACCGTGAAAAGAAACATACAATGATTCATAAAATCGTCTATCAAACCAACCCCCCGCCCCCTGGGTGCGCGCCTTTCATTTCCCCTCTTCCGCCTATTCCAGGGGGAACCTACCTACCCTCTCCACTGTGCCTCCCCTCTCTTCCCTCCACTCCCCTCCGAAAGGCTAACTTATTTCCTACTTTTCTATGTCGTCTCGGTAGCACAGTTGGGAAGGTGACTTCCCCCCAATACTGAGGAAGCGGGTTCGATCCCTGCAGCAGAACCGTTCGCCCACGGGCGATTACTCCAGTACAATCACCCTCAGATGTCTGGCGGAAACCTCCGCCTAAGGGGATTAGAAAGAGTCCGCCTTAAAGAGGCCAGGGTGAAAAAACTACCTTGCGCGAACACTGTGAAGTTCCCCCCGCTCAGAGTACAAGGTACTTTTTCATTCTGTCGGTTCTGCTGCAGTGGTTTAATCCGCTTCTTTGTATTATTTGGGGCAGCCCTCGCCCACTGTGGTGCCGCTCGGCCTCTGGGCGGGTTTTGCTTCCGTTTACTTAATTATTTTCCTTTAAACTTTTTTAAATTTCATTGCGGTTACAAGAGCAAAATCGGAAATTTGTAAAAATATTCGAGTCAGAAAAAAATGCGACTCGGAAAAAAGAATCCGACGGGGAAAAAATATTTTGTCGACGAAAAAGAATTTAGCAGCCGAAAAAAATATTTGGCCGCCTAAAAAGAATTCAGCCGCCGAAAAAATGTAGCCGTCGAAAAAAATACTTGGCCGCCGGAAAAATATTTAACCGCCAAAAAATTATTTAGCCGCCGAAAATAATATTTAGTCGCCGAAAAAAATATTTAGCCGCCGAAAAACGTATTTAGCAGCCGAAAAATATTTTTATCCGCCGAAAAAAAATATAGTCGCCGAAAAAAAAGTTGACACCGAATAATAGTAACCGCCGAAAAATATTTAACCGCCTAAAAGGAATCTAGACACCGAATAAAAATATTTAGCAGCCAAACAAAAAATTTAGCCGCCGAAAAATATATTTATTCGCCGCAAAAAAATATTTCGCTGCGGAAAGAAGACATTTAGCCGCCGAAAAAACTTTTTAGCCGCCAAAAACAATATACGAAAAATATATTTAGTCGCCGAAAAAAATATTTAGCCGCCGATAAATATATTTAGCCCGAAAAAAATACTTAGCCGCCGAAAAAATACTCAGCCACCGAAATAAATGCTTAGCCGCCGAAAAAAAACCTTAAACGCCGAAAAAATACTTAGCCGCCGAAAAAAATACTTAGCCACCGAAAAAAATGCTTAGCCGCCGAAAAAAATGCTTAGCCGCCAAAAAAAATGCTTAGCCGCCGCCAAAAAAAATACTTAGCCGCCGAAAAAATTATTTAGCCGCCGAAAAAATTATTTAGCCGCCGAAAAATATATTTAGCCGTCGAAAAATTGCTTAGCCAGCGAAAATAAAGTAGACCGAAAAAAAAGAAGACAACTAATAAAAGTAGCCGCCGAAAAAATATTTAACCGGATAAAAAGAATTTAGCCACTGAAAAAAATGTAGCCGTCGAAAACGATATTTAATCGCCGAAGAAAAGTAGACACCGAATAAAACTAGCCGCCGAAAAATATTTAACAGCCTAAAAAGAATTAGCCAACGAAAAAAAATATTTAGTCGAAGAAAAAAATATTTAGAAGCCGGAAAAAGTATTTAATCGCTGAAAAAAATATTTAGTCACCGAAAAAAATATTTAGCCGCCGAAAAAAATAGTTAGCCGCCGAAATAAACGCTTAGTCGCCGAAATAAATGCTTAGCCGCCGAAAAAATACTTAGACACCGAAAAAAAAGTAGGACAAAAAAGTATATACCCCAAAAAACTTGACGCCGAAAAAATATTTACCCGCCGAAAAAAATATTTATCCGCCGAAAAACACATTAGTCGTTGAAAAAAATATTTAGCCGCCGAAAGACACATTTAGCCGCCGAAAAAAAGTAGCCGTAGGAAATCTTTAAAAAAATCGCCGCAATGGAAAAAAGTAATCCCTGATGAAAAAAGTCGTCCGGAGAAAAAGAAATTCGTCGCAAAAAAAAGTCATTGGAAAATAATATTCGCAATCGGAAAAAACTTAGCCATCGGAAAAAAATATTACTCACCGGTAAAACTATTAATCACCGGAAAAAATCGGGCCATGAAAAAAAATTAGCCGCAAAAAAAACGGTAACCGAAGGAAAAACCGACACCTGAAAAACGTTTCACATTGGAAAAATTGTTATAAGAAAAGATATCCTTCGCAATAAATTAGCTATCTGAAAAAAATATCGCCATAGGAAAAATACTTCGTTACCGGAAAAACAGCTATTAGAAAACAATTCTCATTCGGGAAAGAATTCGGAATCGGAAAGAAAGTCGCCATAGGAAACATTGACCATCGGAAAAAACAAACCTTCGAGAAAAAATTCACCATCGGAATAAAAAATTCACCTCAACAATCGTTCTTCTTCGGAAAAACCTCAAAAAATTAGCCACATAAAAGAAGTGTTAGTACGCGAAAAATTTGCTATCTGAAAAAATTTGCCTCCGAAAAGACATACGCCTATATGCGCTATATGTAATTCGTAACCGAATGAAATTTATCACTTATCCTGAGATTTCCTAATTTGACGACAATTGCGACTGCTATTAACATTTTTTGTTCGACTGATACGCTCCATATTTCCGACAATCCTACATTTCTAATAGCGATATTAGGTACTAGTAAGACGGTCAAGCATTTCAGCCAATTTTAAATAATTTAAATATCTATGGAGTAGACACTGTAGATCAAATGTGCAATACCTACTCTGTAGCTCGTATTACACAACGGTGGCCATTGGCAGTGTTCTTCTCACTAATGAATGTAGAGGGAATAAACACGCAAGTATTATATTTTTCTAATGCTGACAATCCAAGACAGCCAAGAAGAAAATTTTTGAAGGAATTGTCACTATCATTGATGAAGCCTCATCTCACTGAAAGAGCAAAATTAAATTCTCTACCATCAGATGTTAAACTATTCCTTTCAATATACCAAGAACCTGTAGAGAGGGAAATTTCATGTCAGGACCCTGCCAAAAAACAGTGGAAGATGCATATTGTGTGGCAGAGGGAAAAATGTGGACACTACCATTAAGTGTAATTTTTGCAATTAATTTTCTTGTAAGAAACATGTCAAACCGAATTATTTCTGTGATACATGTAATACTGAAGACAGTACCTCAAGTTAATAATGTAAATTTTATAAATGTTACTAAGACTTGTACGTTAATCAATTAAATTATGTTTAATCAGAATTCAACATATTTAATCAAAAATTATCATTGGTATTAATAGATATGAGAGATAAAACAGCATTTTAATGAAAATAAACTAATAATTACACCAAACGAATGAGTTATTTTGTAAAAATTACACGGTGTACAAAGTATGCCACGTACCCGGTCGTGTAATATAATTGGGCGTGCCCGCTTGAGGGTTAATAAAATAAAAACAGCTGGGTATTGGCCCTGATATGTATATATTTTCATTAATCGGACGTCATGGACATTATCTCTACGAAGTTTCAGCCAAATCGGTTGTGGGTCAGTAGTGCCTTCATGCTCTGAAGAGTTACACTGTATCGAGATTTTACTGCATCGCTTTAAAACCTAAGTTGGCATCAACTCTGATTTTTAGATGATTCTTTTAAGCTCTCAAGACTCTCCTAAGCCTACTCAGAAATCTGCACTCTATTCTCTTATTGCACACACTAAATTATTTCTAAATGCTAAATTCTATCATGAACAATTTGTCAATTGGAGTGAACAAGATTTCATAGGCTAAACTAGAAGAAATAGGATCATTGAACTCACATTTTTTTAAGTATAATAATTTATTTAATCTTAACAATCCCATCAATCACAGGTTTAGAATCTAAAAGTTTTTAACTGAATGATTTCAAACAACTGTAATTTTAACTAAGGAATTTGGCTCTCACATCTGTCTCCATTTCTACCTTAAACACTAAAGACCATTTATTTCATTTTTATTCACTATCTTTCATCTCTCCCACTCTCTCTACTTTCTCCACTGTCATTTTTAATTAGTTACCAATTTAAATTCTCTTCTCTACTTCTCCCTCTAATCCTGTTTAAATAAATCAAGTTGTAACATTTGTCAACCTAAGATAACACAAGAGCAGCACAAACAGTTGTATTGAGTAAAGCCTCGAAGGCTACAAAGATTTGCTTCTGTTTTAAATAAGAAAGATTATCCTAATCCACAAGGTTGGACCAAAACTTGTACGAAATATTCCTTTTCAAATTTTTAGGAGTATAATTTGGTTATTAATCATTATAGGCAATTTAAAACAATATAGTTTTCTTTTTATTATCTCAACAAAAATTCTTATTCATTAACTAAATGCATTTACTTCTATTTCTGCAATGAATTAAAATAATATACTATGCACTATTGCTTTAAAAAACTTATGCATTCAAGTGAATTACAGGGCAATAAAAGATGCTTACGATACAAATATGATGAAAAACAGAAAAGAGTCCAAAATCTCAGTAAACATGTTCAACCTGATAGCAAAAATGGTAAGCTCATTCGTTCTGCTTTGTAACACAAAGAATGAATGGCACTCACCAATATGATTTCATTTCATCTAATGAAAGAAGAGTCTTGCTGATGAAGGATGACTGAAACATGGTAGTCCTCCAAGTCAGAATAACCAGCTATCAACTTCAGACTACGCTGCTAAAACAACAAGAGAAGTATATCAGAAATAATCTTCTGCCACAAAATGACGTGTCTTAAGGGTACCTAGTTTGTAATGTTAAATTATTCTACCAAATGCTCAAAATAGAATTAACAGTTAGATTCTCAAGCCATTTCTCAATCAGAATTTATATGGTTGAATAATAGTAACTATGGGACATAAAACTTTATACTGACATGAAAAACAGTAAATATAGCAGTGCTGATTGCCCAAAATAATTGATACCACGGATGCACAAAAACCAGACTTTTTAAAAAGTTGAATGCTGCGATATTTATAAGGTCTGATATATTTTGAAAATATTATTAAATGTCATCAAACGTTTGCCAAAATGATTCTTTCTTCACAAATTAATAATAACATAAATAATATATAATACAGAAATATTATATTAACAATAGTAATTGAATCAACTAATGCTGTTACTAACTGCGATTATGGATATTAAATTACGAAATACATGCTCACCTACAAATGGAAATTCGAACGGCATGGCTTCGGATGAAACAGTTTTCTACCTGCATGAAAAACAACACAAAGAAATATTAATAGTGAAGAATATCTCTCAGAAATGCCATCATATTACAGTCAAATTCAATGTTTCAAGACCGTGAACGAAAATAAGCTACGAAAATCTTACCTTAAAATTCAATAACGCATTACGCCAACACGCCCCTTTCCTCACGTGACCAATGTTTCTAGTGCATTCTGGGTTGGCGGCGCTTCAAATAAAATTTCGTGGCGCCGATTTAATTGAACGAAAGAACATTCGCGAAATGCATGTTTACTGAAACCATTCCAGGAAAATCACCATTAACGCGCGCTACATCTCCGTTCAGCATTCTAAGCTGTAGGAATTTATCGTTACTTTATCGGATGTCTTTTAAGAATTCAAAATTAACTGTGAACTATGTTATTCTTGCGATGTTTACATGTAACACGGTTGAAGTATTAGATTCACTAAATCCGTTGAAATTCAACGGGAACTTCAGCTAATTAATTAATAAATTTTATCACTGGCTTTATTTAATAGTTTACAATGAAAGCTAAATTTAAGTACTGGAAAGAAGGTAAAAGCACAATCCTTGAGTAAATCCTTTTAAAGCATCAATGAAATAGAAAACGGAATTCGAACGTAGAACTATTTAAGGAACTAAGAAAAAGGTTTTAGGTTATAAATCTAGCTACAGAGTATACGGAAGTTCATTTTATTTATTAGTAAGTATAATAATTTTGATTTCATTCGAATCATATTAAATTAAAATCACGTATACAAAGTCCCAATATATCAGGATTATGAAGGAGAACATAATGATTGTACTCGAGAACGATTTTCGCCGTAAATAAGATGCACGGAGTTATGCTTGGAAAACTTAAGGATTTGAAACTATATGGAACTGACAATGAGTGCATATTTACTTTGTTTTGTTTACAATTTTAAATTCAGTAACATATTTGACACTGCATTCCTATAAATAGATATGTTATGGAATGTTTTAACTTTATGTGTTTTCAAATAAAGCCATTCGGAATTTATTTCTTCATATGAGCAGTAAATTTGAACAATTAAAAAAGGGATAATCATAAAATTTGTACATGAATTTCTGGATAACATTAAGTTCAGTTCGAGCCTGTGCTGTAAGATTGAGAGACTTCAATTCAATTAAGGCGTTTCTGATTTCACCCAAATGATTTGCAATTGGACGAACAGCATCAATCCGTGCAGACCACCTTGTTTTGGAAATTTGGTGCAATGATACAGGAAGGTGTTGCTTTCATATTTACCACCTTTGTGGACTGCTACAGAATAAATTGTACATTTGCTGTATGGTTCCAAAGAAAGTAATAGCCTCATTGCATGATTCTGCACAGTCAACACCTACAAGGTTTAATGTGTGGTTTCCATAGCTAGAGAAAATGCAATTTGAATTACGCTCAAGAAGAATGGCTTGTATTCCATTATATTTTCCAGCCATGTTCGACCCATTATCATAAGCTTGACCAATGCAGAGTTCAAAACTCAACCCAAGTTCCTCTAGAATTCTTAAAATTCAAGAAGAAATTTCCTTTCCAGTTTTTTTATTGAAATTATCAAAGCCAATAAACCTTTCCTCAATTGAAAATGTTGAGCTGTTATCGGGAATCTTAACATATCGAATTATAAGAGAAGTTTGTTCCTTGTTGGTACAATCAGGTGTAGCATCAACAATTAATGCAAAATATTTGGCATTTTGAATATCATCGAGAATAGAATTTTGAACAAATGAACCACAAATTTCAATGAATTCATTCTGAATGCGTGTGGAGAGGTAATGTACTTGCATACGCTCTTGATTATCTTGTGATTCTCGAACTTTTCTTACATGTTCCATTAGAATTGGGTCATATTTGCTTAACAGTTCTATGATGCCTAGAAAGTTTCCATTACTATGATTGCCTATGCGTTGGCTAGAACCGAAGAAAGCCAATCCCCGTTCAGAGAGAAAAAGTATGACATCTAGGATGCGCTCAAGAATTTTCTTCCACGAATTAACCTCTGTATAGATTTCAGACAAAAGTAATTTCTCTACTGACTTATCAGCTGATGCTGCTCTGCCAGCTAATTTCCATGCCACATAGTTTTCTTTGTGTGATGTTGGACTCTCATGGGATGGTATTCTGTTTTTCATCTTCCTCCAGCCTCTTTTGATGCTCCATCCTGGTTCATTAGAGAGAGTTGATGCATTTGTAGAAACTTTATTGTAAAGAAAGCATGGTACACAGTACAGAGATTGTTTTACTGTGCTCCAACATAACCAATCTCTGGTGCGAGTTTCACCATTAGGTAAAACTCTTTTCAGTAGACGACTAGGAAAAGCATGGTTTCCAACGTCATGTGGAATGCTGTCTGGAATTTCAAAAGAATGAATTCTGAGGAACGAATGGATTTGGGTAGCATTGTTTTTGTCAAGAACTCCAATGTCATTCACACAAAAAGCCGTAGTAGTGATGAATGATTCTTGATGAATAGGAAGTATATTTTCATTTATCTCCTGCTGATGAGTTTCTTGATTACAAGTGGAATTTTCTGATGACTTTGTTGGAGCTATTTCTAACACATCTCCTTGTATACTCTCACCATTGTTAGATATTCGCACTGAAGTATTCAAATGTGCTGTTGTAGAAATCGCTCTAGAAGGTTTGTTACCTGCAGTACTTTCTTCTACAAAATCACACCCATTACCTTCGCCTGCATCTGCTGGCATATCATTCTCTTGACTAAGTCCTTAATCTCGCTCTTGTAGTCGCATTGAAATATCTTTTGCTGGAGTTTCAGAGGTTTCATTGTTTGTAGGACTGTCCATCCAAGAAGAAAGGTTAGTTTCGTTAAAAAATGATGTTATTAATTTTGATTCTTTAATTGCTGCTTCACTTGCTTGTTTACGTTTCCTCTTGCACCACTTTCAAAACTTCTCGTCGTAGTGAATGGGGACCGCTTAAAATCTGAAATAATTAATTCATAATTTTGCAAAAAGATATGTAAAATACAATTTGTATTAAATTTATTTCCTATTCTTATTAAATAAAAACCTAATTAAATAAAACCATTAAATCAAAACCCAATTAAATGAAACTACGAAATACTTAAGATGAAAATGATTCTAACTTACAATAAATCTATTGTCAGTATTAATATACAGTAAACCCTCGATTTAACGGACTAATAGGGGGAAGGGTTGTCCGTAAAACCCGAATGTCCGTTAATTGGCTAATGGAATTTTTTATACCAAAAACGCATGCGTACTGGCATGAGAAAACCTCCTTTATCAATGGCAATGATAATTACTGCATAAAATACAGCTTTCGCTGGAAGATGCACTATGAAACTGAATTTAAAACAATGCTGCTACACTGTTCCTTTAAAAACGTTTTTTGTTTTGGATATTTGAAGAAAATATGTTAACATTGAAAATACCATAAATATTGCATCCTATGGATATATCTGAATTGATTTTCTCTATTAGCCGTAAAATAAACTATATATTTTCACGTAATCATCGCGAAACACTTGGATAAATATGTCTCATCATTTTGACGGCATACTCGAAAAAAACATCGCGGCACAAATTTAGAACTGGCATTATTCTTAATAAAAAAGAGATATTTAAACTGCGTAAACTGAGGGTTGCCTATAACGTTTCACTATTGTAAATCAGAGAATATTTTTTGGTCCGATTAACTAAAAGATGCATTTCGTCCGTTATTGACCTTAACAACATTTTGTCAGTTAAATCCGAAGTCCGTTAAATCGAGGGTTTACTGTATTCGCATTTCAACTCGTCCACCAAGTCCCTAAAATCGTGATTTGGATTTCATATTTTATAAGAAAACTTAAATTTCTTATTCTTTTTTCTCCCTCTTTCCAAGGAGACAAAAAATTTCAAGCTTTTTACAATTTATCATTCCTTTTAGTTAATCGAAAATAAAGTTGATAACTTACCAGAACCCGTTCAGTTATGCTATAATAGTCAATCCAATCCTTGCATACGTTTGGTTGAATGCACCGTCAAACACTATAGTGGCAAACAACGAATATGATCTGCTAAATGATAAACAAGGTATTGTTATTAATATTATTCAAGAAGTTGCGATGCAACGAAGCACAAAAGAATAAGGCTCACCAATTTATTCTGCCACCTGTTCACAAAGCACCATTCTTTTTTATTTCTCAGAGCAAAATAACCACAACAAGACACCTTGCATTTCTGATTCCGCCAAATATTGTTGGCGCCCGACTGTCGGACTGACGAAATGTATGTAACTAGATTTCTCATGACACGATAATCTACAATGTTACATTTGTCTCGAGTTTCAAATTCAAAATTCAAATTCAAATTCAAATTTACAAAGTATGAAGTAAGTCTATAGGATATAGTTTTTTCAGCAGAAATTTTCAGTCATTTGTCTCTCCCCTCCTCTATAACTAAGAATATTATAATGCTCATGCAACACTGTATAGTTCTTCAATAATTTTACAACAATGTATAACATTTCATCACATTTTTGACATGACTTTTGAAATCCAACGCGATGTCCGAGATGTTCAAATTATCTTCAAGATACGCATACGAAAGATGCATTGGACCGACTTAAAGATGGTCAAAATTTAGAAGCCATAATGTAATAATATAGGATGCGCTTTGTCACCAAGTTAGTCCCGTATTGATTTTGCACAAGATAAGGCACATATGAGGAAAATTAGTCCTTTTCGTATAATAAACGATAATTTTAACAATGGGTTCACAGATTTAAAAAAAATTAACAATGGGCTCTTGCGAGCCCACTACAGCTCGCCACTGGGTTTAGCTAAAAAACCAAGTAACACAGGGAAAGTTTGTCGGAAACACTGACACGACTATACACTCTGAGAAATCTCTCTGCAATGAATGCGTAGCACATTTTTAGGGTACTCTAAAAAGATCACGTTGAAAAAAAACAACTTTCTTTCATTACTGCTTAGAGAGAATTTTTTCTTTTGAAATTGTTAATTTAGAATGTTATTAACTGACTTTTCATAGTTATACGTCCCTGTGTAAATTTAAGGCCCCCGTGAATATGAGGCCCGGGCCAAATGGCCCGGCTGACCCCCCCTGTGATAGGGCCTGTGTGTGTGTATATATGTATATGTGTATATATATATATATATATTATTATATATTAAATAGGTCTATGTAAATTTATTCACTTTTGTTATATATATATATATATATATATATATATATATATATATATATATATATATAACAAAAGTAAATAAATTTACATAGACCTATTTTAAAATATAAATCAAACCTATGCTAAACTCATTCTCGTGCTCATCAAAAGGAGAAACCACACCCATCTAGAATCAAAGCCATCACATTAATGATTTTCTTACAAGTGAAAGTACTAACCTGCTATATTTAACTTGACACTGAATGCACAAAATATTGATACAACACGTAGCTCTCACTACCCGTATTACTTCGAGGACAAGCCAAGTAAAAGTGAAGGCTAGGAAGTGGTATCCTTTTCGAGAAATTGGAAGGAGTAAAGGGGAGAGGGATAGAAATAATGATGCAAAAAAGACCCCCAATGCATTTGCTTGCAAATTTTCATGTGTAGGCTAGGAAGAAACCGTCAAAGACATTGCCCAGCGGTTTATGCCACATCGGGGGTTCTAGCAAGAGGGAAGAGGAGTCATGAGAGTAGCACGTACAGTAGGATGCCGTAAAATGTGCTTTCTTTTACCATGTGTGACTTGTGTCACTCCATGGAAAGTTATGAAGCAGAGAGTAGGAGATGGAAAAGGAGTGGTTAAAGTTGGGAAAAGCCAAAGCGAGGACCAAGAACTGTAAATGGGAGGACCAAACACCATCCCCTGGTATCGGTAGCTGGCATACATTGCGATCGCACCAATTCCAGGTAGTTCTGAACAGTCACCCACATCATTCATGCTTAGTAGAGGTCTTCGGACGCCCCTTTGCCTTCAGCCGAAGATGAAATTTCGTCTCTTTTAAAACGTCAATTAAAGAAAGCTATACGATAAATAATCCGTAACAATTTTGCTGAAGTATTATTGAATACTAATTTCAAAATATCCACTTGATTTATTTTGCCTGTTTGATGCCCCTTGGGCTTTGGCACCCGGGGCAGTCGCCCCACCCTTGCTATGCCCATCTACATTTAAAGTGTGACTTCCTACACTTTCTGTGAAGGATTGTTTTGAGTTTATTTTTAATTTGCTGATCTCACAAACCATAAATATTTATTTTAAAAGTAATCTTGTTTCTATGAAGAATGTTAGCAAAGAAGTAAAAAATAAAACACACTAATAATACTAGAGCCCCTTATGCAAAGCCAGTTTGAGCAAATGCACAATCATATACTGCTCATGGGCATATGCAAATGCCAATATTAATTAGGTATCTATATCGTTTCAAAATGTTTCATTAATTTTTAGTTCTTATAATTGAACTACATATTTTTGTTCTGCATCTATTAATACAAATAATAAATAAATTGAATCCTACTGATGTTTTTTGTTAGTAGTTAATTTAAAAATTTTTCTTAATCTTTACAAGGGTCTCCCAAAAAATTATGCTTGAAGGCTTCAGAATTACACTTACCTTATAACAGGATCATCCTCATTGTAGCCATCATACTCAGTTACTTTCTGAAGTTCGTGAAGGTCAATAGTTGGAGAACCACAAACAAGCATCTCCACCTCCTCCGGGCGTAGCAACTGGTTTTCAAAATTTATTCATGATGCAAATGATGTGGTTTTTAAACTTACATTTCAAGCAATGAGATATCTGATTTGAAATCATGTTGCCCAAGGCTTAAGATCCATTTTATTTTGAATGCATGCAAAATAGTGTCACAATGTAATTTACTCATCTCAATGATTTACTTTTTGTCAGATTATGCTTTCTTAAAATGTATTCACAAGCAAATTTCAAGAATGATATAAAAAATAGCATGCAGAAAAATTACATGCTATGATCCGAGTTTATAAAGTGGTGAGAATATATAGCAACTATATATATATATACTAATTACTAATACTTACCAAGAGAGCATTGGAGTCACACACACAATGAAAACCAAGGTAAAAAGCTCGAAACTGATGGTATATGGCAGAGTTAAGTACCCAATCCAAATACAGGGCAACATATTCATGTCGGTTTTCATTTGTAACAGGAATATCAGCTCCTCCCTCTTTCATATCATATGTCCTAACTTCACCATACTCTTCTAAGGAAACCTATCCAAATTAAATCTCTATTAAGATAAAATTTAGTTTTATTCTGTCATTCTGTGTAAAATTTTAGGAATTAATGCAAATATCTAAAGGAAGGTCTAATTTTGATGAATATTTTGTCAGATATTTGATGCATCCCTGATAAGGGCATGGATTCAATAGGTTTATTTTTTCTATTTTACTAACCTGTGATTGAGTGAGGATATTTTTTGTATCTGTTAAACAAATAGTAAAAACCAAAATATGTGTTTGGGACTTGAACTTCTTGACTAAATAGATAACATTTATTTCTCTATTCAAGAAAGCTTGAGTAATTTCTGCATTAGCTTAAAAACTCGAGTTCCAATACAGAAAATGAAAAAAATTCATCAACTTAAAAGTAAAATTTATCATGAAGTTCACAAATAATTGCTCTTTCCAATCATAAATGGATTGATTATCAAATTATTTATATTATTAGACAAGGTGAGGTGATGCTTTTTGCCAGGTGGAGATCGTTCTCTAAGCTTCCGGTAGAGAGTGTGCATGTAGAGTACAGGTAGTTCCCCCTAACGTAGTGACTGAAAATTACTAGGAGCTACCTTATGCCTCGGGGATTGGAGGGAATATGTAGAGTGGAGGGGAGTGAAGTCCATTAGAAAAGATGGGCATAGAAGGTGCGTGCATCCTAGAGTGGAAATCACTGTGTGGAGTAGAGAGATTAAAGGTGAAATATTTGGAAATCATTCATTCCTGTCCTTTTACAGGCAATAATTACCATATATTTTGTAAAATTCCTTAAAAGTTGACAATGAACCTTGGATTTTTAATTTAAGTCGCTATTTTAAATAAAAACCTGACTAAGGTCTCCATCTTGATCTCATTTAATATCAACTTAATACTTTGTTGATACTACCCATTATTTCTGATTTGCAATCACAGTACTTCTTTTATAAACTGCATCTTTGGGATGAAATTTCAAGAATTCATTTGGCACAACATGAATATTTGGGCCTACTTTATGTGTTTTTGCATTAACTTCTTAAAAGTCAATTATAGATATTTCACTGAATCATTAAATGAATATCACAATTGGCATAATCCTCTTGTCTACTTAAAAGTCATATTCAAGGCAACATTATAAATTTGATATTGTAATGATAAAAAATTCTGTTGGTTGATATTTGGCAATTAAATTCAGTGATTGAAAATATTAATAACCATTTATTTCACAATTTTGATGATAGATCTAACCTGAAAATTCATGCACATATCTTCTTCAACATTCCCTTCATAAGCTAGCAGCTCCGATAGACCACGGGCAACATCCTGCGTGTTAGAATTTAAATTTTATTAATGTAATTGATATAATCCATATAAATAATTACATATTTTAATACTCAACAAATAACTTAAAATATTCTACTAAAAGTGACTATCAAACGAAATAAATTCATCACCATTACTATGCCAAATATAGCAATGAATGGATACACACTAGATGCTTACAGGCATGATTTCAGCCAATGCTTCTATTGATGGTGCCTCAACCAATCCAACCTTGTCTATCCTTGAGGAGTTAATTCCAGAATTTCTAACATGAGATTGCTCCGAAAGTATAACACTAGAAATCAATTTCCTTTGGTCTTGCATTAAGCTATCATCATCACTTGCATTGTATTCAGTATTTTCTTCATCTGATGTGTCTTCATCTGTCCCATAAACTAATTCCTCATGCTCATCTTCTGCCTCAGCTTCTGCCGTAGAGCCCCAAGGAGCCACAGGTGGTGACAACAGCTTACGATAACATATTGATGGAAAATGGAGATCAAGTGTAATGGAGTTGTAAACAGCCAATCCCATTAACACCCCAATCAAGTTGTACTCTCGAAGGTTTTTGCTCTGGCTTATTATATGACTTTGATAGCTCCCTGGTCTGCTTCTGCTAAGAAAAATATTTGCTTTTAAAGAAAACCAAGGCCACCAAACCTTTAATCAATAAGTTAATTGGTGGAAAATGAAATGAATGAGAAATAATAGCATGTTTTTACTTTATGGACTTTTTTATTTTAGGTTCTTTTTAATAAATAATCTCTTAAATTATAAATTATTAAGTGAATCTCAATATGATCGTTCTTTTCATAATATAAAGGAAAGTAAATCTTGCCTTTAAAAGTCAATTTATTGTAAGGCATTTTTTCATCTTGAGGATTAGATTTTTAGGTTCATGAAATTTTATAAGTGAAGAAAGTGGACAAATTAAATTACACATGAAAAGAAAACTTGGGCAGTTGCAGTTTTCTCTATGATAGCAGTGGCTAAAGCTTAAGCTTTTTAAATAAATATACATATATATGACACTTATGAAAATAATGAATAAACATATATTAACTTTTACACCATCAAACAATCATCAAGAAAGTTTAAAAAGCCAGTGTTACCTGGGCTGTGGACTATCTTCACCAGAGCTACTACTGCTAGAGTTACTGTAACCACTTCCACGTCTTTTCCTTGTCCCTTCTTTCTTTTCTACAGCTCTTGTTTTGCCGTTAATACATCCTGCTGAGGTGCTAAACCAGTAACACCGAGAATTTGAATGGTAGACAAACATTCCATAGTCAGGCTATTAAAAATAAAACGAAATTTTGGATGAGCACAATTACTAATGCTCATTTTCATTGACATTGCTATTTACATTAAAAATTTTCCTTTTATTTGTTGCAAGAAGTTGAATGCATAATTAAAGTATTACTCCAAACCTCAAATATGTATCTTATAAGAAGAAGCAGCCATTCTTTCGCTAGTCCACCCATATCAAGTCCTGGTTCACCAACAAAGGAAACTTTTAATTTCTTTTTGAGATCTTGCTGCTTGGTGGCAATCTGGAAATAATATTCAATTTTATTAAGACATTTTTCTAAGGGAACTTATGGTAAAATTTCCCTTATTCTAATTTCATTTTCTTCCATAAATGAACATGTCTAACAATAAATTTCCTGCATAGCGCTTTTAATTAATTTTTGCAATGCTAGAATTTAGCAGGCTATATTTTTTGACTAGGCAATTGAAATAGAAAGTTGTAAGAATAAACTCATTTATCATCTTATCTTTACCATTACTATATGTTAATTTTTAATCTTCTTTTGTCTTGCACATCATCTGATGATCTATATTACATCATCTACAAGTTATTAAACATCCTCTGATGACCTATATAACAAGTTAATCATTTGGAGTTTTGAAAACATTGTCTGTCTTTTAATTCATAATTATTATAATTTAGTTATTTCTTTGTCTCACCCATACCTCGTTCAATGAATCAGAGACAAGATGTGATCTTCTGATTCTTATGTTCAGAAAAAAAAGATCCATTTGTGGTTGATATCGATACCGATATCGATAAAATGGTCCTTTAGCCTCTATGCTACGCCTTGCTGTTTGGATCATTTGCTGTTCTGAATCCTACAAAAATAATTACATTTTTCTATATTATTCAATTATAATTCTCATAACAATTGTATATCAAATTTATGTGAACATAACAAGACTCCAAATACAAGATGATTACATATAAAAACTTCTTATATCAAGAAAAAAGGATTCGAACTTGTGTTAGTAATACCGTATTTGACCGAATATAGCCCCCCTGTTTTTGGCCAAAAGTGAAGTGCAAAAGTTGAGGGGGGTGTTATTTTCGGGCACTAAAAATTAGGTGGGTACAAACAAGTGTGCAAAGCTTCAATAATGATGAATTTCTTTCGAGTCAGTAAGTGTTTCTATCCATTGTAAGACTAAACTACTCGGGTTGCGAATATTTATTTGCAAGGCTGATTGACGTCACCATATAGGAAGGATTTTTCAATTACCTGATCGCTCTCATTATCGTCAAATTGCAAGTTTTACCGTATTTGCTCATGTAAGCCGCGCCCCCGTGTATCCCGCGCACCCCGGTTTTTGGGCCAGCTCTAGGGAAAAAAATTTATTTGATCCGAAAAAGGGTTTTTTAAATCACCAATTCCTATTTCTCAAAAATTCTACGCTCAAGTTAAGCATCTTCACACTCCTACATGACGAATTTATTGGGTGATCTCTTTATATCGGTACTAGCAGAAATCTCCTCGGTAGTCCTCTTTTATTAAACACTTAACTGTTTTTGTCGTCATATTGGTCATGTTCGGCAGAAATCGCTCCGGTAGCGATCATTCTGCTGTACATAATTTTCCAGCCATATGGTCACTGATCCCTACCGTAGCGGTCGTCATTTTTTTGGCGAACTAAAATTATGATCAGTGATCATTCAATGATCACCACGGTGGCTATGACCTATGACTTTCATAGACGTATCATAGAATAAAGGAAGCACGCCGTATCTGAACATGGTAGGCATCGTCTGCCGTGAGAACAAAACCCCCACCAACCCAAACTGGTTGCGCATGCGCCGTGGCCTCCGTGACAATTGTAGCAGAAAGCCGTCGAGTTTGGGGAGCACCCGTTTAAACTTAAAACTCATTTAAAATTTTTATACAATGAATGAAAATGACTAAATACACCGCAATTTAGAAATAGAATAATAGATGCGGCATGGGTGCTAGCTTAACGTATATTTGTTTACCAACACGACATTTTGGGAAAAAAGGTGGGCGGCAAATAAAAGAATTCGTGTAAGACACGCACCACCTTTTTTCCACCGGCGTTTTGGGGAAGAAGATGCGCAGCTTACACGAGCAAATACGGTAATACCAATAAAATTAACCTTACCCGAGAATGGACTAATTGCCTGGCTAAGCTCGAATTGTTAATTACACAAACGAAAGATAGATTAGCATTGCGCATCGAAATATGAGCAAAGTGCGAATTTATATTGCTGCATAAATTGGTATGTTATTTCGACTTGCTAATATTGCTGCATTAATTATTATGTTATTTCGACTTTTTAAAGTTTATTTTTACTCCCAAAAAATATATTTTTGTTCATTTCCTTGTCAAATATCTCCTTCGTTAGTATACCCTCTGAATTCTGAGGTACAAATCTGAAAACCTTAAAATTCGAATTAGCATGGCGTTTTATCACTCGCTAATTGGTACTTTTTTATTAAATGAGTGCAAGTTTGATATTTCTTTAAATTATACAGCATGTTTCATGACATTAATGTCCTAAAAATGATCATGTCCTTTCAGGGTATTAAAATATTTTCTAGATTTGTGGGAGAAAAATGGGTAGGGGGGCTATATTCGGAGGGGGGCTATATTCGGTCAAATACGGTACCTATTCTCAGGCCCTCAAAGTATTACCTCCACTAACATCATGCTGTAATGCCTATGTGAAAACAACTTGTTTTTTAATCTTGGTTCTTGCAATATGGCTATATTTTCTATATATAGTAATCCCTCACCATTCGCAAATTTGCCATCCGCAAAATTTGCATGTCTGCGATTTTCATTTTGAATACCTGTTTTATCATTCCCGAGACCGAAATTTGCATATCCGCAAATGATCACTTAAGTACCGCTCACTCTGCAACATTTCTTTTCAAAACTTCTCCATTAATTTCTTCCAAACACCATGCCGTGCCACCAGTCACTTAAGTAGTGCTCACTCAAGTTTCACTCTTTCTCAAACAGTCTCATAGTCACCATGGTAGTGTTCACTTGCAGTTGCTCGCCTATTTCATGAATTTATTGTGCCATTTCCATAGTTTTTAATATTAATATTGCTCAATATTGCTTCTATTACATATGTATTTCAGTGTTAAATTCTTATTTTATGAATGTATTTACCGATTAAAATACAAGTTACGTAGTGGAATAGGGGGACTAAGAACCTAACCCTATTTTTTTCATATATCCCGTTATTTACCATTCACGAATTTGCCATTTGTGAGGGTTTTCAGGAACCTAACCCTCACAAATGGCGAGGGACTACTGTATTGATGTTGTTTACAAGTATCTTTTCTGACTCTCACGGTCAATTAAAATGCAGCCCTGAGATGAATTTTTTGGTCGTCCTACATATCAATATTAATGGCTAAATTTCCATTCGAGCAGGAAATTAAATTTTTAATGGTACTTACCTTTGTAAGTATGGTGCGTTTTGCCACTATACTTAAAAGGAATGGATACTGACAATATGAAAACTGTCCTGGATGACTTTGAGTGTTACTCTGCCACGTAGAAAAGTCATTCATCAAATCCAAGTGATCCAAGGCAGTGTTGTACAGATCTGTATAGTGAAGTGGAGGAGGTG
Organism: Uropetala carovei; assembly: GCA_036926305.1. Classification (NCBI taxonomy): domain Eukaryota; kingdom Metazoa; phylum Arthropoda; class Insecta; order Odonata; family Petaluridae; genus Uropetala; species Uropetala carovei. The sequence goes on from JAXCHB010000150.1 coordinate 1,463,857, forward strand.
GAGACAGCGTTGGATCAGACAACGCATCTGATGATAGGAAGCATGTTGATGGTGTTGAAAGTTCATTTGATGCATCTGAATTAAAGAGGAAAAAGATACTAATGAATAAAGATTTGAACAACTCAGTTTTGTGTTATTAAATTATTAAATATCAACAAATAAATATTATGGCTTATCACACGTGCCAATGATACAGTTCCATTTTGTAACATTTTCCATTTCAAGCACTGAGTAAGTGGCTCACACCACCTAGTTCAAACTTTAGATGGTTCTCAACCTTTTTTGCCTGCATCACCCTATGTTCAGTTCGTTCAGTTGTGCGTCATCCCGTTTACAGTTCTATTAACTTCAAGTCACCTTTAAAGATAAATTGGGCTTTCCCTAACCACATACAGATAAAATTCTAGCATCTAAATAAGCACAAGTGTTTATTCTGCTGGTTTTAATTATGTTTCTAAGCCAGAATATGATACATTATGAATTTATCGAATATTCGCATCACCCCTCAATAACCGTCGCATTACCCTGGGGTGTCATGTCACCCTGGTTGAGAACCACTATGCTAGATGGTACTTTGTATGCGCCCCGTTGTGCTTCTCAAGAACTCCCTATTTTGGCCATTAAGTGTCACTGTGTGTATTACTTGATCTCACTGTGATGTTTCTTGCCTTCCCATTCCCAGCGGAATGGGATTTTCCTGAATGCATGCAACACCAGGTTTTTCGCTACTCTTTTGAAAGTGCAATATATCCCTCCCTGAGAGTGGCGTCATAAATAGAACCTATTTAGCTTGCAAACCAGGTCTCAGGGTTAGATTCCGTTTCAAGCATCCATAATAACTTTCACGCAAAATGTAATTCTTCTTACAAAGCTTGCAGACCTATTTAGCTTGCAAACCAGGACTAAGGGTTACGTTACATTTCAAGCACCCATAATAACTTCCATGCAAAATGTAATTGTTATGGCACTACTGTCGCACATCAGGGTTTCAAAAAAATGGTTGGGTTGTGGCACTCTCTGGTTCCGGGAAAATCCCATTCTGCCAGGAATGAGAACACAAGAAACATTATCGTCAGAGCATGTAAGGCATACAGTGCCACATAATGGTGAAAATAAGAAGTTCTTGGGAGGCACAACAGTATGCATAAGAGGTGCCATCTAGCGTCTAAACATTGAACTACATTGTGCAAGCTGCTTACTCCCTAAGTACACTGATCCCCGGTTATACTGCGGATTCCAGGGGCGGATCCATGGGGGGGGGGGAGGGGGCGATGGGGACGATTGCCCCCTCCTTAGATAACCCCATTGCACTCCACTGGATGCTTTCTTAAATTCATTCTGCGCAAAAATCCTCAATTATACACCGCAGATTAGGTCTGTATAGCAAGGGAAAGGATTCTGATAGGGGTAGGGATTTTCAAAATATGGGGCAGTTTGCAGGTGTGGATTCACTAGGTGGAGGAGCGATTGCCCCCCCCTTGAGAAGTTTCTGGATCCACCCCTGGCAGATTCCGATATACCATAGGTCTTCCATCAACCCCTTCCTCCTAGAAAGTCCTGTCGTTTTTTTAAGTACTAAAGTAAAAACAAAACTGGCTTTTTAAAGTAGTATGCACATGCTGTACTGGACAATACAATCATGTCCTCATTTATACCACGGTTGTTTTATAATGCAGGTTGCAGCTACTCCCCCGAAACCCCACGTTATAACCGTGGAGCAGTGTACCAATATTATTTAAAAACATTTTTCCATCAAGTATTTAACTTTGGAATGGACCTATGTAAAAATATTTTAAAGTCCCTTTTTAATAAACACACAAATAATTGGAAAACAGTGTTTCTCAGATAACATGAAAAGTTTGAAAAACTGTATGCGCATTTTAACAGAAAAACAGCCATTATTATTGGTGATGCAGTGATTCTAAAAAGAACTCCTACTGGAGAAACATTTTTTTCAATTTATATTTCACCCACAAGGCAAGACTGATAATTCTTAAAATTCAGTTCTACATATTTCTTACATATCTCACACATTATGATAGACTCAAAGTGACATTCTGTAACCATAAGTTGGTGAATCTTGGTATTTTTCAACTAATTTTTATAATTAATTTAATAAATAAAGTGTTAATATTAAAACTGCACAATTGATTAGGATAGTATTTCATCCTCTTCAATTAGGACTATTTTTCAACATTATGTTAACTGCATCAGTTTCATTAATTACAGATATAGAAAAATTATAGGAGCAATAATTTTGTAAGGATGATATACAGTAGAAGATCATTTATCCAGAAGGTTCGGAACCTGGCCTGTTCTGGATAAACGAAAACGTTTTAGTAAGGTATGGTAAGAAATAAATAATTTTAAAAAGCATATACATATAATTAGAAAACCTTTTATTTAATACAAATATTATACGAATCAATGGAACACGGCTAATCAATTGAAGAATACATTAAATATCTGTAATCATGTTTGGATGGTGAATCAATTGAAAATATGTTTACCTGAAACCGGCAACAATAACACATGCTACTCCTACATTTGATTTATCTAAATAAACATGTCAATTACATTTATTTTCTTTACGTTGAAATCAAAAATCGTATGGATGCAGCACACACTGTGCCATGCTCATAGTTACATCCCAGAAGTAGATGCGCGTAATTAAAGGCAAGAAGTGGTGATGGCTTTCGAAACCACTAAAACAAATCAGTCATCAATTAATTAACATTAAATAATGTTAAATATCAAACAGACTTAGAAAACATTTTATTAAATGCAAAAAATCAAATGAATCATCTTACGACGTAAATATCTATACTTGAGGTGGTGGTCGCTTTCGGAACTAAAATAAATCAGTCATAAATTATTCTGTTGTTAGGATGTTTCTGGTGTTTAGAGTTCTGGATAAACGATCTTCTACTGAATTCCACTTTTATAAATACAGCCATCCCTTGCTTAACAAACATTCGGTTAACGAAGTTTCGCTATAATGAAGGTTTTTATTTGATACTACTTTCGATTATAACGAAGACCTTCTCGCTATAACGAAGGCGAAGATGTTTGAATTTCGCACGCGGCACGAGGTCTGCCTGCACTCACGACAGCAGACGCCTCGTATAGGTTGCAATTTAAGTCGCTACAATGTCGCTTTTGCTCTAACTTGAATATGTATTATGTAGTGTTCGGTCGTGTTTTCTGTAACTTTTTTCTTTTTTCAATCTCCGTTAGTTGCGAACTTCCCCCTGTGGCGACCAATAAACATAGCCACATACTGCTCTAACTAAATGCTATATTGTACAAGAAATAAAGTATTAACAACACAAATGCTCTTGAGACGTAAGTCTCGCAGCTTAACCACTTCAGAAAATGTCAACTTATCGTTACAGTCTGTCCGACAGGAAACTTTAGCACACTCTCCCTTGCGAGGAACAACTCTTCTCACTTTTTTCTCCATCACTCCACTCTCTCTAACTCCCGCTCACCGCCGGCGACCCTCAGCTGTCAGTATCTCCCGGTGCTTCTGCCCTCGTTATCTCGACGGCCACTCTCGCCTGATGTCGCCGCTCAGGGGGGGTTCGGCGGGTAGCTTAAATGGGCGACTCCTCGACTTCGTATTGGTTAATTTCCTGATTATGTGATATAACCATGCGAAAAGGAGGGAATGGGAAATAGGGGTAATATTCGCCCTATATAAAGCGCGTTGGTGTGGGAGCAGCCATTCGGCGGAGATGTTTGGCGTTCTCTTCACCGATTACGAAAGTGCTTTGTTAAGTGCGGAGGTGTGGGGAAAATCGCTGCACCCCTTAACAATTCCGACGATCCCCGCAACTTTTGCAGTGTTTGTTTGATCTCGTGTTGTGTTCATATAGCACGTAAATAAAGTTCCATCACTATTACGTATTACTATTTTCATAACCATTATTGATATCGTGGTTTCAAAATGGCAAGGTTCAACATCAATACTCAATCCTGCAAAGAAGAGGAAGGCAATAACAATGGAAATGAAACTAGAAACTGTCAAGAGAAGGGAAAGAGGACAGAAGACATCTGTTGTTGCCCACGCATTTCGAATGGCCGAGTCAACGATTTCTACCATTTTAAAGAAAAAAGATTCTATTAAAAAGAGTGCTCAAAGGTCAGTGAGTGTCGGCGCTTGTCGCTTTATTACAATAAAACGAAATCCCATGATGGAGAAAGTTTTAAACACTTTGAATATCAAAATTCCCGTAATTGCCCTCTCTCTGGTTCTGTCATTCAAGATCAGGCAAGACGAATTTGGAGTGATCTTAAGAAGCAGCGAGAGGATGAGCCTTCGACATCGGCTCAAGAGGAGCAGCCAGAAGAAACGTTTGTTGCAAACAGTGGGTGGCTTGATAAATTTCGAAACCGCTGTAATTTGCATTCCATCAAGAAAACTGGAGAAGCTGCAAGTGCTGATAAGGAAGGGGCTGAACGATTTGTGGTGGAACTAAAGAAAATTATAGAGGAGAGGGGGGGTATCTGCCTCAACAAGTTTATAATTTTGACGAGACAGGTCTCAACTGGAAAATACTACCCGACCGCACGTACATATCCCGTAATGAAAAACAGTCGCCAGGATTCAAAATCTCAAAGGAGAGATTAACACTCGTGTTTGGGGGAAATGCAAGTGGTGATTTTAAGCTTAAACGCTGTCTCATTGGACGTTGCGAAAATCCTAGAGCGTTGAAAGGGATCCCAAAGGCATCTCTTCCAGTGTATTATAAATCTAACAAAAAAGCGTGGATGACAGGTAGCATATGCTATGATTACATGAAAGGTTACATTGGAAGTGCGATTGAGGATTACAATAAAAAAATAAACTACGATAATAATAAATTTGCTCATATTGGATAATGCCCTTGGCCATCCAGCATCAATCGTTGATGTGTGTAGCAATGTGAAAGTGATTTTTTTGCCCCCAAACACAACGAGCTTAATACAGTCTATAGATCAAGGCGTAATAGCTACTTTTAAGGCTAAATATTTATGTCGTGTAGTGCGTTTTGTTCTCTTTGAAAGTGAGAAAGATAAGAGCAACTTACTTATTGACGTTTGGAAGAAATGTGATTAAAAAATGCGATTAATAATATTGCAGCAGCCTGGGACGAAATTAAGGAAAGTACGATGAATACTGTTTGGCGAAAGTTATGGCCAGAAGCAGTTAATGACTTTCGAGGTTTCGAATATATTGCGATCATTAAGAAAGACATTGTAGCAATCGCAACTGAGGCTGGGATAAATGGAATTGATGAAGAGGGAGTTGAGGAAGTTCTTAATGCAGTTCCTGAAGAACTTACAACCGAAGATATTCAAGAATTGACAAAAAAGTTGGCAACAACCGAGTCCGATGATGAATGCGAGGAGGATGCTAGAAATCTTAGTGTGAAAGTTTTAAAGGATTTATTCGCAAAGATGGAGGAAGCTTTCGAAATTCTCAGAGAAAATGATCCCGAAATGGACCGTAGTATCAAAGTTATTCGTGGTATCGAACAAAACACTCTTTGTTACAGGGAGATATATGATGAGAAATGGCAAAATTTAAAGCAATCCTCTCGTGATTGTTTCCTTAAACAATCTTCCTCCAATTTTCCTACCACCACAATGTCATCCGAGAAACCCACGGCTACCGGGAAAACCTCACAAGAGTCAGTTGATTCGTCTGGCATGGACTCCCACTCCTCGACCCGCTCCACCTCCCCCCACACTTTGACATAAGAAACAAAAGACAGCAAATTTTTGCAATTAATTTTCTTGTAAGAAACATGTCAAACCGAATTATCTCTGTGATACATGTAATACTGAAGACAGTACCTCAAGTTAATAATGGAAATTTTATAAATGTTACTAAGACTTGTACGTTAATCAATTAAATTATGTTTAATCAGAATTCAACATATTTAATCAAAAATTATCATTGGTATTAATAGATATGAGAGATAAAACAGCATTTTAATGAAAATAAACTAATAATTACACCAAACGAATGAGTTATTTTGTAAAAATTACACGGTGTACAAAGTATGCCACGTGCCCGGTCGTGTAATATAATTGGGCGCACCCGCTTGAGGGTTAATAAAATAAAAACAGCTGGGTATTGGCCCTGATATGTATATATTTTCATTAATCGGACGTCATGGACATTATCTCTACGAAGTTTCAGCCAAATCGGTTGTGGGTCAGTAGTGCCTTCATGCTCTGAAGAGTTACACTGTATCGAGATTTTACTGCATCGCTTTAAAACCTAAGTTGGCATCAACTCTGATTTTTAGATGATTCTTTTAAGCTCTCAAGACTCTCCTAAGCCTACTCAGAAATCTGCACTCTATTCTCTTATTGCACACACTAAATTATTTCTAAATGCTAAATTCTATCATGAACAATTTGTCAATTGGAGTGAACAAGATTTCATAGGCTAAACTAGAAGAAATAGGATCATTGAACTCACATTTTTTTAAGTATAATAATTTATTTAATCTTAACAATCCCATCAATCACAGGTTTAGAATCTAAAAGTTTTTAACTGAATGATTTCAAACAACTGTAATTTTAACTAAGGAATTTGGCTCTCACATCTGTCACCATTTCTACCTTAAACACTAAAGACCATTTATTTCATTTTTATTCACTATCTTTCATCTCTCCCACTCTCTCTACTTTCTCCACTGTCATTTTTAATTAGTTACCAATTTAAATTCTCTTCTCTACTTCTCCCTCTAATCCTGTTTAAATAAATCAAGTTGTAACATTTGTCAACCTAAGATAACACAAGAGCAGCACAAACAGTTGTATTGAGTAAAGCCTCGAAGGCTACAAAGATTTGCTTCTGTTTTAAATAAGAAAGATTATCCTAATCCACAAGGTTGGACCAAAACTTGTACGAAATATTCCTTTTCAAATTTTTAGGAGTATAATTTGGTTATTAATCATTATAGGCAATTTAAAACAATATAGTTTTCTTTTTATTATCTCAACAAAAATTCTTATTCATTAACTAAATGCATTTACTTCTATTTCTGCAATGAATTAAAATAATATACTATGCACTATTGCTTTAAAAAACTTATGCATTCAAGTGAATTACAGGGCAATAAAAGATGCTTACGATACAAATATGATGAAAAACAGAAAAGAGTCCAAAATCTCAGTAAACATGTTCAACCTGATAGCAAAAATGGTAAGCTCATTCGTTCTGCTTTGTAACACAAAGAATGAATGGCACTCACCAATATGATTTCATTTCATCTAATGAAAGAAGAGTCTTGCTGATGAAGGATGACTGAAACATGGTAGTCCTCCAAGTCAGAATAACCAGCTATCAACTTCAGACTACGCTGCTAAAACAACAAGAGAATTATATCAGAAATAATCTTCTGCCACAAAATGACGTGTCTTAAGGGTACCTAGTTTGTAATGTTAAATTATTCTACCAAATGCTCAAAATAGAATTAACAGTTAGATTCTCAAGCCATTTCTCAATCAGAATTTATATGGTTGAATAATAGTAACTATGGGACATAAAACTTTATACTGACATGAAAAACAGTAAATATAGCAGTGCTGATTGCCCAAAATAATTGATACCACGGATGCTCAAAAACCAGACTTTTTAAAAAGTTGAATGCTGCGATATTTATAAGGTCTGATATATTTTGAAAATATTTTTAAATGTCATCAAACGTTTGCCAAAATGATTCTTTCTTCACAAATTAATAATAACATAAATAATATATAATACAGAAATATTATATTAACAATAGTAATTGAATCAACTAATGCTGTTACTAACTGCGATTATGGATATTAAATTACGAAATACATGCTCACCTACAAATGGAAATTCGAACGGCATGGCTTCGGATGAAACAGTTTTCTACCTGCATGAAAAACAACACAAAGAAATATTAATAGTGAAGAATATCTCTCAGAAATGCCATCATATTACAGTCAAATTCAATGTTTCAAGACCGTGAACGAAAATAAGCTACGAAAATCTTACCTTAAAATTCAATAACGCATTACGCCAACACGCCCCTTTCCTCACGTGACCAATGTTTCTAGTGCATTCTGGGTTGGCGGCGCTTTGAAGCATTGAATTAGAATCTTTAGCCTTAATGTAACTGAAGGTTTAATTTGAATGTATTTAAGACTCTCGTAAAAATGAAATTACTTTTATTTCACGCATCCTACATTATTGTGCTATATTTGCTGGAATATATCGGCGAATTATAGTTACTACATTATTATTAAGTTATAAAGTTGTGTGCTAGGAACCGAACGGCATACTTTCTATATAAAACAATAGAAAATTAGCTCTCGCTTAACGAATTTTCACATAACGAAGGTTTTTTAGGAACGTAACCCCTTCGTTAAGTGAGGGATGGCTGTACCAGTTTCTAATTTACTCTGATTAAATCATCACCAAACAAAGAACAAAACTTTTAAGTGTAAATCATCACCAAACAAAGCACAAAAATTTTAAGTGTCAATCATTCACTTAAGCATAGAATTTGTCCTTGATGATACTTTATGTGATTGTAAAGTTCAACTTCATACCATTGCCAACAAATTTTCATCACACAAATAGAATAGTGTGAACAACAATAGTTCTCAGCTTACTGATTAGTGCTAGTGCCTTGGCAGCTGTGGGAATCCACCAACGACTAGATGAATTTGATGGTAAATGATGTCTTGAAGATGGAGGAAACTGTTTTACATTGATGAATTGTATTGTATTTCTAACGATCTTCCTAAGTTTCTCAGCTTCCATCCTATTAAAAATTAAGAAAATATGAGAGAATTCATGTCGTTGACAATCTGTGATTTTAATGTCTTACAATTATCAAAAACTTTCTGTTAATATTAACTTGACTTGGAAGCCTAAAATAGTTTAATATTACCACAAAGTAGAACCAGTTTTCAAATATTTTATTGTGAACTGGAGATTTAAAAGAAGCTCCAAAAAGATCACCATTATAATTTTCTTATTGAAAATTCAATTGAATAGATTGGCAATTTGTAGAGCATTAAAATTTTGTGGTGATTGTTTAATTTTTAAAATTATAAAGTGCTACACACATTTAAGGAAATTCCAATGACGTACAATTTTTAAATATTGTCACAGATTAAGAATGATGTGAAATTCAACATACCGTACCTGCCCGAATACAAGCCGATGTTTTTTGTCAAAATTTATCATGAAAAAATCACCCCTTGGCTTAAATGCGAGTCCGAGGAAAATTTGGGTTATGGTTAAATCTCGAAGTCTCTCATTGCCTTGGCATTCAAATGATAGTACTATATTTTTCGTAAAGTAAATATTTGACCTACGATGAATATATATAAAAATATCTTCGCGAGAACACGTAAATTGACGATTACGCAAAATGCGTTGATGGCTTTGAACGCTCAACTGTTTGAATTTCAGTAAAACTTTATATGGAATATGTATAATTATAAAAATGAACTTTCTTAAGGCAATGTAAATGCTAATTTCATTGGAAATAGACTTGGATGAAAAAATATCTTGGCGAGATCGCTGTTACCATATTTGACCTTTTGTGAAAATGAAGATGAATGAAGTTATTGCCACTGAATGTGGAACATTATTCAGCAATGCAAAATTACTAATTGGAGTAATATTTCAAAATGTCAACAACTAAACCATTTCCCACACATTTCTTTGATCTCGAATAATGTATTCTAAGATGTGCATACTTCAGCATAAAATCTACGAAATTTACGTTTTTGCCAAAAAACTGCAGAAATTTTTGGGGGATCGGCTTAAATCCGGGGTTGACTTCTATTCGGGCAGATATGGTAACTTGCCACTTGAGATTAGGAAACAATATCAAAGGATATTTATTAGGAATTTATTACATAGAGACTTACCCCCTAAACCACTGAATAATATGTTGCTTGTGGACATTGGAGAGATTAACTATATGCCTGAGCAGATGTGCAAATACAGTATACGAAGACTGAGCTGCAAATACAGGATTCTGGATCAGGACAAACAGGGCTCGAACCTCATCAGCAGGTGTTAATCTGATGAGAAAAATTTTAATTGTAAAATTGTCATATTTGATTGTTTATTAAACATCTAAAGGATACAACAAAACCTGACACATAAAACCAATAAATATTATAAAATAATGTAGCCACTTACTCTTTATCCTGCAATAGGGCAACGATAATACTCTTAAGTACAGTCTTGTGGATGGTTTGAGGCTGCAAAAATTAATGGATCACAAATTAATTTATGGAGGGGGAGCACTGTACAGTAAGACCTCGATAACCATCGTTTTAATTGGTTCCTGGAATCCCCGATGATTACCGAAATGACGAAAGTCAAAACCGATTTTTCCATAGTCATGTCATGTCATGGGTCAATAATTCGTTCAAAAAGACCTTACAGGCATCATATAAAACTGAATTATTAGGCCTCAGTTTGCTTGAAATTTTAGACTTTGCATCATTTTCATTCATTCACTTCTAGTTTTATTTTAAGGGATGTCACATTTCTGGACCTTGTAGCTATAAAATATTTAAGAAATACGTTAACTGTTGACAGTTGTACTGCAACAATCCACAAAGGAATGTTTTGCTGTTTGATTCTTATATTTGAAGGCAACATTCTAAGTACTATTAGTCTTTGTTTAACCATTTCAATTTATACAAAATGTTTCACTCTAACACGATCGACTAAATGTTCTCCGAGAACAGCCACAGTCACCATTTCAATAGATCAGGGGTGCCCAACCTGCTGCCCATGGGCCGGATGCAGCCAACTAAGCAATTTTATGCGGCCCACCGTCAGTGATTCATAGTTTTCAAAACTTTTTCATTTATTTTAATTAACTACCAAATATTATTTTCTGTGTAGAAAAATCTGTTAAGATATCTAACGTTGAATTGTGACCTCTTAGTAAATATTATTTCTTGATTCAAGTAAGTTCTTATTAATATTGTTTTTGATTTTTTTCTCAAAGATATTTGTAAGATTGAATTCCATCATGATTTTTAACCCTCGAGTTACGTCTTTGGGCACGTGGGTGACACAGGTCCCCCAACACTTTATTTCCATTTTTGGACTTATTTCTCACTTTCATTCAACAGTTATTGATTTTTTCGGGATATTTGGGGTCCTGCATTAAAACAAGCAATAGTTTTAAGCAAAATTTTAATCAAAATTTTAATCAAAAATAGAAATTCAAAATCTGAGATTAGTTCAACTCGACTTACATTAATTCCAAACTATTTACACAAACTTCTCTTAAATGATCATTGCATGTCCATTTCTGGCATATGATACACCATTTTCACGTTGTTTTGTCTCTACTTCGACCACATTAGTAACATCGACCTCTTGATCCTTGTCATTTTGGTGGTGTAACAGCTGATCTTTCTTCTACTCTTGCACGCTGCCGAAGTTGTCCTGGTATTTGAGGGATTGTACTTCTCGCATTATTTGTGATTTTATACATTCCCAAGCAATCTCTTCCAAGAATTCTGTCTTCAAAACTTTTTTCTGGCTATTATTAGATTTATTGATACATAAAGCATTTATGGCCGATATATTCTAAAAATTCGTCGTATCTTCTGTAAAAGTAAAATAACTGATTGCCAAAAATGCCTGCAGATGAACTAAAAAGAGTACTGTGAATTTACAAAAAATTAAATGAAATTAAAGTGAAAAAGATCACGAAAAAGGAGTTGCGCGGCGTACCAAAATCAGTAACACGACAAGGCGCATGGGTGACAGATGTCCCCCAGCAAAACTTATCTGTTGCTCACGTCGAATCTTAGGGAAGGCACAAAGAAACTGATTCATGCATAGTAAAGAGGGGTCTCTCAAGGCCAGCTACTGAGATCTGCACATGCGTCACTCCTCCACTGTCACAGACACACGAAGTTGAAAATCAGTGGGGGACAACTGTCACCCACGCGCCCACTCGAGGGTTAATATTGAAATGTTAACCCTAAAAATCTAATTCTAACTTTATTTCTACGCATATGGTGCCTAAGAATCTCTAGGTAACTTACAATTTAACTAAAATCCGCTGTCTATTACCAATGCGGCCCCCATAAGGGTTCACTGCCACCAATGAGGCCCCCACCATGTAGAAAAGGTTGCCCACCACTGTGATAGCAATGTTTCTCTCTCAGTCACAGTGCAATCATTGTCTTATTCATTTGTCTGCTTCATTAAACAATGGCAATGGAGCTTTTTCATTTTTTTCTACCACTTGGCGACAAACAATGGTTGATCGAAATAACAATTATCAATGGCGACGGTTACTGAGGTCCTACTGTAGATGTTAACAGAAAAATACAACTTTTTTAATGGAATATAATGTACAATACAAAGAAGTGCAGTAGAAGATCATTTATCTGAAACTCCAAACAACGAAAACATCCAAAATGCGAAATAACTGATGACCGATATCAGTTGTAGTTATGAAAGCCACCACCGGTTCAAGTAGCCTGATTACCCTCCTTTAGTTTGTTATATAGGTGATTCAAAACATTCCATCATTTAACATTGTTAATTTTTGCTATTTCCAGGTAAACACGGATGTTAATTGTTGATTTCCCATCCGAGGATTAATACATATACACTTTTAAATATTACTTAATATATTCACTGTACTTACATCAGAAGGTGACACCTGTAATTTTTTTTGTTATACAAGATGTTATCTAAGTTTATTTTATTTGTAACATCATTTATTTCTACCATTCCTCGTTACAAATGTTTTTCATGGTTGATATGCTGCATAAGTGTTAAGACATCTAACATCCTAAAATATCGTATATCCTAAATGGGTCAGATCCTGACCATTTCGGATAAACGATCTTCTACTGTAGTTGTATAATTTTCATATCCATTGCTGTAATCTTTTCTGAGTGATGGCTGTATTCAGAAAATCACTGTGGATCAACATCGAGATTTCAAAATGATAAATTGTAGCATTTTAAAGCACATAGCATAATGTAAAATTGAAATAAATGTTATGTTTAAATGACTTTTTACTTACGAATATAGCAAAGTAATTGTCAGAGTAATACTAAAGAAGACATTTTTCAAACTGCCTTCAACCAAATAAAAAATGAACAGATTCTTGTCAGTTCTCATAGATTTTTTATTGTTATTAGGTCTGGAAGGTCAACATTACTTTATAAGTTTAGAAAAAACCACTCATAGCTGCTGACTGTCAGTTAAATACATACCATTCGACTGAGTGCATCGTGTACTACATCCAAGATGTCTTCTCGAAGACTTGGATGCCATGCTTCAAACTCTGATGTAGATGATTCTGGATCAGCCTTAAAAAGAGCCAACAGCTTGGGAAATGATGAATAGGTGTTCGCATAAAAACGCTGCATTGGTGAAAAATTGCCAGTGCGGTGAACATCCCTTAAGCTCCTCCTGGGATTAAGATAGATGATTTTTTTATGAGTAAAAGAAATTCGTCAAATAAATTACCTGGAAAGTTACTTTTATACAAGGATTAAAAATCAAAATTAAGCACAACAAAGTACATCATTCTTTTTAACAGATAATTATTTCAAAGCTATTTCCATATTTTACCATACAAATACAACTGATTATTACAGCTGTTTGATGCTGTATTGAAATAAAATTACTCATTTTATGGAAGGAAAGTTTCCAATGATCAATGTGTTTCCTGTGAATTAGGAGAAAAGAAGATCCTTAACATTTTCAAATAATTAAAAATGAAAGTGTTTTTTTTTTTGAGTGGGTGGGGAAAGACTTGAAAAGGTTAATGGTTCAAGGTGACATGATCTCCAGAAACATAGAACCTTATAATAAGATAAAATTAATTATAAGAAATCCAAATGAAGGGTTCCCAGATGATATGTCCACAGTCTTTATGTCCACTTTCTTTATGTCCACTCTTTTATGTCCACAGCCTATATGTCCACTGCCCTTATGTCCAGAGTCTTTACGTCCACCATAATATATGTCCACAGTCTTTATGTCCACTGCCTTTATGTCCACTCTTATATGTCCACAGCCTTTTCGTCCACTGCCTTTATGTCCACTTTTGTTTATGTCCACAGCCTTTTTGTCCACTGCCTTAATATCCACTGTTATATATGTCCACAGCCTTTTCGTCCACTGTTTTTTTTGTCCACTTTTGTATATGTCCACAGCCTTTTCGTCCACTGTTTTCTTTGTCCACTTTTGCATATGTCCACAGAGATTTTCTTTCGAAGTATGAAAAATATGAAGGGCAAACCTGAAGATGGAGGAGAGTTTGAAGGAGAGGGAGTAATCCGAAGGAAACACTGCGGACATCGGTATCGATCGACTAGGAATTTTATAACAATTACGAATATAAGGCGAAAAAATTGAAAATGGAGGGGTGCAGAAGGAGTGGGAGGGAAAAGGAGGTGCGGAAGCAATCCGAAGGAAACACTGCGGACATTGGTGTCTATCGACTAGGAATTTTATAACAATTACGAATATGAAGCTAAGAAATGAAAATGGAGGGGGTGTAGTAGGAGGGGGAGGGAAAAGGAGGTGCGGAAGGAATCCGAAGGAAACACTGCGGACATTGGTATCGATCGACTAGGAATTTTATAACAATTACGAATATGAAACTAAAAATTGAAAATGGAGGGGGTGCAGTAGGAGGGTGAGGGAAAAGGAGGTGCGGAAGGAATACGAAGGAAACACTGCGGGCATTGGTATCGATTGACTGGGAATTTTATAGCAATTACGAAGATGTAGCGAAGAATTGAAAATGGAGGGGGAGGGAAAAGGAGGTTCGGAAGGAATCCGAATTTTCTTTGCTCTAAAATTTATCTGATGTTTCACATTCATGTGAATGTCTCCTTTGGTAAGAAGGCTTTCTGGCAGCTAACTTCTTAATCGTATCCATGCTCATTCTTGGGGAAAAGTGATTGAATTTTCTAGCATTTCATAATTCTCATTATTAGTTAGACAAATGAAAAGTAGTTCAGTATTTTATCTTGTAGTTTATCTCAAGCAAGGGATGGCCAATGCTTCATTATAAATGTTTGATAAAATAGTCGACTTAGAACTGTTCTGGGTCAACATCGATCACAGCACCAATTTGTCAAGTGGGAGAGTGACGAACTATGTCAATATTCCTAAATTATTCCTAAGGAACAATTTTCAAATGTTGCAATATAAGCATATCACCCTTTTAAGATGGAACCGGCTAAAGTTTAGTATAGGTGACGTCCCTGTGGCGATGACTCAATCTCCATACTTCCTGACTGTTGCTCAACTATCAACCCGTATTATGTTTGCTCTGCTTTGGGCACCGTATCTCTGGGATGGGGAGGGAGATATGGTTCCAGTCATGGTGACGAAGCTAAGCAATTGTTTGATAATTCAGCCATTTGAAAACTGCTATGCGTAAAGAACGTCTATGATTCACGTGCTACGAGAAATATTTTGAAATTATATACGTCTACCAAAAATTCCATTTGGGAAGTTAGTTCCCTCTGGGCACCTAAAGGTTATGGTGCCCCGGTGAACGCTGATTTTCGCTTAACGCGGAGATCTCAGGAACGCATCCCCCACGTTAAGCGGGGCTCACCTATATATATATCATCTAGAACTGGTTTTAAAGAAAGAAAAGAAAAAATTGAGACTTTCTGAAAGTTGCAGTTGATGTTATAACGTTCTGTACAACTAATAACCTTGTTTTAAGAGGTTCATCTTCATCTCATGAAATCGGTTCTTTAAACAGTTGTTCATATTGGAAGCATGAAGAAAGGTCTTGCAACTTTAATGTATTTTTTTCCTGATGTTCAAAATGAAATGATCAATTTACTGTATTCAAAAGTGAGATAAGAAATTATTTCTCAGGTAAAGAAGTCCAAATACTATTCACTGTTGTTTGACTGTACACTGGACGTATTGCATAAGGAGCAAATGACACAGATTAAACGATACGTCAAGATCGATGAAGATTGCAATATCGAAGAAAGTTTTATTGACTTCATCGTTTCAAAAATAAAACTGAAGAAATAGTTCTAAAAGATGGCTTAGATTTTAAGGACTGTAGAGACCAATGCTATGATAATGGAGAGAATATAGCTGGTAAATATAATGGCGTTCAGGCATGATTATTAGAAAAAAAATGAGCTTGTGAAATTTGTTCCATGTTGTACTCATTCCCTAAATCTTGTGGGGGTTCATGCTGCGAGTGTCACACAAACAATGGTTACTTTCTTTGGAACAATATAGTGTTTTTTCATATTCTTTTCAGGATCAACAATGAGATGGAATAGTTTAATGACCGTATTGAAAATTAAATTCTACCTCTTTTACCCCCAAAATTCTTCACATAGCCGATAAAGGTTTCAGGTTAAACATATTGGAAAAAATGGAAATTTAAATGAGAAACACAACCCTGATTTTCTTCTAGTCAACGAATACCAATTCCTTTCCTATTCCCCTTTTCTCATGTCAGTGCTTCCACCTCCTCCCACAATCACAACCCCTCCTTCCTCCCACCCCTCCCCATAAGTAATCTCGTAATTACTTGTTACTTGATGATGGTGATTATTCACCGAAACCGATAGTGTTTTGCAAAATTTGTGTGGAATCTGTAATAGTTTATTAAATTGTTTTATTATACGAATTATTCGTACTAATAATTCATCCCATCCTTTTATGATGGAATTCCACGAAGTCTCAGCCTTATCTATTAGTTTTAAATCATAAAATATCTAGGTAGAGGAAAATAAAGTGGATTAATGGGCCTTACCAAAAAATTTTCTTTTCAACCCATGCAAACAAAATACATAATGGCATGTTTGGAAATTTCTCGAATTTCTATTGCCAAAACTATTAGTTTTAATTAAGAGCTCTTGCTGACATTTCTGTGGCAATCATAGTATTTTCTCCAAAAAAGTTTTCAAGCAGAACTTAACAGATTATGGAGAGGAAAACATGGTTTCCCAATTGTCTGCACAAACAATCTTATAGCAAACAGTGTTAGCGATAGTGTTAGATTTACTCGGGAAAGGTTGGGTACCTCATTTATTAAAAATTAATTAAGAAATAATAAAACAGAAATGATATTTTTTTAGGTTAGGGAGGTGCTGCTACATGGTTTATTATGTTAATTGGGATAATTTAGTTATTTTCTATGATGAATCATTTAAAAATTCAAGTTAAAGTTCATGTTATATTTGAAGTCACACATCTTGTTAATGTCTTAAATTGAGAAATTTTAAAAATTAATCAACAGGGATTTCTGGGAGGTGCTTGAATCTTTGCCATTGGATCTCCAAAAGAAGTTTCTTCATTTTACCACTGGGAGTGACCGTGTTCCTGTAGGTGGGATGTCTGAAATGCCTTTCAAAATCACAAAACTTCCCCCAATTCCCAATCGAGGTTTCAACAGAATGAGAAGACGGATTGGGGGAACCAGGGGAAACAAGCAAAGCGAGGCGTGGGAATCTGATGAGCAAGAAGAACAACTCCCTGAAGCTCATACATGTTTTAACCAGCTTGTTTTACCCCCTTATCACAACCAAGAAACACTGAGACAGAAACTGATCATAGCAATCTCTAATGCAGAAGGATTTGGATTGGAGTGACTGGGAGCATATTTTCATCTGCTTGCTGCAAAAGTTATTTCATTCTTGCCAGTTTTTAAAAAGACACTTGAGCTTATAGTAAAACATACAAATCCAATCTCAGTTAAATGAGAAGCAAAATTTATGAATCATTGTTCTGAATTATTTTAATATGTTTACATATACTATGTTGAAAATCATGTGTGCAATTTGAAGATTTATAAAATAAAGATTTTCTATTTGAGAAATGCGTAGACATTTCATTTACTTAATCACCTACATTCAAGTAAAAACAAATGCTAGCATAATAGTCATATGAAATGGTAACATAAAGATATTACTTAATAACTAGTAGAATTGCCCTTTAAATATGGCGGGGATAAATAGTGTGCTTTATCATCGGGAAATGTGCATGTGTAAACATGATTATTTCATGTGAAAATATTCATTTTAGATTTTCAAAACATTCTCACTATATTACTGTCAAGTACATACTTCAATTTTTAGTAAATCTCAAGAAATGGTTTTCGAAAAAGCTATTTACATTTCACCATGACTGAAACACACATCATTTACACAAATTCCTACTTTGTTCAAGATTTTTTCCTTAGGATTTAAACATTGTTTCTCTTAGTTCAAGAATCAGCTATTTACATCCTGGTTGCTATCAGAAAAACAATTTATGATTATCCCTTTTTTAATTGTTGAAATTTACTGCTCATATGAAGAAATAAATTCCGAATGGCTTTATTTGAAAACACATAAAGTTAAAACATTCCATAACATATCTATTTATAGGAATGCAGTGTCAAATATGTTACTGAATTTAAAATTGTAAACAAAACAAAGTAAATATGCACTCATTGTCAGTTCCATATAGTTTCAAATCCTTAAGTTTTCCAAGCATAACTCCGTGCATCTTATTTACGGCGAAAATCGTTCTCGAGTACAATCATTATGTTCTCCTTCATAATCCTGATATATTGGGACTTTGTATACGTGATTTTAATTTAATATGATTCGAATGAAATCAAAATTATTATACTTACTAATAAATAAAATGAACTTCCGTATACTCTGTAGCTAGATTTATAACCTAAAACCTTTTTCTTAGTTCCTTAAATAGTTCTACGTTCGAATTCCGTTTTCTATTTCATTGATGCTTTAAAAGGATTTACTCAAGGATTGTGCTTTTACCTTCTTTCCAGTACTTAAATTTAGCTTTCATTGTAAACTATTAAATAAAGCCAGTGTTAAAATTTATTAATTAATTAGCTGAAGTTCCCGTTGAATTTCAACGGATTTAGTGAATCTAATACTTCAACCGTGTTACATGTAAACATCGCAAGAATAACATAGTTCACAGTTAATTTTGAATTCTTAAAAGACATCCGATAAAGTAACGATAAATTCCTACAGCTTAGAATGCTGAACGGAGATGTAGCGCGCGTTAATGGTGATTTTCCTGGAATGGTTTCAGTAAACATGCATTTCGCGAATGTTCTTTCGTTCAATTAAATCGGCGCCACGAAATTTTATTTGAAGCGCCGCCAACCCAGAATGCACTAGAAACATTGGTCACGTGAGGAAAGGGGCGTGTTGGCGTAATGCGTTATTGAATTTTAAGGTAAGATTTTCGTAGCTTATTTTCGTTCACGGTCTTGAAACATTGAATTTGACTGTAATATGATGGCATTTCTGAGAGATATTCTTCACTATTAATATTTCTTTGTGTTGTTTTTCATGCAGGTAGAAAACTGTTTCATCCGAAGCCATGCCGTTCGAATTTCCATTTGTAGGTGAGCATGTATTTCGTAATTTAATATCCATAATCGCAGTTAGTAACAGCATTAGTTGATTCAATTACTATTGTTAATATAATATTTCTGTATTATATATTATTTATGTTATTATTAATTTGTGAAGAAAGAATCATTTTGGCAAACGTTTGATGACATTTAAAAATATTTTCAAAATAATTGATTACATAGAGACATAATCGCCTAAGATGAATATCAATGGGGTCATAGAATAAGCTTTTGTTAGTATTAATTTAGAGTGGCAATTATTTCAAATTGATGCAACACCACATCTCTTTACTGAGTCAGATTTTCCCCAACTTTTTAATCGCACATTTTTTCTACTGCGTAAGAAGTGAAATATTCGTAGTCTTGAGCACTTTTTAAATTGTAACACATTTATCTTTGAATTATAAATATTAATTATGTATTTATTTTGATATCAATTTTCGTAATCAATAAATAACCAAGTGTTTTGGAACTAAAAATTGTAGTTTAACTGACCAACTTAGTAACAATGTTATTAAAGATGTATAAAAAATAATTTTACTTAATTTCTTCTTTAAAAATTTTCAAATTAAAGGGCAACATGCGTTTTTAGAAATTTAATTCTGTAAAATTATGCAATGATTTAACATGAGGGATGTAAGAATACCACTAATTGTAAGTGCCTTAATGCAATGGTTTCATAACTGTTGGGTGCATTCTTAAGGGGGCATGGTTCAGCTGGTAGGTGAGGGCATAAAACATTTGAATTATATTTACAATCTGTTTAATAATCATAATATTGAGACCTGGAATGTGCAGCAGTCAAATTCGAAATCTCATATTGTTAGAATTTATGACCGTTTTATTTTGATGGTTATATTCATGGAAATTGTATATCCAACAGATATAGTCAATGAACTATGTCTGAACATAGTAGAGAGGAGGTAAGAAGGGGCAAGGTATTGTTATGTTTGCCCTAATTTCAGCATGACATTGTGTTGTACTAAATTTTTGATTTGTTTCTTTTGTTGTTTCAGAAGCATGGTTCCAAGAAATATATACCAGGCCATTGTGAACGTGATCTACCAAACTGCTAAATTGCTGGACCTGACATCTTTTGTGATACCAAAGGATACTAGGTGTGAGTGGCATCAATTTTTGTTACAAAGTAGAATGAATGAGCTTCCCACTTTACATGTTGTATTTATCAGGTTGAATCTCATGTGTGATGGTTACATCTTGCAAGGTGTCAACTAATGTTCCAATGTTTCTTTTTGATCTATTTATTCATGCAGAAGCAATAGGAATTGGAATGTAAAACAACAATCAAACACCTAGCTTGAACAATCTTTAACTCTAAAATTCACCTCTGATATTGTTATTACCATTTTGATTTCCTTTAGCATGTTGTTAAATAGTTCTGGAATAATGATTTTTAATTGATTTTAACATTTACGTTGACATCTATCTTAATTTATTGTCATTTTAATTTCTTAAAAATCTTTTAGTCTTAACATCAAAAAATAAAATTTTCACAAAATCAGAACGAATCCATTACTATTCCATACAGTGTGTTGTATAATATAATACGAATATATTTTGTTCTATTAGGTATATTATAAAATGTACTTGTCTAATAACCATGTTTTTACTTTGGACTTTACCTCATTCATTGTCCTTAGTTGTCTAATTTTGCGTGGTAATTCATTAATAAAAGTAGTTTCTAATACCTATATCTGGGCTTTACCTTTCTTTGTATAATATTTTGGTATTTCATATATCACCATATCTCATAGGGTTATGCTTGTTTCATATGTTTTCCTTTTCTAGTTTTTGTTAGTGAAATAATTATCAATGATTATTACATACTTAAATAGATTATCATCAATTGGCAGTACATTTATTGTTTGAAATGGCTCATCATTAAATGCCCCATTTTTACTATTATTCCTGTAAAGTATTATTTTTTCTATAAGCCTAGCTCGACTTGATTTTAATAACTGGATACACATTTTCCCAGCAGAACCCCATACAGATACGCAATACCTCAACAGATTCTCAACGAGAGAAAAATACATAATTCTCATCACATGAATTGGAACAATATATTTAACATGATGAAATAGATAAGAAACATTCTGTAACTTAGAATTCAGATTTTTAATATGTGAATTAAATCTAAAATTTTCATCAATAACTGTACCTAAATACGTATATATTCATTTACCTGATCCAAAGTTTTACAAGCACAGGCTGTCAATTTTTTATACATACAATCATGGTTATGAATAACTATATTGATATTTACACGATCACAAGTTTTTTTCATAAAATACATTAACTTTGTTTTCTTTTCTTTAACTTATGATCATGCATCCACATCAATATATTATTTAGATCAGTTTGCATGTGTTTTTTAGCTTCAATAACATTCTTATGAGGGGCTATTAAAACTGTATCATCTGCATATAAAAGTATTTTATAATGTTTTACCACATAAAACATTTAATTTACATATAAAATGAAGAGAATGGGACCAAGTACAGTCATGCCTTGTTTAGAGCAAAGGATATGTTCCGGACAGTCTTTGCGCTAAACAAACTGATTATAACATGTACTTAGTAGTGATCAGTTCGCGAAATTGCAAGGTTCGCTGTTTCTTTGTTTATTTATTTAATATTAATTATTAAAAATCAATATTAATACAATTTTAAATCTTTTGCGGCGGTGCTCGCATTTATGTATAGATCGCTAGGTTCTGCGAGTTATCATTTTCGTCACTGCAGCGCTAAAATCTACGCGTAAATTACTTATTGTATGTATGTTGGGGGGGTATTCACCATTTTCAATAATTGCTTGAAATTCGTCAGGAAACTTTATATCTGCATCCAGGACCACCGAGATCCAGAATGGGCCCAGGGGAAAACAACCTTCAGTCTTACCTGAATGCTTCAAATATGCACAGACAACTTCTCTAATGTCAGTTGCTGTAAGAGGAACATGCCACTTGGAACACAAAATTAATCTCTCCACCTGTCTCTCCTCTTCTGCTTTGGTGAGAGCTGTTTGTCCCCCATGCTCTTGCTATACTTGCCTTTTACATTATCACAAGTAGATGTGAAAGGCACACCATACTTCTCAGATGCTTTTCTTATTGTAATAACTCCTTTCTTAACCTCTTCCACAGCTTTCCGCAAATTTTCCTCACTGTATTTATGTCTCATGTTTGGTCCTAGCTGCCTTAGGTATTTTCGTGGCATGATCAGTATCATCTCTGAATAAGCAAAAAAATCTTTTAAAATCTGTAAAAAATTCAAAACGTGAAGTATTAATCTGAAAATTAGGTTGGAGTTCGCAAATAAAACTTACTTTAATGTAGCGATGTTACAAGGGGTCTCTGATGAAATCAGTAGTCCCGCCAATAGAACGTAAACAATACTTCTAATTTTTAGCAAAACCAGACAACGTGTATCTCAATTCACGATGACTTACTCTGACAAAACTAGGATATTAACTACATTACATCTGGTCTGTAGTCTTACATCACATCTGGAAAATGATATTAGACGTAGTTTCCAAGTGGTCTCTAGGTGGCAGAACCATGCAGGTAAGCAAGTGCATAGATGATCGTTTTCACTCCGTCTGATTGATATCGCCCTGGTTTACAGAACTTTCTGACATCCATTCTTTCTTAGCTTGAATTAATTTCCTAGGTTTAACTTTTGTGCACTGCTTGTAAGATGCACATAAGTCCCCTTCTATTGTTTCAGTCATATTGCACACTTGGATTTTCAATCTCCAGTACAGTTTCCCAATTCTTATTTTTTATCAGGTTATTAATTTTTCCCTTATTTATACAAGAATAACTCTTCTGTATATCCCTTTAGCTTTATTTTTTCTTTTCAAGTTTGATAGATCTACTGCTATTTCATAATGATCTGAGATGTTAGATTTTATAATTATACCCACAGTATTAAATAATTTGTCTTTATAATAAATATGATCTATACAAGATTTATCCAATCTTCCATCACAGACACACTCCCTTGTATAGTCATGTATTACTTGACTAAACCCTCGTGCAGCCAAGGCATCCTGATATTTAAGACTGTATTTCGTCCTTGTCTTTCACATTTATATTTACATCACCCACCATAATCATTTCTTTGTTACAGAACTTTCCTAACACAATACTTAATTCATGCATAAATAATATCTTACTATGTTTTGGTGTTCTTTATACACACAAAATAATTATATCACTATTATCTATTGTGACATTTAAACATTTTGACACAAAATAGGTTGTGTTAATTAACACATCCTTGCATTTTATTTCATCATTTACATAAATTATAATACCATCATCCCTGTGACCTTCTCTTAACTTAAAAAACGTATTAAACCTTGGTATTTTATATAATTGTTATTCAAATTGTGTTATATTTACCTCCATTAATACAATTATTCCTAATTTATTTATAATAACATTAATATTTAACAAAACTTCTGTCCAATGTTTCCTTAAAGATCTAATGTTTAAATGGTACAAAAGAGTAGAAAGTTACTGAGTTATATGTCTTACACTTTATTTTCTCAACCTTTAGCAGATTAATCAAATCCATATCAAAACTATAAACAATAAGCAAGTAGAAGGGATATACATTTAAATTATTTTGTTCAATTCCTTCTCATTTAGGATTTTTTAATTTGGGAATTTTCATCCTTTTTGATATTTTTTCGGCTTTATACCAAACAAATTTATAACCTAATAGCTTTACTGCTTGCCTTTCAAAGCAACATACTGTAATACCCAGTTAGATGATCGTTAAAGTAAATATTAGCATTATACCTTTTATTTCTTTCTGCTGCAAACCAACTTTCTTAGCCGTTATTTTCTTCTTAATATCTTTGGATTTAAATCTTATAATAACGTTAGTATTTTTGTTTTGCCGATTTCTATTTACTATATAAATATCATCTACAACATCAGAAGAGATGTTCTTCTGTAACCACACTAACTAACTCACATACATTAACTTTTAAATTGTCTATAGTTGTGTTTTCACTTTTCAAACCAACAATTTCCATATTATTAGCCAGTTCTTTTTGCTCTAGGATATTCATTCGTGTTGTGAACTCCTCAATCACTTTATCCTAATTTTAATTCTTGTTTCAAATCAGCTACAACATCTTTGAAACACTTGATGTCATCATAAATTTTTTTCACATCTACCTTAAGTACATCATAATCATCACTGAAGT
Organism: Uropetala carovei; assembly: GCA_036926305.1. Lineage (NCBI taxonomy): Eukaryota > Metazoa > Arthropoda > Insecta > Odonata > Petaluridae > Uropetala > Uropetala carovei. Next base: position 1,488,528 of record JAXCHB010000150.1, read on the forward strand.
ACTTTATAGCTTTTTTAAGATCTTTTATTTCAGCCACTAATTCTTTTATTTCGGAGGAGTAATCATTGTTACTATTACTCATGCTAGCCACTTCAATGTCTGTACCAGGTTCCTCTTGATTCCGGCAGTCAGCACACCAGTCTTCCTTCTTTCTGGCTGACTTACTTTTCCAGGTACTCTCTGATACATGTGCACATGCAAAGTGCATATTTTCATCACAACCACAACATTTCACACATTACCCGTCCTTTGGGAGTTGTTTAAGGCACTTCTTGCATACAACCATTTAAAAGCAGTGGTATGAGATTATTAAATACCCAGATTTTAAGTATTCTGCACTTATTATAGTAAGGAACTTCAAAAAGTGCTATTACTTGCTAACACTCACACAACGGGATGAGATTATTACATACCTAGTATATAATGATTCAGCACTTATTATCACAAAAAAACTTTTTAAAAATGCTAATAAAGGTGAGATATAATAAAACAGATGCCATTCAGTGGACATCAATATATAAGTATGTAAATACAGTGAAAACCGGTTAACACCTAATGATAGGGACCAGCACAATCATTTCGTGTTATCCAAATTTCGAGTTAACCGAATACCATGTTAATAGTTTTAATTGTAAAATTTTCATTTATCAAATATGGAATGAGGCTCGTAGGCAAATCCATGATACTTATCAATAATATGATGTAATACATAGCTGAAGATATTATCACAATCATGGGGAAAGTCTATCTCAAATAATTTTGCATGTATTTATTTTTGTGGGACCAAAAAATAATTTCGTGTAAACCATTTTGCATTAACGAATGGATATATACTGAAAGTTATAGGCACTGGAACAGATCGAGCACTTTTTTCGTGTTAACTGATATTTCGTTTTAAGCGTTTCATGTTAAGTGGTTTCCACTGTATATTGTTTCCAGAGTGTGGATGTTGTCATGATTGAGTATGGAGGCAGAATTAACAGCAGCTGATGTTTAAGGTGGATTCAGAAAAAATAGTTAAGGGGAGTGATGGCAACCAAAATTTTTAACAACGGGTTTGTTTTAAAATACATTTTTATAATTATTTGTTACATTCATATAATTATTTTAAAAGGAATTTATTGAGAAAATTAAAAAGAAAAAATCAATTTTCCATTCAATTTATTTCTGTTTTAAATGTAATTTTTTAAAAAAACTTCACGAAGCAATATCATTTTCCGAATATTTTTTTGCTACGGATTTTCTAATTCTTGCATCAACTGCTGTATGATGATCTTATCATAGTCACTTTTTAATGAAGTGTGGCATCCCATTCTCAAGTTGATGGTCCAAACAAAGATATAGTCATTACATCGGCGATATTTTCTACAAGAAGTAAATTTCTTTTTTCAGTAGCATATTATTCATGAGACTAAATGCTATTTCAGCTTCTGGTGAACTGACAGCAATCACTTTCATAATTTTTTTTAGCTTTTTTGATGCTTTGAGGAATTTTGCTGTAAGTGTTATCTTTAACTTTATCTTACAATTAGCTTAAGGGCATTAGAAATTTATAAAGATTAACTATTATATGGAATTGTCATTTTTTTAAACAGGAAGGTATTCAGCCCTGTCAGGGCCGGTGATACTGTTAATAATCCTCCATGCTTCTTTGGAATTATTTGGAGCATTTGCAATCCTTGCATCATTTGGTAGTTTTATTAGATTTCTGTATTGATTATTTTTGGTGGAATATTGCTGATGGGTTACTAAGTTGCCAGAATATTTAATGTTATAGGATAAAATTTTGATATGATGAGACATAGTTAAGGTGACCAGACATCCTGCTTTTTTTTAACTCTTCCATCAAGATTGACACCAGTATATTACAAGGGTTCATTGAGGAGTACAAAAGAAAACAGTTTTGATTAACCTAAAAAACTTTAAGATTTAGTTGTAAACATTCTTACATGAAATGTTTGTTAAATCTTGGATGCATAATTTTATTATGTTACATGAATGACTATATATAGTTTTCTGACATTCAACTGCTTAAATGCAAATGCAGTTCCAAAGGCTAGATAGCATAAGTTGAGAGTTTGAATTAGGCTTTTTCAGAGGGGTAATTTAATTTTCTGCGCTGGTGAATAATTTATTTGCATTCGAGAATTATTTCCGTCGGCCCTGAATTATTGTTTCAGGTGCGAAATTAATTAGTAATTAATTTTTCACACATGATTTTTTTTGTGCCAGTGTATTAATTATTTATGGCTATTTACTTATTCAGTTGTGGATACTTTTCACGTTGGAAAATATTTTTTTGTCGTAAGTCAATTTTTTGATTTCGCGATTTTTTTTAAGCGCTGAACGTTTTTTTCGCCGGCGAATTATTTTTATTCGGCGTTAATCAATTTTTCAATTTTCTCTCTGCCGAATTTATCTTGTGAATTTATTTTAAATTTTCCCTCGCATCTCGTTATTTTGCAGGGGAATTTATAAGTACATAATAAGAAAAATAATAATTAGGAAAATGGGCGCCGAGTGCGAGATGAGCGTAGTGGGCGGCTTTCTTTTCGGAGACGACTTTTTCTATGGCGTCCTTACTTTTTTCGGTTTCGACTTATTTTACTCGGCGGCGATTTTTCTAGGCGGTTTCCTCGTCCGCGACTTTTTTTCGGCTGCGATTTACATTTAGATTTCCCTTTTTCCCGTTGCAAATATTTTTCGGTTGCGATTTTTTTCTGTCGGCAAAATTTGCTAATTTCTTTCCGGTGGCGAATATTATTTTCCGACTACGAATATTGTTTCTTATTGCGATTTTCTCGGCGACGACTTTTTCTCGCCCTCGACTATTTCTTTCGGCGTCAAGTTTTTTCTCCCCTGCGACTTATTTTCTCGATTGCTACCTTTTTCCTTAATCGGCTAGTTTTTTCTCGTCGGCGTCTATTTTTTTCCTTTCCTTTCTTTTGGCTGCGACCAATTTTTTTAGGTTATGCATTTTCTCCGATTGCAAATATTTTTCGATTGCAATTTTCATTTCCTTGGTTTAAATTGTCTAATTTCTTTCCGATGGCGAAAATGCTTTTCCGGTAACGATTCTTTTTCTGCGGCAGACTTTTTTTTTCTGCGGGGAACTTTTTTCCGTTCTTCGACTTTCTTCTCCGCTGTATTTGTTTTTCTCAGCAGCGACTATTTTTTCGGCGTCGACTTTTTTTGCGTAGAATTTTTTCCTCGGCGATGGATTTTCCTCGTATGTCATACATACTCTGCCGTGAAATTTAAAAAAGTTGTCAGAAAAATAACTAATAAAGAAAACGGAAGCAAAACCCGCCCAGAGGCCGAACAACACCACAATGGGAAAGTGCTTCCCCAAACAATGCAAAGAAGAAGCGGATTCGACCACGGCGGCGGATCGACAGAGTGAAAAAATACCTTGTACTCTGGGCGGGGGGAACTTCACAGTGTTCACGCAAGGTAATTTTTTCACTCCGGCCGGCCCATCGGCGAACGGTCAGCCGCCGGGATCGAACCCGCTTCCTCAGCATTGAGGGGAAGTACGCCGCCTTCCCCACTGTGCTATCGAGACGACGAAGAAATGTAGGAAGTTTAAGCTATTTCCCTTTCGGCAGGCATTCGGAGGGGAGTGGATAGAAGAGGGGAGGGAGGTAGAGGGAAGAGAGGGGAGGTTCCCCCTGGAGTAGGTGAAAGAGGGGAAATGAAAGGGAGTTGGTATGGTAAGCGGGAGTCGTTCGATTCCGATAAGAAAATTGCAGTTTCTCATGACGTATAAGCAACAGAATTTCCTTCGTAAATGTAGGTGACTATAATATCACTGCTTCGCATCTCTTATCGAATAGTTCTGTATTAGAGCGTTATTCTCGTGTTGTTTATAGGTAATGGCGTCCACATAGTCATTTCTGGCAAAGAAATTTGACGTTTGCATTATAAGAAACCGGGATAATGTATTTTTTGCGTGGTTGAAGATTCTCAGATACGCGTTTTTGGTATGATGATCTGTTTTATGTAACGGTAACGATTTTTTCAAGAATTTTATTCATTTTTTTGCACGGTTTTTGATTTGTTAATAATTCATCACATTAAACTTAGGTGCTATTTTAAGTCATGCTTGACTTGCCGCTGCTTTTTGATCACATGCAAATTCTTGACACAAAACTACCATTTCACTGTATATAATTGATTAATTTTCGTTGAACTACTTCGGAGATAGAATTGGTATATTTCACAATGTCCTTGTGCATTCTCATAATGGCTTCGTAAACCTGTTAGGTCTTTCGGAAGCGTGTTTACGCTGTTGCACGATTGTATCTTCTCTTTGAAATGCCTTTCAGACTACGTTCGCTTTACCATCATTCTCGAATACCGACCGGCCAATATGCTTTAAGTTTCAGAAAAAAAGATCGATAATCTGAATTTAACTGTTCGTGTATGTGAATAATCGATGTCCTTCCTTTCTAGGATTTTCCGGAGTTAGAATTCTCGAAAAATACCAATATCGAGTTGTGAAATAGCGTCTATCGAAATGCAGTCAGTCTGAACGTCTGAAAGATTTCTTGCGGCTACTTTTTTTCGACAGCTGAATGTGTCTTTCGGCGGCTAAATATTTTTTTCGACGTCTAATGTGTTTTTCGGCGGGTAAATATTATTTCGGCGTCAACTTTTTAGAGGTGTATACTTTTTTTCGGCCTACTTTTTTTTCAGTGGCTAAGTATCTAAGCATTTATTTCGGCGACTAAGTATTTTTTTCGGCGGCTGAGTAATTTTTCCGGCGGCTACATTTTTTTTTCGTTGGCTAAATTCTTTTTAGGCTGTTAAATATTTTTGGCGGTTAGTTTTATTCGGTGTCTATTTTTTTGCGGCGGCTAAATATTTTTTTCGACGGCTACATTTTTTTTCGGTGGCTAAATTCTTTTTATGCGGTTAAGTATTTTTTCGGCGCCTACTTTTATTAGTTGTCTACTTTTTTTCGATCTACTTTATTTTCGCTGGCTAAGCATTTTTTCGGCGATTAAATAATTTTTTCAGCGGCTAAGTATTTTTTTCGGGGGCTAAATATGTTTTTGGCAGCTAAATATATTTATCGGCTTTCTCGGCGACTAAATATATTTTTCGAATATTGTTTTTGACGGCGAAATATTTTTTTGTGGCGACTAAATATATTTTTCGTCGGCTAAATATCGCATTTTCCTAATGCGATTTTTCTGCAGGTTAATTTTTTCCAAAGTCGTATTGCTTTTCGGAGGCAAATTTTTCAGATAGAAATGTTTTCCGCGTCCTAAGATTTCTTTTAGATGGCTAATTTTTGGAGTCTTTTGTGAAGAGGAAGCATTTTTCACAAGGCGAATTTTTTATTCCGAAGGTGAATTTTTTGCAATAGCGAATTTCTTTCCTATTTCGCATTCTTTTCCGAGGGAGGACTGTTTTCTGATAGATGTTTTTTCAGATTGCTAATTTTTTGCGAAGGATATATTTTCTTATGGCGAATTTTTTCCGTTGTCAGACGTTTTCCAAGTGTCGGTTTTTCCTGGGGCTACTTTTTTTCAGCGCATGCTTTTTCGGCGACTATATGTTAATTATTTTTTTGGCAGCTAATATTTTTTTCGGCGGCTAAATATTTTTTCAGCGACTTAAATTATTTTTTTGGTTACTAAATATTAATTTTTTTTTCTGCGGCTAAATAATTTTTCGGCGGCTACATATTTTTCCGCCGGCTCAATATATTTTTTCGGCGGCTCAGTTATTTTCACCGCGACTAAAAATTTTTTTCGGCGAATTTTTTTCCCTGCGGTGATTTTCTAATTACGAGTTTTTTCTGATATTGAACTTTTTCATGTGTCGGTTTTTTCCTGTGGCGAATTTTATTAGATCTTGTTTTTTCTCCGATTTAAGATATTTTGCGATTTCGATTTCTTCTTTATTTACTTCTTTTCTCTGCGGTTATTTCATTCCGCAGCTCCATTTTTCCGGTAGCTTTTAATGTTTCCACTGGCTAACATTTTTTTGGTAGCAAACGTTTCTTTCCTGCTGCGAGTTTTTTTTCGGCGGCAAGATATTATTTTTGCGGCGGCAAAATATTTTGTTTGCGGCGAGTTTATTTTTCGGAGGCTAAATTTATTTCTCTGACGTCTTTTTTCACCGGATAAATATTTTTTCTGTGGCGAGTTTTTATTTCAGCAGCTAAATATTTTTTTTCTACGGCGCGCTTTTTTCGGAGGTTAATATTTTTTTTCTGCGCCGAGTTTTTTTTTCGGCCGCAAAATATATTTTTTCTGCGACGATTTCTTTTTCGGCGGCAATATTTTTACAGTTTTCCGATTGCCTTCGTGTAACCGCAATAAAATTTTAAAAGCTGAAGTCAAGTATCTAATTAAGTAAACGGAAGCTAAATATTTTTTTCGGCGGCTACATTTTCTTTTCGACGGCTAATTTTTTTTAGGCGGCGAAATATTTTCTTGCGGCGACTAAATATTTTTTTCTACGGCTACATTATTTTCGGTGGCTAGATTCCTTTTAGGCGGTAAAATATTTTTCGGCGGCTACTTTTATTCGGGGTCTACTTTGCTTTCGGCGGCTATATATTTTTTCGGCGGATAAATATATTTTTCGGCGGCTAAATTCTTTTTAGGCGGCCAAATATTTTTTTCGGCGGTTAAATAATTTTTTTCGGCTGCTAAATTCTTTTTCGTCAAAAAAATATTTTTTCTCCGTCGCATTCTTTTCTGACTCGATTATTTTTTATGCGGTAATATATTTACAAATTTCCGATTTTGCTCTTGTAACCGCAATGAAATTAAAAAAAGTTTAAAGGAAAATAACTAATTAAGTAAACGGAAGCAAAACCCGCCCAGAGGCCGAGCGGCACCACAGTGGGCGAGGGCTGCCCCAAACAATACAAAGAAGCGGATTAAACCACTGCAGCAGAACCGACAGAATGAAAAAGTACCTTGTACTCTGAGCGGGGGGAACTTCACAGTGTTCGCGCAAGGTAGTTTTTTCACCCTGGCCTCTTAAGGCGGACTCTTTCTAATCCCCTTAGGCGGAGGTTTCCGCCAGACATCTGAGGGTGATTGTACTGGAGTAATCGCCCGTGGGCGAACGGTTCTGCTGCAGGGATCGAACCCGCTTCCTCAGTATTGGGGGGAAGTCACCTTCCCAACTGTGCTACCGAGACGACATAGAAAAGTAGGAAATAAGTTAAAGCCTTTCGGAGGGGAGTGGAGGGAAGAGAGGGGAGGCACAGTGGAGAGGGTAGGTAGGCTCCCCCATGTGCGGGGGAGGGGGCTGACGGGCTTCCCCCCCCACCCCCACCTCTACAGGTTCTTCCATAAGAACTTTAAACTCGGGAGTGTGTATTAATTAAATGCCTTGGTACTCAGCATATATGCTTTTTTCTTTCGTAAATTTTCTAATATTTCTCTCAGCAAATATATGATAACCATTATAAAGATATTTCTTGATTTGCGCGCGTTTACTAAACGCGAATCAAGGCGGGCTGTAGCAACAAGCGATCACCCCGTGTATTTTAGAAGCCCACAGTGAGCTCAACAAAGGCCACGATTCCATGGGACCAATTCGTTGTGGGCACTGCAAGCGCGTGTACCTTATATACCCACGTATAATACGCAGGGAGGTTTTTGGCACCATATTGTTTGATTTTTTTATGTACCCGCACATAGCACGCATATGTTTCTAGAATTCAGTTTCTGTCACGTGCTTATCATTCAACGGCAAAATTATTCGTTATATTGTCAGTATCATTGAGAAAGTTGATTAAAGAAAATATACTTACTTCAGTTCGTACTAACAATAAGTAATACAGCACTTCACTCAAGTCAGAATTAAAAATCTGTCATTTAAGAAAAGAGCTGTTACATTGTTTAGCGGTTTCCCAGTGTGAAAGCGACGGTAGAGTCACGGCAGAAAGGCTGTCATAAATGTCGGTGATCGAGTAAATGTTTTTCATCCGTTTTCCATTTGCACATTGTCGAAGTATGACTTTTTTCTCTCCTTGCACTCCCCTTATTCTCAATTCACTACAGTCGTCCCGTAAATCAACGGAATACTGACCGGAAGGCACCCAGCACCGAATAAGAAAAAGGTCACTTCAGTCATCCTTTGTTCTCCATGTTAAGGGGTAAAACGAAGCAACCTTGCATCCGTAATAGTTTCCAGATGGAGGGAGGGGACAATAGCCTGGGAACGACGCAAAGAGGGAATTTTGAGGAAAGACATTTCTAAGAAATTAAAAAGCCCTTTTGGGAAAGAAAGAATTTTTGAGGATTAGTTTCACTTCGAAACAACTTCAGTAGTGAGAGTGCGTCTGTTTTGTGTATCCTGAACGGCAGATAATTCGTTAGAAAACAACAGGTCAGTATAATTTACCGATATAATTAAATCCCAAATTACGATTTTCGCTCAGTGCATGACAATTCTAGATATTTCTCTTTTTTTTGAGGAGTGAAAACTTAGTTTCGGGAGTTTTTGTTACCATGAGTTTCTATTTTTTCATCCTAGTATTCGGAGTGTCCTGAAGTTCCAATTGGCGGCATTTAGTAAGTGAGGCCAATTATTTCACGATGTGCATATGTTTCCTATTCTCGATGTTATTAGTTAGAGATACATTAACGAAAAGCTGTAAGCCAACCTAGTTTTGTGTTCTCCATATCCCATTGCGGCTTAGTGCGAACTTTTTCATTAATGTAATTGTATTACTTTCATTTGGATTCTTGGAAATCGTATACAGTTTAACTGTTATACATCAGATCTCTGTTATTGCTATTTTTAAAAAACTTTGTTTTTTCACCCATAACAGAAATGGAAGAAAAACGAAAAAATGTGCGCATCTTGTTACACTTTTTCGTAAAAAACCAAAGACCGAGGTATACTCTGCAGAGGTGGAAGAAACAGTTCTTTTTGATTGTTAACTGGGTTCCAGTTGTTTGATTTGTCATTAACTTTTCCGTCGCTTGAAATTGAAAAGCTCAATCGCATTTCTTTTTTCTAGAGCGAGTACCAACCCTCTTTTCTCCCCTATATCCCGAGAGTCGGTACGTTTGTATCACAATTGACAACGTAACATGTTCAATAAATGTTTGGTGGAATAATCATATAGTTGAGCCGCCCCAAGAGAAAATCCTGGCTATGCGTCTGCGTGTGAGCAACAAATTCCTCCGTAAATGTCGGTGAGAATATCACTGCACGGCATCTCGTATCGTATAGTTCTCTTTTCTATATTAGAATGCTATTCTCGTGTCATTTATAAATACGACCACATAGTCATTTCTGGCAAAGAAATTTGACGCTGGACGATTCTCAGTTACGCGTTTTTCGTTTGTTGGTCAGCGTTGATCTATGTAGCGGTTAGATGGCAGATTTTTCCAAGCATTTTGTATTTGTTTGCACGCTTTTTCGTGTGTTAATATAACTCACATAGGTGTGACTAGGATACTCTGACTGACTTAGTGTCTTAATATGAGACACCTAGGTATTACTAGTATACTCTGACTGACTTAATGTCTTCATATACGACCCCTAGATATTACTACGATACTCTGACTGACTTAGTGTCTTAATATAAGACTCTGACTGACTTAGTGTCTTAATATAAGCCACCTAGGTATTGCTAGGATGCTCTGACTTAATGTCTTAATATAAGACATCTAGGTATTACTAGGATACTCTGACTGACTTAGTGTCTTAATATAAGACTCTGAAGACTTAGTCTCTTAATATAAGCCAGCTACGTATTACTAGGATACTCTGACTGATTTAGTGTCTAAATATAAGTATCTGACTCTCTTAGTGTCTTAATATAAGACACCTAGGTATTACTAGGATACTCTGACTGTCTTAATATAAGACACCTACATATTACTAGGATACTCTGAGTGACTTAGTATCTTAATATAAGTAACTGACTGACTTAGTATCTTAATATAAGACACTGACTGACTTAGTGTCGTAATATAAGATACCTAGGTATGACTAGGATACTCTGACTGACTTAATGTTTTTATATGACACCTAGGTATTACTAGGATACTCTGACTGACTTAGTTTTTTAATATAAGTCTCTTACTGACTTAGTGTCCTAATATAAGACACCTACATATTACTAGGATACTCTGACTGACTTAGTGTCTTAATATAAGACACCTACGTATAACTAGGATACTCTGACTTAATGTCTTAATAGAAGACACCTAGATATTACTAGGATACTCTGACTGACTTAGTGTCTTAATATAAGACACCTAGGTATTATTAGGATACCCCCGACTGACTTACTGTCATAATATAAGACATCTAGGTATTACTAGGATACCCCGACTACCTACCATATTTCAATCTCTAGCAAAAGCTTCCTCATGATCTATCACAGCCACGTTCTCTGGAAAGTGCTTTCATATTTCAGGTTTCTTACTGTCATTGACACATCAATCTCTACCAAAGGCTTCATCATGATCTATCACAGCCACATTCTCTGGAAGGTGCTTTCATGTCCTATCTGATAATGCAGTTCTCTATTAGTGTTCTTTGGAGTAACTGTACCTGTAACCTAGGCAATGCTACTTAGTAAAGCAATTACAATTTTTAAATAAGATTTAATCACAAGATTCTATACAGATTGACATTTATGTTAATATGTACATATTTTTAGTCAAACATCCAATTTCTTCTTTATGCAGGTGCAGAGATGAGTTGAACACTGACTGCAAATTCTGGTGTCTCAGAGCAGCATTATCCATCATTCCTGTAGCATCGGAATGGATATCCACAGTTTGAGAGCAGTCAATTAGGATTTATGCAGAGTATGTCTCTGAAACAAAGAATTCCCTGTTATTACTTCTAGACAATCACTACTGATGATTTGTACTTTTATTTTTCCTGTGTGGATGCCATGCCATCATACATGTGCATTATACATAATTAGTATAATGCCTGTTAAAATATCAACAGGAGAATTATTACTTTTATTTAAAATGGAATTCAACCTGGAAATCCGAGTCGACTAAAGCAAAGGATGAATGGAGATGCTTAAGCTGCAGAAATACAGCGAGGCCAGCTGATAATGGATACAACGGAGAAGATTCAAAGGCTGGTGTAACATTGAAAGAAATGTAAACCTAATTATGCATGAATTGAAAGGTATCAAAAAAGACTTTAATACACACACAAAGAAAATTTTATCTTTCCTTTGTGACTGGGTATGATGAAGTAAGGGAGACGCTATGCGTAAATCAAAATATTATTAAAGAAGTAAAGCAGGAGGTGGTCGATCTCCATAGGGAAAATGCAAACAAGGACAGAGTAATTGAAGGTCTCACCACTAAAGTTAATATCATGGAGTAAAAAGATTTAGGTTCTAACATAGTAATAGTTGGTCTGATTGAAAAAGGTGATAACCTTGGGATCACATCAAGAAACTTGTGAATGATCTAGGTTGTAAAAATTTTGATCCTTTTGACATTGTCAATTTGTGATTAATCAAAAGGACCAGGAGAAAAGCAAAAAAATTATCGTTAAATTAAGAAACAAGACAAGCTCTTTAAACAGCCTTATACAAAATGTATCATTTGCAAATCTTCTGTTCTATCATCTGAATGTTAGAAGTCTATCAAACAGTTGGGATGAAATTTTATACATTATTCAAGAACTATCATATTGCTCTCAATATTTGTTTGTATTGCTTACTGAGGTAAATGTGAATTCTAATAATATAGATTTATATAATATGGTGTATAACTTAAGGCAAAATAAGAGGGGTGGTAGCCAAATCCTTTACATTAAGGATGACATATTTTAATCAAAAAGTAATTACAATGAACTCTGCTGAAGTAATACCTTGCGAAATCAATATTAAGAGCATGCAAATTTTGCTAATTGGTATATATAGACCCCCATCATTAAATAAAAATGAATTTCTTGAGGAATTAAGGAGGCTCCACCGGAAATTCAAGATAATGTCAATTTCCTCATATTCACAGTAATGATAGAAGAAGGCATGCTCTATGACATGCTGCAGAGAAAAACATAGGTTGACGTATTTGTTTTTTCAATAAATGCATTTAAAAGTAAGGCAATTTACACAGCCGACATAGGCGAGCTACTCGTGCTGGACACGAAATTCGCCACTGAAATTCGTAAGTAAATGAGATATACACCAAAAACACAGCAAATATGCGCAAACATGAGAAGAATACAAATATATATTTAAATATATACCTTGACGTACTTATTTACGAGAAATTTAATAATATCAATAAATAAAATCGCCGCTTTGGGATAGTCAGCTATTTTACAATTTTAGACTTGGCAACATTGTAGCACTAGCAGACGGCTGCTTAGACGTTAAATATGGTTACTAGCCCGATACGGTTTTATTCGTAAATAATAATAGATTTCTCGTAAACAAAAACGTTAAAATGCATACATGTTTTTATTCTTCACATGTTTCCGCATAGTTGGTGTACACTTCATTTACCTGTAAGAAATCCTGTACTTTGTAACAAGAAAGGTATTATCTTACATTGACGGTGAAATGGACGTAATTTTTACATATTATATCTCAGCATGTAAAACTTAAACATCTAAATATTGCAAGAACATGATAGATGATTGTTTTAATAGGGGATTGTTTTATTCGTCAGATTAAACAAAACGAATAAGATCGGTACGTATTTACTTATTTAGATTAAGAAATTGTGGTACTGGTCGGTTCTCCCCCCGCAAATTGCATTTCTCATTATTATATGGTTTTAGCGCTAACAGTTTATATAATTAATCTTATTTAACGGGTTGGGTTTCCTTATCACTTTTAAGTGAAACAATTTTTCAAAACCACGAGGGTTTGAAAAATTATAGCACGTTTCAAGCAAGAAAGAACTACGACTATAAATTAAATAAAGGAATATAAAACAAAAAGAATATAAATAAATAACTATAGGTAAATATATATGAATCTATGTATAAATATATAAATAAGTAAATATAAATATTATATAACGAAATGTATAATTATCGCAAAATTAAAAACGCAACCGCAAACCGAACCACCCACGCCAAACACCAAAGTGAAAATCATGTCTTGGATGGCGTTGTTGCCGGAAATGCGTTATTGCGGCGTTGCCAAGTCGTTATTTCTTAAATGTAATCCTCATTATTCTCTATCTCTCACTTTGTTTACGAAATAGGTGGTACTTTATGATATCTCAGATATTAAGAATACTATTCTAAGAAAAACAACATGATATTTTCAATTATTCTTTGCACGTAAATTACATGTGGCAACAGTTTCACTTCGCCATGTCTCTAGTCAATGCAATCTTTTTCGTGACATTAAAAATATTAATAGACTTTTTATCCTACTCCAAAGCAAGCAATTATAGCAAATAACTTCCTTCAGTCACATGGTTATCGGAAAGATTATCCTCGCACATTTATTAGAAGCTTTCTCGGGAGTTGAATAATACCATACTTTTGCCGGCTTGTTGACTCATGCAGTAGAGGTGGAGCCTCCTTAAGTCTAGCCTTAACTGATTGTAAAAATAAAATAGTAGTCAAAGCAGGAGATATAAACATAAAAGATAAATCTGACATACATTCATTGAGATACCAAAATTTTCTATCACCACAAGGTTTCATTCAATTAATAAAGACATACAAGAGAATAATTTAGATTAAATAGAATGGTAAGGTTCTGTATTGACCATATTGCCTATAGAGGCCCTATAAAAGATATTTCATCATTTATATTTCAGACGAAAATATCTGACCATTACTTAACAGGATTTATTTATAGAGATGGTGTAGAGCAACCTCCTATTCACTCCAGTTATCTTGATGAAAAGGAAGTAAAAAGACGCATTAACTCCACTAAATAAAAGGACCTGCATGATATAGATAATGTTAACTTGTATGAAAACTTAAACCTAAGAATGAATAGTGTCTACGATAATGCAGAGAAGACTAAATGCAAATTTGTATTGAAAAAAAGGTGGATGAACAACAATGTTATGAAGGAAATACAAAAAAGAGAGGTTATATCAATTATGGAAAAACAATCCCTCTAATACAACATTTAAACTATAAGAAGCAAAGAAATCTGTGAATCTAATTAGGAAAGCAAAAAAAGATTATACAAAATTTGATTCACTGAAAGGTAATATTAAGGAGACATGGAAAGAACTAAACATTTTATTATGATGTAAAAGAAAAGAGAGTATAGGAATAATTATAGGGAAATACATGGGGAGTAAATACATTGAACAAGAAATCTGGCAGTACAATTTACCGAGTCAATACAAAACATGAAAAACAATTGTACTATTAAAATATGTAACCATCTTCCCCATACAATAAGAAATACTCTTTTCTTCACGGAAGTGACAGTTAAAGAAATCAATTGTTATTAAATCCCTAAATTACAAAAAGTCACCAGGAGTTGACAAAATTAGATCTTATTGTGAATAAAGACATCACACTTCTCATGAGAAAATTAATCAATAACAGTATTTTAGAAGGAGTTATACCTGTAGATTTAAAAACAGCACTTGTACATCCAATATACAAAGGAGGAATGCATAATGATCTCAAGAATTACAGGTCCATAGCAATTTTGCCTTGTATTGATAAAATTATGGAAAAATTAGTTGCTAATAAATTGCTAAATTACCTAAGCAAACATAACATTATACACAGAAACCAGTATGGTTTTCAGCCTAACAAAAGCACTAAACTTTTATTAGAAGCCTTATCTGAGAAGCTCAATGCTAATTTAGACAAAAATAATCATATCATCCTAGTGTTTGTTGATTATAGTAAGGCATTTGATACCATTTCACATTCTGTTTTAATTAAAAAACTGCAGGAAATTGGGATCAGGGGCATAATGTTAGATTGGTTTAATGATTATTTAAATAATAGAAAAATTACTAAAAATAGACAATTATTTTAGCAAACTAAGAGATGTTAAACTTGGTGTGCCTCAAGGCTCAATTTTGGGACCAATACTGTTTAGGTAAATAGTATATTTGAAGTTGTAACAAATTCAGAGATTTATTTATATGCTGATATCATTTTAGTAAGTGTTCATGAAAATATTAACAAAGCCATAGATTATTGCCAACAAGATTTCAATAGTATTCAGAACTGGTCTCATGCTCATTATCTAATAGTTAACATAAAGACGACAAACTGCATGCATGAGAAATCCTAAACACTTCTTCCTATTAAACTTTACAAACATGATTGCGCTTACGTCGAATTAATACTTTTAACTCATGGTGTAATTGTGAATCCATAGCTCAAGTAGATTATACTAAATATCTGAGATTAATAATAGATGATAAATTTCTGTAGAGTGCTTTGACCGATGAAAAGAAAGATTTCTTAAGCCATACAAGGTAATTTATTAAACAAACAAAATAAGACTATCACTTTGTGATTGAATTGTGTATCAGAATTAGGAATTTTGCCAACTATAAATGTTCCTTAACATGCACCTGAAGATGATCAGCTGAACAAAGCTATTAAAGATTCATACAAAAGTGCTAGTGATGATGATTGTAGCAGCAATGATGACAATTTAGTTGGCTTTTATACTATGAATAAAGTTGATTATTTTAATGTAGAGAAACTGTTTTTGTTCTTGTCAATTTGGTAAGGTAAAATCCATGTGTAATTTTTTCTGGAATTTCTGTTTTAAAATCGGGTTGCATCTTTTAGGCCAGAAAATACGGTATATAATTTCACATGAATTAGAAAGGGTCAGTAGAGAGAGCTTTTGTAATTATCTAACTACAGAAAAGGACAGTTGTTATGAGAAAAATTAACAAGTAAGAATTTTTAAAAAATTCAAAAGTAAAATCATCTTCTTTTCAGCAATGTTCTTTACATATCATTTACGTAATAATTTCGCTTTGATCAGAGGTTTTCAATAAAAGATCAGTAGAATATACATTGTACAAGCATTCTCATATACTAATCCATCATTTAGTTATCTTTTGAAAAATATGAACTATGTACAATAATTAAAAACATTAACTTAAATAACTACTCGAAATTTGTAAGTCATTTTTTAGAAAATCCAATTGTTATTGAAGTTTTATAAGAATTAAGTTCAATTTTCATTCATTTTTTGAGAAATTTGAACTATGTAGTATTATTGCATACGTGAACTTAACTATGAAATTTGATAAAAATTGTTGTAGCCGTTTTTGAGAAAATAAAATTGTTGTTAAAATTGCCTTGAATAAATAAACGGCCGTTAATTATTCTGAAATTTTAACCATTTCTTCACAACTTCTATTCTGTATGATAAAATGCCTAAGTACGAGATTTCATTTATTTTTGCTATACCGTTTAGGCTTTAGGGCCACGAACAGACAGACAGATGGAATTGCAAAAGTCGGACTTGGGTACACCTAAACCATATATTTCCATCAAAATTTCGAGACCGAATTTTTTCGCGATTGCAATACTTGCTCAATATACTTCGCATATGAGAAAATAGAAATATTTGCTATTAACTTTCTATTTCGACTCCAGTTATTCCAGCTTATGGATTATTACGTAAATGATATGTAGAGCAATGGTAATGAAATTAATTTAAAAGAACATGAAAAAGGCTGTAATGAAATTTATAAGAAAGAGTTTTTTAGGGTTTGATTGAGAAACTATTACCTATTAGCATATAAAGTGATTGCAGAAGAAATATTTGGCCAACTTTTACAATATGACTAACAATGGTTAAATGAACAATTTAACCTGATTAGGAATAAATAAGGGAGGATATTTTTTATCTACATGTAACCCAAAATGAATGCACACTAGTAGGGCAGCCCCGGATCTCCGATCCTCAATGCAATTTACATAAACTGAAGGTTTAGTGAAATAATTTTTATTGAATAATTAATGAAATATAAATGAAATGCAAAGTATTAAAATAAAAATGCATTCTATCTCACCTTAATTTAAAGAGTAAGCGTAAAACCTATAATCCTACCAAGTTTCTAGTACATCTACAGATGTTAACAACAAATTGTACATAAATACTGACAGACGTCAACGTAAAATTAACATATAGTTAGATTTCTTATACACATGTTATTGACAGCTGTTATACAGATGTTAACAATAAATTGTAAACAAATGCTGACAGTCGTCAACGTAACCATTTTAAAACGTTATAGTATCAATTGAAACAAAATAAAAATCAAATTAACTGCACAATTTAAAATGAAACAATTCTTTATAGAATCAATTTAAACAAAATAAAAACAAATTGCACAATTTAAAATAAAACAATTCGCTGGGAACTTGTTTGTTACACGTTATTCACACAGCTACAAACGCTTCCCATACTGCCCCATACGCAGTCGACAGACGAATTATTCGTATTTACGTGGCTATGATTCATTAATTTCGATGCTCAAACAACAGTTCGACGCGAATAACTTTTCTTTCGTCTATTAGAAAGTTTAATTGACATTAAATGAATCGGAGGCAACAATGAGAGTCTCCTTGGCAACGCCCGGAATGAGTACGAAAAATCCGCAAAATTTCGAAAAAGAATTCGTATCTCTGAAAATATCGACCGTGTAACGTGTAAACATCCCAATAATATGATAGTATAATCAGACCATTTTTACGTATTTTATCGAATGAAGGAAGAAAACCTTGCACTCTGAAAAATCGAAAATCCCGTGTAAACTTATGGGAAAATATAATTGTCTCCTGGATTCGAACCCGGGACACTTTAGCAAACGAAAATATTTTTCCAGGGACCTCATAACCAGTAGAAACAAAACGCCGTTTACCGCATATCTTTACGACGAACGGTTCTCGAGAAATACGCCGATATAAATTGTAAACAAATGTCTAAAGACGTCAACGTAAAATTAATATATATAGTTAGATTTTATTAACTTATGCAGTAATTGACGTTACATTACCTTCACCAAATCCAAAACAGAATTATCAAGCCTCCCTTCTCCGATCGATGTTTCAGATAATCCCAATATCAGCTTCATAGCAGCCATCCAAGTCAGAATTTGTTATCTTCATTCTGCAAAAGGGTTATTTTGTAAGTTTTCAACTTGTAGACATTCTTTATCAAAGTGTTAGTGGTATTTTAATTTCTTGAACTGCTTGATGAATTAGGATTAAATTAAATATTAATATTTAATTAAATCCATCAATTAGAACTTCCACCTTACATGAACATTTAAACTAATCCACCGGTTAAATGGAAATTGTAGAAATGCATATCTTTCAATACTGTTTTGTACATAACTTACATAAGGAATGCCTTTGAAACCGTATCCTTCTGCCATCACTTCAACACAAAACGTTATTTCCTTTCTGTAGCCGCTATTTCTCGCCTCAATTTCGAGGATTCTAACTCGAACTCCGGCAAATCGGTGAAAGGGAGGACGTCGCCTATTCACGTACAAGAAGGGCTCAAATTAGACAAGCAATCTTCTTTTCTTGAACCAGAAATAATATTGGCCGGTCGAAATTCGAGAAGGATGGTCAAATAAACGTAGCCTGAAAGGCATTTCAGAGAGAATAGTAAATCGTGCAACACCGTAAACAGGCTTCGTGAAGACAACAAACTTACGAAACAACTTATCGAAATACCATTTCTATCTCCCAAGGAACTCAAAACAGTTCGACAGAGTGCAATGGTATTTTCGGGTCAGGAAGTTGCATGTGATCTAAATGAGCGAAGGTTTAATGTGGTGAATTATTTAAGCACAAAAAACCGTGAAAAGAAACATACAATGATTCATAAAATCGTCTATCAAACCAACCCCCCTCCCCCGCCCCCTGGGTGCGCGCCTTTCATTTCCCCTCTTCCGCCTATTCCAGGGGGAACCTACCTACCCTCTCCACTGTGCCTCCCCTCTCTTCCCTCCACTCCCCTCCGAAAGGCTTTAACTTATTTCCTACTTTTCTATGTCGTCTCGGTAGCACAGTTGGGAAGGTGACTTCCCCCCAATACTGAGGAAGCGGGTTCGATCCCTGCAGCAGAACCGTTCGCCCACGGGCGATTACTCCAGTACAATCACCCTCAGATGTCTGGCGGAAACCTCCGCCTAAGGGGATTAGAAAGAGTCCGCCTTAAGAGGCCAGGGTGAAAAAACTACCTTGCGCGAACACTGTGAAGTTCCCCCCGCTCAGAGTACAAGGTACTTTTTCATTCTGTCGGTTCTGCTGCAGTGGTTTAATCCGCTTCTTTGTATTGTTTGGGGCAGCCCTCGCCTACTGTGGTGCCGCTCGGCCTCTGGGCGGGTTTTGCTTCCGTTTACTTAATTATTTTCCTTTAAACTTTTTTAAATTTCATTGCGGTTACAAGAGCAAAATCGGAAATTTGTAAAAATATTCGAGTCAGAAAAAAATGCGACTCGGAAAAAAGAATCCGACGGAGAAAAAATATTTTGCCGACGAAAAAGAATTTAGCAGTCGAAAAGAATTATTTAGCAGCCGAAAAAAATATTTGGCCGCCTAAAAAGAATTCAGCCGCCGAAAAAATGTAGCCGTCGAAAAAAATACTTGGCCGCCGGAAAAATATTTAACCGCCAAAAAATTATTTAGCCGCCGAAAATAATATTTAGTCGCCGAAAAAAATATTTAGCCGCCGAAAAACGTATTTAGCAGCCGAAAAATATTTTTATCCGCCGAAAAAAAATATAGCCGCCGAAAAAAAAGTTGACACCGAATAATAGTAACCGCCGAAAAATATTTAACCGCCTAAAAGGAATCTAGACACCGAATAAAAATATTTAGCAGCCAAACAAAAAATTTAGCCGCCGAAAAATATATTTATTCGCCGCAAAAAAATATTTCGCTGCGGAAAGAAGACATTTAGCCGCCGAAAAAACTTTTTAGCTGCCAAAAACAATATACGAAAAATATATTTAGTCGCCGAAAAAAATATTTAGCCGCCGATAAATATATTTAGCCCGAAAAAAATACTTAGCCGCCGAAAAAATACTCAGCCACCGAAATAAATGCTTAGCCGCCGAAAAAAAACCTTAAAAGCCGAAAAAATACTTAGCCGCCGAAAAAAATGCTTAGCCACCGAAAAAAATGCTTAGCCGCCAAAAAAAATACTTAGCCGCCGAAAAAATTATTTAGCCGCCGAAAAATATATTTAGCCGTCGAAAAATTGCTTAGCCAGCGAAAATAAAGTAGACCGAAAAAAAAGAAGACAACTAATAAAAGTAGCCGCCGAAAAAATATTTAACCGGATAAAAAGAATTTAGCCACTGAAAAAAATGTAGCCGTCGAAAACGATATTTAATCGCCGAAGAAAAGTAGACACCGAATAAAACTAGCCGCCGAAAAATATTTAACAGCCTAAAAAGAATTAGCCAACGAAAAAAAATATTTAGAAGCCGGAAAAAGTATTTAATCGCTGAAAAAAATATTTAGTCACCGAAAAAAATATTTAGCCGCCGAAAAATATATTTAGCCGCCGAAAAAAATATTTATCCGCCGAAAAAAATCGGGCCATGAAAAAAAATTAGCCGCAAAAAAAACGGTAACCGAAGGAAAAACCGACACCTGAAAAACGTTTCACATTGGAAAAATTGTTATAAGAAAAGATATCCTTCGCAATAAATTAGCTATCTGAAAAAAATATCGCCATAGGAAAAATACTTCGTTACCGGAAAAACAGCTATTAGAAAACAATTCTCATTCGGGAAAGAATTCGGAATCGGAAAAAAAGTCGCCATAGGAAACATTGACCATCGGAAAAAACAAACCTTCGAGAAAAAATTCACCATCGGAATAAAAAATTCACCTCAACAATCATTCTTCTTCGGAAAAACCTCAAAAAATTAGCCACATAAAAGAAGTGTTAGTACGCGAAAAATTTGCTACTGAAAAAATTTGCCTCCGAAAGGCATACGCCTATATGCGCTATATGTAATTCGTAACCGAATGAAATTTATCACTTATCCTGAGATTTCCTAATTTGACGACAATTGCGACTGCTATTAACATTTTTTGTTCGACTGATACGCTCCATATTTCCGACAATCCTACATTTCTAATAGCGATATTAGGTACTAGTAAGACGGTCAAGCATTTCAGCCAATTTTAAATAATTTAAATATCTATGGAGTAGACACTGTAGATCAAATGTGCAATACCTACTCTGTAGCTCGTATTACACAACGGTGGCCGTTGGCAGTGTTCTTCTCACTAATGAATGTAGAGGGAATAAACACGCAAGTATTATATTTTTCTAATGCTGACAATCCAAGACAGCCAAGAAGAAAATTTTTGAAGGAATTGTCACTATCATTGATGAAGCCTCATCTCACTGAAAGAGCAAAATTAAATTCTCTACCATCAGATGTTAAACTATTCCTTTCAATATACCGAGAACCTGTAGAGAGGGAAATTTCATGTCAGGACCCTGCCAAAAAACAGTGGAAGATGCATATTGTGTGGCAGAGGGAAAAATGTGGACACTACCATTAAGTGTAATTTTTGCAATTAATTTTCTTGTAAGAAACATGTCAAACCGAATTATCTCTGTGATACATGTAATACTGAAGACAGTACCTCAAGTTAATAATGGAAATTTTATAAATGTTACTAAGACTTGTACGTTAATCAATTAAATTATGTTTAATCAGAATTCAACATATTTAATCAAAAATTATCATTGGTATTAATAGATATAAGAGATAAAACAGCATTTTAATGAAAATAAACTAATAATTACACCAAACGAATGAGTTATTTTGTAAAAATTACACGGTGTACAAAGTATGCCACGTGCCCTGTCGTGTAATATAATTGGGCGTGCCCGCTTGAGGGTTAATAAAATAAAAACAGCTGGGTATTGGCCCTGATATGTATATATTTTCATTAATCGGACGTCATGGACATTATCTCTACGAAGTTTCAGCCAAATCGGTTGTGGGTCAGTAGTGCCTTCCCCTTGTAAGAGTGCTTTTGCTTTGGGTGTGTTTGGCTTTAAATTGAAAGTCGAAGTAGCATTTAGGATGAGTGGTATTTTGAAAAGTGAGCAGTTCTTCCTCCAGGTAATAGAGTAGCTGCTATTCCAGTTGAAGCTATAGAAGTAGCTTGATCTCCCTTTCCTCTGATTGTATGTAGTGTTGAGTAAACGCATGTTTTTCCTGTACATGCAGGTCCGTCTAAAAAGAAACATTTCGGTCTCTCTCTATGAGCATTTCCGATAAATCTTCGAGTGAAACTTTTCCGTTGTGACAGCATTTGGCGTATTTTTTTAGAAGTGTTGAGTTCATTCGGCCAGTAAAGCATACCACAGCAATTGCAGGTCTGAGTCATATTTCTGCAATTATGTTCTTTAATGGTAACTTCAACCTGACAATTATTTGTATTCAATGCACATTCATTTAATCTACGTCGTTTAGCTTGCCTTCTCTTGCTTAGTCGATTTTCTCTCGATTCCAAACTACAATCTTCTTCCTTGTTCTTGATTACGTTCTTCTCTTTGTTGGTCATCTTCATTGGCTCTTTGATCTCTGCCGGCTTGATTTCTTTCAGTTCTTCTTCTATTTGCTTCTTCAACAGATTGATTTGCTCGCTCCACTCTTCTTCTCGCATTATAATCAGCGTAATGTGTTGCTCTTGAAGCCATTACCTCTGTTAAGTATCTTTTAAAAAGTATATTTTAAAGTATATAGTCAAGTAGTAGTAGTTTTATCTATTGGCAATCGCAGCTAAGAATGAGACATCTATTGGCAATCGCACCTAAGAATGAGACATCTGCCAGCAGATAGACAAACTACTGAAGCGTGCCACACATTGCCTTAGCGTTATATATATATATATATATATATATATATATATATATATATATATATATATATATATATATATAGACATGTATTTCGGTATTTACAGTACACCGTACTTTCAGTATAAAATATAAAAATTCATGCTCTGAAGAGTTACACTGTATCGAGATTTTACTGCATCGCTTTAAAACCTAAGTTGGCATCAACTCTGATTTTTAGATGATTCTTTTAAGCTCTCAAGACTCTCCTAAGCCTACTCAGAAATCTGCACTCTATTCTCTTATTGCACACACTAAATTATTTCTAAATGCTAAATTCTATCATGAACAATTTGTCAATTGGAGTGAACAAGATTTCATAGGCTAAACTAGAAGAAATAGGATCATTGAACTCACATTTTTTTAAGTATAATAATTTATTTAATCTTAACAATCCCATCAATCACACGTTTAGAATCTAAAAGTTTTTAACTGAATGATTTCAAACAACTGTAATTTTAACTAAGGAATTTGGCTCTCACATCTGTCACCATTTCTACCTTAAACACTAAAGACCATTTATTTCATTTTTATTCACTATCTTTCATCTCTCCCACTCTCTCTACTTTCTCCACTGTCATTTTTAATTAGTTACCAATTTAAATTCTCTTCTCTACTTCTCCCTCTAATCCTGTTTAAATAAATCAAGTTGTAACATTTGTCAACCTAAGATAACACAAGAGCAGCACAAACAGTTGTATTGAGTAAAGCCTCGAAGGCTACAAAGACTTGCTTCTATTTTAAATAAGAAAGATTATCCTAATCCACAAGGTTGGACCAAAACTTGTACGAAATATTCCTTTTCAAATTTTTAGGAGTATAATTTGGTTATTAATCATTATAGGCAATTTAAAACAATATAGTTTTCTTTTTATTATCTCAACAAAAATTCTTATTCATTAACTAAATGCATTTACTTCTATTTCTGCAATGAATTAAAATAATATACTATGCACTATTGCTTTAAAAAACTTATGCATTCAAGTGAATTACAGGGCAATAAAAGATGCTTACGATACAAATATGATGAAAAACAGAAAAGAGTCCAAAATCTCAGTAAACATGTTCAACCTGATAGCAAAAATGGTAAGCTCATTCGTTCTGCTTTGTAACACAAAGAATGAATGGCACTCACCAATATGATTTCTTGTCATCTAATGAAAGAAGAGTCTTGCTGATGAAGGATGACTGAAACATGGTAGTCCTCCAAGTCAGAATAACCAGCTATCAACTTCAAACTACGCTGCTAAAACAACAAGAGAATTATATCAGAAATAATCTTCTGCCACAAAATGACGTGTCTTAAGGGTACCTAGTTTGTAATGTTAAATTATTCTACCAAATGCTCAAAATAGAATTAACAGTTAGATTCTCAAGCCATTTCTCAATCAGAATTTATATGGTTGAATAATAGTAACTATGGGACATAAAACTTTATACTGACATGAAAAACAGTAAATATAGCAGTGCTGATTGCCCAAAATAATTGATACCACGGATGCACAAAAACCAGACTTTTTAAAAAGTTGAATGCTGCGATATTTATAAGGTCTGATATATTTTGAAAATATTTTTAAATGTCATCAAACGTTTGCCAAAATGATTCTTTCTTCACAAATTAATAATAACATAAATAATATATAATACAGAAATATTATATTAACAATAGTAATTGAATCAACTAATGCTGTTACTAACTGCGATTATGGATATTAAATTACGAAATACATGCTCACCTACAAATGGAAATTCGAACGGCATGGCTTCGGATGAAACAGTTTTCTACCTGCATAAAAAACAACACAAAGAAATATTAATAGTGAAGAATATCTCTCAGAAATGCCATCATATTACAGTCAAATTCAATGCTTCAAGACCGTGAACGAAAATAAGCTACGAAAATCTTACCTTAAAATTCAATAACGCATTACGCCAACACGCCCCTTTCCTCACGTGACCAATGTTTCTAGTGCATTCTGGGTTGGCGGCGCTTCAAATAAAATTTCGTGGCGCCGATTTAATTGAACGAAAGAACATTCGCGAAATGCATGTTTACTGAAACCATTCCAGGAAAATCACCATTAACGCGCGCTACATCTCCGTTCAGCATTCTAAGCTGTAGGAATTTATCGTTACTTTATCGGATGTCTTTTAAGAATTCAAAATTAACTGTGAACTATGTTATTCTTGCGATGTTTACATGTAACACGGTTGAAGTATTAGATTCACTAAATCCGTTGAAATTCAACGGGAACTTCAGCTAATTAATTAATAAATTTTAACACTGGCTTTATTTAATAGTTTACAATGAAAGCTAAATTTAAGTACTGGAAAGAAGGTAAAAGCACAATCCTTGAGTAAATCCTTTTAAAGCATCAATGAAATAGAAAACGGAATTCGAACGTAGAACTATTTAAGGAACTAAGAAAAAGGTTTTAGGTTATAAATCTAGCTACAGAGTATACGGAAGTTCATTTTATTTATTAGTAAGTATAATAATTTTGATTTCATTCGAATCATATTAAATTAAAATCACGTATACAAAGTCCCAATATATCAGGATTATGAAGGAGAACATAATGATTGTACTCGAGAACGATTTTCGCCGTAAATAAGATGCACGGAGTTATGCTTGGAAAACTTAAGGATTTGAAACTATATGGAACTGACAATGAGTGCATATTTACTTTGTTTTGTTTACAATTTTAAATTCAGTAACATATTTGACACTGCATTCCTATAAATAGATATGTTATGGAATGTTTTAACTTTATGTGTTTTCAAATAAAGCCATTCGGAATTTATTTCTTCATATGAGCAGTAAATTTCAACAATTAAAAAAGGGATAATCATAAATTGTTTTTCTGATAGCAACCAGGATGTAAATAGCTGATTCTTGAACTAAGAGAAACAATGTTTAAATCCTAAGGAAAAAATCTTGAACAAAGTAGGAATTTGTGTAAATGATGTGTGTTTCAGTCATGGTGAAATGTAAATAGCTTTTTCGAAAACCATTTCTTGAGATTTACTAAAAATTGAAGTATGTACTTGACAGTAATATAGTGAGAATGTTTTGAAAATCTAAAATGAATATTTTCACATGAAATAATCATGTTTACACATGCACATTTCCCGATGATAAAGCACACTATTTATCCCCGCCATATTTAAAGGGCAATTCTACTAGTTATTAAGTAATATCTTTATGTTACCATTTCATATGACTATTATGCTAGCATTTGTTTTTACTTGAATGTAGGTGATTAAGTAAATGAAATGTCTACGCATTTCTCAAATAGAAAATCTTTATTTTATAAATCTTCAAATTGCACACATGATTTTCAACATAGTATATGTAAACATATTAAAATAATTCAGAACAATGATTCATAAATTTTGCTTCTCATTTAACTGAGATTGGATTTGTATGTTTTACTATAAGCTCAAGTGTCTTTTTAAAAACTGGCAAGAATGAAATAACTTTTGCAGCAAGCAGATGAAAATATGCTCCCAGTCACTCCAATCCAAATCCTTCTGCATTAGAGATTGCTATGATCAGTTTCTGTCTCAGTGTTTCTTGGTTGTGATAAGGGGGTAAAACAAGCTGGTTAAAACATGTATGAGCTTCAGGGAGTTGTTCTTCTTGCTCATCAGATTCCCACACCTCGCTTTGCTTGTTTCCCCTGGTTCCCCCAATCCGTCTTCTCATTCTGTTGAAACCTCGATTGGGAATTGGGGGAAGTTTTGTGATTTTGAAAGGCATTTCAGACATCCCACCTACAGGAACACGGTCACTCCCAGTGGTAAAATGAAGAAACTTCTTTTGGAGATCCAATGGCAAAGATTCAAGCACCTCCCAGAAATCCCTGTTGATTAATTTTTAAAATTTCTCAATTTAAGACATTAACAAGATGTGTGACTTCAAATATAACATGAACTTTAACTTGAATTTTTAAATGATTCATCATAGAAAATAACTAAATTATCCCAATTAACATAATAAACCATGTAGCAGCACCTCCCTAACCTAAAAAAATATCATTTCTGTTTTATTATTTCTTAATTAATTTTTAATAAATGAGGTACCCAACCTTTCCCGAGTAAATCTAACACTATCGCTAACACTGTTTGCTATAAGATTGTTTGTGCAGACAATTGGGAAACCATGTTTTCCTCTCCATAATCTGTTAAGTTCTGCTTGAAAACTTTTTTGGAGAAAATACTATGATTGCCACAGAAATGTCAGCAAGAGCTCTTAATTAAAACTAATAGTTTTGGCAATAGAAATTCGAGAAATTTCCAAACATGCCATTATGTATTTTGTTTGCATGGGTTGAAAAGAAAATTTTTTGGTAAGGCCCATTAATCCACTTTATTTTCCTCTACCTAGATATTTTATGATTTAAAACTAATAGATAAGGCTTAGACTTCGTGGAATTCCATCATAAAAGGATGGGATGAATTATTAGTACGAATAATTCGTATAATAAAACAATTTAATAAACTATTACAGATTCCACACAAATTTTGCAAAACACTATCGGTTTCGGTGAATAATCACCATCATCACGTAACAAGTAATTACGAGATTACTTATGGGGAGGGGTGGGAGGAAGGAGGGGTTGTGATTGTGGGAGGAGGTGGAAGCACTGACATGAGAAAAGGGGAATAGGAAAGGAATTGGTATTCGTTGACTAGAAGAAAATCAGGGTTGTGTTTCTCATTTAAATTTCCATTTTTTCCAATATGTTTAACCTGAAACCTTTATCGGCTATGTGAAGAATTTTGGGGGTAAAAGAGGTAGAATTTAATTTTCAATACGGTCATTAAACTATTCCATCTCATTGTTGATCCTGAAAAGAATATGAAAAAACACTATATTGTTCCAAAGAAAGTAACCATTGTTTGTGTGACACTCGCAGCATGAACCCCCACAAGATTTAGGGAATGAGTACAACATGGAACAAATTTCACAAGCTCATTTTTTTTCTAATAATCATGCCTGAACGCCATTATATTTACCAGCTATATTCTCTCCATTATCATAGCATTGGTCTCTACAGTCCTTAAAATCTAAGCCATCTTTTAGAACTATTTCTTCAGTTTTATTTTTGAAACGATGAAGTCAATAAAACTTTCTTCGATATTGCAATCTTCATCGATCTTGACGTATCGTTTAATCTGTGTCATTTGCTCCTTATGCAATACGTCCAGTGTACAGTCAAACAACAGTGAATAGTATTTGGACTTCTTTACCTGAGAAATAATTTCTTATCTCACTTTTGAATACAGTAAATTGATCATTTCATTTTGAACATCAGGAAAAAAATACATTAAAGTTGCAAGACCTTTCTTCATGCTTCCAATATGAACAACTGTTTAAAGAACCGATTTCATGAGATGAAGATGAACCTCTTAAAACAAGGTTATTAGTTGTACAGAACGTTATAACATCAACTGCAACTTTCAGAAAGTCTCAATTTTTTCTTTTCTTTCTTTAAAACCAGTTCTAGATGATATATATATAGGTGAGCCCCGCTTAACGTGGGGGATGCGTTCCTGAGATCTCCGCGTTAAGCGAAAATCAGCGTTCACCGGGGCACCATAACCTTTAGGTGCCCAGAGGGAACTAACTTCCCAAATGGAATTTTTGGTAGACGTATATAATTTCAAAATATTTCTCAGAACACCTACAAAGTTTTATTAAAAAAAGAGTCCAGGGTCGACTGCTTAGCTTTTTTTCGCTTATTACGTAAAACTTGTCCGTAGCATTCAAATAGTCCATCGCAACCCCGCTTAACGGCACTCACTCTGTGAAGTCATTGTGCTCCTCCAACAAAGTCATTCACTGATCGACGATGCTCCTGCAGCTCCGCTTATAGATCAAACCCATAGTGCATGTTGGGTTTTCTGCAATTTATATATCATTATATACAGTGATGAGCTGAAGCCAGCTCGCGCCAGCCTGTTGTTAATTTTTCTGAATTTGCGAGCCAGTTGTTAAATTTTTAGAAAATATGGAAATTTATTGATTGTGTCCTTTCAAGTACATTTTACCCTGTCTGATAGTCAATTACCGACAGTGTATGAAATGGAATATATTACGAACCGAACACTTGTTAAGCTAGCGGAACGCTATTAAAAACCAGAGCGATATGGTGCCCCTGGCAAATAGACCTCCCCTACCATCCTTATCCAAATTTCCTTACTACTTTTTTTTAAAGAGCCTGTTCTTAATTTTTTTCCAGCTCATCACTGATTATATATTATTATACATTATATACATTCAAACATTAAGATCCCTCCATGCGTACCACATGTTTTTTCATACGTATATCAAAATTATATAATTTTTTGATGTGTAGCATTATTGTTTTATTATTATTTATAATGATATGTTAATACGGTAAATTAAAATTATATTAAAATAATTGTCAAAAATTATAGATTTTAAAAATACAAATCATCAAAAACATTCTTTAAGATCCAATGATGCCAAAGAAACGAAATATGAATCATATTTCTATTTCCGTTTTTCAAATGTTTTCCGCCTTAGAAGATTTTTTGTGTTAGACCCGTGAAATATACAGGGAAAAGAGTAAAATCTGCCACCAGAAAATGCTGAAATATCACAATATTTAGCATACTTTATGAAATTTGATTAGTGCAAAATTTATAAAATCATAAGATATTACACTGCGGTTGCACTGTGCATAAGATATCTATATTTTAAAAAAATTAATTTGAAATAAAATCCACATTATAACGAATCTGCGTTGGCCGGGGCCTTGTTAAGCGGGGCTCACCTGTATAGCCTTTTCTAAGTCGTGTTTCTAAGTCTTTCCAATTCATGTATGATTTGCGATGTTCTATGGAATTTTCGCATTCATCAATCCTGGGATTTAATTTTTTCCATTTACAGAACCCTTTTTCTGGGTTTCCTATGGCTGAGGTTGGAAAAAATATACAAGGGAAACAGAAAAGAGATCCTTTAGTTTTGCTATATAGAAACCATTTTCTTTCAACTTTTTCTCTATTCAGAATCTTTTGAAACCATTCCTTACTGAAATGTCTCCTATCTTCTGACATTGACTGAATGTAATCAGCTTCAACGTCTTGTTCAGGACCATGTTCTCCTATTGTGGAAAAGAAATTTCATGGATACGGGTATTGCCAAGTTGCTGGGTCACTGAAATTTATGGCTGTATCATAACAAGAGGTAACTGATATTTCAGTCTTTAACTGTTGGCTGTTAATAAAAAAGTTTTCCACTTCTTCTGCTCTTAGCACTTCCTGCTCATTTTATCCTACTACTTCTTCTCCATTTGCTGTCTCTAATTAATTTACTGCAGTGTAAGAACAAACAAAGTACCATAATTTTCCGATTATAATACACAACCTATATAATATGCATCCATGTTTTCACGAGTGAAATGTGAAAATTCTCTTATCACTATGTATAATACACACCAATTTTTTGTAATTTTACTTGACTTTGTGCAGTATTGGGACAGTTCTCGCCTTGTTGCCAAATGAGATACGTGTGAGAGTTTACAAGAATATCACGTTACGTTCTGACTCTCCCGTTAAAGATTGCTATGCTGTATAAAAACATTTTGTCTCAATGCCGTCTTTTGTATTAATCTCGTCGGTTGGTATACAAGTTGGCGCTTTGCTGCCAAACTAGACATGTGTGAGGGAGTTTACAAAAATATCACGTTATGTTCTGACTCCCATTAAAGATCAATACAACGTATAAAAACCTCAGTCTCAATGTTGCCTTTTGTATTAACCTGGTCGGCTGGAATAACAGTTCGTCCTTTGCTGCCCAGTGACATCATTTACGTGAACATCAAGTCCAGTTCATACAAGCTGGTCAAGGTGTGTAAAATACTATTTGTTGCAATTTACGTAGATGATGACAGAGAACACAACAGTAAGGGGAGAGGTAATGAATTCCTTGGCTTTAGTAATTCTGACAGCTAAAGTAAATAAATAAATATTCTTATTTTTGTTTTGAAAAAAATATTTAAAGGAATGTAATTGATATGCATTGAAATGTACAATTTATTTGTAAAAACATGTTCATTATCGAAATGTACGATTTATTGGTAAAAATATGTTCGAAAATATAAATTATTTCTATATTGAAAAAAGTTGTATGCATTTATCACCATATATAATACGCACCTTAAGTTTTTGTCAACTATTTCAAGAAAAAAATGCGTATTATAATCGGAAAATTACAGTATATGCCAATGTAAAGTTTCCAGTTGTAAATAGTTTAGAGAAGTGGTTCTCAACCTTTTTAGAAAGTGGAACCCTCAATAAATCTAATGTCTTAATTATATCCTTTGAATAGAAAGTTTCAAAATTTTATGAGATTTAAAAGATCGTTTTCAACTTTATTTAGATGTATAAATAGTCAAACTACTGACTTTATGGGTTTCTAACCATAATACAAACTAAATAAAGCTTGAGGAACACCAACTGAGAAACACTGGTTAACACTAGGGGTACCGGAGTCAGCGGCCTGCCTGCAAGTACCTTGTACCGTCAATTGACGGGTGGAGGAATTTCTCGCTTCTGACGCCTATTTTAAATATAAATGTGTTGGTTTTCAATAAATAAGATGTATTTTTATGAGTTTCATCCATTTAAGTCGTCTTACCGCATTAGAGCCTATTTTTTGGGCAGAGAAGGTACAATGCAAGGAAAACGGAGAGTTTACAGTAAAACAAACAAATTTATTTTTCTCGTGGCAAAGAACACGAGGCCCATTCAGAATGATGAAATTACAATGTTCTTGCTTTTATCATATGTTCTGCGATATTATTTGCTTAGATAACATCCAAATACGCAAATAAAACAAAAAAAAATTTGTTTTTTTGAATTTGTGGTTACACATAAAGTAAAGTTTAGGAATCACTTTTTCACAAAAAGAGGTGCATAAAACATTTCAGATATGACTAATGATCAAAAGAATAATTTGTGATGTCACAGAAGAAGATATTCAGCTTTTGTACTTTCTTTACAGGTAAGTAGAGGACGGACTCTAGGCTAGGCAAATCTTACTGCGGCATTGTCCGCACACTAATTTTTTGCACTTTTCACACAAATCTTTTGTTCTGTTTTTGTTGCAGAGCCCAATCTGGCATTGCTTGCGGGAGCTGAGTATGGAAGCTGGGACGGCCTCACGTTCTCACCCTCCCGCCCAGAAGAGTTCCCCTCGATACTTCCTTGCTCTAGCTTGCATAAAAAAGCCGAATTACCATTTGAAAAGACACCTTTATTACTAATAATAACGCAAGATACGTCATTTTTAGAGTCAAATACGATTTTTTTGCATACCAAAATACGTTATGGAACATTGTCAGATGGTGAACAATGTTCAAGCATCAAAATTCCTCCATAAAAAGGCAAAAAGGGTAGAAAAATAGCCTACCCGTCAATTGACGGGTCGTGGTACTAGTAGGTAAAAGATCCTATTATGAAGAATCTAAAGTGGAGAAAAAATTACAACACAGTGCAAAAAGAACATTAGCCTAAAATATTAAAAGTCAGAAAATTTAAGAAATCTACGATCAATCATACAAGAGTTACAGCTCTGCGAAAACCGAAAACCGTCAATTGACGGCACCCGATACTCCTAGTGTTAAAGCAGTGGTGCACAAACTTTTCAGCCTCCCCCCCTTTCCATCCACGAATCCAATGCTTCCAAGATTTTAATTAGAAATTAATACAAGGTTATCATCATCATCATAGATAGCCTTTCTGTAGACAGGTCTGTGATTATTCATGGTTAAACTTGGTTCTCCATATGCTCCTATTTTCTGCTGTATTCTTCATGTCTTGATAGCTCTCTTTCCCTTTCAAGTCATCCATCAGCTGAAACCTTTTCCTACATCTTTCTCTTTTTCCATCCAGTTATATTGATATTATATAATATATATATATACAGTGCCGGCCCTAGAAATTGCGGGGCCCAATTAGAAAACTTTTGGCGGGGCTCCTACATCTAAAAGGCATAGTTTGAAAAGAAAGATTTGGGAGGGGCACAGCAAGCGAGGTCCAAAGGACCGAAGCAACAAGACCTAAAAGGCTGAGCCAGGGGGTGGGGATCCGGGGTGTATCCCAGGCCGCCAACGCATTTCCTGCATTCTGAGAGCATCAGATGGCCTCTCATGAGACCACTTGGGTATGGATGGGACTATGGATAAGTCTAAAAAGAAATAAAAGAACCTAGAGGCGATATAGAGCGATTTGCTAAAAACGAATTTTGACGGCAACGTTACGAAAAGGAAGGAAGATAGCGACAACGTCTTATTCGTCTACTAGGGCGTTGGATACCAGATACTAAAAAACTGTCTTTTAATGTGGTTTGCAGTTTGAAGTTTCGATGTCCGCAAGCTGTTTCCCTTCCCAAAAAATATAGAGCAAGGTGTGGGGCCCCCTTAGCCGCGGGGCCCGATTGAGTCCAATAGGTACAATTGGCCTAAGGCCGGCCCTGCATATATATATATATATACAGGGCCTTTCAGAGGCCGAGAGTGGCCCAGGCCACTTACCTTTTTGAGGCCCCAGGTAAATTTTTAAAAATGCCAAACCATAGTTATAAAAACTGTTATAATTTAAATGATCAAATTTGCAAAAATATAGGTTTTAAAAGTTTAATCACAAGAAATAATTATAGAATACACAAGAAATAAAAATGGAATAGTTAATACACAAAGTGGAAAAGTTTAATACACAAGAAATAAAAATGCATTAGTTTAACAAGATTGAACATCGGCATATATAACTATGCAGTTACATGCCGCTCCAATAATTAAAAAAATTAACAAATGTTCCTTTTCATTTTAAAAAAGCCTTTCTAGCTTTTTTCTGTGCAAACGCATCAATTATTGATGAAAAATTTAGTTGCCTTGCAATGTCATGGTTGATGTTTAGGGTAGCAAGGCCATTCAAATGATCTTGTCCCATAGTTGAACGGTGGTAGTTTTTGATCTGTTTCAGCACATTAAAAGAGTGTTCACTTGAAGCTACTGACACAGGTAGACTGAGAAAGATTCTCAATGCAATTGCAATGTTTGGAAACACACCAGCAAGTCCAAGTTGAAGTAGTTCTTGGAGCAATTCTTTGGGTTTGCAATCCGGTTTGAAGTTTACGGAATGTACGCGCTTGAGAAAAATGATCTCATCATACAGATCTGTAGATATTTCTTTGGTGTATTTTCCTTGGAATCGCTCTGCTGATGCCCGTAAATCTTCATTATTTAAGGTATCAAACTGCCACAGAAATCCAAATAGATTGCAAATTGTATTGAGAGATTCAAACCTCCTCCTAAGACCCGATATAATGGACTCAATGATAACATAGAAGACATTAATTTTATAATGTTGTTCAACATTAAACTCATTATAAATCTTCCGATGTGGGATCATCTCAGATGAAATACCAATATTCTGAGCTATTAATTTGGTCTCACACAAGATCGTATGCCATTGTTCACGAATCTGCTGAATGTCTTTAATGAGGCTTTCAATGTTATCTCTCTCAACATCAAATGTAGCATTACGTGCTTCAATTAACAAATTAGTCTGGTTGATCACTGTAAGTAATTTAATCCACAAAGATGAGATTAGAAGAAATTCAAATTTGGACATGAATTTCTGGATAACATTAAGTTCAGTTCGAGCCTGTGCTGTAAGATTGAGAGACTTCAATTCAATTAAGGCGTTTCTGATTTCACCCAAATGATTTGCAATTGGACGAACAGCATCAATCCGTGCAGACCACCTTGTTTTGGAAATTTGGTGCAATGATACAGGAAGGTGTTGCTTTCATATTTACCACCTTTGTGGACTGCTACAGAATAAATTGTACATTTGCTGTATGGTTCCAAAGAAAGTAATAGCCTCATTGCATGATTCTGCACAGTCAACACCTACAAGGTTTAATGTGTGGTTTCCATAGCTAGAGAAAATGCAATTTGAATTACGCTCAAGAAGAATGGCTTGTATTCCATTATATTTTCCAGCCATGTTCGACCCATTATCATAAGCTTGACCAATGCAGAGTTCAAAACTCAACCCAAGTTCCTCTAGAATTCTTAAAATTCAAGAAGAAATTTCCTTTCCAGTTTTTTTATTGAAATTATCAAAGCCAATAAACCTTTCCTCAATTGAAAATGTTGAGCTGTTATCGGGAATCTTAACATATCGAATTATAAGAGAAGTTTGTTCCTTGTTGGTACAATCAGGTGTAGCATCAACAATTAATGCAAAATATTT
Organism: Uropetala carovei; assembly: GCA_036926305.1. Taxonomy (NCBI): domain Eukaryota; kingdom Metazoa; phylum Arthropoda; class Insecta; order Odonata; family Petaluridae; genus Uropetala; species Uropetala carovei. The sequence goes on from JAXCHB010000150.1 coordinate 1,523,665, forward strand.
GGCATTTTGAATATCATCGAGAATAGAATTTTGAACAAATGAACCACAAATTTCAATGAATTCATTCTGAATGCGTGTAGAGAGGTAATGTACTTGCATACGCTCTTGATTATCTTGTGATTCTCGAACTTTTCTTACATGTTCCATTAGAATTGGGTCATATTTGCTTAACAGTTCTATGATGCCTAGAAAGTTTCCATTACTATGATCGCCTATGCGTTGGCTAGAACCGAAGAAAGCCAATCCCCGTTCAGAGAGAAAAAGTATGACATCTAGGATGCGCTCAAGAATTTTCTTCCACGAATTAACCTCTGTATAGATTTCAGACAAAAGTAATTTCTCTACTGACTTATCAGCTGATGCTGCTCTGCCAGCTAATTTCCATGCCACATAGTTTTCTTTGTGTGATGTTGAACTCTCATGGGATGGTATTCTGTTTTTCAACTTCCTCCAGCCTCTTTTGATGCTCCATCCTGGTTCATTAGAGAGAGTTGATGCATTTGTAGAAACTTTATTGTAAAGAAAGCATGGTACACAGTACAGAGATTGTTTTACTGTGCTCCAACATAACCAATCTCTGGTGCAAGTTTCACCATTAGGTAAAACTCTTTTCAGTAGACGACTAGGAAAAGCATGGTTTCCAGCGTCGTGTGGAATGCTGTCTGGAATTTCAAAAGAATGAATTCTGAGGAACGAATGGATTTGGGTAGCATTGTTTTTGTCAAGAACTACAATGTCATTCACACAAAAAGCCGTAGTAGTGATGAATGATTCTTGATAAATAGGAAGTAGGATGAGTTTCTTGATTACAAGTGGAATTTTCTGATGACTTTGTTGGAGCTATTTCTAACACATCTCCTTGTATACTCTCACCATTGTTAGATATTCGCACTGAAGTATTCAAATGTGCTGTTGTAGAAATCGCTCTAGAAGGTTTGTTACCTGCAGTACTTTCTTCTACAAAATCACACCCATTACCTTCGCCTGCATCTGCTGGCATATCTTGACTAAGTCCTTAATCTCGCTCTTGTAGTCACATTGAAATATCTTTTGCTGGAGTTTCAGAGGTTTCATTGTTTGTAGGACTGTCCATCCAAGAAGAAAAGTTAGCTTCGTTAAAAAATGATGTTATTAATTTTGATTCTTTAATTGCTGCTTCACTTGCTTGTTTACGTTTCCTCTTGCACCACTTTCAAAACTTCTCGTCGTAGTGAATGGGGACCGCTTAAAATCTGAAATAATTAATTCATAATTTTGCAAAAAGATATGTAAAATACAATTTGTATTAAATTTATTTCCTATTCTTATTAAATAAAAACCTAATTAAATAAAACCATTAAATCAAAACCCAATTAAATGAAACTACGAAATACTTAAGATGAAAATGATTCTAACTTACAATAAATCTATTGTCAGTATTAATATACAGTAAACCCTCGATTTAACGGACTAATAGGGGGAAGGGTTGTCCGTAAAACCCGAATGTCCGTTAATTGGCTAATGGAATTTTTTATACCAAAAACGCATGCGTACTGGCATGAGAAAACCTCCTTTATCAATGGCAATGATAATTACTGCATAAAATACAGCTTTCGCTGGAAGATGCACTATGAAACTGAATTTAAAACAATGCTGCTACACTGTTCCTTTAAAAACGTTTTTTGTTTTGGATATTTGAAGAAAATATGTTAACATTGAAAATACCATAAATATTGCATCCTATGGATATATCTGAATTGATTTTCTCTATTAGCCGTAAAATAAACTATATATTTTCACGTAATCATCGCGAAACACTTGGATAAATATGTCTCATCATTTTGACGGCATACTCGAAAAAAACATCGCGGCACAAATTTAGAACTGGCATTATTCTTAATAAAAAAGAGATATTTAAACTGCGTAAACTGAGGGTTGCCTATAACGTTTCACTATTGTAAATCGGAGAATATTTTTTGGTCCGATTAACTAAAAGATGCATTTCGTCCGTTATTGACCTTAACAACATTTTGTCAGTTAAATCCGAAGTCCGTTAAATCGAGGGTTTACTGTATTCGCATTTCAACTCGTCCACCAAGTCCCTAAAATCGTGATTTGGATTTCATATTTTATAAGAAAACTTAAATTTCCTATTCTTTTTCCTCCCTCTTTCCAAGGAGACAAAAAATTTCAAGCTTTTTACAATTTATCATTCCTTTTAGTTAATCGAAAATAAAGTTGATAACTTACTAGAACCCGTACAGTTATGCTATAATAGTCAATCCAATCCTTGCATACGTTTGGTTGAATGCACCGTCAAACACTATAGTGGCAAACAACGAATATGATCTGCTAAATGATAAACAAGGTATTGTTATTAATATTATTCAAGAAGTTGCGATGCAACGAAGCACAAAAGAATAAGGCTCACCAATTTATTCTGCCACCTGTTCACAAAGCACCATTCTTTTTTATTTCTCAGAGCAAAATAACCACAACAAGACACCCTGCATTTCTGATTCCGCCAAATATTGTTGGCGCCCGACTGTCGGACTGACGAAATGTATGTAACTAGATTTCTCATGACACGATAATCTACAATGTTACATTTGTCTCGAGTTTCAAATTCAAAATTCAAATTCAAATTCAAATTTACAAAGTATGAAGTAAGTCTATAGGATATAGTTTTTTCAGCAGAAATTTTCAGTCATTTGTCTCTCCCCTCCTCTATAACTAAGAATATTATAATGCTCATGCAACACTGTATAGTTCTTCAATAATTTTACAACAATGTATCACATTTTTGACATGACTTTTGAAATCCAACGCAATGTCCGAGATGTTCAAATTATCTTCAAGATACGCATACGAAAGATGCATTGGACCGACTTAAAGATGGTCAAAATTTAGAAGCCATAATGTAATAATATAGGATGCGCTTTGTCACCAAGTTAGTCCCGTATTGATTTTGCACAAGATAAGGCACATATGAGGAAAATTAGTCCTTTTCGTATAATAAACGATAATTTTAACAATGGGCTCACAGATTTTTAAAAAATTAACAATGGGCTCTTGCGAGCCCACTACAGCTCGCCACTGGGTTTAGCTAAAAAACCAAGTAACACAGGGAAAGTTTGTCGGAAACACTGACACGACTATACACACTGAGAAATCTCTCTGCAATGAATGCGTAGCACATTTTTAGGGTACTCTAAAAAGATCACGTTGAAAAAAAACAACTTTCATTCATTACTGCTTAGAGAGAATTTTTTCTTTTGAAATTGTTAATTTAGAATGTTATTAACTGACTTTTCATAGTTATACGTCCCTGTGTAAATTTAAGGCCCCCGTGAATATGAGGCCCGGGCCAAATGGCCTGGCTGACCCCCCCTGTGATAGGGCCTGTGTGTGTGTATATATGTGTATATATGTATATGTGTATATATATATATATTATTATATATTAAATAGGTCTATGTAAATTTATTCACTTTTGTTATATATATATATATATATATATATATATATATATATATATATATATATATATATATATATATATATATATATATATATATATATATATATATATATATATATATATATATATATATATATATATATATATATATACATATATATATCAAAAGTAAATAAATTTACATAGACCTATTTTAAAATATAAATCAAACCTATGCTAAACTCATTCTCGTGCTCATCAAAAGGAGAAACCACACCCATCTAGAATCAAAGCCATCACATTAATGATTTTCTTACGAGTGAAAGTACTAACCTGCTATATTTAACTTGACACTGAATGCACAAAATATTGATACAACACGTAGCTCTCACTACCCGTATTACTTCGAGGACAAGCCAAGTAAAAGTGAAGGCTAGGAAGTGGTATCCTTTTCGAGAAATTGGAAGGAGTAAAGGGGAGAGGGATAGAAATAATGATGCAAAAAAGACCCCCAATGCATTTGCTTGCAAATTTTCATGTGTAGGCTAGGAAGAAACCGTCAAAGACATTGCCCAGCGGTTTATGCCACATCGGGGGTTCTAGCAAGAGGGAAGAGGAGTCATGAGAGTAGCACGTACAGTAGGATGCCGTAAAATGTGCTTTCTTTTACCATGTGTGACTTGTGTCACTCCATGGAAAGTTATGAAGCAGAGAGTAGGAGATGGAAAAGGAGTGGTTAAAGTTGGGAAAAGCCAAAGCGAGGACCAAGAACTGTAAATGGGAGGACCAAACACCATCCCCTGGTATCGGTAGCTGGCATACATTGCGATCGCACCAATTCCAGGTAGTTCTGAACAGTCACCCACATCATTCATGCTTAGTAGAGGTCTTCGGACGCCCCTTTGCCTTCAGCCGAAGATGAAATTTCGTCTCTTTTAAAATGTCAATTAAAGAAAGCTATACGATAAATAATCCGTAACAATTTTGCTGAAGTATTATTGAATACTAATTTCAAAATATCCACTTGATTTATTTTGCCTGTTTGATGCCCCTTGGGCTTCGGCACCCGGGGCAGTCGACCCACCCTTGCTATGCCCATCTACATTTAAAGTGTGACTTCCTACACTTTCTGTGAAGGATTGTTTTGAGTTTATTTTTAATTTGCTGATCTCACAAACCATAAATATTTATTTTAAAAGTAATCTTGTTTCTATGAAGAATGTTAGCAAAGAAGTAAAAAATAAAACACACTAATAATACTAGAGCCCCTTATGCAAAGCCAGTTTGAGCAAATGCACAATCATATACTGCTCATGGGCATATGCAAATGCCAATATTAATTAGGTATCTATATCATTTCAAAATGTTTCATTAATTTTTAGTTCTTATAATTGAACTACATATTTTTGTTCTGCATCCATTAATACAAATAATAAATAAATTGAATCCTACTGATGTTTTTTGTTAGTAGTTAATTTAAAAATTTTTCTTAATCTTTACAAGGGTCTCCCAAAAAATTATGCTTGAAGGCTTCAGAATTACACTTACCTTATAACAGGATCATCCTCATTGTAGCCATCATACTCAGTTACTTTCTGAAGTTCGTGAAGGTCAATAGTTGGAGAACCACAAACAAGCATCTCCACCTCCTCCGGGCGTAGCAACTGGTTTTCAAAATTTATTCATGATGCAAATGATGTGGTTTTTAAACTTACATTTCAAGCAATGAGATATCTGATTTGAAATCATGTTGCCCAAGGCTTAAGATCCATTTTATTTTGAATGCATGCAAAATAGTGTCACAATGTAATTTACTCATCTCAATGATTTACTTTTTGTCAGATTATGCTTTCTTAAAATGTATTCACAAGCAAATTTCAAGAATGATATAAAAAATAGCATGCAGAAAAATTACATGCTATGATCCGAGTTTATAAAGTGGTGAGAATATATAGCAACTATATATATATATACTAATTACTAATACTTACCAAGAGAGCATTGGAGTCACACACACAATGAAAACCAAGGTAAAAAGCTCGAAACTGATGGTATATGGCAGAGTTAAGTACCCAATCCAAATACAGGGCAACATATTCATGTCGGTTTTCATTTGTAACAGGAATATCAGCTCCTCCCTCTTTCATATCATATGTCCTAACTTCACCATACTCTTCTAAGGAAACCTATCCAAATTAAATCTCTATTAAGATAAAATTTAGTTTTATTCTGTCATTCTGTGTAAAATTTTAGGAATTAATGCAAATATCTAAAGGAAGGTCTAATTTTGATGAATATTTTGTCAGATATTTGATGCATCCCTGATAAGGGCATGGATTCAATAGGTTTATTTTTTCTATTTTACTAACCTGTGATTGAGTGAGGATATTTTTTGTATCTGTTAAACAAATAGTAAAAACCAAAATATGTGTTTGGGACTTGAACTTCTTGACTAAATAGATAACATTTATTTCTCTATTCAAGAAAGCTTGAGTAATTTCTGCATTAGCTTAAAAACTCGAGTTCCAATACAGAAAATGAAAAAAATTCATCAACTTAAAAGTAAAATTTATCATGAAGTTCACAAATAATTGCTCTTTCCAATCATAAATGGATTGATTATCAAATTATTTATATTATTAGACAAGGTGAGGTGATGCTTTTTGCCAGGTGGAGATCGTTCTCTAAGCTTCCGGTAGAGAGTGTGCATGTAGAGTACAGGTAGTTCCCCCTAACGTAGTGACTGAAAATTACTAGGAGCTACCTTATGCCTCGGGGATTGGAGGGAATATGTAGAGTGGAGGGGAGTGAAGTCCATTAGAAAAGATGGGCATAGAAGGTGCGTGCATCCTAGAGTGGAAATCACTGTGTGGAGTAGAGAGATTAAAAGTGAAATATTTGGAAATCATTCATTCCTGTCCTTTTACAGGCAATAATTACCATATATTTTGTAAAATTCCTTAAAAGTTGACAATGAACCTTGGATTTTTAATTTAAGTCGCTATTTTAAATAAAAACCTGACTAAGGTCTCCATCTTGATCTCATTTAATATCAACTTAATACTTTGTTGATACTACCCATTATTTCTGATTTGCAATCACAGTACTTCTTTTATAAACTGCATCTTTGGGATGAAATTTCAAGAATTCATTTGGCACAACATGAATATTTGGGCCTACTTTATGTGTTTTTGCATTAACTTCTTAAAAGTCAATTATAGATATTTCACTGAATCATTAAATGAATATCACAATTGGCATAATCCTCTTGTCTACTTAAAAGTCATATTCAAGGCAACATTATAAATTTGATATTGTAATGATAAAAAATTCTGTTGGTTGATATTTGGCAATTAAATTCAGTGATTGAAAATATTAATAACCATTTATTTCACAATTTTGATGATAGATCTAACCTGAAAATTCATGCACATATCTTCTTCAACATTCCCTTCATAAGCTAGCAGCTCCGATAGACCACGGGCAACATCCTGCGTGTTAGAATTTAAATTTTATTAATGTAATTGATATAATCCATATAAATAATTACATATTTTAATACTCAACAAATAACTTAAAATATTCTACTAAAAGTGACTATCAAACGAAATAAATTCATCACCATTACTATGCCAAATATAGCAATGAATGGATACACACTAGATGCTTACAGGCATGATTTCAGCCAATGCTTCTATTGATGGTGCCTCAACCAATCCAACCTTGTCTATCCTTGAGGAGTTAATTCCAGAATTTCTAACATGAGATTGCTCCGAAAGTATAACACTAGAAATCAATTTCCTTTGGTCTTGCATTAAGCTATCATCATCACTTGCATTGTATTCAGTATTTTCTTCATCTGATGTGTCTTCATCTGTCCCATAAACTAATTCCTCATGCTCATCTTCTGCCTCAGCTTCTGCCGTAGAGCCCCAAGGAGCCACAGGTGGTGACAACAGCTTACGATAACATATTGATGGAAAATGGAGATCAAGTGTAATGGAGTTGTAAACAGCCAATCCCATTAACACCCCAATCAAGTTGTACTCTCGAAGGTTTTTGCTCTGGCTTATTATATGACTTTGATAGCTCCCTGGTCTGCTTCTGCTAAGAAAAATATTTGCTTTTAAAGAAAACCAAGGCCACCAAACCTTTAATCAATAAGTTAATTGGTGGAAAATGAAATGAATGAGAAATAATAGCATGTTTTTACTTTATGGACTTTTTTATTTTAGGTTCTTTTTAATAAATAATCTCTTAAATTATAAATTATTAAGTGAATCTCAATATGATCGTTCTTTTCATAATATAAAGGAAAGTAAATCTTGCCTTTAAAAGTCAATTTATTGTAAGGCATTTTTTCATCTTGAGGATTAGATTTTTAGGTTCATGAAATTTTATAAGTGAAGAAAGTGGACAAATTAAATTACACATGAAAAGAAAACTTGGGCAGTTGCAGTTTTCTCTATGATAGCAGTGGCTAAAGCTTAAGCTTTTTAAATAAATATACATATATATGACACTTATGAAAATAATGAATAAACATATATTAACTTTTACACCATCAAACAATCATCAAGAAAGTTTAAAAAGCCAGTGTTACCTGGGCTGTGGACTATCTTCACCAGAGCTACTACTGCTAGAGTTACTGTAAACACTTCCACGTCTTTTCCTTGTCCCTTCTTTCTTTTCTACAGCTCTTGTTTTGCCGTTAATACATCCTGCTGAGGTGCTAAACCAGTAACACCGAGAATTTGAATGGTAGACAAACATTCCATAGTCAGGCTATTAAAAATAAAACGAAATTTTGGATGAGCACAATTACTAATGCTCATTTTCATTGACATTGCTATTTACATTAAAAATTTTCCTTTTATTTGTTGCAAGAAGTTGAATGCATAATTAAAGTATTACTCCAAACCTCAAATATGTATCTTATAAGAAGAAGCAGCCATTCTTTCGCTAGTCCACCCATATCAAGTCCTGGTTCACCAACAAAGGAAACTTTTAATTTCTTTTTGAGATCTTGCTGCTTGGTGGCAATCTGGAAATAATATTCAATTTTATTAAGACATTTTTCTAAGGGAAGTTATGGTAAAATTTCCCTTATTCTAATTTCATTTTCTTCCATAAATGAACATGTCTAACAATAAATTTCCTGCATAGCGCTTTTAATTAATTTTTGCAATGCTAGAATTTAGCAGGCTATATTTTTTGACTAGGCAATTGAAATAGAAAGTTGTAAGAATAAACTCATTTATCATCTTATCTTTACCATTACTATATGTTAATTTTTAATCTTCTTTTGTCTTGCACATCATCTGATGATCTATATTACATCATCTACAAGTTATTAAACATCCTCTGATGACCTATATAACAAGTTAATCATTTGGAGTTTTGAAAACATTGTCTGTCTTTTAATTCATAATTATTATAATTTAGTTATTTCTTTGTCTCACCCATACCTCGTTCAATGAATCAGAGACAAGATGTGATCTTCTGATTCTTATGTTCAGAAAAAAAGATCCATTTGTGGTTGATATCGATACCGATATCGATAAAATGGTCCTTTAGCCTCTATGCTACGCCTTGCTGTTTGGATCATTTGCTGTTCTGAATCCTACAAAAATAATTACATTTTTCTATATTATTCAATTATAATTCTCATAACAATTGTATATCAAATTTATGTGAACATAACAAGACTCCAAATACAAGATGATTACATATAAAAACTTCTTATATCAAGAAAAAAGGATTCGAACTTGTGTTAGTAATACCGTATTTGACCGAATATAGCCCCCCTGTTTTTGGCCAAAAGTGAAGTGCAAAAGTTGAGGGGGGTGTTATTTTCGGGCACTAAAAATTAGGTGGGTACAAACAAGTGTGCAAAGCTTCAATAATGATGAATTTCTTTCGAGTCAGTAAGTGTTTCTATCCATTGTAAGACTAAACTACTCGGGTTGCGAATATTTATTTGCAAGGCTGATTGACGTCACCATATAGGAAGGATTTTTCAATTACCTGATCGCTCTCATTATCGTCAAATTGCAAGTTTTACCGTATTTGCTCATGTAAGCCGCGCCCCCGTGTATCCCGCGCACCCCGGTTTTTGGGCCAGCTCTAGGGAAAAAAATTTATTTGATCCGAAAAAGGGTTTTTTAAATCACCAATTCCTATTTCTCAAAAATTCTACGCTCAAGTTAAGCATCTTCACACTCCTACGTGACGAATTTATTGGGTGATCTCTTTATATCGGTACTAGCAGAAATCTCCTCGGTAGTCCTCTTTTATTAAACACTTAACTGTTTTTGTCGTCATATTGGTCATGTTCGGCAGAAATCGCTCCGGTAGCGATCATTCTGCTGTACATAATTTTCCAGCCATATGGTCACTGATCCCTACCGTAGCGGTCGTCATTTTTTTGGCGAACTAAAATTATGATCAGTGATCATTCAATGATCACCACGGTGGCTATGACCTATGACTTTCATAGACGTATCATAGAATAAAGGAAGCAGGCCGTATCTGAACATGGTAGGCGTCGTCTGCCGTGAGAACAAAACCCCCACCAACCCAAACTGGTTGCGCATGCGCCGTGACCTCCGTGACAATTGTAGCAGAAAGCCGTCGAGTTTGGGGAGCACCCATTAATAAACTTAAAACTCATTTAAAATTTTTATACAATGAATGAAAATGACTAAATACACCGCAATTTAGAAATAGAATAATAGATGCGGCATGGGTGCTAGCTTAACGTATATTTGTTTACCAACACGACATTTTGGGAAAAAAGGTGGGCGGCAAATAAAAGAATTCGTGTAAGACACGCACCACCTTTTTTCCACCGGCGTTTTGGGAAAAAAGATGCGCAGCTTACACGAGCAAATACGGTAATACCAATAAAATTAACCTTACCTGAGAATGGACTAATTGCCTGGCTAAGCTCGAATTGTTAATTACACAAACGAAAGATAGATTAGCATTGCGCATCGAAATATGAGCAAAGTGCGAATTTATATTGCTGCATAAATTGGTATGTTATTTCGACTTGCTAATATTGCTGCATTAATTATTATGTTATTTCGACTTTTTAAAGTTTATTTTTACTCCCAAAAAATATATTTTTGTTCATTTCCTTGTCAAATATCTCCTTCGTTAGTATACCCTCTGAATTCTGAGGTACAAATCTGAAAACCTTAAAATTCGAATTAGCATGGCGTTTTATCACTCGCTAATTGGTACTTTTTTATTAAATGAGTGCAAGTTTGATATTTCTTTAAATTATACAGCATGTTTCATGACATTAATGTCCTAAAAATGATCATGTCCTTTCAGGGTATTAAAATATTTTCTAGATTTGTGGGAGAAAAATGGGTAGGGGGGCTATATTCGGAGGGGGGCTATATTCGGTCAAATACGGTACCTATTCTCAGGCCCTCAAAGTATTACCTCCACTAACATCATGCTGTAATGCCTATGTGAAAACAACTTGTTTTTTAATCTTGGTTCTTGCAATATGGCTATATTTTCTATATATAGTAATCCCTCACCATTCGCAAATTTGCCATCCGCAAAATTTGCATGTCTGCGATTTTCATTTTGAATACCTGTTTTATCATTCCCGAGACCGAAATTTGCATATCCGCAAATGATCACTTAAGTACCGCTCACTCTGCAACATTTCTTTTCAAAACTTCTCCATTAATTTCTTCCAAACACCATGCCGTGCCACCAGTCACTTAAGTAGTGCTCACTCAAGTTTCACTCTTTCTCAAACAGTCTCATAGTCACCATGGTAGTGTTCACTTGCAGTTGCTCGCCTATTTCATGAATTTATTGTGCCATTTCCATAGTTTTTAATATTAATATTGCTCAATATTGCTTCTATTACATATGTATTTCAGTGTTAAATTCTTATTTTATGAATGTATTTACCGATTAAAATACAAGTTACGTAGTGGAATAGGGGGACTAAGAACCTAACCCTATTTTTTTCATATATCCCGTTATTTACCATTCACGAATTTGCCATTTGTGAGGGTTTTCAGGAACCTAACCCTCACAAATGGCGAGGGACTACTGTATTGATGTTGTTTACAAGTATCTTTTCTGACTCTCACGGTCAATTAAAATGCAGCCCTGAGATGAATTTTTTGGTCGTCCTACATATCAATATTAATGGCTAAATTTCCATTCGAGCAGGAAATTAAATTTTTAATGGTACTTACCTTTGTAAGTATGGTGCGTTTTGCCACTATACTTAAAAGGAATGGACACTGACAATATGAAAACTGTCCTGGATGACTTTGAGTGTTACTCTGCCACGTAGAAAAGTCATTCATCAAATCCAAGTGATCCAAGGCAGTGTTGTACAGATCTGTATAGTGAAGTGGAGGAGGTGGAGACAGTGTTGGATCAGACAATGCATCTGATGATAGGAAGCATGTTGATGGTGTTGAAAGTTCATTTGATGCATCTGAATTAAAGAGGAAAAAGATACTAATGAATAAAGATTTGAACAACTCAGTTTTGTGTTATTAAATTATTAAATATCAACAAATAAATATTATGGCTTATCACACGTGCCAATGATACAGTTCCATTTTGTAACATTTTCCATTTGAATATGTATTATGTAGTGTTCGGTCGTGTTTTCTGTAACTTTTTTCTTTTTTCAATCTCCGTTAGTTGCGGACTTCCCCCTGTGGCGACCAATAAACATAGCCACATACTGCTCTAACTAAATGCTATATGGTACAAGAAATAAAGTATTAACAACACAAATGCTTTTGAGACGTAAGTCTCGCAGCTTAACCACTTCAGAAAATGTCAACTTATCGTTACAGTCTGTCCGACAGGAAACTTTAGCACACTCTCCCTTGCGAGGAACAACTCTTCTCACTTTTTTCTCCATCACTCCACTCTCTCTAACTCCCGCTCACCGCCGGCGACCCTCAGCTGTCGGTATCTCCCGGTGCTTCTGCCCTCGTTATCTCGACGGCCACTCTCGCCTGATGTCGCCGCTCAGGGGGGGTTCGGCGGGTAGCTTAAATGGGCGACTCCTCGACTTCGTATTGGTTAATTTCCTGATTATGTGATATAACCATGCGAAAAGGAGGGAATGGGAAATAGGGGTAATATTCGCCCTATATAAAGCGCGTTGGTGTGGGAGCAGCCATTCGGCGGAGATGTTTGGCGTTCTCTTCACCGATTACGAAAGTGCTTTCTTAAGTGCGGAGGTGTGGGGAAAATCGCTGCACCCCTTAACAATTCCGACGATCCCCGCAACTTTTGCAGTGTTTGTTTGATCTCGTGTTGTGTTCATATAGCGAGTAAATAAAGTTCCATCACTATTACGTATTACTATTTTCATAACCATTATTGATATCATGGTTTCAAAACGGCAAGGTTCAACATCAATACTCAATCCTGCAAAGAAGAGGAAGGCAATAACAATGGAAATGAAACTAGAAACTGTCAAGAGAAGGGAAAGAGGACAGAAGACATCTGTTGTTGCCCACGCATTTCGAATGGCCGAGTCAACGATTTCTACCATTTTAAAGAAAAAAGATTCTATTAAAAAGAGTGCTCAAAGGTCAGTGAGTGTCGGCGCTTGTCGCTTTATTACAATAAAACGAAATCCCATGATGGAGAAAGTTTTAAACACTTTGAATATCAAAATTCCCGTAATTGCCCTCTCTCTGGTTCTGTCATTCAAGATCAGGCAAGACGAATTTGGAGTGATCTTAAGAAGCAGCGAGAGGATGAGCCTTCGACATCGGCTCAAGAGGAGCAGCCAGAAGAAACGTTTGTTGCAAACAGTGGGTGGCTTGATAAATTTCGAAACCGCTGTAATTTGCATTCCATCAAGAAAACTGGAGAAGCTGCAAGTGCTGATAAGGAAGGGGCTGAACGATTTGTGGTGGAACTAAAGAAAATTATAGAGGAGAGGGGGGGTATCTGCCTCAACAAGTTTATAATTTTGACGAGACAGGTCTCAACTGGAAAATACTACCCGACCGCACGTACATATACCGTAATGAAAAACAGTCGCCAGGATTCAAAATCTCAAAGGAGAGATTAACACTCGTGTTTGGGGGAAATGCAAGTGGTGATTTTAAGCTTAAACGCTGTCTCATTGGACGTTGCGAAAATCCTAGAGCGTTGAAAGGGATCCCAAAGGCATCTCTTCCAGTGTATTATAAGTCTAACAAAAAAGCGTGGATGACAGGTAGCATATGCTATGATTACATGAAAGGTTACATTGGAAGTGAGATTGAGGATTACAATAAAAAAATAAACTACGATAATAATAAATTTGCTCATATTGGATAATGCCCTTGGCCATCCAGCATCAATCGCTGATGTGTGTAGCAATGTGAAAGTGATTTTTTTGCCCCCAAACACAACGAGCTTAATACAGTCTATAGATCAAGGCGTAATAGTTACTTTTAAGGCTAAATATTTATGTCGTGTAGTGCGTTTTGTTCTCTTTGAAAGTGAGAAAGATAAGAGCAACTTACTTATTGACGTTTGGAAGAAATGTGATTAAAAAATGCGATTAATAATATTGCAGCAGCCTGGGACGAAATTAAGGAAAGTACGATGAATACTGTTTGGCGAAAGTTATGGCCAGAAGCAGTTAATGACTTTCGAGGTTTCGAATATATTGCGATCATTAAGAAAGACATTGTAGCAATCGCAACTGAGGCTGGGATAAATGGAATTGATGAAGAGGGAGTTGAGGAAGTTCTTAATGCAGTTCCTGAAGAACTTACAACCGAAGATATTCAAGAATTGACAAAAAAGTTGGCAACAGCCGAGTCCGATGATGAATGCTAGGAGGATGCTAGAAATCTTAGTGTGAAATTTTGAAAGGATTCATTCATTCATGGAGGAAGCTTTCGAAATTCTCAGAGAAAATGATCCCGAAATGGACCGTAGTATCAAAGTTATTCGTGGTATCGAACAAAACACTCTTTGTTACAGGGAGATATATGATGAGAAACGGCAAAATTTAAAGCAATCCTCTCGTGATTGTTTCCTTAAACAATCTTCCTCCAATTTTCCTACCACCACAATGTCATCCGAGAAACCCACGGCTACCGGGAAAACCTCACAAGAGTCAGTTGATTCGTCTGGCATGGACTCCCTCTCCTCGACCCGCTCCACCTCCCCCCACACTTTGACATAAGAAACAAAAGACAGCAAATCCACTGACTTCGCTTTTCTTGCACGGAACTGTTGGCCTTAAAATGGTGAGTGTTACAAATTCCCAATTAAACATTCATATTATACAAGATTTAAGGAAAAACGCTTTTTATAATGTACCTAATTTTATAGGTGGAGAGGCAGACGAAGTTTTCATCGCATTGCTGATGTTTGAAGCATTGAATTAGAATCTTTAGCCTTAATGTAACTGAAGGTTTAATTTGAATGTATTTAAGACTCTCGTAAAAATGAAATTACTTTTATTTCACGCATCCTACATTATTGTGCTATATTTGCTGGAATATATCGGCGAATTATAGTTACTACATTATTATTAAGTTATAAAGTTGTGTGCTAGGAACCGAACGGCATACTTTCTATATAAAACAATAGAAAATTAGCTCTCGCTTAACGAATTTTCACATAACGAAGGTTTTTTAGGAACGTAACCCCTTCGTTAAGTGAGGGATGGCTGTACCAGTTTCTAATTTACTCTGATTAAATCATCACCAAACAAAGAACAAAACTTTTAAGTGTAAATCATCACCAAACAAAGCACAAAAATTTTAAGTGTGAATCATTCACTTAAGCATAGAATTTGTCCTTGATGATACTTTATGTGATTGTAAAGTTCAACTTCATACAATTGCCAACAAATTTTCATCACACAAATAGAATAGTATGAACAACAATAGTTCTCAGCTTACTGATTAGTGCTAGTGCCTTGGCAGCTGTGGGAATCCACCAACGACTAGATGAATTTGATGGTAAATGATGTCTTGAAGATGGAGGAAACTGTTTTACATTGATGAATTGCATTGTATTTCTAACGATCTTCCTAAGTTTCTCAGCTTCCATCCTATTAAAAATTAAGAAAATATGAGAGAATTCATGTCGTTGACAATCTGTGATTTTAATGTCTTACAATTATCAAAAACTTTCTGTTAATATTAACTTGACTTGGAAGCCTAAAATAGTTTAATATTACCACAAAGTAGAACCAGTTTTCAAATATTTTATTGTGAACTGGAGATTTAAAAGAAGCTCCAAAAAGATCACCATTATAATTTTCTTATTGAAAATTCAATTGAATAGATTGGCAATTTGTAGAGCATTAAAATTTTGTGGTGATTGTTTAATTTTTAAAATTATAAAGTGCTACACACATTTAAGGAAATTCCAATGACGTACAATTTTTAAATATTGTCACAGATTAAGAATGATGTGAAATTCAACATACCGTACCTGCCCGAATACAAGCCGATGTTTTTTGTCAAAATTTATCATGAAAAAATCACCCCTTGGCTTAAATGCGAGTCCGAGGAAAATTTGGGTTATGGTTAAATCTCGAAGTCTCTCATTGCCTTGGCATTCAAATGATAGTACTATATTTTTCGTAAAGTAAATATTTGACCTACGATGAATATATATAAAAATATCTTCGCGAGAACACGTAAATTGACGATTACGCAAAATGCGTTGATGGCTTTGAACGCTCAACTGTTTGAATTTCAGTAAAACTTTATATGGAATATGTATAATTATAAAAATGAACTTTCTTAAGGCAATGTAAATGCTAATTTCATTGGAAATAGACTTGGATGAAAAAATATCTTGGCGAGATCGCTGTTACTATATTTGACCTTTTGTGAAAATGAAGATGAATGAAGTTATTGCCACTGAATGTGGAACATTATTCAGCAACGCAAAATTACTAATTGGAGTAATATTTCAAAATGTCAACAACTAAACCATTTCCCACACATTTCTTTGATCTCGAATAATGTATTCTAAGATGTGCATGAATGCCCGGCACACTTCAGCATAAAATCTACGAAATTTACGTTTTTGCCAAAAAACTGCAGAAATTTTTGGGGGATCAGCTTAAATCCGGGGTTGACTTCTATTCGGGCAGATATGGTAACTTGCCACTTGAGATTAGGAAACAATATCAAAGGATATTTATTAGGAATTTATTACATAGAGACTTACCCCCTAAACCACTGAATAATATGTTGCTTGTGGACATTGGAGAGATTAACTATATGCCTGAGCAGATGTGCAAATACAGTATACGAAGACTGAGCTGCAAATACAGGATTCTGGATCAGGACAAACAGGGCTCGAACCTCATCAGCAGGTGTTAATCTGATGAGAAAAATTTTAATTGTAAAATTGTCATATTTGATTGTTTATTAAACATCTAAAGGATACAACAAAACCTGACACATAAAACCAATAAATATTATAAAATAATGTAGCCACTTACTCTTTATCCTGCAATAGGGCAACGATAATACTCTTAAGTACAGTCTTGTGGATGGTTTGAGGCTGCAAAAATTAATGGATCACAAATTAATTTATGGAGGGGGAGCACTGTACAGTAAGACCTCGATAACCATCGTTTTAATTGGTTCCTGGAATCCCCGATGATTACCGAAATGACGAAAGTCAAAACCGATTTTTCCATAGTCATGTCATGTCATGGGTCAATAATTCGTTCAAAAAGACCTTACAGGCATCATATAAAACTGAATTATTAGGCCTCAGTTTGCTTGAAATTTTAGACTTTGCATCATTTTCATTCATTCACTTCTAGTTTTATTTTAAGGGATGTCACATTTCTGGACCTTGTAGCTATAAAATATTTAAGAAATACGTTAACTGTTGACAGTTGTACTGCAACAATCCACAAAGGAATGTTTTGCTGTTTGATTCTTATATTTGAAGGCAACATTCTAAGTACTATTAGTCTTTGTTTAACCATTTCAATTTATACAAAATGTTTCACTCTAACACGATCGACTAAATGTTCTCCGAGAACAGCCACAGTCACCATTTCAATAGATCAGGGGTGCCCAACCTGCTGCCCATGGGCCGGATGCAGCCAACTAAGCAATTTTATGCGGCCCACCGTCAGTGATTCATAGTTTTCAAAACTTTTTCATTTATTTTAATTAACTACCAAATATTATTTTCTGTGTAGAAAAATCTGTTAAGATATCTAACGTTGAATTGTGACCTCTTAGTAAATATTATTTCTTGATTCAAGTAAGTTCTTATTAATATTGTTTTTGATTTTTTTCTCAAAGATATTTGTAAGATTGAATTCCATCATGATTTTTAACCCTCGAGTTACGTCTTTGGGCACGTGGGTGACACAGGTCCCCCAACACTTTATTTCCATTTTTGGACTTATTTCTCACTTTCATTCAACAGTTATTGATTTTTTCGGGATATTTGGGGTCCTGCATTAAAACAAGCAATAGTTTTAAGCAAAATTTTAATCAAAATTTTAATCAAAAATAGAAATTCAAAATCTGAGATTAGTTCAACTCGACTTACATTAATTCCAAACTATTTACACAAACTTCTCTTAAATGATCATTGCATGTCCATTTCTGGCATATGATACACCATTTTCACGTTGTTTTGTCTCTACTTCGACCACATTAGTAACATCGACCTCTTGATCCTTGTCATTTTGGTGGTGTAACAGCTGATCTTTCTTCTACTCTTGCACGCTGCCGAAGTTGTCCTGGTATTTGAGGGATTGTACTTCTCGCATTATTTGTGATTTTATACATTCCCAAGCAATCTCTTCCAAGAATTCTGTCTTCAAAACTTTTTTCTGGCTATTATTAGATTTATTGATACATAAAGCATTTATGGCCGATATATTCTAAAAATTCGTCGTATCTTCTGTAAAAGTAAAATAACTGATTGCCAAAAATGCCTGCAGATGAACTAAAAAGAGTACTGTGAATTTACAAAAAATTAAATGAAATTAAAGTGAAAAAGATCACGAAAAAGGAGTTGCGCGGCGTACCAAAATCAGTAACACGACAAGGCGCATGGGTGACAGATGTCCCCCAGCAAAACTTATCTGTTGCTCACGTCGAATCTTAGGGAAGGCACAAAGAAACTGATTCATGCATAGTAAAGAGGGGTCTCTCAAGGCCAGCTACTGAGATCTGCACATGCGTCACTCCTCCACTGTCACAGACACACGAAGTTGAAAATCAGTGGGGGACAACTGTCACCCACGTGCCCACTCGAGGGTTAATATTGAAATGTTAACCCTAAAAATCTAATTCTAACTTTATTTCTACGCATATGGTGCCTAAGAATCTCTAGGTAACTTACAATTTAACTAAAATCCGCTGTCTATTACCAATGCGGCCCCCATAAGGGTTCACTGCCACCAATGAGGCCCCCACCATGTAGAAAAGGTTGCCCACCACTGTGATAGCAATGTTTCTCTCTCAGTCACAGTGCAATCATTGTCTTATTCATTTGTCTGCTTCATTAAACAATGGCAATGGAGCTTTTTCATTTTTTTCTACCACTTGGCGACAAACAATGGTTGATCGAAATAACAATTATCAATGGCGACGGTTACTGAGGTCCTACTGTAGATGTTAACAGAAAAATACAACTTTTTTAATGGAATATAATGTACAATACAAAGAAGTGCAGTAGAAGATCATTTATCTGAAACTCCAAACAACGAAAACATCCAAAATGCGAAATAACTGATGACCGATATCAGTTGTAGTTATGAAAGCCACCACCGGTTCAAGTAGCCTGATTACCCTCCTTTAGTTTGTTATATAGGTGATTCAAAACATTCCATCATTTAACATTGTTAATTTTTGCTATTTCCAGGTAAACACGGATGTTAATTGTTGATTTCCCATCCGAGGATTAATACATATACACTTTTAAATATTACTTAATATATTCACTGTACTTACATCAGAAGGTGACACCTGTAATTTTTTTTGTTATACAAGATGTTATCTAAGTTTATTTTATTTGTAACATCATTTATTTCTACCATTCCTCGTTACAAATGTTTTTCATGGTTGATATGCTGCATAAGTGTTAAGACATCTAACATCCTAAAATATCGTATATCCTAAATGGGTCAGATCCTGACCATTTCGGATAAACGATCTTCTACTGTAGTTGTATAATTTTCATATCCATTGCTGTAATCTTTTCTGAGTGATGGCTGTATTCAGAAAATCACTGTGGATCAACATCGAGATTTCAAAATGATAAATTGTAGCATTTTAAAGCACATAGCATAATGTAAAATTGAAATAAATGTTATGTTTAAATGACTTTTTACTTACGAATATAGCAAAGTAATTGTCAGAGTAATACTAAAGAAGACATTTTTCAAACTGCCTTCAACCAAATAAAAAATGAACAGATTCTTGTCAGTTCTCATAGATTTTTTATTGTTATTAGGTCTGGAAGGTCAACATTACTTTATAAGTTTAGAAAAAACCACTCATAGCTGCTGACTGTCAGTTAAATACATACCATTCGACTGAGTGCATCGTGTACTACATCCAAGATGTCTTCTCGAAGACTTGGATGCCATGCTTTAAACTCTGATGTAGATGATTCTGGATCAGCCTTAAAAAGAGCCAACAGCTTGGGAAATGATGAATAGGTGTTCGCATAAAAACGCTGCATTGGTGAAAAATTGCCAGTGCGGTGAACATCCCTTAAGCTCCTCCTGGGATTAAGATAGATGATTTTTTTATGAGTAAAAGAAATTCGTCAAATAAATTACCTGGAAAGTTACTTTTATACAAGGATTAAAAATCAAAATTAAGCACAACAAAGTACATCATTCTTTTTAACAGATAATTATTTCAAAGCTATTTCCATATTTTACCATACAAATACAACTGATTATTACAGCTGTTTGATGCTGTATTGAAATAAAATTACTCATTTTATGGAAGGAAAGTTTCCAATGATCAATGTGTTTCCTGTGAATTAGGAGAAAAGAAGATCCTTAACATTTTCAAATAATTAAAAATGAAAGTGTTTTTTTTTTTGAGTGGGTGGGGAAAGACTTGAAAAGGTTAATGGTTCAAGGTGACATGATCTCCAGAAACATAGAACCTTATAATAAGATAAAATTAATTATAAGAAATCCAAATGAAGGGTTCCCAGATGATATGTCCACAGTCTTTATGTCCACTGCCTTTATGTCCACTCTTTTATGTCCACAGCCTTTATGTCCACTGCCCTTATGTCCAGAGTCTTTACGTCCACCGTAATATATGTCCACAGTCTTTATGTCCACTCTTATATGTCCACAGCCTTTTCGTCCACTGCCTTTATGTCCACTTTTGTTTATGTCCACAGCCTTTTTGTCCACTGCCTTAATGTCCACTGTTATATATGTCCACAGCCTTTTCATCCACTGTTTTCTTTGTCCACTTTTGCATATGTCCACAGAGATTTTCTTTCGAAGTATGAAAAATATGAAGGGCAAACCTGAAGATGGAGGAGAGTTTGAAGGAGAGGGAGTAATCCGAAGGAAACACTGCGGACATTGGTATCGATCGACTAGGAATTTTATAACAATTACGAATATAAGGCGAAAAAATTGAAAATGGAGGGGGTGCAGAAGGAGTGGGAGGGAAAAGGAGGTGCGGAAGGAATCCGAAGGTAACACTGCGGACATTGGTGTCTATCGACTAGGAATTTTATAACAATTACGAATATGAAGCTAAAAAATGAAAATGGAGGGGGTGTAGAAGGAGTGGGAGGGAAAAGGAGGTGCGGAAGGAATCCGAAGGAAATACTGCGGACATTGGTGCCTATCGACTAGGAATTTTATAACAATTACGAATATGAAGCTAAAAAATGAAAATGGAGGGGGTGTAGTAGGAGGGGGAGGGAAAAGGAGGTGCGGAAGGAATCCGAAGGAAATACTGCGGACATTGGTGTCTATCGACTAGGTATTTTATAACAATTACGAATATGAAGCTAAAAAATGAAAATGGAGGGGGTGTAGAAGGAGTGGGAGGGAAAAGGAGGAGCGGAAGGAATCCGAAGGAAACTCTGCGGACATTGGTGTCTATCGACTAGGAATTTTATAACAATTACGAATATGAAGCTAAAAAATGAAAATGGAGGGGGTGTAGAAGGAGTGGGAGGGAAAAGGAGGTGCGGAAGCAATCCGAAGGAAACACTGCAGACATTGGTGTCTATCGACTAGGAATTTTATAACAATTACGAATATGAAGCTAAAAAATGAAAATGGAGGGGTGTAGTAGGAGGGGGAGGGAAAATGAGGTGCGGAAGGATTCGGAAGGAAACACTGCGGACATTGGTATCGATCGACTAGGAATTTTATAACAATTACGAATATGAAACTAAAAATTGAAAATGGAGGGGGTGCAGTAGGAGGGTGAGGGAAAAGGAGGTGCGGAAGGAATCCGAAGGAAACACTGGGGACATTTGTGTCTATCGACTAGGAATTTTATAACAATTACGAATATGAAGCGAAAAATTGGAATTGGAGAGGTGTAGTAGGAGGGGGAGGGAAAAGGAGGTGCGGAAGGAATCCGAAGGAAATACTGTGGACATTGGTGTCTATCGACTAGGAATTTTAAAACAATTACGAATACGAAGCTAAAAAATGAAATTGGAGGGGGCGTAGTAGGAGGGAGCGGGAAAAGGAGGTGCGGAAGGAATCCGAAGGAAACACTGCGGACATTGGTGTCTATCGACTAGGAATTTTATAACAATTACGAATACGAAGCTAAAAATGAAAATGGAGGGAGTTTAGTAGGAGGGGGAGGGAAAAGGAGGTGCGGAAGGAATCCCATGGAAACACTGCCGACATTGGTATCGATCGACTAGAAATTTTATAACAATTACGAATATGAAGCAAAAAATCGAAAATCGAGGGGGTGTAGTAGGGGGGGAGGGAGAAGGAGGTGCGGAAGGAATCCGAAAGAAACACTGCCGACATTGGTATCGATCAACTACGAATTTTATAACAATTAAGAATATGAAGCAAAAAATTGAAAATGGAGGGGGTGTAGTAGAGCGGGAGGGAAAAGGAGGTGCCAAAGGAATCCGAATAGCGCCTCTAGTAGTGCATTTATATGAATTTCATTGTTTAACATTTATGAATTTTTAACAGACACAATATAAAACTTTTATGTAATTTTCAATGGAACATTATTTCCTAACTTTGTTAACATTTTCAGCTTCCTAGATCTTCATAATATACATAAACATTAGTCAGTTTGTTTAACATTTAGGTATTTATTACGGCCGAACGAATAAAAATTTTCAAATTTCTATAATCCCGTATTCATTATTTGACAAATTCTACCATTAGAAAAAATTTCTGCTTCATAGCACATTTAGAAGTACCTAAACCATGAAATGTTTGTAAAATTGTTTATAATTTTCAACGGCCAAGAAAATAAACGTTGCAATTTTTCCTGATTATTTTTTTCGATTCACCTATGTATTAAATTTCAGCTCTCCAACTATTGTAGTTTGGGCCAGACATTAGTATCCTCCTATATCCTATATCCTCCTCTGTAAGAAGAGTGCTTATAGAATGATGTGGCATCCCCCACTTGTAAATTTACGAATGAGTTCCTATGGGGATGTTAAGACATTTATTTCCATTTATGCCAAGTGTATTTGTTTGTTAAATAACTTCCCATGGAGAAATTAAAATTACGAAAAAGTTGAATCTCCTGAAAATTCCGATCTATGGAAAATACTTCAAACGGTGTTTCAAGGGAATAACTTGCTTTATTACCTCGCTGGAATTCAAAATTAAACATAATAAAGATTTTCATATAAACTGCTTGGAAAGAAAAAAGATCCCAAAGTAAATTTAGACATCCCATTGCAGGTATTTCACGAAATCTAGGGAGTATTTGCGACTTCAATCAAATCAATGAATATAGATTGAGGATTTCGGATAAATGACGTTAAATATAGAAGGTCAAAAATCTGCCTCTCTCATACGGCGACAAATACCCACACACAAAAGAATAATTCCGAAAAATTGGTTAATTATATTTAGTGAAGCATAAAGGATTCCTTTCATTAATTCAAATTGCTTTGTTCATAAAAAATACCAGTCCTAGAATATCTTTGTAGAATGAAAAATCGATTCTCCTTCAATATCCGTTTAAAGAAAAATACTCGAAACCAAAGATGCAGGAATAACATCCTCTATGACATGTATGTCCAACTGGTGGATGGTGCGTAAGAATCATTCTTTGGAAGCGTGAGTGCCACCCTTCTACGGCGTTGTTGGTCAGCTGTTGTCTGTTTACAGTTTGCTCATATACCTACACTCCATAATTCCAGACCAAACCTAGGAGGAATGGCTCCTCTCATCCCACTGCCTTCCCTTCCTCGTATATAAGTTATTTCCACATACGTTGCTAGATCCCCTAGTGTAGGGCCGAGGATTGCAAGCAAGTGGTCAAAAATATCAAGCACGTCCTCAACAGGGATAAACGGTAATGCCATCAGCATCCGTATACCATTCCTAATAATGTCGTTATTATTAAATTGAGCTTTTAGACCTGATGCCATTACATGTTCCATATGGATTGACAAAAATGGAAGAGGCATTCCTTAATGGTAGAATTGGGGAATGTTTTCCGCACTGCATTTATAGCACTTAATTCAAAATCAAGCATGACCAGTTCTGGATTAAAATTATAAGTTAAAAAGTCACAGTGTTGTTTGAGTTGTTAAAATATTGATGTATAAGAACCTTCGTCTGTTCTTCTCGTTAAGCAATATACAAATGGAAATACACGCCCCTGCACCACATCATGTATTGTATATAGCTGGAAAAATAGCTTAGGCGTTGTTTTGAAAGTGGCATCCACATAGATCTGAGTGCCCCTGCACAACTGCTTGGGTCCCCATGCAACTCAAGTTTTTGGAGCACCTATTTATATAACGAGAAAAGGTTTTTAAAAAATTCAAAAATAAAATTTTTTGCCTAATAAGATAGTGAAATACTAACGAAAGAATTGGATCCCTAAGATATAGAAGCTACTTCTGCTTTGCCCAGCTATGAGAACGTACTTTCAATGCTTCATAGAGCTGCTGCTTACTCTTGTCCTTGTCTTCCAGATTCATTATCAGAATTGATCATCCTGGATGAATAAAATATAAAATTCCTAGTCGATAGACACCAATGTCCGCAGTGTTTCCTGCGGATTTCTTCCACACCACTTTTCCCTACCCCTCGTATCCCCCCCCCCCCTTCTATTTTTAATTTTTCGCTTCATATTTATAATTCTTATAAAATTCCTAGTCGATCGACACAAATGTCCGCAGTGTTTCTTCAGATTCTTCTCGTACCACGTTTTTCCTCCCCCTCCTACTACATCCCCTCCATTTTACATCCTTCGCTTGATATTCGTAAAGGTTATAAAATTCCTAGTCGATCGATACCAATGTCCGCAGTGTTTCCTTCGGATTCCTTCCGCACCCTGTTTTCCCTCCCCCTCCATTTTCAACTTTTCCCTACTTATTCGTAATTGTTACAAAATTCCTAGTCGACCGATACGAATGTCCGCCGCATTTCCTTCGGATTCCTCTCGTACCACCTTTTCCCTCCCCCTCATACTACACCACTCCATTTCCAATTTTTTGCTTCATATTCGTAATTGTTATAAAATTCCTAGTCGATCGATACCAATGTCCGCAGTGTTTCCTTCGAATTCCTTCCGCACCTCCTTTTCCCTCCCCCTCCTACTACACCCCCTCCATTTTCAATTTTTAGCTTCATTAACGTAATTGTTATAAAATTCCTAGTCGTTCGATACCAATGTCCGCAGTGTTTCCTTCGAATTCCTTCCGCACCTCCTTTTCCCTCCCCCTCCTACTACACCCCCTCCATTTTCATTTTTTAGCTTCATATTAGTAATTGTTATAAAATTCCTAGTCGATAGACACCAATGTCCACAGTGTTTCCTTCGGATAACTTCCGCACCTCCTTTTCCCTCCCCCTCCTACTACACCCCCTCCATTTTCATTTTTTAGCTTCATATTCGTAATTGTTATAAAATTCCTAGTCGATGGACACCAATGTCCGCAGTGTTTCCTTCGGATTGCTTCCGCACCTCCTTTCCCCTCCCACTCCTTCTACACCTCCTCCATTTTCATTTTTTAGCTTCATATTCGTAATTGTTATAAAATTCCTAGTCGATAGACACCAATGTCCGCAGTGTTTCCTTCGGATTCCTTCCGCACCTCCTTTTCCCTCCCACTCCTTCTACACCCCCTCCATTTTCAATTTTTAGCTTTTATTCGAATTGTTATAAAATTCCTACTCGATCGATACCAATGTCCACAGTGTTTCCTTCGGATTGCTTCCGCACCTTCTTTTCCCTCCCCCTCCTACTACACCCACTCCATTTTCAATTTTTAGCTTCATATTCGTAATTGTTATAAAATTCATAGTCGATCTATACCAATATCCGCAGTATTTCCTTCGGATTCCTTCCGCACCTCCTTTTCCCTCCCCCTCCTAGTACACCCCCTCCATTTTCAATTTTTAGCTTCATAATCGTAATTGTTATAAAATTCGTAGTCGATCGATACCAATGTCCGCAGTGTTTCCTTCGGATTCCTTCCGCACCTCCTTTTCCCTCCCCCTCCTACTACACCCCCTCCATTTACAATTTTTAGCTTCATTATCGTAATTGTTATAAAATTCCTAGTCGATCGATACCAATGTCCGCAGTATTTCTTTCGGATTCCTTCCGCACCTCCTTTTCCCTCCCCCTCCTACTACACCCCCTCCATTTTCATTTTGTAGCTTCATATTCGTAATTGTTATAAAATTCCTAGTCGATAGACACCAATGTCCGCAGTATTTCCTTCGGATTCCTTCCGCACCTACTTTTCCCTCCCCCTCCTACTACATACCTTCCATTTTCATTTTTTAGCTTCATATTCGTAATTGTTATAAAATTCCTAGTCGATAGACACCAATGTCCGCAGTATTTCCTTCGGATTCCTTCCGCACCTCCTTTTCCCTCCCCCTCCTACTACACCCCCTCCATTTTCATTTTTTAGCTTCATATTAGTAATTGTTATAAAATTCCTAGTCGATAGACACCAATGTCCGCAGTGTTTCCTTCGGATAACTTCCGCACCTCCTTTTCCCTCCCCCTCCTACTACACCCCCTCCATTTTCATTTTTTAGCTTCATATTCGTAATTGTTATAAAATTCGTAGTCGATAAACACCAATGTCCGCAGTATTTCCTTCGGATTCCTTCCGCTCCTCCTTTTCCCTCCCACTCCTTCTACACCCCCTCCATTTTCATTTTTTAGCTTCATATTCGTAATTGTTATAAAATTCCTAGTCGATAGACACCAATGTCCGCAGTGTTACCTTCGGATTCCTTCCGCACCTCCTTTTCCCTCACACTCCTTCTGCACCCCCTCCATTTTCAATTTTTTCGCCTTATATTCGTAATTGTTATAAAATTCCTAGTCGATCGATATCAATGTCCGCAGTGTGTCCTTCGGATTACTCCCTGTCCTTCAAACTCTCCTCCATCTTCAGGTTTGCCCTTCATATTTTTCATACTTCGAAATAAAGTCTCTGTGGACATATGCAAAAGTGGACAAAGAAAACAGTGGACGAAAAGGCTGTGGACAAATACAAAAGTGGACAAAAAAAACAGTGGACGAAAAGGCTGTGGGCATATATAATAGTGGACATTAAGGCAGTGGACAAAAACAAAAGTGGACGAAAAGGCTGTGGACATATAAGAGTGGACATAAAGGCAGTGGACATAAAGACTGTAGACATATATTACGGTGGACATAAAGACTCTGGACATAAGGGCAGTGGACATAAAGGCTGTGGACATAAAAGATTGGACATAAAGGCAGTGGACATAAAGACTGTGGACATATCATCTGTGGATCGTTCTAGGGACCTCAAAACATGTAGGTATTTCCATTGAAATCTCAAAGTCGATTTTTTTCATGAAAGCAATACTTTCTCTATACTATGTACAGTAAAACCCGTTTAATACGTATTTGAGGGGACCGACTCAATGCTTCGTTATAAGCGTGACTACGTTATATACGAGAAACATAGTTTTTGGCCTATACATACCATATAACACATATACACATACAGTAATAGCTGTGCTACCGGGCTATGTAGAACCGGCCACCCTTAGATACGGGCAATTACACAAATACAATTCATTTTGTATTT
Source organism: Uropetala carovei (assembly GCA_036926305.1). Lineage (NCBI taxonomy): Eukaryota > Metazoa > Arthropoda > Insecta > Odonata > Petaluridae > Uropetala > Uropetala carovei. The sequence continues at coordinate 1,551,380 of JAXCHB010000150.1, forward strand.
CTTTTTCTCTTTTATGAATTTTTGTGTGAATTGTATATGTGTAATACCTCAACTTCCACTTTAAAATTTCTTAAAATATAAGATGTATATATTACGTATTTACTCCGTATACTTCTGTGGCTGCCGAGTAAGCATGTTGTTTTAGCTTACGTAAGCCATTTGCTTTGTCTAGATGTTTTGGTGTACTTCTACAATTTCCAGTTTTATCGCTTTTTATTATTGAATATGGCATCAAAATAAATACCTAAAAGCAAGGAACAGGAGAGAAAAGGTTGGTTTAACGCTAACACAAAAGCTGGAGCTGATCAAACGAATTGTAAAAGGAAAAAATAGAGCAGCCATAGCAAAAGAATTCAACATCGGATCTTCCACGCTCTACAATATCAAGGCTTATAGGCTAAATTAATGAAATTTGTGTCATCTGAGATGAGTAAATCAATTAATAAACATCATACGCTTCATAAGCCAAAAATTGAGGAACTGGATAAAATATTATGACTGGTTTTCACAGAAATGTTCAGAAGAATTAAATAATTTCATCCTTTTCTAATAGAGTAATTAAAGATAAATAATATAGATAAATAAGAAAGATATAATCCAATAAATTCAATTTTGGGAACAGGTTCACTGCTGTAATCCCCAAACTTGCCGGACGCCCTTAACTTTTCAATAGTCTTTTTGTTTTGCAGGTAAGCGTAGCAACGTATTAAATAAGAATGGGTAAATAGTGTCCATATCTAACTACGTGTGGAAGAATTAAAATGGAAAATGTAAACCCCATGCATAGTTATGTTTGGGGAGTACGATAGTGAACCTAAGCCCAATTTTGTTTGGTTATTGCTAAATTTGCGATGTCAAAATCGAAAAACGCTTCCCTAACCGGATATTTCTCCTAATCGGCTTTCCACAATCCCCAAGATAGCCGAATAACACAGCTTTTACTGCATTTGCAGTCAGTCGACTTCAATGCTGTACTTACATATGCAAAGAGATGCTTATCAACTTCGCGGCATGTAAAATGTTCGACTGCTATTACATACGATTTTTTAAATGGTCCATTAATATTATTATTATGGTCATTAATTTACATAAACATTTCACATTTTTAATATCAATTTCAAAACAAAGGGAGCGTGGAAATTCGTATGGAAGGGGTAGATGGAGGAAGGGGACCTCTATGAACAAGTGCGCGGTAAACGGGCGGAAACTATTCATTACTCATCGCTCTGCTCGCCAAAATTCGTTATATACGGGGCATATTTTGCCACGGGACCAAACATTTGTTCGTTACAGCCGAGAATTCGTAAAATGCATATTCGTTACATCCGAGAAATTTAACCAATGTCCTTATGGAGAAGTTCAAGGGACCGAGACATTTCTTCGTCATAGCCGAGATTTCGTTTTAGGCGTGATCGTTATAAACGAGTTTTACTGTATGTGAGGAAAGTAAAAATATAAAAAATTTCAACAAAAAGTAAAAATCAGCCCCCAACCCATGGCCTCCTTTGGCCTTATTGCAGATCCACTGTTGTACATGGTAAAAACAACAACTAGAACCCTAACTAAGAGGTTATAAGCCAAATCACAATTAAATTAACTTTATAATTACTGTAACTTGTATTTACGTAGTTTATGCACTATATTTCCTGGCAGATAAGATGCACTTTTTTCTTTGAAAAACGTCACCTAAAATCAACCTGCTTCTTATACACCGAGGATAAACATTTTTTCGATCATATAGATGGGCTAAACATCGTGGCACAGCAAACACACCCCTACATAATTTCACCGCTTTAATATGTGCTGTTAAAGAAGGATAAAATATATTATATTTTTAAATTAATTTAATATTAAAAATCTATTAATTCCTCTTGCAGTTTAAGGGTAAGTTCCTTGGATGATGAAATGTATGTGAATTTTCTTTATTTCAAAAGCTTTAGTAACTGCTAAATATCCTCGGACTTTGCAGCACATTAATGCACCGTGACACCCCAGTTAAGAAGCTCTGGTATAGATTTCCCAATATTCTGTAGAGTTCCTTGACTGCGGAAAAGAAAGATTTCTTAAGCCAATATACAATATCGTTTATTAAACAAACAATACATATTTTAGGTACAAAATAATATGATCATTTTGTGATTGAATTATGTATCCGTATTGAGAAAACGATTTTGGTGTTGGCTTGCCAGATATAAATGTAACTTACGAGTAGTATGCAGCTGTATGAAGATAGTGAAGATTCATATGAAAGTGCTAGTGGTGATAACTATAGCAGCAATGATGATGATTTCCTTAGCTTTTACGATGAATAAACTTGATTATTTTAATGTAGATCAACCCTGTTTTTGTTCTTGTCAATTTGGTAAAATAAAATCCATGCATTTTTTTCTGAAATTTCTGTTTTAAAGTCTTAAATGTGGTATCTTACAGAACACAGTTTACAGATGAGATTCATGTTTCCCGCTGTAAATAAAAGGAGGAATGTATCGTGTCTCTTTCTCTGTATATCCCATTTAGCGTCCACACAACCCAAGGGTTCCACACAGTTTGGGAAACCTTGCTATAAACTATTAGGCAAATCCAAATTCATGCTACTCAGAAAAGAGACTCTGAATACTGCATAATTTGGGAGTATGAATGGGTTTAAACAAACATTCTTTATGATCAACAATGATATATCAGAATTTAAGTGACATTTGCAAAACAGTAACTACCAGCATTACGTCAGATATCAATGGAATCACAAGAGAAAAATTGTGCAACATCTACAATTGAACAAATAAATAATATTTTTTCATCACTATTTTTTGTTAAATAAAAATGACAGGCAAAATTTCTACCAGCAATTAGTTAATCCACAATTTGTAATCTTTGAGGGCTTTATTTACATGATCAGTTTTGTGCTCAAGACTTCATGATCCTCTAAAACAATTTCTTTTTAAATATTAAAAAGATAAAACTCTTTTGCTGACTACAATAAAATTTATTTATTCTAAATCTAAAGAGGTATTGAACAATTAAATAACTCTTTCATGATAGTTCATTGTTTATTATAAATACAAATAAAATTAATATATTTATATAATAAAACGTTCATTATATAAATGTTTACAAATGGATTCATCAACATTTTTTGTCCTCTAAATTGTACAAATCACAGATGACTCAAGCATTCTATGTCCACCTGCCTGGATAGAGACAAATGAGGGAAGGATGCAAGAGAGAACACTTTGCGCACACACTCTAACTTGGCAGTGTGGACATTCTTCTTTTTTTATAATAAAGGAGAAAATACACATCTCCCATGTTAGTCTTTTGAAAAATGGCTGACCATCAGATGTGTTGCACTATATGCCTTATTATTTATCTTCTTTGGAATATTAAGACAAAATAAAAGTTATTCTTGACTGGGTTAAGAAACACAAAAACTTTAAAACACATGGGTTAAAATCCATAAACATGCACAAACATAAAATGAATATATAAGAGCATTCTACAAATTATGAATTAATTTTAACTTTATTCTTCAAAGGCTCTATTAAATTCATTGGTCAACTTAGCAAAATGATCCAAAAAGTAAAAATCATTTCAGAGCAATGTTTGGTATATCTTGTTACAACATTGAAAAGTATCCATTTTTGTTGTTCAAATATCACAAATGTTTAAATTTCAGTCAATTTATGTATTTTTACCATGCAGGCTTGATGACAGGTGTATGTTCAAGAATTATTCGATACATATTTCAACATGTATCACAGTTTTATTAAAACAGGAATTTGAAATTTTAAGTCATTACTTAGCTCATTTGGGTATGTTGGAAGTCGTTCCTTACAGTCATTCACAGATATAACATTGACAACAGGAAGGGCAAATAGCAGATGTAAATATGTTATAGGTTTTAAGTTAATAAATACATAACTTAATAACCCTCTGATTTTCCTTAAAATATATAACTTTCAGTGAGCGTTCAATTTTTTGTTTTCTTAAAGGATATCTATGTACACAAAGGCTTGCCATGAAGGATAGCAAATTACCTTTATTCAATAACAATTATAAATAGGCTTTCACCAACACTTACCAAAGTTCATTTGTGAACCAGGCAATAACCACCATTCTAGAGAACTTGCTTATAGTTAATTTAAGTACCCTTGAGCTCTTACTATTCTTCATCAACACAGATGCATTTTTGCGCTAGCAGTATTTTGTTAACACAATGCTGCATAAATTACTCAACTGTCCAAATAGCATAAATGAATGCGTAAGTGCATATTGATGACAGAATTGGAAGTATTCACTACAAGTATTAATATAAATGACAATGTGATTGCTCACACAACAAATAATCATAATTATGAACACACAAAACTATAAATACAAATAGATTTCTGTACACTAATTTTTTATGTAACATAAATAAAAATAATGTATACATAGATATTATTACGAACTATTCAGTCACTATCTAAATGAATGAATGGCCTAACTAACTCTTCAAATATGTAAGGTATTAATGGACAAATTATTGATAAGCTTGATCAGTGAAAAAATAGTAAGAAATGTAACATAGGAAAAACAGGAAAAAGCTTTATTGGGGACTTAAAATACCCTTAGCTTTTTTGGGAGATACTTAAATTTTTTTTCTTAAAAAAGATTCTATCTCTTCTGATGTATTTAATTTCTTAGCTCACTTTTACTTTTCGATTAAATGTATTTATTACCCTATATATAATTTAAAAAGCTGTTATAGAATGAAAATGAAACTATGACTCTGCAAAAATTAAAAAAATTTAAAAATCCCTTAAATAATCACGCTTAATTGTCCTTTTTTACCTTTTCTTATTATATTTCTGTATGAAGAAACATAATAGGTACTTCTTAATCTTAATATACAAGAAATGGTTGAATTGGTTAATAATTAAACTAATAGAATTCATCTTCAGGCATTATTACAGTAAATTCTAAGTATTTTACACTAAGTACAAGGATTTAACATTTATTGACTAGTTTATTTATGGGAATGCTCCAGTGAGATAAACACAAAGAATACTGTAAATGAAAAATTTAGAAAAATATTCATTGCTTAACCCTGGATTCATAAACATTCGTCTGCGAGACTACCTCAGTCTAGGAAAAGTGGCACCACAGCTAAAATGGTAGAGTGGAGGGGATGTTGCGATTAATATTTTTTACTTACAAAATGTTTTTAGCATTGGATATTGATGTTCCTAACAAGTAATCTTTGTTCCTTTGATAAAATAAATTTTGTTAAATTTTTAAATATATTTTTTTACCCGTAGTCCAGGGGTGGGCAAACTTTTCTGCATGGCGGGCGGGTGTTTGCGAATTCTTCAGTGGGCCACATTGAAAGATGCCAATGCTTATGCGGACCAGATTAGAGTTTAAATCGGAAATTGCTTAGATTCTTAGGCATCATACATAAGTGAAAAACAAACACAAACAAGGATTGTATGGCTAAAATTTCAAAAGTAAAGGTTTTATTGTCATAATTTTACCAAAAGTAATATAAAATTGTGTTAAATTTTACAGATCGCTTTTTCACCAAAGCTTTGAGGGCCACATTAAATGCTCTCAAGGGCCACATATGGCCCGCAGGCCACGGTTTGCCCACCCCTGCCGTAGTCTGACAGACGAATGTTTATGAATCTAGGATTAAATGAAATTAGGTTTGGAAAAGAATCCTTACAATTTCGACTAAAAAAATATACCAAATAGACACTTGTGATTCAAGAAAATGCTTCTCATGAAAATGATACATTTTAAAACTGAGCACTTTCAGGATTATAGTTAAATTCATTTGTAAATTACTAAGGACATAATTATCTCATTTCAACTCAAATCTAGCTCTTTAATTTGGCATTAAAAATTATTTAAAGATAGTAATCCCAAAATATTGATTTATAAGTTAGACCAGCAAATGTAATGCATTACTTGACATTAAAATAATTGCATATATGACATTCTCTCTACTGAAGCAAACCAGAGAGGGGTCTATTCTATTGTTTAATCATCCTGAGGCATCCCTATAAGTTAAATAATTTTCTGATTATGTAAATTATTCTTCTGCATGTGATACTGAAGTACCTTTACTATAAGGTATTGTTAGGGATAATAAATATATTAGGAAATTCTAAATATAGCAAAACGTCCATAAAAATTGATTAAGAAATTCCTCTCATTAATAATCAGGTACAAAGCAATTTAATGTTCACCATCAATTATTGTGCAACCTTAGAATTGGCTCAGGACCATCATCTGGTGCAAGTAAGAGTAATAATTTCAGTTATAGTGACAGAAAGAGATGTTTCTCACACATTCAAACTAATACTCAATAACAAATGCCTCTCAGGTTTGTTGCTCAAGTCATAATCATAGTATCATTCCTAACAAAAAAACAACATTTGCAAAAATAAATATCTCAGCTTTTAGTCCTACAGAATATAATAATCTAAATACACACGTTTGACAATACCTTTGGCATGGCCCATTCAAGGACACTAAGTGAAAATTGAGAGTTAAAGAGATAGGAGCGTAATATTCTTCGTGAGGAAGTTCTATGATTGTCCTCTTTAAAGTCATGACAGAGCATCCCAGTCTCCTGCTCTCATAAGGGCACAATACACAACCAGACATATCTTCAGGCAAGTGTTTTCCAGCTTTTAAGACTTCTCCAGTATATCAGTCAATGCAGATAATCCACCCATAACCATTCTTGCAGCAGTTATGTCAAGTATATGAAGGAAAGACTTTTTTGGTGGAATGCAGATTAAGGGAAGACACTGATACTTAGCTGGCTGGAGTCTCTTCAGCAACCAATGGAGGAACCGGTTTATGAAGAATGCTTACTGGCCTATTAATGTTCTTCTTTGTTTTGTTAATCTCTCGGCGACGTACCTCGTGAGGTGACTGTAATACTTCTGTATATTCTCTGATCAAATTAGCAATTTGAAAAGCCTAGAAGAAAAAAACATTATTCAACAATTGTCCTGTTTGAAGTGTGTGTGTGTGCGCGTGTGTGTATATATATATATACACACACACATACGTACACACACACATTATGGAGGAGGAAAGGTAAATAGGGATATCGAGGGAAACTAAGTGTTAAGTGAGGGGCTTCCCTAGTTGCACTTGATATATATATATATATACATACATATACACAGAGCCGTAGTGGGGACGGGGCAACCGGGGCACGTGCTCAGGGTGCAGCTTCATAAGGGGGCACCAAATATACACGTGATAAAATGTGGTTACAGTTTTGTTTTTTTGATCTCTTCGAAACTTATAACGGCTAACCTGAGGTTCAGCTGAAGGGCCATGACTGTACCAAGTCATAAGTTAACGTGTGCAAACTTAATTGGCAGCTTTTAGGCTGCCTCTACTGTTTACATTCTGAATGTAATTTCTTTTATTTACCCTCATCCCCAAAAATGTGTGATCCCTATCATATTGCATTTGCCGAGCAGAATTTTTGCACCAGTTGTCGATAAAAAAGTAATTATTGAGGAGGCCTTTATTGATTTTATTGTTGTCAAATCGAAAAATAGGGACGAAATCACGTCAAAAATGATCCAAAAGTTGGAACAGGATGGGCTAGATTTACAAAATATGAGAGCTCAATTGTATGAAAATGCTCTTAATATGACCGGTAAATTAAACGGTTGCAAAAATAACCCTCTTGCATGTTTCATACCATGTACAGAGCATTTGCTTAATTTAGCTTGTTATCGTTCCACTGAAAAACTAAGCAACAAATTAGGAAATTTTTTGCAAAGGTATAGAAACTGTTCCTTTATTTTCCTGGTTCTACACTGAGATGGGTTGTACTAATAGAGGTCCTAAAGGTGACGTTGGAAAAACATGGCACAACACGAAAATTCTCTGAATTCACTGGGGTTACAATTGAAGGAAGTTTATACGGTGGTAATAAAATTATAGATTGACCATAAATGCAGAGATGCTGAAAGTTTGCTAAAACAGATATTTATAATTTTCTTGTTATTTTGGGACGATTGTCTCCAGAAGATCAACCACCTCACTAAAACTCTTCAGGGTGCCGATGTAACTGTCGATACAGCAGTTGACATGATCTGCGATTTGGTACCAAACATAAAAAGTTCAACGTCAAGACTGGAAGAGTATATGGAATATGCAAAGAAATTTTGCGATGAAAAAGGAATACCTTATGTGCTCTCGAAAATAAGAAAAAGAAAAAGGAAATTTCATGACACGATGGAAACTGAAGCTCCCTCAATACCTAAAACATCAGAAAATTTTAAGCTGTGCTTTATATAGTATGACCGAAGATAAAATGATAAATTACTGTGAAAATGCTGCTAGTAGGTAATAAAAACAATGTGGATGAATGTGAGTTAATCGAAGAAGTTTGCAGTTTGAAACACTGCCAGCCTTCGAAAAAAGTGTAAAAATTACGCAGAAAGAAATACAGTAAAACCTCACATAGCGAGAATTCACAAGACGCGATTTCGCTAAGATGCGGTTTACATTTCACTACCAACCTCACAAGATGCGGTGGTTCTCCTTGCTAAGACGTGGTTTGAAAAGTCAAAGCTAAAATCATTCTTCAAATTTTCCGTAACCTACAAATGATAAAAACTTAAAATTAAAACATTTTAAAGAAAAAACACTGACAAAGTGATTCATGTAATCATTTACAGAAATGTTACGTCAAGAGATTCGTATGCATGTTTCTCAATACATTATGGCCGAATTTGTTTCACTGTTTTACTTGAAGTTGCAACAATGTTACTTCTTTCCCTGCCCTTTTGTCTACCAATGTCGTGTTATAGTCTCGATCTATCGCATGGCACTCGATAATTTCCAAGCTGAAAGAATTTTGGGAAGTAACCCGGTAGTAACCTCGTGTTCGTATTGTTCGTTCAATCAGCAGGCTCTCTGTGTGTCTTATCGTAAGTGGTTATCTTAGCCTTGCCTCCTGTGATTTAAAATATTATTCTTATCCTTAATATTTATCTTTCTTATTGAAAATGGAACGTAAACAAAAAAATAGTGATTTCTCAAGCGAGATGAAAAAAGTTCAGCACACAGCAATTACCTTAGGCCAAAAAATTGAAATTTTAGATAAACTTAAATCAGGACATGGAAGCACGTGCTAGGGCGGGATTATGGGGTGAATGAGTCGACTATTTGTACCATACGAAAAAATGAAGAAAAAATAAGAGCCAGTGTAAGTGCAGCAACTTCTGCAGGTGAAAAAATTAAAAGATTGTCAAAACAAAATTTACATTTAAACACAGTGGAAAAATTACTGTGTGTGGATTGAAGACCAAAACCAGAAGAGGGCACCACTGAGTGACTCGATCATACATGATAAAGCACTGCGTCTTTATAAAACAGTAAGCGAACAAAATGCTCAATCATCCACTAATGTTCCCTTTAGTGCAAGTGCAGGTTGGTTTGAGAAGTTCACAAAACGCTTCAACTACCACAATGTAAAATTAGTGGGCGAATCCGCATCTGCTGATCACCAGGCGGCCGAAAATTTCATTCCAGAATTTACAAGGTTAATCGAAGAAAAAGGTTATAAGCCACAACAAATTTTTAACGCAGACGAAACCGCCCTATTTTGGAAGCGAATGCCAGAGAGAACATACATTTCAAAGGAGGAGCGAACAGCACCCGGATTCAAGGCTTCCAAGGATCTTCTTACGCTAATGTTGTGTTCAAATGCGTATGGTGATTTCAAGTGTAAACCGATGCTTGTTTACCACGCTGAAAACCCACGTGCTTTGAAGAGCAAAAATGAGGCATACCCACCAGTCTACTGGAAAGCAAACCGAAGGTTCACTGACTGGTTCAAATTTTGTTTTATACCGCAGGTGAGAGAATACCTCAAAAATCAAAACTTGTCTTATAAGGTTCTATTGCTACTTGATAATGCCCCTGGGCACCCAGCTACGCTGCAGCAGAATGCTGACGAAAACGTAGATGTGTTGTTTCTTCCACCAAATACGACGTCTATCTTACATATGATATCCAAGAACCTAGGGTGACCACATACGTTTGACGATTTTATGGGACAAATCCTTCAAAAAACGGGACTGTTAAAAATTTTACGGGACTTTTTTAACCTTATGGTTCTGGTACCTCAGAAGATGTTTGAGCCTGACTGTCGGACTAACGAATGTAACTCGATTTCTCAGGATATGATAATCTACAATGTTACATTTGTCTCAAATGTCATAATATTTTCCTCAAAATAAGAGAAAGTACGAAGGAAATCGATTGGATCGCCAAAGGATGTAGTTTTTTCAGGAAAACATTTTCACTTGTTGCTCTCCCTCTCAGGATGTTATAATGCTCATGCGACAATGTATGAATCTTCAATGACGTTACAACAATGTATCGCATATATGTTCTCGATAGCTTGTGAAATCTATCATGGAGTCCGAGGTGACCTTATTGTCTACAGGTATGTACGCATACAAAAAGATTCATTGTAACGACTTATAGGGGAACAAAATTTAGAAAAAATCGTAATGTGAGGACAAAATCAAGACTTCTTTTTCACGGCACATATATGTTTTCTTAAATAGATATTGATTGAGTACCGATGGAATTTTCCACTGAACATATCATAAGTCAATATATTTCTTATAATAAAAAAATACGGGACAAAGTGCGTCTCATATTGATTTCACATGGAATACGGGACATTTAAGGAAAAACTGACTGAAATACGGGACATGTGGTCACCCTACACACGGGATACGAGACATTTAAGAAAAAAATTGGCCAAAAAACGGGACGTCCCATAAAATACGGGACATGTGGTCACCCTACAAGAACCTAACCCCATATTTCCTATTAACTAAATGCTTCATATAACGCGATTTCAAAAGAGGCAGTGACTTCAAGGAATGCAACTACCACATTATGTGAGGTTTTACTGTATTGGAATTTATTCCTGTTGGAGGGTGGCGGAGATATTGGCAATGGAGCGTTGATGTCACCACTATACTTCAGGTTGGCAGCAGTGCCATGTGACAGTGCCTCAGGGCCACTGCGGACGCGTCTACAAAGTAATAGCGCACCAAAACTTAGTGATGGTTATGCCTCATTCGTGTAAAGACATTGTTGCCTTGGAGTGCGATTTCATTGTGTTATTTCAGTTGTGAATAAAACGTGGTTACTTTTGATATTGCGATCTTTTACTTGTGCCCACTGCAACACTCCAACAGGTTATGGGCCCAGGTAACACTCGTTGCGGACATAAGTGAAAATCGTAGTGTGATCGTTTCGTGCACGTAACGTAGGTTTTTGTGACAGTATTTTTTTTTGGTATAACGAAATATATCGCGAGTATGAGTGCCATTAATTCCACGCATTTGGAAATGATGACAAAACACAACTATGACACATGGAGGACGCAGGTGGAAGCCTTGCTTATAAAGAACGATGCATCGTGTTACGTAAACGGCGAAAAAGTGATGCCAAAAATTGTTCAGGGTGAAGGCAACACTGCATCCATCGTCGCTCAGAAAGCTTGGGTGCAGAACAACTTGAAAGCGAGATCGGATCTAATACTCTCCATTAGTCCGCTGGAGTTGAAGCAAGTCCGAGGCTGTGAAACATCGCAGGACGTGTAGTTGAAGCTCGAGTCAATTTATGCTTCGCAGGGCCCCGTGAGGAAAGCCACGATCCTGAAGCAGCTAACTCTCCAACGGATGCGTGAGGGAGAAGATGTCCAGGAATTCATGATTAATTTTTTCTACGCCATGGACAAATTGAAGGTGATGGGTGTCGAAATAAATAAGGATTTGTTGACCATCATGCTCCTGTACAGCTTGCCTGAGAGCTTCGAAAACTTTCGGTGTGCTATTGAATCGCACCATGAATTGCCAGATACGGAAGGATTGAAGGTAAAAATCCTTGAGGAAAGTGAAGCAAGGAAGCAAAAGTCCAAGGAAGTGACGCCGGGTGCCATGTTGGCCAGACAGCGCAGGAATTCGCGGGAAAATGAATTTTAGTAATTCTAGCCAAGTAATGTTCAAGTTTCGGTGTTATAAATGCAAGAAAGTGGGTCACAAGGCAGCTGAATGTAGAACGAAGATCATGAATGTGAACAATAAGGCGGGGATTGCCGAAGACGTGAGTTTTCTTGCTGAGGCGAATGAAGAATGGATACCGGACGGGGGCCGGATGTGTGGTGTCTAGATAGTGGCTGTACGTCACACTTGTATAAGGATGAAGCATGGTTCAATAGCTTAGCCCCTCCAGAACAAGAGAAGCTGAATCTAGCGACTGCCGCTTCGACAAAAGTAAAGGCGAAAGGTATGGTGAAGATTGTTGCTACGGACGGGACGTAGGACATATGCGTAAGCCTGAACAATGCGCTCTTCGTACCTGATCTTCAAACGAACCTACAAACCTAGTGTCTGTAGCGAAGATCACCGACGTGAACTATGAGGTGCTTTTCAAGGACATTGCCTCTGTGACTGACCAGTAAGGCAACGTGAAGATGATAGCAGATCGGGTAGGCGACCTCTACTACATTCGGGAAAGGACGCAGGAAGCCCGACTGTCCTCTGTGGTGGCGTCGAGGTCGAGCGTGGAAGTTTGGCGTAAACGCTTCGAACGCCTCAACATGCGCGATCTCCTGGAGATGAGGAAAAGCCACACAGTAGTTGGCATGGAACACGAAAAGAACGAGATGTGGCAACCCTGCAAGGTGTGTCTGAAAGGCAAACTTACCTCGACCACATTTCCTAGAAAGTCGGAGCGGTGCTCGGAGATGCTGGAAATAATACACAGCGATATCTGTGGGCCAATGCGAACCGAATTGCAAGGAGGGGCGAAATACTTCACCACATTCGTGGACGATCACTCTAGATGGTGTTGCATTCATTTCTTGAAGAAGAAGAGCGACCCTTTGAACGCCTTCAAGGAGTACAAAAACCTGGTTGAGGAGCAGACTGGAAGAAAAGTCAAGTGTCTGCAGTCTGATAATGGCAGAGAGTATTGCAATGAGGAATTCAACACCTTTCTGAAAGGCGAGGGGATTCGACGCAGACTGGCCGCAGCGTACACTCCTCAGCAGAACGGCATGGCCGAGCGTAAGAACCGCACCTTGGTGGAAATGGCAGGATGCATAATGATTCAGTCCAACCTCCCTTTGTCATTCTGGGCGGAGGCGATCGCGATGGCGAGCCATGTGCAGAATCGGTGCTCCACCAAGAGCCTTGACAGGAGGACACCACATGAGGTGTGTACCGGGAAACACCCGAATGTACGGTACTTCAGGACATTCGGTCAGCGAGCATACGTCTTGGAAAAGGCCATGAGTAAGGAGAAGTTCGATGCCCGCTCCCGTCCATGCATTTTTGTGGGTTACTCCGAACAGATGAAGGGCTACCGGGTTTGGATCCACGACGAATGCAAGGACATCGTCTCGACGTATGTTCACTTCTTAGACGTGTTCCATTGTGGAAAGGAATACAAGGACTTCATCTCAAAGGAAACTACCATTGGAGGAGCCCGAGTAATGGATCCAGAAGGAGACGACCGACCTGGGGCCGTTGTGAAACCTCCCGTGGTTGATATCGGATGCAGCTCTACACGTGTTGATGAGCCGGAGGAGCCCCTGATGAATGAGCCGAAACCTGACCATGAGCAGCCACACCAAGGTGAGGACATGAAACCCGATCAGGGGCCCGTTTCGGAGCCAAGGAGGAGTCGTGGAAGACCACAGAAGACATTGAAGGGATGCAGAGGGAGACCCCAAGAGAAGTTTGATATGGAAATTCCAGGCGGCGAATACAAGGGGTGCCCGGAGGTTAATTTGGTGAGCATCTCAGAGGTTCTCCTAACACAGGCGCTGGAAGGACCTGATGCTGGTGAGTGAAAGGATGCCATTGCAGCCGAGATCTGGAGTCTGGTTAAGAATGGCTCCTGGGAGGTTGTTGACCGACCTGACAACCAGTGGGTCATCAGCTGCAGGACCATACTTAGGAACAAGTACTGCCCTGACGGAACTCTGGAGAAGAGAAAGGTGCGAGTTGTCGCAAGAGGTTTTGCGCAGCACCCCGGTGTCCACTTTCATGACACATTCGCTCCTGTGGCATGGCTGAGCTTGGTGAGGTTGGTGATGGCGCTTGCTGTTAAGTATGATATGCAGGTACACCAACTGGACATCACAACGGCATATTTGAACGGCCCTTTGGAAGAGACCATCTTCTTGCTTCTTGCGGAGACACTGGAGACTGTCATCCTGAAGGAGGGAGGAAACAAAGAACTACAGTCGGATGCCTGTAGGATGCTGCAGGACCTACACAGAGGTGACAAGGTGTGCTGTCTGACGAAGGTGATCTATGGACTTTGACAGACAGGACGTCAGTGGCACAGGAAGTTTGACAAGAGGCTGCGTGACCTTGGGCTGCTGCCTACCCACGGTGATCCATGCATTTACCATGCGAGGTGAGAAGAGTTTATTCTAGTCGTGTACGTCGACGATGTGCTGTTAGCTTCCAGGAACCTGGGATGGATTGACCGAGTGAAGACCGGTCTGTCAATGGTGTTCGATGTTAAGGACCTGGGAAAGGTAGGGTACTGCCTGGAAATTGAGATAAGACAGGAGGATAGTTCCCTGTCGATGTCGCAAAGGGGGTACATTCGGAAGCTGCTGATACACTTCGGAATGGAGGACTCAAAGCCCGTGGCCACACCAACAGATCCAGTAGTGAAGCTGACGCAAGGAGAGTGCGATCCGGATGCAGAAAAGAGGCCGTATAGGGAGTTGGTAGGGTCTGATGTACCTGGCCATGGCGACGAGGCCAGACATTGCCTATGCCATCAGTTCCCTCAACCAGTTCTGCACAGACCATGGGAGGCAGCACTGGAATGCCGCTAAAAGGGTGCTGTGTTACCTAAAGGGTTCATCTAATTTTTCCCTACTTTTCAGGAGAGAACCAGGCAAGGTGGTAGGCTACATGGACGCAGACTGGGGTGGCTGTCATGTGGACCGGCGGTCTTTCACCGGTTATGCTTTCACTCTCAGCAATGCAGCAATCAGTGCAGAAAGCAGTGAACTGTGGTGCTGTCATCCACAGAATCAGAGTATATGAGCCTCTCGAAGGCTGCGAAGGAAGCCGTGTAACTCAGAGGATTCCTGAGCGAGCTTGGTTTCGACGAGTTGGTGGAAATAATAAACTGTTAAAAATATAGATTTCAATGGCATAATCAACGTTTGCCACAAGTACAGCCTGAAAAATAACTCTTAAAAGAAATGATTGTTTATTTCAGTTAAATACCTCTTTAAAGATATGCACTTATCATTTTATTAGATAATTTTGGGGCGCCAAAAAATCCTCTGCCCAGGGTGCCAAAAGTGGTTACTATGGCCCTGTGTGTGTGTATATTGTCGCCTTACATACTCGACTCAACAATGGGGTCCCAATCGGGAGCCAAATGTCGCTTTATGTAAGCGATTTAATACTCAGCAGTCAGAGGTCATTAAATACTTAAAGAGTCGGTTATTCAGTCAAAAAGTCAGTCAGAAGTGAAAGTCAGTGAGTCAATCGTCGTCAAGAAGTCAGAAGAAGCATCCCCAAGACCGGCAACGAGAAGCTGACTCAAGAAGTGAGGCAAGCATCGGCACCAGCACGAAGGTAAGCAACACTCATCCTTCAGGGTCTAAAGGCCCATCGATTGGCAACCCTCAGCGCTGCCCGGCTCTACAAGTAAGTCATCCCTCAAAGCCGTCGACAAGGTCCACCGTTGTGGACGGACATTCTAGGAAGACCGGTGCGACATCTGGTCACTTAAAACATTTCAGTGAGGAGAAAGTTTTCTCGGGTTTCCAGCTGGGTGGTGTGGAATAAGGCTTCCGACGTTTCGGCAACTGTCTCTGCTGCCATCTTCAAGGAGAAGTGTCAAGTCAAGTTTCAGGTCTGATATTTATAGAGGCTGGCTGTAACGGCTCGGCCTCTGATTGGCTGTTGGAGGTTGGCCAATGAGTGCCTCGTTTTTCGGCTAGGCGGGAGATCATCGGGTTCCACGTCTTGCTGAGGAAGAAACCCGTGTCTCGGTTGAAAGTTTTCCGTTCTAAACGGATCTCGATGGCTTCCTTGACAAAACGGTCCCAGAAGCCATAGGTCCGGTTAATCATCCTTGTTTTGGCGAACTTTATTCTGTGGTCCTTGGACTTCTCCTTGAAGATGGCAGCAGAGACATGCCGAAACGTCGGAAGCCTTATTCCACACCATCCGGCTGGAAACCCGAGAAAACTTCCACCACATCATTCGCCGGGAAAGACTCAAATCTTTTCTCACATTTCAGTGAGATTGACTTAAAAATACCATTTTGGATCTGGAAATCCCTTGTTTATATAAAATATTTGGGGAAAGACAATATTTTGTTATATTTGAATTATTCAATCCTATTTGTGCTAATAAGTCTTAAATTTCACATTCTGTATTATTTGAATTTGTATCAATGAATAATAAGTTAATTTTTACAAAAGGAAAAAAGCAACTCAATATGTTTCATTCCCTCGCCTCTGTGGCGGATCCCATGAAATTAATCTGTATTAAATCGCTTACGTAAAGCGACATTTGGCTCCCAATTGGGACCCCATTGTTGAGTCGAGTACGTAAGGCGACAATATATATATATAATTATATATATATATATATATATATATATATATATATATATATAACCTACAAACCAAAGGAATCGCAATGGGTACACGGACGGCGCCTTCTTATGCTAACTGCTACTTGGGAGAATGGGAGTCCCAGCTCCTCCAATCCTCTCCCCAAAAGCCTCTCATCTGGCTTTGCTTCATCGATGACATCTTCTTACTGTGGACCAATGGGGCAGAATCTCTTGATTGCTTCCTAAATACAATCTCCACCCGCCTCACCCTCTCCTTCACCCACCACTCCTCCATGACAGAATCTACGTTCCTCAACGTAAATCTATGTTTTACAAATGGACGCATCAGCACCTCAGTGCATATCAAAAAGACAAACCACCAACAATACCTCCATTACACCAGCTGCCACCCACACCACACCAAAAAATCCCTCCCTTATTCCCTCGCCCGCCGAGGATATAGAATATGTTTGGATAGAAAAACACGTAATTCAGAGCCGAGATGTGAAAATTATTTTTCGGCTTGATTTTCACTTTAAGGTGAGAGAAAATGCTTGCAGAATGTAAGCACACATTTACTTGTATATATATATCATGTGTAAGAAGCATCTATATATTATAGATATAGGAGGATACAAAATTATTAGGCACTTCCAGATGTGCTAGAAACTTGAAATTTGGAAGGAATATAGTTTGTTGGTCACAACCAAAGGAAAAATCCGAAACTGGCGAAATTCCTATTATGAGGGGCTATTTTGGCCCCTGTTTGCCCCATTTTTTGCCCATAAGAAAACGTAAATTGATGTAGAGGTCTTTATATTTGCATTTTAAAATTACTTTCCGTCAAGATACGAACTCGAGACTTAAACTGTCAGATAGGATTTGAATTGTAGTTTCTTATTTTTGAAGACAGAATTCAAATCCGAGTAGAATTAGCGTAAATTTATAGTTTTTATCGCAAAAAAGTGGTAATTTTTCTGGGTCTAACAATAGGCTTCCTAGCAACAGGCTTAATGCTTTCATATGGGTAAGCTTTTAATGGGAATCAGAGGCATATATTTTAATGCCTTTAATGTTAAACTATGCCTAATGAAGGAATTCCGATATTGTAATAATCCCTATTTTTGGGGCTGTATTGCTCCATACAAGAACAAAAATTATGAGGCAGCTCCATATGATGTAGAGAGTTGAAATTTGGCCTGGTTGTAAAAATTTTATTGTAACCGAAGTTAAAATAAAACACTGCGAAAATTGCAAATTTTAAGTGCGGTTTTGCCCTATATATGACCCATACCGGTGTGAAAATGATACGGCAATTCCTAATGAGATACAAACATGAAATTTGGCAAAATTCTGGGTATTTAGTTACAACAGAAAGATGAAATCCAGTGTCGTTATTATTCAAATCTTAGCGACTGTTTTGCCAAATAATTGTCCTATGCGACGAATAAAATTATAATGCACTTCTAAATGAGCTACAATGTTGGAATTTCATACAGTTATATGATTTTGCACAAAATTCATTGGGAATAATTTTAAATTGTAAATATGCTAAACCTTTAAAATGCTTGCAGAATGCAAGCACACATTAACTAGTATACATATATATATATATATCATTCTATAAGCACTCTTCTTACAGAGGAGGAGGATATAGGAGGATACTAATGTCTAGCGCAAACTATAATAGATTGAAATTTTTAGAAATTGTAGACGGCATGGAGAAACTTCCAGAAAAATTGTGATATCATAGCTTAGTGCCATGGGTTCGACTCCAGAAATTCCAAAAGTTGCATTTTTTCCCATAAGAAAAGCAATGCGGCTTTTTTGTAAATTAATTTCGGGCACTTTCCGATAAGATAGAGAATTGAAACTTGGAAGGTTGTTAGATATCCACAAGATCTATAGGGAACCGTTATCAAGTTTACAGCAACTGTCATGGTTCCGACTCCAGACGACCTGGAATATCTCCCATAAGAAAGCATGGAAAACAGTAATTCCTTCATATGGACAAAACTAAGAGGAATAAAGAGCTGATACTTTCATGGTTTGTAGATGTCAGGATAATATCTCCATATTATTTAGGAACTCCTGCATAGGTGTCATCGGTTCGACTCCAGGCAGCCTTAAATTTGAGATTATTTCCCATAAGGAAAGCATTGAAATTGGTGCAGGGAACTTTTGCGTTTAAAAGTTATCTGTCAACTTTTATTCTTCACATTAAGGTGAGAGTATATGCTTGCAGAATGCAAGCACACATTCACTAGTATAATATATAGACGCTTCTTACACATGATATATATACCGTATATTCCAGCTTATAAGTCGACTCCTGCTTTTTTGGATGAAAATACATGATTAGGCATATGTTCGCCGTATAAGTGGACTCCCACTTTTTCACTTAAAGATACTTCTTATAAAACTGTTTTCAGACAAAATCAAAATCATGCACAATCCAAGTTTTAACAAGTCAGAAATAAACAATAATAAAAATATAAATATTGTTTAGAGTCCGTGCTATTCTTCTTGAGCATTCCATGTGCCAGATGTTTTAATTTCAACCATTAAGAAACTTATTTTTAGAGAGCTTGACTAGGGTGTGCCAAAAATGAAAAAAATTCGAAAATTTATCGCGACAACCCGTAAAAAGTTTCCTTTTGATGCAAAAACACTCCTTGCAAAATTTGGTGGAAATCAGATTACTTTTAGAGGTCGCTATTTTGTTTCAAAGTTTCTATTTTTATGCGAGAATATCATTGTCACATATTCCTTCATATCTCGTCACCTGTAAGACCTACAGACATACAGAAAATTTTGTTTAACGTTTTCAGTGTGGCAGGGATATTGCTGCCCACTTTTCCACCCCCCTACCTCTCCCCTTCCCCACCCCACCCCCTCCGCTCCTCCCTCACCCGCCGCTTTCTGTCCATCCGAGCTGCATGTCTGTGCCTGGCCAGCGCTCGCTCTCGCTGCTTCCTGGAAATATCCCTCATGCTAATAGTATGTCGTGTGCATTTCTGCAGTCGTGCTCAACATGCAGCGGAGGAGTGACACCGAAGTTTGGCTCATAGGCCAGCTGAATGATAAAATATTAGGATGTAACCTTGCATCAACCTGTCAAGTGTTACAGTTGTTCTTCCATTGCCACAACACACTGAAAGAGACACTAAGGAACAGTACTAGGCATGCCGTCGAAGAAGCTGTCAACTACTGGAATAAGACCAGGATACCAACGCAGACGGTGAGTCGTGCATCCGACAAGTTGCTCATAGTCCACAAACGATGGACTCACCTAAAGAAAAACCAAAACAATCAGTCTGAAACTCAGAGAGCTCATAGAGAGGATTTCACTAAAGATGTGGACTGCTTATTTGATATTGCTCATGAAAATGCCTTGACACTGATGACTGTTAAAGAAGACTAGGAATTTCTCCTTGCGCAAATGTAAATTCCAGGCTGCAGATCAGGAAATGCTGGATTCCATCCCAATGCAGATGATGTGATACTGTTTTTCAAAGAACTGCTTGAGGTGAGATAAATTTTCAATTTTGGGCTTGGTCATTACATTTTCCAAAAATTAAAGGTTCCTAATAGGAATTATGATCTTTTCATTTGATTTTTATAGGGTTTCCAGCCACGCGACGATTATAAAGAGCTTTTAGAGCTCACAATCATCTGTCTTGGTGGAGTGCCTCCCAATGGTGTCAATTTCAAGCAGCACATTGGATGGCCAAGGCAATATATGTTCTGAAAATTTGGCTCTCTAGGGCAGAATTTCACCTTGCAAGAGGAGAAGATGTATTCCGAGCATTAACTGTTTTTATTGTTTCCACGTATGTCGAGTTCTGGTTCGCATCTGCTGCAGCTGTGCTTTTTTATTTCTAATGACTCCTCTATTATTCGTTTTCCATAAAGCTTTTCTTTTGCGAGGATTCTTGTGTTTTCAGAATCTATTTTGGGTCCCCTGGTGGCGTGCTCTGCTACTGCTGATTTGTCAGCATGTTTGAGTCGAATGAATCTTTTGTGTTCCTCTACCTGTGTCTTAATAATTCCCCCATATAAACTTGATCACATGTTCTGCATGGTATCCTAAACACCCCCTCTACCTGTATTGGCATCCTATGGAGTTGGACCCCAGATATAGTAAACAACCTGATAAGATGAATGCCACAACAAAACTCATCCCACCACCAACCCCCCTTCCTATACACTACCGACCCCACCTCTGCTACTGTAGTATATATAGAGGCAATATGAGGACACCCGGCCAGATTACCATGAAGAAGTCTTTAGCAAAGGAGAAGAAACGTTGGCGTTTTAACACAAAAATTTATGCGAGATAACCCGAAACATATACAACCTCAGCATGACAAGCACCCGTGAAATCTTCAATCAATTAAGAATTTATAAAGTTTGAATGATAATTTCCACATGAAATTGCATCTTTAGTTAAATAAATATAATGGTACCATTATTTCACAGTTAATGCAGAAGACAATACATGGTAAACATTGGTTATAAATTACAGTCAAAATGTAATTATTAAATTTAACCATCTGTTTTATTATATTTATAGAAAGAATAGAAATTAATATCTAGTTGAGAAGTGGAACTTTCTTACCTGGGTGGTAGTTAAAATAACCTTGCTCTGCTTCTTTTCGCTGCCAGTAATAATCATAAGGCAGTTAAGGGCAGGGCTATAGCTTAATATGGAGGCATACTCATATGTACATAGGGCATTTCTAGACCTATGTTCCAATAAATGAAGACCCCATTGGTCCACAGCCAGCCAGAGTACACGGGGCCAATTGGAAGTGAAAGATTGCTACAGACAAGGATGAGAAATATACAATTATGCAAAGAATATGATATTCAAATGACATTTTACAACATAATGGCTGTAATGGCATTAAAATGAAACCAGCATGGTGTTCAACAACAAACAAAATGAAATATGACGTACAGTCAAAACAAAATAATATATTTACAAATTAACACCAGATCTATTGAATAACACTTTTGCCTTGAATCGCTGTGTGTGATTTAAGTAATTCTTACACATAAAAACTGAATGAGTAGCTGAAATACATGTACAGGAATACCCTGTCACTCGAAGGGTCATAACTCAAACATTTACTTCCGTGACATTGGTTGTTCTGCCAAACCATGCTAGTCAACGCTCCGATCAGCTTAACTGATAAATACATCTCAAAATCATACTCTAATATAGGGCTGTCCACCTTCTTTGGTGTGCCGGGCCAAATATTCTTAAAGCCACTGACTGGCAGGCCAGACTGTGTGTGTGGAGATAGGAGAAATTTTGTTCGAGCAAAGATCAGAGATATGCCGGAAAGCATGCACCCTTAATATGCATCGTTACTGTATCGCCCATGTCCCCCTTACTAAGCCAGTTTGGAGACATTTCCAAGAGAAATATAGAAACGTAGTGGATACCCTTGTTAGTGGGTGTGCGGGGGAAATTTTTCGTCTGTTTTTCTCTTTCCGGTTTTTCCCATCCATTTTCGCACATGGTGGTAAAAACTTCGAAAGGGGGAAGAGACATTCAGGGAATTATATTTTATGACTGGTAGGGTTGAGGCAACTTTCCGGTATTCTATATACACAAGCGAACTGACGAGTAAGTGCCCCTAGAGCTTTGGCATACTGGGTGGCTGCCTGGCTCGCCCTCACCTCGGGCCAGATAAAAATCATGCCATGGATCACCAGTTGGACAGCTCTACTCTAATATTTAGAAACCTGTTCATTCAAACTGTACAAGGGATTTTATTTACTCATTGTCAGTCTGAATGATGCAGGTTCAAGGAAACACATTTCCCTCTCTAATCTGACATCCTCAAAATTCATCTAAATCATAGACATTCAATTGTATATTGAGAATATGTGATTCTTTTCACAATGTGGTCATACCATTGGTTTTATGGCATTCACAAACAAGAATTTCCCATATTTTTATTTTTTCATTTACAAAGTACATATATACAGTACATATATAGAGAAAGAAAAGCAACCATGGAAAAAATATGAATTGTAAATTTTGATAAATATATATTATTATTATTATTACTAGCATTACCTGGCCACTTCTGCCAGTAGGTATGATTGAGCAAAGCCATAATTTGGTGACCCCAGAACCAGAATACAAATGAAGTTTTCATTCAAAACATGCCTTTACTTAATCAAGAAATGGGTGTAAGTATATAAATAAATGCAAATAAAACAATTTCTTCATGTAACTTGATGTCCCACATTCCTGTGTGTATATGACACATATTTGTCCACAAAAACAATAATAACACTCCTAAATTTTTCAAAGTCAATAAGAAACCTGCATGTTTAAAACTCATCTTGGAGAGAAAATTAATGATACACAGTAATTAATCGTGGACTTTTAATTATTTTAAATGTTTCTTTTTATTGAAATATGTCCATTCATCTTTTTCATATAACAACCAATGCCATTTATTTCATTTTTATATATGAATTACTACTACCACAATAATTGTTTATTTTTTAATTCACAATATGTTACATTTTTCATTTATTACTAACCCATAATCTCCTTATGATATTACTCAATAAGCATTTAGAATGTTTGTTATTATAACTGTGAAGTGCCATTTCGATTGCTTCTATATCTCCTTTGAAATGTCATTATTTTATACAACATTTTCATTTTGCAATGAATATACATGCATTATAGTTTGACCGCATAGAAAACGTTCTGCGCGGAAATTGCTGCACATCCCCTCCAAGGAGGGGTATACTCCCACTCCTGCTATAACTCCCTCCCTCGTGAACGTCCTTCGCGGTTGCCAGCTTTTGCTGTTTGTTATTTTTTCCGAAAAATTAAAAACGCCGCTACTTTTCATAAGTGGAAAACAGGCCTACGACCCACATTTGAGGGAAACTGACAACACTGAGCTGCTTACAAGGGACTCTCCGCTCGAGAGTGAGGAGAAGGGATAGCAGGGGGGGGGAAGGTGTGGAGGTGGGGTAGGTATCCTTAGCTCCGCCCACTGGGAGCCAAGAAGGTTGTTTTCTACGTGGTCAAGGTATAGTTGTTAATTTTCCAAAAGTACTTTACACAAAATTTCTTGTGTAATTACTCCCTTTCTTACTTCTCCTTGTCCATAGCACTATGAAACATTGACTTTGATGTCTTGTAAGGAAAAAACCCTTGAAAAGCCAATGTATAGTTTTCCATGATTGAACACTGGGTCTGGTAAATGAAAACCAGATGCTTGGGCCTATTTGCATTAATAAAAATTAAAAATGTAGAATATAATTGTTTTACTTACAAGAAATGTAAAATTCCAGCATCCATATCAGTGATTCCCAATATGGGCGGTACTGTCCCCCGGGGAGCATTAAGAAACTTTGTGGGAGGCGCTGGACATCAAAGCGGTTATAGGTGGAAATTTAGGAAACCGGCATCATGTATCATAACAGTAGGTTATAGATAGACAATGAAGCTCAAAACTGTTATTTCAAGACAAGTAATACAGGACAACCTCTTTAATCTGGGAACTGCCATCATTCAGAACCAATCATGGAATTATTATCCTGATACTACTACTCTGACATTGATGCGTTTAAATTAAAAACTCACAAAATTCTGTCAAACAACAGATAAACTCACTCTCAGAATAGAAAGTAGGAAACTCAAACCTAATGACTTAAATATAATGTGAACAAAAGTTTAATATTATCCCCTTTTCTCTCTGCTTCAAGTATTTCCCATCTGAATGGATACTGCAAGCAAACTAAATTTATCAATCAATTAAATCAATATAATAAGAAATCTGAAATGCCTCAAAGAATGATTAATTCTCACAAATAAATTTATCCATAGTGAACACCTGTAACATATTTTCTCATGATGATAAACTAAACTTGTTGAAACTAACAATCTCTTCACACTGCACATTTTGCTCCAAGACCCATAACTTGTATTAAAAGTTAATAAAACCCTGAAGAAAAACTATATTAAGATAATTCATTAGCAATTCACTGTAAAGAATTGCAATTTGGCACACCCAAAAAAATTTGCACACAACATTTGTGCTAATTTTCTTATATTTTATAATTTTTTCACAGTTGAACTTGATGAGTCAAATAAAATTGGCAGAAAGGCATCGTGAAATGGTTATTCCAGATAAGAAACTGCAGAACTGTGTTTCCATGTGATACATGCAAGTGGATGCCTAATCGCTCAATGTATAAAAGCATAAAACCAAAAATGATTGCATAAATTTTGTTTACCCTTCATTTTGGCTAACTCACGTGGTCTAGAAAATTCTATAGTCTGCGGTATAGCCTATTTTCAGAGGGCACCGGACTAAAGAGAGGGTATTAATACAAATATATAGGACTGTAGTATATGGTATTAGTCGGAGTCGGTTTTAGATGCGGGCGACCATCAGGGTGACTCAATATTAGAGGTAAAAGGCATCTAACATGGTCCCCAATCACAACATGAGACGTATTTTAGCTTGAGATATGTTTGCATATATGTACTTTTTTTAGCCATTCAGGGCAGTTTTTATAAAAGAGTGGCGACAAAGATCTATCGGCAAAATGGGGGCATTGGGCTGAAAAAGTTTGGGAACCACTGATCCATATGATCAATGAAGATTCAACTGCTTTAGTCAATCGTTATAAACACTTCCCAAATGCAGTTTCTTGAATAATTATCTGTAACTATTTATGCTGTTATGTATAAAGATGACATTTCTACAATAACTTCAGTGCTTGAAAAAATTTCAATGCGAATAACACCATTTTTTCGTCTTTTTAAAGGTTTAATTGAGGCTAATTGAATCGGAGGCAACAATGAGGGTCGTCTTGGCAACACCCCTTAAAGTGTATGAAAAATCCACAAAATTTCGAAAAAGAATGCGTATTATTGAAAATTTCTACTGTATACCATGTAAACATTGCATTACATAGTGTACAGTTTTTATCACTGAATAAAGTAAAAACAAAGAAAAACGGTCCATATTTAGGTATTTAAGGTCATCAGTGTTGACAAAAGATAAGTCAGAAAAAATATGTACAATTAAAGTAGGCATAAGATAAATACGAAGTAAATAACCTTGTTACAGGAACAATTGAAAATACAGCTGACTCCCAAGATTCGACCGGGATGCGTTCCTGAAAACGTGGTCGAATCTTGAACAGTCGAATGTCAAACGCCGTTTTTCCATAGACTCATGTCATAATCGGGGGATATGTTCCCGCATCTCGGGGAAAAATTATTAAGTTTCCCCTCACATTATATAAAGATAAAATTACATTACTAATGTGTTAATACAACAATATTAAATTATGAATAAATTAAATAAAAAATATTTAAAATGTATAACTTATTTTTTGCACTAAAAAGGAAAAAATAAATTTTTGTTTGTATGATTATTTTGTGTAATTTTAAAATCTAAATAAAATCAAATCTGCCTCATCCATTCCCATGTTATTTAAGTGGAGGAAAGAGTAGTATTAGTATTTTACCAACAAAGTTAACGGAAGAGTGACATGCAACATTTGCCTTGTCAAGCTTAAAATATTTTAACAAATGACTCGCGCGAGCCAAACTGGGCCGGCTGCAGCACATCCCTGCATACATCTATCTATATATACAACTAATTATTGCAGCAAAATTAATATAAAAGTTATTAAAAAGCATAAAATAACTTAAGAGAGTACCCTTAACCTCTATTTCCCAACTCCCAGATCACCTTCCAGTGGTGGCCCCGTTAAGCCAAGCAACCTAGGGGAAGGTTGGGTTTCAACCCCAGCGGGAAACTAGGTCGGTGAACTGACGATCGAGGGGGGGCTGAGAGAGGGCTATACCCTAGAGCAGTGCTCCCCAAGAACCTTTTTTGCTCCACAGCACACCTTCATGCATGTTTAAGAACATCGCGGCACACTAAACCACCCCTAATTAATTTCATGGAGTAAATACTCATTTTTAAAGATAAAAACTGGCGTAACAAGTAGCAGTTAGATTGCTACGATTAGTAAAGCAATAATTGTATAATTTTATTGTGCATTAAATACATACATAATTTAAAAATTAAATATCTTCGGAGTGTGCGACACACTAGACCCTTCCTCGCGGCACACTAATGTGCTGCGGCACACCGGTTGAGAACCACTGCCCTAGAGTAACTCATGGGAAAGGCCTCCTCAGCTGGGTGACATCAGGCAAGATGTCTCCCTAGGTATGGAGGCAGAGGAGCTGAGAAACCAACGGCAGCATCCACAGCCCTAATCAGCTGGGTTACTGCCACCCAATATACCCATAGCCAATATGGAGAAAAATAACAGAGATTGCCTCAGTAAGAAGCCGCTGTCTGGGGATCGCCGGTGTGGTTGTGGCAGTAAACGAACAACTGGTGATAGTAGGTTGAGCAGGCAGACCACTACCGGGACACCCGAATTTACTACAGCCGAAATTAACTTCACATACATAAATACAAGACATAACAGCTCCCAACCATCAACAAATACACAACCCTTACAAATTAATACACCTAACGAAAGTGTTTTGCCAGTTAGTCAACCGGCAACCACCAAGTTGGGCAAACCGAGACAACGCATGCAGTGGAGTGATGAAATGAATAGAAATCTCATGCGCTGTTACTTCAAAGCCACAAAAGGAGAAACTATTTTAATAGGTTACTGACTAGAACTACACCAGAAATTTACTGATATATACCCAGAACTATCTCATCTCACAGAACAAAGAATAGCTGATCAGAAATGTGTCATAATAAAAAATAACAGGATACCACAACCAATATTACAACAATTGAAACAAGAAACCCTCAATTCCCTATTAAATAAACAAAAAGAAATAAACAAGAGGGCAACAAACATAACTGGAAGCTCAGAACACACCACACATGAAGAACATACACAAAACCACGAACCAACATCACAACCAAACCAAAATGAACTAACTTCTCATATCGACACAATAACGCAAAATTTAACAACATATGACAGCAATCCAGTAATTGATACCGCACAACAGCAAGCACTTGGTACAGGCCTTGAAGTGCCAAAATGGAATACAGTTTTACACACTGAAGAAATCAACTCACAAAATGCAGAGGGTGAAAACACCACACTTATATTAATCATAGACGCATTTAATGAAGTATATTCCGCATTCATCGATATAGACCCAACAAAACGGCCATGCCTACCAAAATTGAACGAAACATTACCAGCTAGGAAAATAATAGCAGAACTCAATAAAATCATAGCAACAAAAATAAACAACAATACTTCACTAAATGACCTACACCTAATAATATATTATGCAGCATTCACTATATTACATCTAAATAAACAGAAAGTGTCACAATATATGTGCAAAACTAACAGGAAAGTAATAAATAATAAACCCTCTAGGCAAATAAGAACAAAAAACAAGGTTAAAGAGATTAGAGCAAACATAGGCAAACTTTCCCAAAAAATTAAAATCAACAAAAACCATAAATAAAATACAAGAACTTCTAAGGAAATCAAATGAACCCAATATAATATTATTACTGGACACCCTAAAACAGAAACTAGGAGCCTACACAAATAGACTAAAACGATACAAAAAGAGTAGAAACAGGAAAATCCATAATAATATCTTCTTAAGAAACCTACAAAAATTAAAAACAAATATATATAGGGATTAAAATAGGAACTGTTTAATTATAATCACAGTCCAAGGTTGTTGATGTTGTGATCTCAATACCTTTTTCAAAGAAGTTAAGGGGAAATTAAAGAAATCCAATCCAGGTACAGGCAGTCCTCGACATTTGTACATAATGCGTTCCTGAAAACGTGTCCGAAAGTCGAATGTACGAAAGTCGAACATAGATTTACATGTTATAGGGAGGTTCCATTCCCAGAGAGCCAAAAAATATTATAAAATCTCTAATTATGGTATAAATGTTTAGTTTTTTTGTGCAAGGGCCTTTTAGACACAATCATCGATTTTATAATATAGAGAGATAGGGCAAAATGCAATAAAATATTTAAATAATTGCACAAATAAACACTACTGAACGGACAAAGATGGCGACACGGTGGAAACTAGTGGCCTGGTGGTTGGCAACCAGGGCAAAAAAAGTGACGAGTTCGGAGAAGAAAATTGAAGTTTTAGATAAGCTTGCGCATAATGAATTTGCTTCATCAGCTGGTAAATTACTTGGTGTGAATGAGTCCACAATAAGATCAATCAAGAAAAGTGAAGAAGCGATCAAGAAAGTCCCACTGAGTTCAATTGTCATTCACGAGAAAGCCAAGCTACTGCACAATCATTATGTCTCAAATTGTTTTGCGGTCTGCTAACGGGAAATCGCCAACGTCATCGAAGCATGTGTAGATCGATTCCTTGCTCTTTAAAAAAATGTGGCATTTATTCAGAACACCACAGTATGTATTGTATTATATTTGTTCTTCTCCTTCACAATTGAACACACACTCGACTGGCTTAAGTCCAATGAGTGTCCAATTGAAGCTAAAGATTCACCGCTTTCGGCACGCCTAATTATTTCCATCTTTGTCCCAATCGTGTTCACTTTATGAGCCCTACATTTCTTTTCACTTGTATTAGCACTTTCAGTTTTCCGTTTATCACTCATGTTTATAAAATAATACATGTAAAATGCACAAACAAAGAAACACTGCTGTACGTACAAACAAAGATGGTAACGTTACCGAGACTGAATAATAATAATAATTTATTGATTATTAACCGACTTTACAGTGGTAATAATCTTGCCAAATTTCAGTACAACATTAAAAAACATTACACACAAATCTTACATTACATACAATACGTATATTATTACGTAGCATACTTTAATTTATTAAAAGTGTTGGCTTGTCTGACAGACAGCGCCATTATGCAATGGCTCGAAATGTTTGATCGTCAGCTGACGAACGAAAGTCTGAATTCGGCATACAAAAGGCAGTTTAAGGGCGAGAATTTACAATGTACGAAAGAGCGAATTGTATGAAAGTCGAATGTATGAATGTCGAGGACTGCCTGTATTGTGTTTGATAATATCATGGGATGATTAATCAGGTTGTATTTCCCATAATTTGTTTTATGCCAGTCACTTGCAAAATAAGGGTTATTTCTTAATAATCTAGATGGAACATGAAAATTGATAGCTGCCAGTAAATGTGGGAAATCAATGTAAAAATTATTAATTTAAACAAAAATATACGCTCTTCCCTCGCCAACTGCGGGGGTTACGTTCCTGAAAAGTACCGTGGTTGGAAAACCGCAGTTGGTAAATACTTAAGTATATTGGAAACTGGGGGTTAGGTTCCACAGTTCGTATTACTATACCATATATTATTGATCACTTATATTACTTGCTTATTTCTCACTTAAGTACATTATATAAATATTACGAATACAATAACATGCTGTTCTTTCCTTATGAGCTCTCTGGTCTGGCATAGTCGAAACTCCCGTAGATGAAAAATGTGTGACGAAAAACAATCACCACCATCTATGTGCTACCTGTGGTACTAAATGCAAGAAATAGCTTTCCGCTGTTCGGAACTACATATTCTACCCCAGAATGAATTCTTTTTCTAAGAATTTCTTCACACGTATCATACTATGCATAAGCCAAACTATTGAGTAAAAAATTACCGACTGAAGGATTACAAACGCCCCGTAGGTAACGGAGAAATTATGTGCATACTACAATGTACATCACATCATTTTATACAATTTACTACGGTCTTCTAATCTTACCCAGTGTTTTTTTGCATTTAAACAAATATTATTACGCACAAATTCAGAAAAATATTAAACGTTTAATTTATTTAGTATGCTGATATGAATAATACACAACTAAACACGTCGTGTGGAATTGCGGTACGCGAAAAGCATGCGTATGCTGATGTGAATAATACGCAACTGATCGCCTCGTGTGGAATGTAGAGACTTGTGGCGGGCGAAAAGCGTAATCGTACATTACGGCAACAAAGTAATAGCAAGCAAGTTAGAACAACAACATTGCCTTTGTGAGTGAGTGCAGATGACAACAAAGTCATATGATGTGCGGGATTATCGTGTTGAACAGAGTGACTTGTGGCATGCGAAAAGGATACGTAATCGTGTCAGTACGGCAACAACGTAATAGCGAGCAAAACGACAACAAAGTCTTTGTGAGTGAGTTAAGATGACAACAAAGTCATAATATGCACGGTATTTAAAAGTTTTCTTGGTCCGAACCGTGGATACGCAAAGGAAATGTCCGCGGTTGGGAAGGGTAAGACTCAATATGTAGACCTCGTAGTCGAGGGCCGCGGTTAATAAACCCACGGTTGGAGAGGGAAGGGTGTAATGTTGTTTTGTTGTCTGCAGTTCAAAAGTGTGTTTAAACCTAACTGAGAGAGAATGGAATCATAGGTATAATGTCCATATCTAAGTCCAAGTTTATAGGCACATAGATGGAGAAATCTATTCTGGACTTTTTCTATCGCAGAGATAAATGAAACAATGAAATTAAAAATATTTTCATACCTTAAATCTTTTTCAACTGCGCTTACTGGACTTGGTTTATTAATTGAGAAGTTTGAAGATTTTAGTTGGAAGAAGAGGGGCTATTGGGTGGGGAACTGGATGGGCTATTGACTGGGGAATTAGACGGGCTAGTCCTTGCAGCAGATGTTGAAGCAGGCAGCTTCTGCTGGCTGTGGTCTTTCAACCTTCTGAAACAATTTATCCAGCTTCAGTTGAATTTTAGCCTTCTTCTTTTGTTCATAAAGGATCCTGTAGCAGGCTATGTCCTTAAGAACAGCACTTTGCACCAATGAGCTCCTCTCAGCATTAGGGTCTTTTTCGTCAATCAAGTTTATGAAGTTGTCCAGATTCCGGGAGATCTCACTAAGGTCTTTTAAAGACAAGTCCATAGGTTGAGTTGGAGAAACCATAATATCATCTTCACCATCATCTTTGATCTCAATGGATTGTTGCAATTCGATGAGGTCTTCATTGGTCAACTCCTCTGCATGAGATACAATTAGCTAATCGACGTCTGCCTCATCCAATTCTAAGTCAAGTTGCATCCCCAGTGCAACAACTTCTCTGGTGATCTGCTCAGGGGTCTCTTCAGTAGCGTAGCTCGAGGTTTCGGGCCCCTAGGCAAGAATCGCTGATGGGCCCCTTAAGCGGAAATATTTTAGTAAAAAGATTTTTTTATATATATTTTATTGGTTTATTTTTCTCTGTGGTGGAGGCCCTCTTGAGAAAGAGGTGAAAACGATAATCTGATGACAATTCATCAAAGTGACGCTTAACTAATCATCTTTCGCTCGTGGGGCCCCTTTTGTTCGAGGGCCCTTAGGCATTGCCTACTCTTGCTATATGGTAGCTATGCTACTGGGTCTCTTCAAATCCTTTAAAATGCAGCCTCACCATTTAATTTAAGGTTATGCAAACCTGCCCTTCTCTTAAATCTGTCAAACCAGCCATGACTTGCACTAAATGGTGACTCATCAATAGAAATTTCATCCATCCTTTCCTTCAAATCATCATACAGATCCTTAGCCTTTGCTCTGATCATGGCCTCACTAATAGGAAGGTGTTTCTGACACTGATCATCTACCAAAAGTTTTAAAAGTTTTTCCATTTTAGGAATCACAACCTGTGCCTAGGACTGTTTATTATTGTTATCAAATTACCTGAATGTATCACATTCTAGAATTTTCTCCTGTTTCACATAAGTGCTAATAGTTGAACGAGACATCCCTAACGATCATGAGATTTCAGTATGGCTTTCACCTTTCTCAACACACTTTAAAATTTCTAATTTCAATTCATAACTATGAGTCTTATGCAATATTTTATTTGATTCACTTGCATTATCACTATTACATTTCCTTTTAGATGCCATGTCAAGTGATAAATAAATAAAATAAATATATTTAAATAAAAGATTAACAGAAAAAAGAGTGAAATCAGCACAAATTCAAACAATTACAGAAGGAATGGCGATGCCATGTCAAGTGATAAATTTATAAATAAATAAATTTAAATAAAAGATTAACAGAAAAAACGAGTGAAATCAGCACAAATTCAAACAATGAGAGCAGGAATGACGATGCCATGTCAAGAGATAAATTTATAAATAAATAAATTAAATAATAAATTTAAATAAAAGATTTACAGAAAAAATGAGTGAAATCAGCACAAATTCAAACAATTGGAGCAGAAATAATTATGTCTAGACTGAAACTAAACCTCACACGGTTGGGCGGGCCGAAAATTACTTCGTGTAAACTAGTTCCCAATTCGACCGACCGATTGGCTGGGTCGAATAAGCGGACTTCGACAGGTCGAATTCTCGAGTTAGTTGAATCTTGAACGGTCGAATCTTGAGAGTTGCCTGTATTGTAGTAATGGAAAAAATCGAATTCAAGATTTCAACGGAAATACATATTGAGGTCCTCTCTTGAGAATGTTTTCACTATTTTCACAATGATGTGTGTGTATGTGTGTGTGAGAGAATTTTGTGGGCTCGGTCACCCATAAATTAACAATCAGATCAGCACAAAACTTTATACTAAAGATTTTTCATTAGTAATTCAATATCTGAAAAGGTTTTGGCTGAAACTGGTCCATCGGAATTGAAGGTTTATTCTTGTCATTCCCTGTTTTTTCCAAATGTCTCCTTGAAAACTCAATTTACCTAAATATGTGCTATTATAAAAGTAAGTATATAAAGTAATGTAATTTATTACAAGCACTGTTCACAAGATTTTTTCATAACCTTGATTGTTTAAGAGATATTTCAATTTTTCTTCTGAATTTTTGTATTTAAGCTGGGTATTAAAAAATGGACCAATTACATGTTTTTGACTTACCATAACATCAAAAATAGTAGCTCGATGGAGAGGCCAGCTCTGTATTAGATTAAGGAAAGCCTTCTTTGCTTCAGCAGGACTCATTCCTCTAAGACTCTGATGATGCATGGCAATGCCTTCATGAGGCACGTTAGGAATGACACGGGGTGGGAGACAATGGCCACATATCTGTCGATAGTCTATTAATTCATCCCTGCAGTCACCAAGCTCAAGCTGTGCTTGAAGAGCACAAAGCATCATCTAGAATAAAACAATTACACATTAAAAGGATTTAATCGCAATATAAATCTTTGGCCTACATTGCACATTTAACAGTAAGAATTTCATTGTTAGTAAGTTAGACTTGACAACTTTGTTTTACGTGATTTTTGTTTCATGTTAAATTTTTCTCATCATTTGGTAACTATTAAAACATCTCAAACTGCAATATATCCAATGTCAAATCACAACTCTCAAATACTGATCCTGAAAAACAATGAACTTCACAGTGTTGAGCAATGTAAATAAAGTAAAGAAACACTTTGAATGCATAATACTATATAACTACTTTTTTAAAACAACACACTGATGACCATGGTTTGATGGAGTATGCTACCAGTCTGCAAAGCAGTATACAGGCCATTCCTGACTTACGACTCTAATGCGTTCCTGAAAATTATATCGTAAGTCAAATTCTTATAAGTCGAATACGTACATATCAATTTCCCATAGACTTACATGTTATAAATTGAGCTACACTCCAGAATCTTGGAGAAAATATGTACCAAGCCTTATTTAGGCCATAAATTAATAGTTTAAGAGCAAATGAGTGTTATATATTGTATATTAAACATTTTTAAGGCTTAAAACAATCAATAAATTAATACCTACAATGCGGATAAGTCATATCATCCAACTGAATATCGGCCAAAAATACGCACAAGAAAGTAGACTCAGAGTGCATCGGATATCGAATATCATATATGTCTGGGGTACGATATTGAATGTCGATTTCCAGGTATCAATCTATTAGCGTTGCAAGTCCAGATTTATCCTAAGTCGGGAATGGCCTGTATAATGACTAAAAGGGGTTAAAATATAGAATGAAGTTTAGGGATGTTTTTATGATGAGAGAGAAGTAAGCAAGACTTGCTAAACATTTGATGCTAATGTATTTGGTTGGATTTTACTTTCTCCATATGTAAAGTATTGCATTTGTGAAAAAATCGAATTAGAGATTTCAATGGAAATACACGTTTTGAGGTCCCCTCTGAGTACATTTTCACTATTTTTGCAATGACGTCTGTGTGTGGGTACGTGACAAGAATTTTGTTGGTGCTCTACCTCAAAAACTAATAATCAGATCAGCACAAAACTTTATACTTAAGATTTTTATTAACCAAGGCTGAAACAGCTTAATCAGAAGTGGTTTATTTCTGTTGTTTATCCTTTTTCCCCAAATAACTCCTTTAAAACTCCATTTTAGTAAATAGTTGTTATTATAAAAATTATAGATAATGTAATTTTCTACGAGTTTTGCTTGAAACAATTTTTCATAAACCCAATAGTTTAAGAGATACATATCTTGATTTTTATTCTAAATTTATGTTAAATATGTCGCTAAGTGATACCATTGTTTCTGCAGCTAAGATACAATTTTCTAATTGCTGACAGCATTGTGTATACTTCCAAGGGTCATTTTAATTGTGCATCGAAATTTTGTTATCGATGGAAAAAGTTAACAATTTTCTTTACTTATTGTTTTTACTTTCTCATATACAAAGTATATTGAGAAAGTATTGTTATCGCGAAAAAATTCGACCTCAAGATTTTCACAGAAATATATGTTTTAGGTGTCACTGAGTCTGAAAAAGTGGTTAAGCAATGCCATCTGTCTGTCTGTTATTGGCTCTAGAGCCTAAATGGTACAGTGAAAATGAATGAAATCTTGTACTTAGGTATTTTATCATACTGAGCAGAGTATATGTAGAAATGGTTGTTACTGCTTAATAATTAAGAGTAGTTTATTCTATGCATTTTTAACCACAATTTGATTTTCTCAAAAACGGCCCTAATGATTTTGATCAAATTCCATAGTTACTTGAGTATACGTCTGCAATAAGACTACATATTTCATTTTTCTCAATGAATGAATATAAGGCTAGTTTATTCTTGGGCTACATTAACAAAAATGGGACAAGTCAAGACAATTTACAGAATTAAAATAGCCCTTGCGGTAAAGAAGTTTGGACGGAGAAAGTTGTGCACTGGACATCAATTTTTTTATCATAACCCAACTCAACAAAGCTTTCAAAAAACAGCTCCTATGACAAAAAATTTGAGAATTTTTAATACATTTCATTTGAAAAAATATTTAGAAGAATCAGTTCTGCATTTTATTACATAATTAACATCCAGTTTGTCCAAGCCAGTGAAACCTGACTGAATGACACCACTGTATACATTAGGGGTGGGCAAACTTTTTACAATAAGGCAACATTAGCAGCAGTGGGTGCTTAGGCAGATAAAAATACTTCGCATTAAGACTCATATTAGAAGTTATTTGAGGAAATACTAATATTGCTCTTAGTGAAAATCAATGATTAACAAATTTTTAGCTCTGTAGCTTCACTAGATAAGGTTTTCCTAATTTTTACCTACAAATAGGAAATTATTTGTACTACATTTCATGGTTTGCTTTCATGATGGCATCGTGGGCCACTAGACACTCTTGCAGGCTTAATATGGCCCTCAGACTGTAGTTTTCCCACCCCTATCATACAGAGATACTTTGTCAAGAGCAGTCCCATTTAGGTAGGTAAAATTGAAAGCATACTTTACAGATGGTTTTGGGTTCTCAGGCATCTATTTTACATTCATATAGCAGAAAATTAAATACATATTTACACATTCTACAAATTAACATACGATAATGAATAAAGAAATAGATGCAATATTTTATTAATATAATTTCAGCAGTTTGTTGAATTGACTAATGAAATTTAACTTTCAATAATGTAACAACAAAGAAGGATGTATGTATCTGCTAAGTGAATTGAATTACTCACAGATTCTTTTTCAGTCACTGGGAAGCGATCCGAACGGAGACTGTGCAACACCTGATGATAAAGGAGCTCTTTTTCTACCGGATCTTCAAGATCAAGGAATTGGTCGAGGAAGAGGTGCTTCTTGAAGAGGAACAGGTGCTGGGGAGGATGGTGGTGTGGAGGAGGTGGGGGTGGTGCGTTGGAAGAATGTTGGTGGTGATGGTGTTGTTGGAACTGTTGCTGCTGTTCATTGGGTTGAGGATAACGATGATTGCTGTTCCTGGCCTTTGGCTGCCCTTGCACGTTACTCTGTATCACAGTAATGCCTCCTCCTGGCACTGATGCAGCTGCGGCAGCTGCAGCTGCTGCAGTAGCAATGCGGTACCTTTCCCATTTGGACATTACATCTGCAACTTTTTCCTCCGGCATAAGGCTACGTTCTGAGTTACCTAGTACTTCATAGATAGCATAGCCTGTATGAAGAGACTTTTATCTTAGACTCTGTCATTATATATATAAATTCTTACAAAGGCTTCAAAAAGGATACTTTTTTCATTTTCAATTAACCTGTAAATGGATCAACTATAATCGAGATATTTTTTTATTTCTGGGAAAATGTGTATTAAATAACAATAATGTAAGAAAATTACAATTTTTTTTAACCAAGGGAATAGAAATTAGCCATATCTATATTTCCCGCAAGTTATAAAATAATACAAGAAATTTTATTTCAATGTAAGCTAAATGGTTTCTATAATAAGATTAAATCAAAAAAGATTTTTGCATAAAAAGACGTTACTTTTACAAAGCTCGCTAAAGTAGAAAAAAATCTTAAAATATTTGAAATTGTTATAGAATTGAAGTATTGACTTTTAAATAAGTAAATCTGAAATTATATGAAATCAATGTTGGAAAGTAAAAAAATTTCAATTTTGTAAAACTTTTCAAATACAGGTGAGCCCCACTTAACGTGGCCCCGGCCAACGTGGATTCGTTATAACGCGGATTTTATTTCAAATTAAAATTTAAAAAAAAAATATAGATATCTTATGCACAGTGCGACTGCAGTCTAATATGTTATGATTTTTTAAATTTCGCACTAATCAAATTTCATAAAGTATCCTAAATACATAGTGATATTTCAGAAATGTTGCATAATATTGCATCGTCTGGTGGCCAATTTCTCTTTTCCCTATAAATTTCATGGGTCTAACACAAAAAATATATCTTCTAGGGCAGAAAACATTTGAAAAATGGAAATAGAAATATGATTCATGCTTCATGTTTCTTTGGCATCATTGTATCGTAAAGAATGTTTTTGATGATTTATATTTTTTAAATCTATAATTTTCGACAATTACTTTATTACAATTTTAATTTACCGTATTAACATGTCATTATAAATAATAATAAAGCAATAATGTTACACATCAAAAAATTATATAATGTTGATCTACATATGAAAAAACATGTGGTACATGAGGAGGAATCTTAAATGCCTGGATGTGCTGCCATTTTCCGGCTTCTTGATGAAACTACGTGACAGTCGCTGTCGCACTATTTACATGATGACAGTTTCCTGATAGTACCTACCGTGATAAAGGCTGTTGTGTTTTACAATCACCGTCTAAACGAGACAAATGCATTAAAAACTTTTATTATTTATTAGTCTCTTCAATAAATTACCATGTCAACTCTTAAAAATTATTTTCTTCCTGATTACAGAGAAACAATCGTAAATCAATGCTGCCGATATTCAACTGTTATGAGAAAAATGGAATTTCGGTCCGGAATTTTTTGGAATAATAACTCGCGGACCGGCGGCATTCAGTGGACCATTGATTTAGAAACAGTGTTGTTCATTTTCGTTAATAATTATTGTTGAAGGTACCCTTACTTCTTGCAGGATGTTGCAGAGAAACAGGAAAGCCTTATCCATGCAGGATAAAGTTTCAATTTTGGAAAAATTTGACAACCACGTTGGTACCTGGATATCACTGTCCAAACAACTCGGATTGCCGATTTTGACACTTAACACAATTGTTAAAACCCGAAAAATTGTTGAAGATGGCGCCATTCAATGCGGGTCACACACCAAAAAAAGAAAATACACGAAGATCTCTAAATACGACAAGTTAGAAGAAATCCTTAAGGAATGGTTTCCTTTTAATTCCCTTTTTAGAAGACATTCCTATTTTAAAATAATATACTAGGGGGTATAAATTGTATTTAAAAAAGGAAATTTGCAACACAACCATAACACTCAGCACCTCAGGAGTTTTTTATACAAACATTTCGTTTAAATGAAATGCATGCTCGAATACGCAAATTGCATTCATTTGTTATACTAGTAATTGGTGCTTGCATTCTGCAAGCACAAAAATA
Organism: Uropetala carovei; assembly: GCA_036926305.1. Lineage (NCBI taxonomy): Eukaryota > Metazoa > Arthropoda > Insecta > Odonata > Petaluridae > Uropetala > Uropetala carovei. The sequence goes on from JAXCHB010000150.1 coordinate 1,590,367, forward strand.
ATGGTTGATATTTTTTTTGCATTAAATTAAAAAACGCAAACAGGTAAAAAAGGTGTATCAGAAAACAGAATCGACGCTAAAAAATAATGGTTGATATTCTTTTTTGCATTGAATAAAAAACATAAACAGGTAAAAAAGACATATTAGAAAAGAGAATCGACCATAAAAATAATGGTTGATATTTTTTTTGCATTGAATAAAAAAAGCACGAACATATGAAAAAGACATTAGAAAACAGAACTGACGATAAAAATGGTTGATATTCTTTTCAGCATTTAAGTAGTAGTGGAAAACATAAAACGGGTAAATTTTCATTTTTTACGGTTTGTAATTACCATCTTATGCGGGAAAAAATTTAAAGCAGGAACATATTAAATGGAAAAAATTACATTATTCTTACGAGAAAAATTTTGGGACTGAAAGATATGAACATCTTAGACGAGAAAACATCTTAAACGGGAACATCTTTAACGGGTTCCACAGTAATTAATCAACATCTAGTGGAATGTGAAAGTAATACAGCAGATGATGATGAAGAGGTTCCTTTTCCATCCTACGAGGATGTGATGGCATCAATCAAAAATTTAAAACATTTTATTTCAGGAAGTTTTATAGGTGAACATTTCTTTAAAATCTTTACGAAATAGAAAATGAGATACAAAAATGTGGAATAAAAAACACTAAACAAACTAACATGTCACACTATAAAAAAAATTAAATTGTTCTGGTATTTTTAAATAAATTTGTTTTTTCTTATTCATCTTCTTTTAATCTCATTATTTTCTTGAATGAAAGTATGTATGCCTTCTATATAACATCAGTATTATTCTACAAATTCCATTTTCCCCGATTTACATTTTCCCTCTATTTACAACATTTTTGTTCAATCCCCAGAAAGTGTATATTAGGGGTTTCACTGTATATAATCAGTGATGAGCTGGGAAAAAATTAAGAACCTGTTCTCTAAAAAAAGGGGGTATTTTATTAATTACTGAGCAGCTTGCACATGAAAAACAGGGTTTGAAGGCTGTTGCACATTGAATTTTGAAACAGGAAAAAGAAAACAACTTAAGAAATAGGCAAAACACCAAGAGCGCAGAACAATCTGTAGCCAGAATAGCAAGCAAGATGATTTTGATAAAGAGAGAGAGAGAGCTTGATGAGCAAGAATAAATTAAAAAATAAAGCTGAGGTTTGATATAAACATAAACCCTTCTATATTTAACATGTTATTGTGAATAACACTAAAAAGTGTGTAAAAAATAAATAGCCACACTGAAATGAAAAATGATAAGTTGAAATTTAAAAATTTGTTTGGAGCTAGGAAATTACCTGGAGTTGGAGACAAACTCCAAGAACTTGGATTCAAAGCCCTGGTGTCAAACCCTTCAATTTCTTAAATCTGATACTTTGCCATTTAATAAATGCAAACAATTACAACTTCTATGTGCATTTTATACAATAAGCAAACTCTGAAGACTTTCAAATACCGTAATTTTCCGATTATAATATGCACCCATGTTCTCACAAGTAAAATGTAAAAATTATCTTATCACCATGTATAACATAATACGCAGCTCATTTTTTGTAAAAACATTAATGTAATTTTTCATTTGATTAGCAGTATTGAGACAGTTCTTGCCTTGATGCCAAGTGAGATATGTGCGAGAGAGTTTACGATATAAATGTTGCTTTGAAAAGTGTTGCCTCACAAACGCCATGGATGGTTCTGAAGATGACATCATATAGAATGAGGATTTCACCAAGGTAGATAGCAAGGATAAAGACGATGTTCGTGGCGATGCCATTTAAGCAGACAATGAGAAAGAACACAAAATTGCTGACAAACTATTTTAGGACAGTGATAAAGAATTCAGAGGCTTTAATGATGATGGTAGCTAGAAGTAGATAAATGATTATTATTATTTTTGTTAAAAATATTTTAAAACAATGCTATTGTAATGCAATGACAAGTGTGATTTATTAGTATAAATATATCCAAAAATATCAATTATTTACCGATTGGAAAAAGTTGTAAGCATATGTTACCATGGATAATACGCAACTTTTTGTCAATTTTTCACGGAAAAAATACGTATTATACAGGTGAGCCCCGCTTGACACGGGGAATGCGTTCCTGAGGTCTCTGGGTTAAGCGAAAATCCGCGTTCGCTGAGGCACCATAAACTTTAGGCGCCCAGAGGGAAATAACTTCCCAAATGATATTTTTGGACCCACATTCAATGTAAAACATATTTCTACCGGACTTTTAGAAGGTAATTTATTATAAAATTACCTAGTAAACAGTAAGGCAAAAAGCTTTTTAGCAGTATACGTACATAATTTCAAAATATTTCTCAGAACACCTACGAAGTTTTATTTAAAAAAGACTCCAGGGTCAACTGCTTAGCTTTTTTTGCTCATTACGTAAAACTTGTCAGAAGCATTCAAATAGTCCGTTGCAGCCCCGCTTCACAGCACTTACTCGTGTGAAGTCACTGTGCTCCTCCAACATAGTCATGCACTGATCGACGATGCTCTTGCAGTTCCGCTTATACATCAAACCCATAGCAGTGCGTGTTGGGTTTTCTGCAATTTATATATTATTATATACAGTGATGAGCTGAAGCCAGCTCCCGCCTGCTCACGCGAGCCTGTTGTTAATTTTTCTCAGAATTTGCGAGCCGGATGTTAAATTTTCAGAAAATATGGAAATTTATTGATTTTGTCCTTTCAAGTACATTTTGCCCTATCTGATAGTCAATTACAGACAGTGTATGAAATGGAATATATTACAAACGGAACACTTGGTGCCCCTGGCATATAGGCCTCCCCTGCCATCCTTATCCAAATTTCCTTGCGACTTTTTTTTTTTTGAGAGCCAGTTCTTAATTTTTTTTCAGCTCATCACTGATTATATATCATTATACATTATATGCATTCAAACATTAAGATCCCTCCATGCATACCAAATGTTTTTTCATATGTAGATCAAAATTATATAATTTTTTGATGTGTAGCGTTATTGTTTTTTTTATTATTTATAATGACATGTTAATACGGTAAATTAAAATTGTAATAAAGTAATTGTTGAAAATTATAGATTTAAAAAATATAAATCATCAAAAACATTCTTTACGATACAATGATGCCAAAGAAACATGAAGCATGAATCATATTTCTATTTCTATTTTTAAAATGTTTTCCACCTTAGGAGATATATTATTTGTGTTTGACTCATGAAATTTACAGGGAAAAGAGTGAAGACCAGATGATGCAAAATTATGCAACACTGCTGAAATATCACAGTATTTAGGATACTTTATGAAATTTGATTAGTGCAAAATTTAAAAAAGACTGCAGTTGCACTGTGCATAAATAATCTATATTTTTTTAAAAAATTTTAATTTGAAATAAAATCCATGTTATAACAAATCTGCGTTGGCCAGGGCTGCATTAAGTGGAGCTCACCCGTATACGGAAAATTACGGTATGTATTTTTTAAATGCTTATTTCTATATCCAGTTAATTTTTTGGATACTCTAATAAAACTTTCTTGGAATACAATTCAGATCATATTTATTTGGAGTTTTAAATGTAGCTAAAAGATTTTATAGCATTTGTATTCCATCTACTATCAAGAGTAAATAACTGATAAACTCAACTCACCCATTGCTGTTTCCCGAAGACCAATTTTTGCCTTTACTATTTCCATGACATCACGAGCAGTAGCTGAGGGATGAAATTCCACCGCATGGTATTGTCCATCCATGAAATGAAAGCGAGCATAAATTGGGCGTCGGTTGATGGTACACATGATCTCCTCTCTAGAAGGTGGCCATTGACGTCTTCTGGTCCCTTGAGTCTTGTGCAAGCACTACAAAATAAAATCAAACATTGCAAACGGATACTACAAATATATATCAAGTGCATAGTTAATAGAAGTTAATTACCATTTTAGCTACCATATATGCTCGTATATAACATGCAGTTTGAAGACCAAATTTTTAGGTCATAAAGTAGGAGTTTGCATTATACACGGGTAACACTTCCGTGCACATAAAATCAGAAATTAAAGTGAACCTACCTCGCACCAGATTCTCCTACTTTTTGGATGAATGAAGGGGAAAACCACAATAATTATCAATAATCCAGGTTATACATATATTAATTAAACATATACAACACCTAATTACTTCTATAGAGTTATAATTCCATCCTCTCCAAATATTCTGCATTTCAGTAGCGCATAAGCTGATTGCTGTAATTTTTGCAAAATCGCCAGATAGACTTCCCGCAAAACACACATCGAAAACTAAGAAACATAGAATAAGCAAACTGAAATAATTTTATGTAGTTAATGATTCTAGTACGTAAGATTAACAATGTAAGTAATTTAAATCTCGTAGAATAATGTTTATGAATTTAATCTTACCTGTCGCATATCGTGTTTCCAAATTTGTTTGTTATATTTTCGCGTTATTCCTGCTATTAAACAGTTTTAGAATGAGATAGGAAAGAGAACCAACATCCACTATAAGTCAAAACTCTTTCTATTAATAGATCCTTTTTGTCTGATTTAAAAGGATTGACAACAGTGGCGCTGCAGTTTTCTACGCGGCATCAGTTTGGCCAACTTACTGTATCTCAACTTAATCACTTTCATTATTGATGATGTCTCTCTGAGACGATATGTGTAGCTTATTGAACATAATACTTATGGGCAAGTCCAAACGTTCTTAAATTGTTAACTGGCGATAATTTAATGTTTTAAAGTATTTATTTATGGTACTCTACTTAATACTTAACATGATGATATCATTTTGTTCTAATATCCCACAAAAATCAAGGATGTGCGTTATACACAGGATATAAGAAAAGGTCAGGATTTTTTGGCAAAAAGTATGGGTGTGCTTTTGCACAAGAGCATGCTATACTCAAATATACACCGTATATGATATTCTTATGAACGGAATTGGCAACAAATTGATGTTATATGTATTCCATTTATTTCTAGTCATCATATTGTTTATTTAATTAGTTAGTATCAGTTAGTTGAATGAAGTTTTGAGCAAGTGTGATGAATTTGTTTCATTTTTAGGATAATGACACACAAAATCCTTAGATATTTCTTGATGTTTTATTTGATAACTAGCTGAACTGCCCGTTGAATTTCAATGGATTTAGTGAATTTACTACAGCACAACATACAAACACACAAACACATTCTTCAAACATATAATAACAAGCAGAATTTCCCTTTGAATTTCAACGGATTTAGTGAAGCTACTACAGCACAACACAAAAACTCTTTAGATACTTTTTAAATTACAATTAGCTTTTCTTAACAATTAATCATATTTGCTTGTAACAATCCATTTACAAATGTATTGCATTCAAATATAACAATAATTTTATTTCCTATCATATTACTTTCGCTAAATCCAGCTTCATTTCTTGTGTAATTATGCCTCGCTGAAATATTTACTTTTATGTCTTCTAAGCAAGAAACCCGTGAAAAAGCAACGTAGGTACAGTTGTCCATGATGGAACACTCACTCCGGTAAATGTACACCAGATACGTGAGCTTATTTTCATTAATAAACATTATAATGTAAAATATAATGATTTTACTTACAAAAAATGTAAGATTCCAGTATTCAATAGATGAAAGAAGGTTCAATTACTTTCATCAATTGTTATAAACGCTTCCTGAATAATATTCAGTATCTATTTACGTTGCTATCCATAAACATCGTCTATTTGTAAGCTCCATTGAAGCTAATTGAATCGGAGGTAACAATGACGGCCGCCTTAGCAACGCCCGGAAAAAGTAAGAAAAATCCACAAAATTTTGAAACAAATACCGTATTTCTGAAAACTTCGACCGTTTAACATGTAAACTTTGCAGGAATAAGATAGTATAGAGTTTTATTCGTCGAAGAAAGTAAAAACGAAAAAAATTGGTCCATATTTACATATTTTTATGCTTGAAGGAAGAATACCTTGCAAGTCAAGAAATGGATTCATACGTGTTATCTTATGGAAAAATGTTAATCCCCTATATTGGCAGCACTGATTAATCCTGGTTGACCAAACCTTGACCATTCACTAAGTTAGGATGTAAGGAAGAATCATACCAAATTTGGTTAATCTAGCTTTTATCATTTAGGAGGAGTTCCATGAACAAACACACACTTCAAAATATATTATAGACTAGCGACCTATGGGCACCATGTGCCCAGCTTTATAATACACTCTCAATCTAACATTTAGACAAAATAAAAATCAGATTAAAAATAGTTAAATAAATATTTAATTTTTAAAAAATCATGAAATTACATCTGTAATAACAATGTTTTTCATTTTGTCTTCTATGCTGGACAGCATTCTTAGGCGATCCTATCTACTCTTGATAAACCGACGTAAAGTTGCCCATGGGCAAATATTTGTTTTTTGAGCAGCAGTCCTACATAGTCAAAAGTTTGCCCCTTACTCTTAATTATTGTCATTGCAAACGACAGTGTTATAGGAAATTGTCTTCGTTTCATTTCGAATGGTAATTCGCATTCTGTCATTGTAACGTCAATTTTTGGTAGCAACACTGAATTTCCTTTGTTACTACCAGTCGCAATTTTACATTCAATTGTGTTTTTCCCCAACTTTTTATCTATTAGGCGGGTTCCATTACAAAGTCCTCTTTTTACATTGATATTTCTTAGTAGCATTACCATAGCTCCAACTCTTAATCTTAATTTATGCGGTGGCATTCCTTGTGATGTGAGTGAATTTAAAAGCTCAACCGGAAAATTTGCCTTTTCTTCTTCATTACAATTAACTAACTTGTCCGCACTTGTATATACTACTTCGCTTTCATCCACATCAATGACCACTCGATTTAATACTTCATTATTTATTTCTAGGCAATCAGCATTTGTAGCTGCTAATATAACTTTTCCATATAGTTCTTCTTTATCTTTTTCGATTTTCTTTCTGAATATTTCATCTATTAAATTACCACTGCTTTTACATTCCATTGGTAACTCTATGTAACCATCAGAATCCTTTTGAATACTTCCATTTCCTATTTTCGTTCACATTGATATCATCTACAATATTCTTTTCGATCTTTTGTTGCCATTGGGGAATGGATTTTTTAACTAAAAATTAATTAATATTTAATTTAAAAAAACGTAAGTAATAAACTTCAAAAATTGAGAAATAAATTCAATATATGTAATCACCCGCAAGAAAATGAACCGCGACATATTCATGTTAAATAAATTCAACTTCTGATAACTTTGATATTATAAATTGAATTGCAATTGTTTTAATGAGATTATTAGATCACAGACTTTATCAATCACATTACTAAATTAACATGTATAAGACAGAATAGCATTCGTTGCAGGCGTTACTCAGCTAAATTAACTTTTGTTTATTTACTGGTTGTAGATAGCAACATAGTAATGTTAACATACATACATATAAAAATATATACATATATCATAAGCGCTTTATATAATAGATGCATATATTACCATATTTACTTGTATAACTGCCTTTTGGCAGTACAGACATCCAATTGCCAACTTTGCATCCCATTTTAAAGAAATTTAAAAATGATAATCTTGTTCTTACTATGCAGAAAGAGCATTTTTAATCACTATGTAACAACTTTGGCTCTGCTTTACTTTGAAATATAAAGGATATAATCGATTGAACATTTTCATGAAAATCACAATAAGAAACTTCAGTCAGTAACGACTGCCGCAACTAACAATAAGATAATATCTATAGCTAATAAATAGCATTTATTGTGTCTTGAGCAATATAACATATAAAGAATGAAGTCCGTTGCTTTTGGCGTTATCTTGTATAATTTGACCATTTTAAATGAGTATTACTTAGAGTTTAATAGGTATAGTCTGAAGGACAATTATAATGGATTTATTTCAATTACAAATTATGTCAGTTTAATTAGATACTAAACATCTGAAATCATTAAAGGTGAAATATATCACCAATATAATAAATATTTATATTGCCTTCTGTAATATTACATGCAATGATTATTTCTTTGATGTATTAATGAAGATGTATTACCGTTATTTTCTGATTATACTACACATTTTTTTTCATGAAAAATTGACAAAAAGTTAGGGTGCATACCGTATTTACTCGTGTAAGCCACGCCCCCGTGTATCCCGCACACCCCAGTTTTTGGGCCGGCTATAGGAGAAAAAATTTATTTGAGCCGGAAAAGGGTTTTTTAAATCACCAATTCCTATTTCTCAAAAATGCTACTCTCAAGTTAAGCATCTTCACACTCCTACGTGATGAATTTATTGGGTGATCTCTTTATATCGGTACTAGCAGAAATCTTGATAGTCCTCTTTTGTTAAACACTTAACTGTTTTTGTCATCATATTGGTCACGTTCAGCAGAAATCACTCCGGGAGCGATCACCGATCATTCTGCTGGATGTAATTTTCCAGCCATATGGTCACTGATCGCTACTAGTACAGGAAAGTTAGGAAAAATAGCGGAAAAAATTCGAACAAAGCTGATTTTTGGCAGAGATGTTCAGACTGGTATCTAGTTCAACATACTATAATAAAAGTCCTCAATGATCCCGTGTGAGCTTCGGCCGCCATATTGGAAAAATGGCACCCGAAATCAGTTTTTCGTATCTCGCGAATGATGGCATCTATGTGAAAATTTCGAATTACAAAGTTGTAGCGAATTATATTTCCTACAAAAAGGGTCCTATCACTTTTTGTCGTCAGAGTAACCATTCTCCGTCAAAATAGCGAAAAACAAAGTGAACTCGATGAAAACGGCGAGAAACGTGGCGAAATCCGTATGAGTATGTGTTGGTAGTCTCCGCATCGCTGTTTTTTTTTATATATGTGCTTTGTTGGTGGAGGGGAGTGGTCACTGTCAAACCGGGGGAGGGGGGGAGCATGACCCCCCCTAAAAAATTTCATTCTTGGAGAAAGAAGCGCTGAACGATATACCTCTGATGTTCACATTTACATCTTTTTATACTTATTTCCACACCACCCTGGAGGTAAAGTATATGGCACGTTTGTGTGGGTTGTAATCCTGCACTGCAGAACAACACGTGGACTGGCGAGATTCTCGATCAAATAGAGATGATGCAGATGTACAGAAAGTGGATCAATGGCTTTCAAGAAACCCACCTTTCCCTGTTTTAGGCAAGTGTATGTCAATCAGTAGTGGAGTTGTCGGTGACGAAAAAATAAACTGCTATGATGCTCACAATATCGGAAGCAAAGCAATGAAGGCAAATGTTGGAAAAACATTTGATGTAAAACTTTCGCGTAAAGACCGAGTACAAACATTAGCAATGGTCAATAATTCTTTTAAATTCCAGGGTTCTGTTGTCACTGCCGATCCGTTGCTCCATTTTCGGCGTATTTCAGTATTTTTGAAGTCTGAGGAAGAATTGAATTCTTACTTCCAGTATGAACTTGCTCCTTTCCCCTTGTCTCTTTTTGATTAAAACGGCATGCAAAAAACCAACAAAGCAGCGCTTTATGCAGTTTATGAAAAGAAAAGTGATCCTACGGTTCCGGATGATTGCACCTGCATCATAGATAGAGGATGGCTTCTACATCGCGTTATTTGGCCTACAGGTAGCAATATTGTAGGGTTGCAAATAATTACGTTTCATATGTCGAACGAAACTACAATCGTAAATCAATTGTCGTTTTTGACGGTTACTCAGAAAACGTATACAATACAAAAGCAGCTGAAAGATCACACGCTAATTGTTAAAACGGCTATTGAACCATCAGGTTCTGGTGAGGTTACAGATATTATTGGAGAGGACGTTGATCTCCTTGTTTTGCTGACTGCTTTAGTGCCTCCAGAGAAAGAAATATTCTTTGTAAAACCAGGTAGAGGTAAAATTCAAACAACCTTATATTCATCGTACAGTCTGGAAAATAAAGCAGATGTAAAGAATAATATTTTGTTTCTGCATTTTCTCTGGCTGGGACTCGACATCTGCTGTATTCGGGAAAGGCAAAGTGTCAGTTGCAAAAGTTTTAGAAAAAATGAAGACGTAAGAGAAACGACTCAAAATTTTCAAAACGAAGAAGCATCTCACGATGATATTGCTGATGCTGGAAATTTAGTTTTTCTTGCTTCATATGGCGCTAATAAAGATGAACAATCTCTAAACAATCACCCTTTCATCTGCTTCAAAAAAGGAGTTGCTCGAGGAAAAAAGAGCCTCTCATCATTACCCCCAACCGAGGACGCTGCTCGCCTGCACAGTTACCACGTTTACCATCAAATTCAGTTATGGCGGGGCATTAAAATGCTTCCTGAAAACTGGGGCTGGCAAATCCAACCTAATTTCTCACCTCTTCGATTAACCAAACCATCTGCTCCAGATAATATTTTACAAAGTGTTTTTTGCAGCTGTACTAAAGGATGTCGCCAGACTTGTGGATGCCGAAAAACCGGATTGAAGTGCTCAAATGTTTGCGTAAATTGCAGTGGAGTATCCTGTGATAACGCCAGGTACTTAGTAGTGGAAGAAGAGGAAGATGTTGATGATGTCGAAGCAACAGAAGAGGAGCAGAACGTTCGAACATCACCTGATAATGGAGAAGAAAGCAGCACCGACTATGCTACCGAAAATGAAACCGAAAATGATACAAAAAACGATGACGAAAATGAAACCAATGATGATACCGATGATGACCCAGTAAATGAACCATATGTATTCGATGATGATAGAATGGAATGTAGTGACGTATTTCCTTCTACATCTACTGAGGATGAACCAACGACCAGTAGAGCTGTTAAAAGACATATTGGAATAAGCTGAACGATATTTTGTGGACTAGGCATACTGGGGATACCACATTAAAAAATGTGCCATATACCTTACCTCTAGGGTGGTGTGGAAATAAGTATAAAAAGATGTAAACGTGATCATCAGAAGTATATCGTTCTGCGCTTCTTTCTCCAAGAATGAAATTTTTTAGGGGGTCATGGTCCCCCCCCCCCTCCCCCCCAGTTTGACAGTGACCATTCCCTCTAACCACCCCCCTCCACCACTAAAGCACATATATAAAAAAAAACAGCGATGCGGAGACATTACCAACACATACGGATTTCGCCACATTTCTCGCCGTTTTCATCGAGTTCACTTTGTTTTTCGCTATTTTGACGGAGAATGGTTACTCTGACGACAAAAAGTGATAGGACCCTTTTTGTAGGAAATATAATTCGCTACAACTTTGTAATTCGAAATTTTCACGTAGATGCCATCGTTCGCGAGATACGAAAAACTGATTTCGGGTGCCATTTTTCCAATATGGCGGCCAAAGCTCACACGGGATCATTGAGGACTTTTATTATAGTATGTTGAACTAGATACCAGCCTGAACATCTCTGCCAAAAATCAGCTTTGTTAGAATTTTTTCCGCTATTTGGTAAAAAATCGTCTAATTTTCCTGGACTATACCGTAGCGGTCGTCATTTTTTTGGCGAACTAAAATTATGATTGGTGATCATTCAATGATCACCATGGCGGCCATGACTTTCATAGACGTATCAGTGAATAAAGGAAGTATGCCGTATCTGAACATGGTAGGCGTCGTCTGCTGTGAGCACAAAACCCCCACCAACCCAAACTAGTCGCACATGTGCCGTGGTCTCCGTGATGATTGCAGCAGAAGACTTCGTCGAGTTTGGGGAGCACCCGTTAATAAACTTAAAACTCATTAAAAATTTTTATACAATGAATGAAAATGACTAAATACACCGAAATTTGGAAATAGAATAATAAATGTGGCATGGGTGCTTGCTTAACGTATATTTGTTTACCGACATGACATTTTAGGAAAAAAGGTGCAAGGCAAATAAAAGAATTTGTGTAAGATGCGCACCCCCTTTTTTTCACAGGCGTTTTGGGAAAAAAGATGCGCAGCTTGTTACACGAGTAAATACGGCATTATATATAGTAACATGTGTGTACAAATTTTTTAGTAAGGAAATAATTTATATTTTGGACATATTTTTGCCAGTAAATTGTACATTTCAATAACATTCCTTTAAATATTTCTTTTGAAAAACGATATTTTGAAGCTGGAGAGCAGGTTCACGAAAATCAGGTTTCATTATACGTTGTTTCACTTTACATTGCATTTCCTGGGAACACATCCTCTAAGTAAATTGAGGACTTACACTATAAGTGCTTTGCCATACATAGTGAGTAACAGCGACTATCATTTTTGAAACTTTCTGCCACATTTATACATACAGTATTAAAAATAACATAAATACAATTTGATAACTAAGTCATTTCTAAATGTTAACAAAGAGTGGAATTTAAGTCACATAGTTATGAATTTGGTTAGGCATGCAATGTTGTGACAACTCAGGGTAATGTGTGATGAGATCTAGAAAGCTGGGCTATGATTAAGTATTTGATACAGAACTCAGAACTGTAGTATTGTAATAAATGATGGCGGGTTATCTTAATGAGATGACGTAATGATCTTATGAAGCAATATGATCGTGTTTTGTAATGACGTGATGATATAATCAGATGTAATTTGATGAAGAGATGTTATGTTGTGATGTAATGATGAGATGTAAAAATGTGATACGACTATGTGATAATGATTTCAAATACACTACAATACTCTCCACCATTTAATATTAACTGTGGCACCTGCAGATTAGCCACCTTAGGCTATGTGGGACCCAAATGTTTTGTTTGAATTACCATTTCTGTTCTTTAGTAGTGAATAAACACTGAAACCTAAAAAAATAATAATTTTTGCTAACCATGTGAAAAGAATTTATGAAGCTCTAAAAATCAACATAGAATGGAATAATGGAATAAATGGTTCAGAGTTAAGAATATGCTATCCAGAGAACATTGCTAAAATTAAATATTCTCAGCTTCGATAAAAATTCAGCGAATGTTAGTTGTTGATGGTTTTGATGAATACCTTTTCAGCAAATCGTGCATACTTTCCCTCTTCAGATACACAGTCAGCAGCACATCGTTTTAGGTGGGCTAAGAGGTACTTCCTAATAGCCTTGTCAGTGGGAAGAACCACAGAACAAGCCAGGGAAAGGAGTGCCCAGTGTCGAAGGTTAACTCTGGAATTTGGATCGGGATGATCTGTGGTTTGTTTCACCAACTGTAGGTAAAGTTCATTAAGCATTGATTCCTTTCTCATACACTTTTCCATTATACGCTGAATCAAATTGATGTGCTCATCCTCTGCCCTGCGGATTGTTTCACCTAATGAAAGGATAGCAAAATTAGTCTATTACACAAAATATATAGAAATTGAGACACAATAAAGTTATGATTATCCAATTTTATTGGGATGTGTTGGATAATTGTACAGTCATTTCCAAAAGTCAAGCGACACGGCTCGGTCACGCCACACATAGGTCGGAGCTGAAAGTTCCGAGTATGTTGGTATCCATTGCTTGAGGGGAAGCAGGAGAGGGGAATGATAGGGAGGGGTGGAAGAGTGAGGAGGTGGGTTTCGAAGCCTGGGTAGACTTGCAGGGAGAAACGAACGGAATCAGAGCCGGTGAGACAAACGCCATTCAACAGTGCGAGAGCATCCAATCCAACTCGGAAAAATGGACTCTCTGAGAGGTTGCCTTCGCATGCCAAGGGTAACAAGAAAACCTCCGAGAGAAGGAGGCGTGTAAATGGTTCGAAGAGAGGGGAACATGAAGAATATTCCGCGTCTAGAAAGCACTTGCGGAAAAGATGCAATATTTTCATCTTTGTGAGCGTTATTAATGCGAAAAGCTAGGCTGCACTTCACTTCGGAAAGCGTAAAAAATCATCAATGGGTCAATGGGAAAAATTATATAATACTCCATAAATTAGGATAACAAAAATGAGAGTTGTTGATTTTGTGGAGATCCTGAATGAGCATCTTCTGCCTATGTCAGACAGATAGTGCCAGATGGCGAAGACGTGGTAGTAATACAAGATAATTAATTCATCGTTAGATACGACCGGTGTAACTCGACAATTTTTTTGACCAGAACTGGATTATCAATGTTCTGCCCTGGCCAGCTCGCTTGCCGGATAGGAATCCCATTGAGAACTTATGGGGTATAATGAGTGGACGGAAGGAAAGTTGAGGACGGCAGCCGCTCTTGAAGAGAATGTTATGGAACTCTAGGGCTCAATCGGACGACGACCACAAATATGTGAAAATTTAGTACGGTTCATTAACCGTCGAATGCAAGGAGTGATCGACTCAGGCTGAGACTTCACTAAATACTAAAATAAAACACTAAATAATCTTTCATTGTTTTCATTGCCTATTAAATGCTGCTAGAATAAAATTTTTATTAGAAAATTTAAATAAAGGCAATATAAAATGTATCCACTATCTGTGAGAAAAGTGCTACATGTGATAAATTGCCATTTATTAGAGTTTTGGTAAAACTGATTGGATAAAGGATGTAAATATTTCCTAATGTTCTCCCGAAAAAGCAATTTTCGTGCTGACAATTTCTTGACGCTTGAGTGATACAGTACGGTGGAATAAAAATTTTATTCCGGCAAGCGAGCTGGCCAGGGCAGAACACTGATATTCCAGTTCTGGTCAAAAAAATTGTCGAGTTACACCGGCCGTAACTAACGACGAATTATCTTGTATTACTACCACGTCTTCGCCGTCTGGCACTATCTGTCTGACATAAGGCAGAAGATGCTCATTCAGGATCTCCACTAAATCAACAGCTCTCATTTTTGTTATCCTAATTTATGGAGTATTATATAATTTTTGCCCTTGAACCATTGATGCTTTTTTACGCTTTCCAAAGTGAAGTGCAGCCTAGCATTTCGCATTAATAACGCTCACAAAGATGAAAATATTGCATCTTTTCCGAAAGTGCTTTCTAGACGCGAAATATTCATTTATGTTTCCCTATCCCATTGTAAGACATCACTGTGGACTTCGAACCGTTTACACGCCTCCTTCTCTCGGAGGTTTTCTTGTTACCGTTGGCATGCGAAGGCAACCACCGAGACAGTCCTTTTTTCCGAGCTGGAATGGATGCCCTCGCACTGTTGAATGGGTTTTGTCTCACCGGTTCTGATTCCTTTCGTTTCTTCCAGCATGCCAACCCAGGCTTCGAAACTCACCTCCTCACTATCATGCCCCTCTTCTGCTACCCCTCAAGCAGTGGGTACCAACATACTCGGAACTTTCAGCTCCGGACTATGTGTGGCGTGACCGAGCCGTGTCGCTTGACTTTTGGAAATGACTGTACAAAGAGCAAAAATAGATAACTCAGCTTATCATTTAAAATAAAATTAGCAATTAAGCATGAAAATTATATTTTTTATTACCCAATTAAAAGTGAATTGCTACAGAGAGCATTCCAAATTACATTAAATTTAAGCTTACTTTTGAGCTGTGGACTACTTATGGAGAGAAGCTTATTTTCGGGTAAAGGCTAACATAGGGTACCTGGGAACCCAGACAACCACCTCACACAGACAGACAGAAATATTTTCTTTTTTTCATTTTCCCCATTTGAATATCATAGGAACGAGTGCAGCTTATTTTTCATTTGAATTTTAAAATTACTTAGAAACATGGTATGAACTTGAGACTTGAATGGTTCTACAAAGAAAAGAACAAAGTTTATTTTTATTGAAGACAGAATCCGAATACTGATCGAAATAGCATAAAAATACATTTAGAATCAATAAAATACGTGATTTATCAGTTTTATTACAATACCCATTATAAGCTACCATGACAACTCCCATTGTCACCGAGATTGAGAGTTCAATGCATTTATATGGGAAAATTTTTAACGTAATATCGTGTCAATTTCTGTGTACGATTTTAATTTGTTTTATCGTCTTTTATTGCTTTAGAATCTAAATCTTTCGAATTTAACATTTTAATATCATATTTTGACAAAATTTAGCGTTTTTAACATGAAGTTGTCTTGCCAACCGATTACATTGTTAAACTCGAAATCCTATTACTCTCAGGTATGCTCACGTTCTCTCCTGACCTCCATGGACCCTCCCGGCCCAATTCATAGGTATCAGAAATATCTCAGAATTAGTTTTTACTTTCTCCGATATACGTAGTATACAGAAAGTATTGATTTCATGAAAAAATTCGAAATTGAGATTTCAACAGAAATACACATTTTGAGGTATGCAAAAGGAGAAATGATTGTATTACCATATAATACATAATTTTATTCGCCAAAGACGTCTGGCATAACCCGGGCATCGCCGGGTACTTTCAGTTAGTATATCATATTCATCATCAGGTGGTACAAGATTCTGATGAGTTTTAGGTAAAAATTTATGGTGGAATTTACTTTCACATATGGAGCATTTTTTCTGTTTATATTATTACCACAAATGTAACATAAGGAAGGCTATTTGTTTTGCGGAGTAAATCAGTCTGCAAAAGTGATTTGCATGTTGTGTTGCATGGCATTCTGTTCTTTCTATCTACTTAATAACCTGTGACAATGCAAGATGGTAAGATCTTAAGGGGTCCGTACATGTGCTATATTATTGTCTCAATATATTGAGCGCAATATATTGTTCTAATTCAGCCGCCACCAATGGCTCAATAATATGGCTCAATATTTCTCTGTGCCCCTGCCATCAATCCCCAACAGTCAGTCTGCTTCAACCACTCACCAGTCACTTAATAACCACGCTTTTCAACAATCAAACAGACAGTTGCATAGCTATTGCTTTGGCTGTTTCTCTCCGCAAGAAGAAGAAAACGGTGTGCAAAAAGAGATGTTGGATGGAGTGACTGAAGAAGCGTCACACCATTACACTCACAAAAATCTCCTCTCCAAGTTGCGTTTCAATGAACTGAACGATTACAGGAACTTTCTGTGAAATATTGCACAATATTATTGTGGCTGCCCACCTTCGGCACAATATTATTGAGGTCGCTACAATAATATCAAACCAAATTTGATTATTTCAATATAATGTGCAAACCTGCAATATCACCCACACTTGCAGGAGCGTAGCAAGGGGGGAGGGTGTATTAAAAGCATTCAAAGCATGTTTACACCCATAAGGATTGAAATAACAATATGATCTCAAGGTCTAACAATGGAATTGGTAGGAAAGGCAACATGCCGTTAAAATGGCAAGATTTCCTCAAACTGTGTGAATTAAACATTTAAATTGAGCGATTTCAAACTGTATGAGGAAAAAGACAAACAGAATGAGAAACTTTATAATGTTTTCTTCAAAATGGTTTATATCCAAAGATCGTAGGTCAATTCTTTATAATTTTAATCTAAAAAAGAATGAAAACCTGCACATCAAAATGTCCATTTTTACGTGTTACATTATGGAAAATGTAAATGTCTTTCTTGGAGTTGAACCCAGGACTTTTTAAAGAGATTTTCACCTTAAAATATATGAATTGTGCATTCCTGCCAAATTTAGAGTTTCTATCTCAATTCTTTCTCGAGTTATTCGTATTTTTATAGCGAGCGTTGATGTGTGACAAATAAATAAATAAATACAAAGGGAAGTTAAGTAAAAGTATGTAAAAACAAGAAAAACTTAACTAATTTTCAGATACTCAGGGAAGATATGCTGCTTAACACTAGAACAGCCAAGGCGGTCAATTTGACCACTAGCATAATTCCCATGTTGCCATGTTTGCAAATGTCCATCTATTGACCTGCAATTTTATGACTATTCACAAATAAAGGTTCTTTACCTTTACATAATCATGTTTAGACTCTTACGACTTTAGCACTAGACTTATAATATAAAATACCTAGAATGGCCAGAGTGGTCATTTTGACCAGTAATGTGAATATAATATAAAAACAGACAAATCTGATTTTAAAATTTGGCTTGTAGTTGGTGTCAAATTGAAATACATCATAAATACTTTTCCATATCTTGGAAAAGATGAATCACGACCGGATCATGAAAATTTTTCTGAAAGTATTGTGCTTTGCCTGCTTCAACCCTTTTTGGATCAAGTTAGGAACGTAAAAACATATAATTTTTCACTTCTCTAAAGTTGTCCAAAAACTAAAAGAAAGAAGTACAGTAATATCCTGATTTACATTGCCCCTATTTACATTTATTCGAAGTTACGTCGTCGATAATTTAATACCTGTGTACTAATTTACGTTGGTTTGCTTCGAAGTTACGTCGTTAACTCAGATTTTTCAGAAAATGGGAAAAAGTTGGAAAATCATCAGATTTTTTCATTTCCATCTTATTGAACCTTTTATTGAATTACAATACTTAATTAATATACATTTTTAAAGTATTAAGACAAGAAACAATTATATTCACTCGTAAATTAGAAAATATAGTGTAAAGATGGAATTTTAGAATTTGGTTTGAATCCACTGCTCCCTCCTATGTGATGTATTTATTGGATGATCTCTTTATGCTGATACTAGCAGAAATCTCCTCCTTGATAGTCTTCTTTTGTTAACACCTTAACTGTTTCTATTGTAATATTACACAACTTCGTACCCACTTCACTGTTTTTGACGTAATATTATGCACCGATGCAGAGCTTCACATACTATTTGTTCATCTGTGAACAGGATCTTCCCTACTCGGATGAGTTTTTTCGCATATCGTCTCATTAGTAAATATTGGAAGGTTAGGAACAAACAAGTCCAAACACTTGAGATGAGGATTAGTCGGCATATTCTTTCTGCCTACTTTTGCGAGTTTATACCTGCAGGGCAAGCGTAACCTAAATGTTCGCTTGGTCGCATAAATACACGTATACTTCGTAGAATTTGATGCCTTTTTGCAAATATCAATGTAGACGCAAGTATATTACAGAGAATTTACTATCGATACTCACAATTTATATAACCTGTTCAGAAATCCTCTTGTAAGACATACACCCCCTTTTCGACCAGCGTTTTGGGAAAAATGGTGCACGAGGTACACAAGTAAATACAGTAAGTAATAATCAAGGTAAAAATTCTGATGTCTAGCACGCATCACCCCCTTATAACATTGATTCTTATGGGAAAACCGGTTTCGATTTACTTTGATTTGATTTATGTCATGATTTTCAGGAATGCATCCTTAACGTAAATTGGGGCATTACTGTACAAGTATAGTGGGCACTGTAAACCAAGTTGGAAGGGAAGTTTCATCATTAGTAAAGAGTGCATGCACCGAGCTCTACAGCACGTGTCAGCAAGAGCAGTGATGACTTTACACTAACTGTTTATCAGGGTACAGTGAATAAAAACGTCATCATGAGTACATTGCACCCATCTGTAGACAGTGGGAAGGATAGGAAGAAACTTCCAGAAACAGTAGTTTTATAACTCTAAGAAATGTGTTGATGTTTTAGACCAAATTCACAAATTGGTGCCTCTACACAGCGAAAGCAGCATCACGATGTTCGCCAGTGCATGCTTTCTGTAATATATTAGATTAGGCAGCAATGAATGCTTAAGTGCTATTCAGAGAAATAACAGGGAAAAGAGTCAAAAGAAGGGGTTTCGTCCTTCAGGTGGCCAAAGAGCTAAGAGAGATTTATATGAAACAGACTAATAAGAGATCTAACCTTTCAGCAGCAGCAGCTCCTTGGGGTGATGGCGATATAAGAGATGATGGGAATTCTAGAGGCCAAAGTGATAGTGAAAGACGAAAAGAATATCTATGTGTAATGGAAATAAATTGGTGCATGTTTGCGTGTTATGTAAAAATGTAGTTTGTTGAGAATGCATATGAAAAATTGTAATGCAATGTTTATGTGTGGACTACTTGGAATCTAAAAAGTTACAAATAATGACAAAACTAGGTTTGTATTTTGTATTTATGTAACTCTTAATTCAGTAAAAGTGATATGTTAATTTGAGAATAGTCTGTTGCTTATATTGTTGTTGATTGAATAAGCAGTCATTTTGACCACTGTGGCCATTCTGGGAGGTATGAGTCTCTGGCCATTCTAGTGTTAAGAGATTAATTTATTAAGTAAACCAATGACTTTTGTATATAATCCCTGAAAGCTAATAACAATTTGCCCAGCACATCATCTAGGCCAGGTGCTACACTTTCACATAGTCCAGGGATCGGCAACCTTTTCTATATGGCGGGTCACATTTGTTGTTCTGAATGCTTCACAGGGCCGCATTGGAAATCATGAGAGCTTCGGCAGGTGGGATGGGCATTTAAATCAGAAGTTACCTGAAGATTTTTTGGTCTCATATTAGTGAAAATCAATTCTAATTAGTTTACTAGCGTTAAAACCCCACCAGAAAAGGATTTGAGACCATAATTTTACTGAAACATATAGCATTGACTTTTAAATTATACCGATCACTTCGCAGACTGCATAAAATGCTCTCGGAGGCCACACGAGGTCAGAGGGCCATAGGTTGCCGACCCCTGACCTAGTCTATGAAAATAGAGAACTAATTCATTTTAATCACAAGGATATGAGTAAACTGACTTGAATGCATTGTATGGTGGATCACAACAAAATTTATGTGTGAAGATAGAGAAGGAGACAAATTCTTTACTTGACTAGGAATTGAACCTGAATCTTCCACTTGCCAGATAGGTACTTTAACCAACTAAGCTATCAAACCAGTCTAATTCTCATTTCTCGAATTGGGGCTAACTCAGTGAGCAAACCTTACCACACCACGTCCTCACTGAGGCACAGTGAAAAATACCCCTACTTTATCTCAGAATTGAAAAGATGTTAAATAACAAGAGTGAAAGGATGGAAATTTAACTTATATGCATGAGTGCATAAGACTGATCACAAATGTGAAGATAGAGAGCGGTCTGATTCCCGGTCAAGTTCATAATTTTTCTCCTTCTCTATCTTCACATTTGTGATCAGTCTTGTGCAATCAAACATATAAGTTATATTTCCATCCTTTCACTCATGTTATTTTAAATTTATAAGGGCTATTTAAGCTTTTAGAGATGCTTTTTATTTATCATTATTTTAATTTTAATGTTTACCCACTAAAAACATTTACATTAAGCTCATATTAATGCATTCCAGTCAGTGGCGTAGTGAACACCCCCACAGCCCCCGTGTGGTGGGGACAGACAGACAGATAAACGACTTTATTTTGGGTGAAATAGAGACTACATAGTCCCTTCTTACATTTAACTCTACGTTATGAATTACAAATGACAATAAAAATAATAACATAATACACAGTAAACAAATACCTGAAATTAAACAAATGAAAAAAGAATAACACAAAAAAACAATTAAGAGATTGAATTACAAATTCGGAAACTTCTAAAAAGAGAAGACTAAGTATTTGTGGTAAAAACCTAGGAAGGACTTGACATGGCCAACCTAGTAAAAAACCACGCAGGAAAACATCCACGAAGCGTGGAAAAAACCTGCGAAAATCCTACATACATGAAAGAACAATTGTGGAATTACAAATAGTACGTAGAATCCCAAGACCAAAGGGGGCACAAAGCGAATCACGACTAAAAGGCCTCACGGACAAAGGAGATCAAGAAAGAGAAGTGTTAAGATGGAGATAAAAGAAAAGATGGTTGAACTATACGAGAGTATAGGGATAAATTTGTTTTTCCTCCTATGAACAGAACCAATTGGTAAAGCTG
Organism: Uropetala carovei; assembly: GCA_036926305.1. Classification (NCBI taxonomy): domain Eukaryota; kingdom Metazoa; phylum Arthropoda; class Insecta; order Odonata; family Petaluridae; genus Uropetala; species Uropetala carovei. Next base: position 1,612,022 of record JAXCHB010000150.1, read on the forward strand.
CTTGCTTGAGGAATATACGTTTGGGCTGTTAAGTAATTACGGAGATGAATAAACACGCCCACAACCCATGCCTGCGGTGTGTTTAGAAAATGTAATACGTAGAGCAGAACCGTCTGCATAAAGCATTTCTATGTTACACTCAGTTTTTAATTAACGTATATGCCACGTAATATAAGTGTACAAACAACATTCCCAAAGATATTAATGATGAAAGATCTTGACCAATGTTATGAGAGCAGAATGAGTGAGAGAGTGGAGACACCACTAGCGTCCCTGAATTCAGTCTTACAATTAGCGAAAACTTTGCTTGTTGCAGACTTCTCTGCCCTTTAATTCCAGGAGTTGCATTTAGGCGAATTTGAGAGTTACCAAAGCGTCAACAAAAAAGAAAAAGTATTGAGTTGTGATTTTCTCATTCTTTCTCCTAAGTTAAGAAGTGTAATAGTATGCTGTGGATTAATTAAAGCGTGTTTTAGTGAAATGTTTTCCCCTTTATATTAAAACAAAATTTGGTGACCCTTATATTTTAAGATATCTAAATCCACTCAGCTAAGTGGTGCTATAAAAAGTAAATTAAAACGAGAATGTGAACGTTCCCTTCATAAGAATATGAAATTAATTGACAAGTTTTTTCAAACAAAGATCAGTTTGCCAGCGACCAGCTCGAGCTTGTCTTCGGGAGTAAAACATCACAGTGACACTGAAGATGTATGCAAGACTCTGGGTAATGTACAGTGTAGTGATGTAACTAGTTTATTAATAAGTAGCTCTAGTAGTATTCATCATGAAAACGTTGATGTAATGATAGAGAGTGAAGAATTTTCAGAAGCGAGGTGTTTGTTCCTTAGATTTTGATAAATTGGATTCCCAGTATCATTTGGATAGAGAAAATTTTTCTGAAAATTAAAACAATGAGTTTGAGGTATGGATCCTGAAAAAAGGGGAAACACAATAGATCTTTCAGTATAGATTATTATTATGAAACAATTCATACAGGAAAAATAAATATGTAGAGATGGAATTTCTTTATTTAACTGCTATAATTCGTGTACAAATAGAAATTTTTTTCATGTGAGAATGAAAAATATAAAAAGATTTTCATGTATTTTTTATATAATTGCCTTTAAAATTTCATTTTCCAAGTTTTATTCTTTAAATTTAAAATAATATACTGGAGGATATGAAAAGCGCCTAATTCATACTGTATGATTAAAGTGTGTTATTCCTACATGTTATCCGTGGCGGGGTGGGGAGGGGCTCAGAATGATTCTGCTACGCCACTCATTCCAATCATTCTTTGAATGCATTTGAAGAGAACAATGGGATTCAACAATGGAAAAGATGTTAAGAAGCATGAAAAAACTGGCTATTTCCACAATTCTTAGCTTTTCCAAAGAGGATTTGTAAATCAATGAGTAGAACAATGAAATTCACTTTTTAACACATAATTTAGTTAAAATCCCATTATCCTCTCTTAATTTTGTCATATTATAAATTGCAATAGAAGAAAGGCTTGCAAGTAATTTTTTCACTTTTCCTATGTATTCTTATTGGGATTAGAATAACTTCTCTAGAATTTAATCACTTATATGAGGTTTTCACATATTTTTACATTGGGAGTACAACATAAACTACAAACAGTCAAAATTGCATACTCCTATCTCAATTGGAAGTACCCAAAACATTTTAGTTATTTGGACTTGAAACATGGTATACAGTAGATCATCGATTATTTGGCAACCAATTATCCGACTTCCAACATTATCCAGCGGTTCTGGCCAATGAAGCAAAAGTTGCAAGTAATTCAGCATTTGTACGAGAAACACATCAAAGGCAGTATCAGTTCCGGCAATAGCACACCTAGTGATACCAAAACATTTCAGGATTATCGAGAGTAGTACAGTAGGATTGGGTTGTATGTAACCGAGTTATACGTAATACTCGTTTATCCATATTTTTTTGTAATCCCCAGCAAAACACTATGCAAAAATCATGCCTACATATACTGACTTGTATGTAAATGAATTCCATGTAATTCTCGTTTATACATTGGACTTCTTCCATCCGGCAGGAGTTTTTCTCTCTCTTATACATACATATTTATGTTTTTAAATATTCCATGCTTTATTTATAACATTTTTGTGCAGTAAACAAATTCAAAATGCTAAACAACATATATAGGTACACAAGGGGCACCAGATAATTGATGATCTACTTTATATACATACAGGTCAAGTTAATATAAAAGTTGTACAAAAAGAGGGAAAGGGAATGGGGCATAAATCTCTAAATGTGTGAAAGGGCATGAAATTTGTAAATGCACTACTGGGCAAGAGTAATGTGATTTTTAATAAATATGATAATTTAATGGTAAAAGAAAATAGAATAAGTCTTTAGGGTGTTATTATGTCAAAACTGCCCACCATTTTGCCCCAGGCCAGCATATGTAAGGATGATCTGGAAGACCTGAAGTGCTATCTGCTCTTCAGTCTCGGGCATCCTGCTAAGGCTTTGAGGTATTGGCTGTCGTCCAAATGCCCAATATCCATATGAGAATCCCTTGTATGTCTCTCCATGATCTGAGGGACCGTGCTCTGACCTCAGCTTTTCTATTCTGTGCTTGCTCAATCTGCAAAGAAATGGTATTAATAAGGCCACAACTGTCTTCTTTGTATGTATCAAGTATTGCTTTATGGATCTAGGACAGTTCGCTGTGGCCAATTTGCCAGAGCCAGTTCGCAAAGAGAATCCCAATTCATCTGACTAATAGCAAAATTAAAAGAAACATTTTGATGTGGAAAGGTGTCACCCAGAATCAGCCAAGCACTGAAGGGGACCTAGATGTGAATATCAATGGGGACCCCACGTTATTAATATTTATAGTAATAACAAATGATTTATGGAGCCCCAGTTTAATATTATAACTTTTACACAGTGTTTCTATATTGAAAATCAGTTTGCAAGTGGCAGATGGCATTGATTTTGCCATGCTGAGGTTGTAATAAAAAAAATCATATTACCAGCAGTGATGAGCTGAAGAAATCTTAAGAACCAGCTCGCTTAAAAAAAATTGGAAGGAAAATAGGGTATAATGTGTGGGAGGCCTCCCTTCCAGCAGTGACCGATAAAATATAAATGATACAGAAAATTTAATAATTCTTTGTTTGCACGCCGTTATGATAATTAAGTATTTAGTATCTAATTGCATTGCTGTTGACATTAAATGTGACTGAGATTGAAAATACTGCAATTGCTTTTTACTCCAGCAATCAGGAATATTACCAGTTCTACATACTTTTCTTTATTTGTTGATGAATAACTCTGAGTCTATCACTGATGTTTCCGGTTCATAATATTTTCCTCTAGAGAAGCTCCAAATTTTCCTATTATTCTAGAATCTGTGCTATCAATTCTCTTACTTTTACTTATAAATGATATATTGGTTCCCTGTCATTTCATTCTATGTAGTGCTGAATTTAAACAAATATATTAGAGAAAAATATTCTTTTTATGTGAATTTCTAAAACTCTTGCTAAGTTTATTATTTATTATAATTGTTTTTCTTCATAAAATTCGTATAATTAGATAGGTTTATAACGATTGCTCTAATGACTTTTAATTTTTTTAAAATTTACCTGGAAGATTATAAAAATAAAAATGCTGATGAAGCTAAAGATGACTCCAAGTCTGCCACTGTTCCCAGTTTCTTCTACTATGGACTTCCGATTTTACCATTATTCCAATGTCTGTGCTATTGCTATTAATTATTCCTCTGCTTTTACTGATAAAATGGTAAAGATTGCTTTGTATTTTCAATCTATGTAGGGCTGAAAAAGTATTAAACATATTTTTATGTGAATTTGCCAACACTTAGGCTAACATAAGTTCAGAAGTTATTTCAATTGTTTTACTCCTTCATAAAATTCGTATAAATATATGGGATTAAACGATAACATACAGTAATTACTCTTTTAAAATATTTTTAATTTACCTGAAAGTTAGTAAAAAAAATCAATGCCACCATCTAAACTTTCCACTTGAACAACTCATACACGCCAGCATTACCTATGTTGTTTGAGAATACGGTCTGATCCAGGAAGTCCAGGAAAAGTTAAACCAAGTTATCATCGCCCCAACTCTCTTGCCAATAGGGTGGTAGTTTTCAAAATAGTATGTTCCGCATGCCGGTAATAGTTATGTTTTGTCTGACATTTCGTAATACCATTCCAGTAATTTAACAATCGTTCGGTTCATAATGTACCTATTTGACGTCCATCATTATCGGTAACTGAATTATAGATAATGCAACATCTATTTGAAAGAAAGACCCTTAATATATTTTAATATTTTCAAAAATTTTAACAACCGGCTCGCAAATGCAGAGAAAAATTAACGACCAGCTTGTGCCAGCTGGTGCGAGCCAGCTTCAGCTCATCACAAATTATCAGTCAATAGTATGGTCTTACCTGGGATATTGGATACAAGGATGACAGACAAAAATGATAAGCGAAAAATGAAGAGTAAAAACCAACAAAAGAACCACAATGATGACCAATGCATAATGAAGAACAAACAAATATGAACAAAGAAATACCAACAAACAACAATGTAAGCAATGACAAAGAAAGAACAAACAAGGAATGAGTCAAATGACGAGAGAATCAGGCAAACCATTTAATTGTACAGTATCTCTCCCTACTGACGCATGCGCATGAAGCATTCCAGGCAAGTAGTCTGTGAGGAAGAGAGAGTATCTGCACGTGCATAAAATATACCACTCCTGTGTAAACTGGCAGGAAGTTCTCAATGATAGCCCTGTAAAGAATGCAAGCAGCTTCAAATTGCAGCGATGCAATGATTTTGGTAGGCAACATTTAGTTCATTTTGATGTCATTGCAGGTTGTCAATGACATTTCTCTTGACGTTACTACCATCTAAGCCCATCATTCAAACTACTTGGGTATACATCACTTGATTAGGGGTCCCCAGGAATTGAGCTTTAAAATATTACTTTGATATGGAGTGCAGTATTATATGGGTTTCAGACAATGACAAAGAGAAAAGATGATGTGAGCAGAATAGAGACATTTGAAATGTGTATATGACATAGAGTGAAGAAAAAAGTTAGACATGGAGAAAAGTAATTAAGTTTTAAAAAAGAATAGAGGAAGAGAGTAGCTTAATTACAGTAATATGGGAAAGAAAGTAAATGAGTCAAAATTTGAAAGGAAATCATAAAAAGAAGAATGTTAAGAAACAGGCAGAGTTAGGATGAGGGAAAGAATATTAAATGTATTAAAAGGAAAGTATATGAAGACAAAGACCTTGGATTTTGTAAAGTGCTTTGAGTTAGAAAAAACTTACTTAAAGTAACTATGTATTATGATGTTATATTTATCTGGAAGGAGTCCAGAGCTTATAGCTTACCTGCGCAAAGTATTCCTTATGAATCCTCCACCAGTTTCTTGAGGTTTTTTGAGCAAGTCACCATCCACCAATGTTCTGCGGCAATTAATCAAATTGTGATATAAACGTATCCTGTCTTCATTAGTAATGACTTTCACCTACATGAATAAGAAAGTATTAATACTTTTTCTCGGATTTTTCAACTGTAGAAAATGTACCCATTAGAAGTAAAACATTAAAGATGAATATAAGTAACAAATACTGAAAGATATGATTTTTTGGTAAAAAAAACTATATTAAACTTAAATGTTAAATCCTAAAGTTTTGTCAAACACTGACATTCAAGAATGGATGAAATATAGTATGCAGCGGAATCCCGATTTAAGGTGCTCCCATTTAAGGATGTTTTTTTGCGGCTCCGACCAAAGCCCATGTCAATAATGTATTATATTACTCGATTTACTGGTTCTCGATTTTGTGAATTGCCTGCATTTAAGGGACAGAATTCTGGTCCCTAGATGGACATTAAGGTGTGTTTACACAATGCGGCAAGACAATATATTATTTAGTAGAGTTTTAATGTAATAATTCACGCTTCATCAATGATGCAACATATACATGTATTGTTACATTAAATAAACTCAAATAATTAATATTTTGTCATGCTGTGTTTTGTCATCCACCTTTAATCCTCAAGCCATCTGTTATGTAATTTACAAAAGTTGCGGTGACGTCATTATGTGAACATGAATTTAGTTACGCTTCAGTTCCTAGGCGCTCGCTCCCTAACGTGACATGTTAGCTAGTTGTGCCACTCATGTGTACTATGGCCATATTTATCGTGTTAACCTGAAAAGAGACAATCCACCAAAAATGGGAAGGTTTATTCAGAAAAATGCGTCTTTTACATCTAGTTATTCAAACTTCAGGTGTACCTACTCATCCGTCGCTGGAGCATTTCCCTACCCCACACAAGACAAGCAATCATATTTGAGTTTTTCGCATAAAGCACCGAAATGTAACAAATGTGCTTAAAATCTAATGATTACAAGGGCGTGGGAAACTCCAATATCTGCTAGTGTTATCATTTTGTGTGCAGCATTGTGCATGCTCAGCCGATTACACGTGCTGACACGTCTGCCAAAGTTCACCGCACTATTTTATCGTGGGATAAATTATTCGAAGCTCTTATAATATGATCCATGTGAGCTCAGTTACCTATATCATGTATTCATCATTGCATAAAAACTTACAAAATTGAAACGATCTGCATGCTCAGTCGATTCCTGCTATAGAAAGTATGCCTCCGGTTTGTTTATTTACATAAAAGTTTTAGGAATGTTTGTTGCGGAAAAATTATAGATTGCAAATGCGCAGCTAGGAGGTGCAATGAGGGTCACAACCATGAAGTTACAACTAATTTCATCTCCAAATCGAAAGTTTAACAAATCATCTTCGCCGGAGCACTTGCAGTATGATTCTCAGCCATCCTCGTTCCGTGAAATCTTATGAATGAAAAAATTGATCATAATCACTTACTTCAGAAATCAATCAACACTAAAAGCTGCAAGGTTTCTGAGCAGCCTAGATAGAGCACTCATGGTCTTAATACAAATTAGGTGACCCTGTATTTTTTTGCTAACTGTGCATTTCTGCTCTCGTGGTTTCTCATCCACTGAGATGAACGTACGTTTACCATCCCTGCCAACTCCATTAGCTGAAAAAAAATTAAGAACTGGCTCTAAAAAAAAACTTCAAGGAAATTAGGATAAATGTGGCAGAAAGAGACCTACCTGCCAGGGGTACCAGATCGTTCCATTTCATCACACATGTCGGCAATATAGTTCTCTTTCTTCAGAAATTTAGTAATACCATTCCACTAACTTAACAAGTGTTCAATTCATGATATATTCCATTTTATACACTGTCAGTAACTGAATGTCAGATAGGGCAAAATGTACTTGAAAGGACAAAAATCAATAAATTTTCATATTTTCTAAAAATTTAACAACTGGCTCACAAATTCAGAGAAAATTAACAAACGGCTTGTGCGAGCCGGCTTCAGCTCATCACTGCATATACTTGTACATATTATTTCAACCTCTTCACATCATTTCTCTCGGTCGTGTAGAAGTGAATCACATTGTATAGGCTTATGGGTGTGAATTGGTCAATATGCTGGGCAACTCACTGACAGTGTAGCTTTTCACTTACTGGCTTTCCGACGTTGAGTGTTGTGTTTTTTATACAAGAATACACGGCGTTAAAAACACTCACTAGTTGTGCCATTTGTTTACATGTCTATTTCGTTTTGTGGAAAATATATTTATTTTATTTGGTGATATTTTATTAATATGGGTACCACAAAGCAAAGTAAGCTTACTTTAAGCAAAAATGTTTCAATTATTTATCAAGCTGAGGCCCATCCAAACATGACAAGACTATAGATGGCAAACCTCCTTAGATGAGCTCCATCTTCTTTCAGCAACGTTATCTATCTGTACTCTTAATATTTGTGTTTCAATTTAAAAAAATTTGATATTAATTAACTGCTGTTTAGTCTTTAAATTTTAGACTACCCCAATTTACGGTATTACCCAATTTATGGTATAAAAAAACTTGTCTCTCAGGCAAACGTTAAATGGGGATTCCATTGTATATAGGAAATTTAAAAAAACTTAAAAATTATAAAACTACATGAAAAAAATTGATCTGAAATCCTTACCTTCCTAATGGGCTGCTCAGCCTCAGTGATCCACCCAGCCAACGGTGGGCAATAGCTTGCAATGAGAGACCCTATCTCATTCTTTTGAGCTGTCTCAAAAACGAAGCAACGATGAGAGTCTGGGAGCATTTTCATGAGGTTTATCGTTATGAAAGAGTCACTGGGATCTAAAAATATTGACTCAATGTCATGATACCTGTATTCATTAAGGATGAACTTATCATCAGGTTTAATCATCATAATTCCATCACAGTTAACTCCTAGGATGAGGCTGTTTCCTGAAAGAGATGTGTTAACAAATTACTATATGTATCAGTTGATTACAATAAAAAAATTAATTCCTTCATTTGCCATATAGAGTGAAACTTCTGTCTGTGACATCTCTATTTTTCTCTGATTAAATCTTCAATTCTATGAGATAAATGTATTTTTTCATTTATTCAAGAGCCTTCCCTCAATCCCAACTAACAGACAGATAAACAGTAAATTTAAGTGGCTTTTGACGATACTCATTGCCAATTTCCATATGATAAATGGGAAAGCGATGTATGTTCCATTTGTTTTAATCATGGCCTCTCTACACCTGTTTATTTCACATTGAAAGTTTTTCGACCAAGAGAAGGTAAACTGGTGATTTAAATTGTAACCTTCTGTTGGACAACAATCTCACTAATGACTTTCCCAATACAATTAGACCCGACAACTTGACCGTTACTAATTATAACCCAACTCCTGTAACAAATTGTATTGAAACTCTATTGGATAACATTATAACTAACCTAGACCATTCATTAGTCAGTACAAATGTCATAAAATTTAACACTTTCAATGCGGATGAGGTTATATAACCTCCTACGTTCCGTCCTCACTGACGGATGAGGTTATATAACCTCATGCCTTACCCAAGGTTGAGCATTTCAAATTTTTATGGTACAGAGATATAGGAAGCCATAGACTTTCCATCAGTTCTCTTAGTCATTCAGTATCGTTCTAGTTACATCCATGTGAAGACCGTTCTTGAAATTTGTGCTCTTTTTTATTTAGAGAAATATTTGTGAATGTAAGTTTTTTCGAGTACAGTATGTTCGTTTTGTTATTTTTTGTTTTTATTTGCAGTTTGAGTTTAATATTTCATTCACTGTTTAAGGAGTTACTTTGTGGAAGCAATCCATGACGTACAGAGGTAAAATACTAGGTAATTTTGCACTTATAAAACATTAATGTGCGACCGGTTTTGTGTGCACAACAACATCTTCAGGCAATACGTTATGGAAAAAATCGCAATATATACACAAAAAGAAAGAGGGAGGGTAACCTGGAGAGAAGAGGGGACAGTCGGAGAAGAAAGGGAAAATCCATTGCAGTGGGACAACCCCTCTTATATATATATATATATTATATTTTTTCATCCAAGTCTATTTCCAATGAAATTAGCATATATATTGCCTTAAGAAACTGAATTTTTATAATTATACACGTTCCATGTAAATTTTTACCGAAATTCAAACAGTTGAGCGTTCAAAGCCGTCAACGCATTTTGCGTAATCGTCAATTTTTGCAAGCGATCTCGCCAAGATATTTTTATATATATTCATCGTATGTCAAATATTTACTTTACGAAAAATATAGTACTATCATTTGAATGGGAAGGCAATGAGAGACTTCGAGATTTAACCATAACCCAAATTTTCCTCGGACTCGCATTTAAGCCGAGGGATGATTTTTTCATGATAAATTTTGACAAAAAACATTGGCTTGTATTCGGGCAGATACAGTATACAGAGATTTTTTCTTTAACAGCATTATCAGATATTCAAATTCTTAATTTTAAATTATTAAAAATAAAAAATTCCGAAATATTTACTAACCATATGACCAGTACCCTCTGTAAGTCACTTGGAACAGTGTGGTACCATAAAGTGGATACTGCATTACACAAGAAAGATAAAGAACCTTAGCAGCTAGCTCAGATCGCCCCATTCCGTACTGCCTATGAGCCTGTGCAAGGATTCCAACCTGAAATATTATTTTAAAATACCTTTTTTAATCATTAGTAGTTCAGATATGCATTTTTTAAAACAGGAAAATGACAAATCACAGAAACAGCTGAATTTTTTTTACATTAGCATAATTTAATAGTTAATTTTTTCCTTCCTAAAATTAACAAAATAAATCAACAAAACAAAATTTGTTTAGCTTTGAAAAGATATGCCAAAGAAAAATATGCAAATTACAATGGTGCTCAAAAAATGAATGCACAGGCATAAAATAATTCTAATTTAATTTCAAGACATTAATATGTTTAACCAGCATTTGAAATAGGGTGAAATTTGAAACATCAAGAATACCAAGAAAATTCAAAATGTAATAAAGTTTGAGTTAACCTTAATTAGTGTTTTTTTGAAAAACCATGTTTCCACTTTGTTTGTTTATTTGTGCAAGGGATATTTCAGCAACAGCCCTGAAATAAGTCTAGTTAATTATAATACAGTAAAACCTCATTTTAACGGCACCTATTTCACTGACAAACTCACTCTAACGGCATCTCTGGTGAAATTACATTTTCCAATTGTCTAAGAAATGTTGCCACAGTCATGACTGATCTTCCATAAGCTTAACCACATATTGTAAGTAGTTCCTTTTCTGTTTCAAGGTATCAACAGTCGTGACTTACTGTGTAATAATTTTGTTTGCTATTAAAGTTATTTTATAAACGTTTTAATATACCCTAAAGAAAATGAGTAGTAGTAGAAAACAAGGGAAGCAAATGGTGCTGACTTTACAATAGAAAATTAGCATTTGCCAACTCCTGGATATTGGGATAGATAGACTTATATTAATGAACGAGCACAAAATAAGCTCATCTATGATATATGACATTAAAGCAAGAAAACAGAAACTTCTGAATTTTTTGCTGAACCTCAGACAAATAAAGATATCCAAAAATGTAAAAATTTAAGGAAGCCAAAGCTAGAACAGTTGGATGCAGTATTATACGAGTGGTTTAAAGTGAAGTGTTCTGAAGGTTTCCAAATCGCAGATCCATTATTAATTGAAAGGGCAAAATACTTTTATCAGAAAATGCAATCGACTGAACAATGTATTTTTTCTATCTCGTTTTAAACATTGTCACACGATATGAAAACTGGATGTCTCAGGTGAACTTCAATCAGCTGATAGTGAGTCTTTTGTGTCTCTCATTGATGAACATGGTTTAACTGCAGAAGAAATTTATAACACTGATGAGACTACATTTTTTTGGCATTGTTTACCTTCTTCCACTTTAGCAGGCTCTGACAAAACTGGTGCCTCCAGGTTTAAAAAGTAAATAAAGATAGAGTAACTGTTCTAACTTGAGCAAATACTGCAGAACACAGAAGTTGAAATTACTTGTTATTGGTTAGTATAACCATCCATGAGCCATTAAAAGGAGAGAACCCATCTGCCAGTCACTTACATGACCCAAAGAAATTCTTGGATGGATAGAGACATTTTCCAGAAATGGTTTAATGATAATTTTCTACTTGAGTTGAAGCAGCATTTAACCCTTATCTGGATTCATGATTTTACTAACATAGCTGCATTCCTGGTGCTGCTGTGGTGCTAGTACAAAAACTATTTTTTAGTATATAAATAAATTATTTGTACAACATTATATATTTAGATTGTTTAATTAATGCTTATTATTAGGCAAACTTATATAAAGTATTGCTGAATAGATTTTTACCATGTATTTAAATCAAAATCTTGTAACAGAAATACACAGGAAATATTTTTACAAATTTTGTCTTATTTTTATTAATACTCAACTTTATAATATTATGGAAACATAAAAAACAAATATAATTTCACTGACTAATTATAACCTAGCAGAAAAATAATCAAATTATTATTTGTTAAACAATTATTGCAAATACTATTGGAGTGTTCCTTACAAGTGTTCTTCCTACAGGATTCTCAAACTTGAAATATCAGTCTTTTTGACAAACATAAATGACACTGCGAACGTTTTGCTCTTTTTATTTGAATTTGCATTATTCTTGCTTCCTTGGAACTCCCAAACACTTTTTTCAAATTTTTGTTTCATGTAATTTGTACTCTTATCATATTTTAGATTTTTTCTCAAAATTTTCAAGACAAGCAGAATAGGCCTCATCACTTAGAGATGCAGAAGAATAATCAATATTGTCAGAAACTTTGTGAAAAAATTAGAATGATATGATGTGAATGATCTGCTGTTTTTCCATTACTATATTTATTGTTTGATTAGTTACTATACTCTAAGAAACATGTTACTATAATTTATTTTGAATTGTGAAAGATGTAATAAATATTTTTTAGTCTTTTTAAATTTTGTTCTGAAAATATATTTCCATTACAATAACCTATCCAGAGATTTTAATTGGAAAACAAATGAAATCAGAAATTTGTGAATTTATAAACCATCGATATTTACTTTAAATGAAAAAAGCAGAATAATATGTTGTGTGAATAGTAAATGATGGTTGAAGTTGTGATGTTATTCTTGATGGACCCTTATTTGGTTCCCAGAATGAGCATTACAAAAATTAATAAATTATAAGTTACACCGTGATAATTCCGACAAAAAATAGTGCATTAGATAACAAAGGGTAATATATACAATATCTTCTAGGGAAGAATATCCTTGAAAGATAGCATATATGTCCTCAATGTAATTGGAATGTGATTCTGTGACACCATTCGTTATATCGGCATATTCACTTTAGCGGAACAACTTTGTCCCCATGGGTGCTGTTAGTATGAGCTTTTACTGTATCTGAGAGAACATTTCAGAAAAACTGTACAGTAAAGAAATCACAGATATAGGTATATTAATGTAAGCTGCCTTTGGTGTGCATAACAAGTAAAAATGAAAACAAACACAACACTGTATACACAAAAAATTGAATAAATATAATAAACACTGGTTAAGAAGGCAATCACATAAACAGACTCTCTTACCCAGTTTACGGAAAGTTCATTTCATGCCAGTGACCAAGTAAATTTACGTGTAAGTCTTCAAGACTTTACTTCCATGCCAGGGACTCACAATTTCACACACACTGCATGAAGCACTAAAAACCAGTAATTATTTGATAACAAAATGCACATTTTGACATCTAAAATGTCATCGTCAATAGGATTTAGGGAATGATCAGGTTTACTTGACACTGGGTTTATATTTGTGTCGGGGATGTTTTGTGATTGGTGGGTTGGGTTGACCGCTTGTTTTTGGTAACAAAGTGAAAGGAATGTGTCGTTGGTAATTGGGTTGGAGTCATTCTTCAAATTAGGTATGTTAACTAAATCGGAAATGTATCGATAAGAAAATGGAATGTACTACCCCAAGAGCAGATGAATCCTACTACCAAATATTTTCCACCCAAGGCTTGGGAAAGGAGAAGAGATCTGAGGAAAACAAGTTGAACAACTTTTTAAGGTGAGCTATGAGCTACAAGTTTGATGATAACTATGTGAAAATTTGATATTGAAACAAACTTTTATACTAACACAATTTATGACGTTTCTTATTTTCATTATATTTTCGAGTACAACTATCATTTTCAAATCTGCACCCAAGAATTCTAGTAAAACATATTTTAATGCATTGAAGTTTTGGTACATGTCTCTCAGTTGCTGAAGAAGGGTATCAGCCCAAAAGCTCCATATTTGTGTTGTTTTTGTGTTTTTCGTGTATCTTCAGCACCCCCAGCAGCTCTCCAATCTAGGTAAGTGTCCACTGGGCTTCCTCCAACACCTTGTTGCCACCTTTATATATGTATGTGTGTGTGTATATTTATTTATTTATATTTATATTTACCTTTCCTCTTCTGTAAGTTTATATGTATGTATGTTTGTGTTTGTGTGTATGTATATATGTGTGTATGTATATATAGGTTATCCTTTTATATGTATAGGTACTTAATGAAAGTCCTCAAACTAACCCACTGATCTTCTGGCCTGTTTCTACTGATCCTATATGGCAGGTACATGTCCACATCTACATAATAGTCAAACTTGCCATCCTTGGGGTCACCCAGTGCCACTTGAGCCTGTAAGCCAGCCAACTGTAGTGCAACCTTCTCACTAACTGGAAAATCATCACACTGAAGACAAAAGAAAAAGTAACTTTATGCATGAAACACATTGTGTATGCATCAAAGATAAGGAATCATTCATATATCTACCTTCACTACATTATACACAGCCTGAGCATATAGCATGTTAACCTCAACAGGATCTTGAGAGAGCTCTCGTGAGCTGCGGAAGAGTCTTTTCTTGAAGACAAATCTGTTTTCTCCACTGCCCAGTGTGGATGCATTACCACGCTTTGTTAGTGTGGGAAAAGATGATGAGTTGCCCAATTTAGATTGCTTTCTGTAAGAAAACCATAAAATAAACCATTTCACATAAATGAAAATTATCCTGGGCAGTAAAATATAATGTTGACAGAGATTTTTTGGGTTTCACTGAGCAGAGAACATAGTTAAAGTTTGCCATTTCACAAATGTTGTAACTTCATTTCTGAATGTATGATGCAATGTCCTGCAATGTGTGTTCATGCTTTAACCATGTTCTCCAAGCAACAAAACCTGGAAGTATCCATCAGCATTTTAAAATGCCTTGCAAACCTTTTCCAGTAAAAAATTTTTGTTTCTAGTACCCAAAACTTGTGAAGAGTATATAAAAATACTGTTTAAGCAAAGCAACATCAAAAATTGTAACCCAAAAATAGACATTTTATAAGAATACTGCAATCACAAAAAATGTTTCAATGTATTTTCAATACTTTACCACGACTCACACTATGGTAATTCTCAGCTTTATTTCGAATATAAGTCATCGGTGAATTAAGGAACAAGTTTCATTATAAGTTGTGTTACTTCATATATATGTCATTTGAAAAGAGCCAAAGGCAAAATTTAACAAATTGCAATAGCAATATATAAAATGAAACTATAATTTAAAATAACTTTCATCACATTTATACTTTGTTCATATGCAGTTTGGGAAAAAGTATTGTATTTGTGAAAAAAAAATCTAATTCAAGGTTTCAAGGGAAATGAAAATTTTGAGGACCACTGACAATGAGTATGTTGTGACTAAGTATTTTCTCGTTGTTGCCTTTCTGTGTGTGTGTGTATGATAGAATTTTGGGGCCTTATAATTCAAAAACTAATAATCAGATCAGCAAAAACTTTATATGTAATATTTTTATTAGTAATTCAAGGCTTGACAAGGTTTTTGACTGAAACTGGTCAACCGGAAGTGGAGGTTTACTGAAGTAATATTTCAGTTTTCTTCAAATATCCCCTTTAAGAATCAGCTGATGTAAGCATTTGTCATTATCAAAGTTGTACACAATATAATTTTCTACAATACGCATATTCAGCAATAAAGGACAAAAGAAGGAAGAAATCTCAACTCACGCTTCCCATGCTGCAATAACATCATAGAGGTAATCATGTGCTCTGACATGCTCCTCTCCATCTGGACGACTCTGATAGATAGCCCAACCTTCTAAAGATCGGAGACCTAACTTCTCAGCCAATTTCTGTGCAGCATCTGCTGCTGTGTCAGTAGGATGAACATCAATGGCTTTTGTTCTCCCGTCCAAGAAGAAAAAACGACAAACAATGGTACCTAACCGACGCATTGCCTGAAAAAATATTTAAACTGAGGAAATAACAATATATATCACAAGATAATTACATATAATTACAGAATTTCTTGAATAATAAAATGCTCATTTTCCTTTCTTTTGCATTTTTGCATATTTTTCTTAGTGCAAGGCTTGTGTTGGTCTAATTGACAAAATAAGCACAAAAGAGAAATGCATAAAATAAGACATCCAATCCACCAATCACCTAAGAGACAAGCACAAGAATGAATTTCCTCATTGCTATAGAGTTTTAAGATAAGTCATGAATTATTGTACTTCATATTTAAGTGCTCTAGTGAAATATGTACAGTTTTAATATTGTCTGACAAATTAAAAGGTTGTTTATACTTAAAAAAACAAAGATTGTGGTTAATTTATTCTAGACGGTATCAATGTCTCATAGCAATAAATTAATTTAAAACTACTATTTCACTTATAATAGTCTGCTTAGAATAAGCTTCATAACTGGATGTTAAATGTAAATTTATTTGGCTCATCAAAGATTATCTGAGTTTATTCTGCTCCAGAAGAATAAATTTTAAGAGATTTGTTATCAAATATATTTTTATCATAACATCTTTTTCATCCTTTGAAAAATGTGATTAATGACAAAGAGCTTCTACTTTGCAGGGAAATTTATGATGTTCTAATATTTATACAACAAAATCTTACCATTCATGGGGGATAAG
The DNA here is from genome assembly GCA_036926305.1 of Uropetala carovei. Classification (NCBI taxonomy): domain Eukaryota; kingdom Metazoa; phylum Arthropoda; class Insecta; order Odonata; family Petaluridae; genus Uropetala; species Uropetala carovei. Next base: position 1,628,526 of record JAXCHB010000150.1, read on the forward strand.
TTCCCAGCATGCAAAAATTACAATATAAAAGAGAATAAATCATTTAAAAATGCATGATGGCTCTCTAAACACTTTTTAAATATATACCATGGTGCATCTCTCTTCTTCATGGTTGAAATACTGAACAACTTAACACTTCAATGAAGGATATTTATTCTTCTGTAAGTGAAAGATATGTTTCCTTAAGTGATTACATACAATGTAAAGTTTATTCTTTCACTTTTGTAATAAAAGAGAAAAAATTCATTTTATTGTAATTTTTTCAGGCTTTAGAGGTGACAGATGCTTTTTCAGTTGAATGGTGAAACACATCTTCATAGTGTATATTCTTTCATAAGAAATTCAATGATCACCTAATTAGTTATTAATTATTTACAGAAAGTAGAAAGCTAGTTCTGTTGCTTTTTAATAAAGCAAAGCATATACTTTAATTTACTTTCTTTTGCCATACATCAGAGAAAGAATATAATTCTGCACACAAATAGGATATTTTGGCTGTTTACATAGGTTCCTACCCATAAATAGGCAAAACTGCAAATGAAGAGATCACAAATGATGAGCATCTGCTGCAATGTTAATGACTCACCGCTATTTCAACAGTTGATGGAGGGTATTGACGAGATGACACCTTTGTATTTCGACAATTATCCATGCACCATTGGACATACTGTCTCAATTTTCCTTCAAGTAAGAGATTCTTCTTTAGAAAGCAGATGAAATACTGCATAAGTAAAGAGGATAAATACATTTAAACTTTTCTGTTGGTTTTAAAGCTAATGCAAAATAGAGCAAACCCTCATTTTAAGTACCTCATAGTAATATAATTTTCAAAAACAATATACCGTATATCTTCGAGTATAAGTCGAGAAATTTCTTGCTTTCTTAGGCCGATCAAATCCTACCTTTGACTTATATTCGAGTCACAAACTAGATGGACATTTTTCTGGCTCAATAATTAAACATGACTGTCGAAAAATAACATTTGACTGACTTTGAAGCGCATTAGAGTGAAAAATTCACGCTAACTAGCAGAAAATGCAAAGACTAATGATAAAATAATACAGCACTGCCGTACCTAAGTAGTTTCAAAGGGAAACTTAAAATTTATATCTTATCTTTAAAAAACTTACCCAAATGAGTGGATTGAAGAGAAGAATCAATTCAGTACTCAAGCGTTGGTTTTTTTATTTTGATCCTGAATTCAAATTGTTAAACACCGTTCCATATCTTCAACAACGGCATTTCTTTTTTTAGTTGTAATCACGGACTGAACAGAGCCTGCTTTGCGAATATGATCACCAATTTTTCCTTTGTCTTTTAAAATGGTTGCAATTGTTGAACGATTGAGATCATAAACACGACCAATCGAAGCAAGCGACTTACCTTTTTCTGATTTATTTATTATGTCCATTTTAGTTTCCATCGATGTTTTTACCACTCTTAGCATTTTCACAAACACTACGTTTATAATTGTTTTCCAGATTTCAAGGGTAATAAAAAACAATACGTACATAAACACGCGCCCGTATGGTTTTGAATACAAACAGCAAATGATAAGTGTTGACAAGTTTACGTGTTCTTACTGCGACCGATGTTCGTAAGTGCGGGAGGGTGTTTGTAAATGAAGTGTGAGGCGCAATTCATTGGTATTTGGAATGTTCGTAAATATGAATTGTTCATTTCTTGAATGTTCGTAAGTAGAGGTCCACCTGCATATGTGTGTGTGTGTGTGTGTGTGCATGCACGCACACACACACAGAGCCATAGTGAGGGCGGGGCAACAGGGGCACATGCCCAGGGTGCAGCTTCGTAAAGGGGTGCCAAATAGAAATCTTATTATACACTTCATAAAATATGGTTACAGTTTTGTTTTTTTGATCTCTTCGAAACTTATAACGGCCAACCTGAGGTTCAGCTGAAGGGCCATGACTGTACCAAGTCATAGGTTAATGTGCACAAACTTAATTGGCGACTTTTAGGCTGCCTCTACTCTTTACGTTCTGAATGTAATTTATTTTATTTACCCTCATCCCCAAAAATGTGTGCGCCCTATAGCATTGCATTAGCCGAGCAGAATTTTCGCCCAAGTTGTTGATAAAAAAGTAATTATTGAGAAGGCCATTATTGATTTTATTGCTGTCAAATCGAAAAAGAGAGACGAAATCACGTCAGAAATAATCCAAAAGTTGGATCAGGATGGACTAGATTTACAATATATGAGAGCTCAATCATATGAAAATGCTCCTAATATGACCGGTAAATTAAACGGTTGCAAACATAACCCTCTTGCACGTTTCATACCACGTACAGAGCATTCGCTTAATTTAGCTTGTTATCATTCAACTGAAAAAACTAACCGTCAAATTAGGGAATTTTTTGCAAAGTTATAGGAACTGTTCCTTTATTTCCCTGGTTCCACATCGAGATGGGTTGTACTAAAGGTGACGTTGGAAAAACATGGCACAGCAAGATGGTCATCAAGAGAAAATTCTGTGAATTCATTGGGGTTACAATTGAAAGAAGTTTATACGGTGGTAATAAAATTAAAGAATGAACATGAATGCAGAGATGCTGAATGTTTGCTAAAACAGATATTTATATTTTTCTTGTTATTTTGGGAAGATTGTCTCTAGAAGATCAACCACCTCACTAAATCTCTTCAAGGTACCAATGTAACTGTGAATAGAGCCATTGACATGATCTGCAATTTTGTACTGGACATAAAAAGTTCAACATCAAAACTGGAAGAGTACATGGAATACGCAAAGAAATTTTGCTATGAAAAAGGAATACCTGACATGCTCTCGAAAATAAGAAAAAGGATATTTCATGACATGATGGAAACTGAAGCACCCTCAATACCTGAAACAACAGAAAATTTTAAGTTGTGCTTTATATACCGTATTCACCCGAATCCAAGACGACCCTGAATCTAAGACCACCCCCCATTTTGATGATTCCAAAAGAGAAAAAAGCTCAAATTGACCTTCATGACTACAAAAATTATAAATCTTGTGAAATATTTATTTTCTCTTATACTTTTCTTGAATGTCATTGTCTTTTAACATTTTAAAATCATAAGATCACATCACAAATAGAACCATTCAGGTTTTCAAATAAACTAAATGGTAGCATTCATTTTAAGATAACATTAAAAATAAAGTAAATACATTGAAAGAATACACTCATTTCAGGACAACAAAAAAACACTTCAATCCAATTGCTGCATAAAATCATTTTATTGTGTTAGTCATCATCACTGCCTATGCAACCTTCACTATTTTCCTCATGCTCACTATCTTTATCACTCTCAACTTCATCATCAGTCTCCCACAAAACATCATCCTCACTCCCATCCATGGCATTAGATAAGCAGCATTTCTTAAATCCTTTCACTATTACTTTTGCATTTATTTGTTGCCACGATGCCTTGATCCATTGGCAGAGCATTGCAACTTCAGGTTTCTTAAGATTTCCTTTTGGTGTTAAAGTGTGAGTTCCACTCTGTAACCACTCAGAATACAAAACCTTTAAATTATTTTTAAAACACTTATTGACAGCAACATCTAAAACTTGAAGTTGCGATGTCATTCCTCCAGGTATTACAATAAGATCAGTATTCATCGCACTCATTATGTTTTTAATTTCAGGAGATAAGTGTCCTTGAATGCATCCAGTGAAAGCATTGCTCTTTGTTTCAGTAAAGCTCCTGGCCGTCTATTCCACACCACATGTAACCAATCTCTCATTAGTTCTTTAGTCATCCACCCCTTTTCTTGACACCTATTATTCCACTTGGCAAATGTTTCTTAGGTATTGTTTTCCGCTTTAGAATCACATATGGTGGTAATTTAGTCCCATCTGCTAAAACTGCCAACATTACCGTGACTCGCATTTTTTCGTTGCCTGTAGTTTTAATTAGGACGGACTTTGCACCTTTTTCGTTCACAGTATAATTAGATGGCATGTAGAAGAAAACCGGAGTTTCATCGGCATTTCCTATTTGGCTCAAAAGGTAATTATTGGTTTTTCTAAGTCAAATTACGTATTTCTGGTAAGCGAGAAGTTTTTCAACATAGTCTTCTGACACAGCGAAGTTCGTCGCCGTAAAGAAAAATTATTTAGTCGCATCATTCTCACGCACCAACTTCTGCTGGCCTTGAATTCTTTCAATGATATATTAAGTCCTCTAGTAATTTCATTAGCTTTAAGTATAATACTTTCAGTCGAAACAGGCATACCGTTCTTCCTCATGGTGCGCACAAACTTGACTACTTCTTCTTCAATGCCATGAAATCGGCCTAATTTTGGACCACTGAGCGACTTCCTTTTTCTAGTTCCTGTTTTGAGAGTTTCCATCGACGCACATTTGCCTCAGATACACCGAACTTTCTACTCGCATCACAGTTATTAGTTTTTTCGGCGTAATTTATCACGATCAGTTTAAAATTTGTATCTTAGCTCCGTCTAATTCCTTTGTTAACTTTCCCTTTGCACTCGTGCCACATACTTCAACATGATCTGTCATTTTAACTTAAGGGTTGTGCATTTAAATCAAGAATGCACAACTCAAAATTACTGTCACACTTAGTGAATCGCGGTGCATCGTTTGAAAGGGGAATCCCAATGATTTCCGCTCTCATTTGTTTTGACATTGCGGTTGCCATTACGTGCAAGATGAAAGTACGTCGTCTGTGTTATGATCGTCCACGATGATTATTAGTCTAAATAATTATTATTCCCGTCATGTTTTTCTTATTGTTATTACTATTTGTTTATTTCACTGCTTTATGTACGTACTTGAATTTGCTGTTGTGAATTGTTTACTCTAATATACCATTTGTTGTAAAAACCATTGATTAAATGCTTAAATATACTTCGTATTCGAATGTAAGACGACTCTTGATATTTACAGCTGAAAATTTGGAAAAAAAGGTCGTCTTAGATTCAGGTGAATACGGTAATATGACCGAAGATAAAATGATAAATTACTGTGAAAATGCTGCTAGTAGGTAATAAAAACAATGTGGATGAACGTGAGTTAATTGAAGAAGTTTGCAGTTTGAAACACCACCAGTCATCGAAAAAAAGTGTATAAATTACGTAGAAAGAAATACTGGAATTTGGAAAATTTTCTGATAATTTTCTTGACATTCGTCACATCAATTTCAAATGGATAGCATTCTTTTAGTAAATTACATACAGTCATCAATGAACTAAAAAACATTTTTTGGTCATTTCATTTTATCTATTGAATAAACTTAAAAATATAGATTTCAATGGCATAATCAATGTTTGCTGCACGTAAAGCCTGAAAAATAACTCTTAAAAGAAATGATTGTTTATTTCAGTTAAATACCTCTTTAAAATAAGCACTTATCATTTCATTGGATCATTTTGGGGTGCAAAAAATCCTCTGCCCAGGGTGCCAAAAGTGGTTACTACAGCCCTGTGTGTGTATGTGGCAGCTATTCAGGTGAAGTAAGTGAAGTGCCACTTCACCTATTTTAATCAAAAAATACGTATGTTTATTTTAAATAATTATGTTTACTTTATATTAATTATTTATTTTAATATATCGTGAAGGTAGAGCATTGCATTTTGATTTTACAAATGCACGTTCAGTCAGTTCGTGTGGCTGGATTGACTGCGAGCATCGGCCGAGTCATTTGGATGGTGTGACTAGCGAAGTGAAGAACTTAACTTTGGTTGAAAGTTTTCCGTCACTTACGCGCGGTTGCCATGGCAACATGACGTCATTCGGCCTCCCACTCCTGCCTCCGCGATGCCATTTTTGCTAGATTGCGTTGCCAAGGGAAGCGCTGAGAAACCTACAATGTGTGTTTTTCACTTGTGAGTAAGCAGGCGGATTCTAAATTCATTGCAAGTGAGTGGTTACCAGTGCATTGAGCGGAATTCCACAAACGATTTTATCATTTTAAACTGTCATGTGAGTACATTTAATAATGCTATGTATCCTGTTAATGACATTATTTGAAATTTGTTAGAAACACCGTTTTGTAGATGGAAGGATTAAGACAAAAAAGACGTTTTAAATTGTGGATGACCTACATATTTACTTGATATTTGCCTCAAAAAGGAAATTAAGAAAAGCGGAAAATCTTACCAAAGTAATTTTTTTAAATCTTGGTTTACAGACTTTATATGGTTATGCAGTATCTGAAATTTGAAGAAATTATTTTGTTGGCCTTGCCTTCTATTTAGTACTAAAAGTAAGGTTTGGAATAAACAGGGATTTGGAGATTTTCAAAATATAACTCGTTCTCTACACAAACGCGAAGAATCTGTGGAACATTTAAAGTGCAAATTACATTTAAAAACTTATGAAAAAGGCAGAAATACTATTGCTGATGCTCTCAAGGAAAATATGCGACTGTTGACTCACCAACTTAATGAAAATGTCCGTTTAAATCAACAATTCCTGCAACTAGTGATTGATGTAGTGTTATATTTGAGTAAGCAACAACTTGCCTGTGTGTGTGTGTGTATATATATATATATATATAGAGAGAGAGAGAACAACTAGGTGTCGTGTCTCTCTTGTGCTGACGAATGGGTCATTCCAAAAGCTCCAATAACTTCTACAAATGTGTCTCTCCAACACCCCAGCGGCTCTCCTTCCGGTAAGTGCTCACTGGGTTTCTTTCAATACCTAGTTGTCCTAAAAATCTTCATTTACCTTTCCTCTTCTGTAGTGTGTGTATATATATATACACACACACATACATATATACAGGTGACTCCCGAGTTTTGAACGTTCGAGATTTGATTAATTCGAGATTTCGACCCAGCCAATCAAATTGGGAACTACTTTACGCAGAATAATTTTCGCAGAGTAATTGGTTCTGACCAACAACGCGAGGTTTAGTTTTTGTGTAGACGTAGTTATATCTGCTCTAATTGTTTGAATTTTTGCTGATTTCACTCTTTTTAATAACTTTTATATTAACCTCACTCGATATATATATATATATATAGCGGTTTGTAACCACTTTGGCAGGATACAAAACTGAGGCACTTCCAGATGTGCTAGAAACTTTAAATTTGGTAGGATTATAGGTTTTTGGTCACAGCCGAAGGAAAAAATCTGAAACTTTTGAAATTCCCAATTTGAGGGGGTATTTTGGCCAATAAGAAAACGTAAATTGGTGTAGGAGTTTCTATATTTGCACTTTAAAATTATTTCCCGTCAAGATACGAACTCTAGACTTAAATTATCAGATAGGATATAAATTGTAGTTTCTTATTTTTGAAGACAGAATTTCAATCCAAGTAGAATTAGCGTAAATTTATAGTTTTTATCGGAAAAAAGTGGTAATTTTTCTGGGTCCAACAATCAGCTACCTAGGCAACAGCCTTAATGCTTTCATATGGGCAAGCTTTTAATGGGAATTAGAGTCTTATATTTCTCCTTTAAATCCTTACTAGCGTAATGCCCATTGAAATATCAACGGGAGTAAAGATTCGATCGTTCAAGCTATTTATGGAGATCAAATTGGCATCAGAAAAATTAATTGTATTGAAAGTCATTTCCCTCTCTCACCCTCCCTCCCTTTGTCCCCCCCTCTCTCTCTCTCTCGTACTAAAAGCAATCAAAGCACGTTTACGCCCAAAATGATTGTGTAATAGTACCGATTACTTACCTTTGATATTACTCGTGTTGCGCTTCGTTGATTTGTATACGACAAGAAATGTCTTCAGTCTTGATATCCAGTTCAATTGAATATAACACCACCTCCACCAGTAAAAGGTAACTTATGCAGGTAATTTCACCAAATTTGAAGTAACGAGTATAATAAATGTTAAAATATAAAAGTTATTTATAAAAATTTATTTTTATACCCATTACTTGTTTCTGTTAATCTTTTATTTAAATTTATTTATTTTATTGATTTATTTATAAATTTATCACTTGACATGATATCTATAAAGAATTGTAATAGTGATAATGTAAGTGAATCAAATAAAAGAGTGCATAAGACTCATAGTTATGAATTGAAATTAGAAATTTTAAAGCGTGTTGAGAAAGGTGAAAGCCATACTGAAATTGCACGATCGTGGGGAATGTGTTGTTCAACTATTGGCACTTATGTGAAACAGAAGGAGAAAATTCTAGAATGTGATAAAATCAGGTAATTTGATAACAACAATACACAGTTCCCCATCCCAGAGCCGTTCCTAGGGGGGTGCGGGGCCCCTTAACAATCTAAAATTATCACGCACTAAAAAATAATTGTAAAAATATTTCATATTTTTAGATATGTATATTCCCGTATTATAGATATTATTATTATTATATGTATATTCTCGTATTATAGATATTATTATATTAGATATGTATATTCCCGTATTATAGACGTAGAACGCACTCGAGATATCAAAAGAAAAACATTAAATTCAGCAACGATACTTTGGTATTTACGTCTGATAAAAATATCGAAATATTTTACTTTTCTACGATGTCGACACTAAAAGTTTTCAAATGCGACTGCCTGATAGCCTCAGCAATTACGCCACATTTTGTATGTGGCAATGTATGAAATTTATCCTATGCGACAATGTATTAAATCAACAGTATACATTGTAATTTGAACCGATGCATGACGGCTAACATGGAGCGAGGGCGATAAATGTAAGAGTGCTTAGCGATTCGCTCAATTTTCAAGTGTGATTAATTGTGAAAATTCGGGGCAAGCGGAACAAATTGTACGAATGCGAAACATTTTCTGGGACTCCTCACCATGCAGGACAAACTATCGAAATCCTGGACTGTCCCGCCTAATCCGGGAAGATTGGCTGGCATAAGATAACATCTTCAGGAAAGTCCTCCTTATGTTTACATAGGTTGCTTATTTTGTGCAATAAACTGTAATAATTAGGTGTATTCAGACGTTATACGTTTCATTCCTGTGTTTCATACAAGATACAGTAATATACGCTTGGTTGTGAATATTGTTCATATAATTATTTTATTTGATTCTGCATATTTCATTTTATCTCTTATTTAACCCATTCCATGCGGCATGACTGGAATTCCAGTCATGGTGGTTCAATCGAATGGCGGCATGACTGGAATTCCAGTCATAGCACTACATCTGGTTCTAGCGGTCTGGGTAAGGGACCGCCGGCGGAATGAGTTTCCTATGCGTCTCCAGCCATCAGTTTGACCCTAACCAGCACTTGAGGAAAGTCCGTTTTGCAATTGGTAGATTTTCTTCGGATTTTCGACTTTCTTTTTTTGAGTACGTACTCACTCTGATTTTCCTATAGTGACTGAGAATTAGTTTTATTATGAAGGTTATTTTATTTTCTTTCCAATTCCTTTTATATTATAAGAAAATTCATTTGTACATCGTTAATTTTTTCGACGATTTGCGTGCAACTACTCGATTCAAATTACCGTCAGTGAATGAAAATTAGTCGTTTTATTATCGATTAAAGGTTGTTTTCTTTTCTTTCCAGGTCCTTTTTATATTTTAGGAAAATTCATTTTTATATTATTACTTTTTTCGACGATTTGCGTATTTTTTCTGTAATAACTTGTTGTATCGGTAAGTATTTTAAAAAATCGTTAAAAATCTATTTTTGCATTTTTTCGTTAAATGTTTTCATATCTGCATTTATTGCACTTAATTCTACTGGAAATGTAAGGAAACTGGATTCAGTCACCGGCAAAGAACTCGGATTTTCGGTGCCGCGTTGAATGGGTTAATACACGTATTTTTTGTTTGTGACATGTGCAAACCGCCAAAGCGCGGGGCCCGGGGAGCGCAGAGCCCGAGGCAGAGGCCCCGCTTGCCCGGGTCAAAGGGTGCCACTGCCCCACCCAATAGCTCCGCTTCTTCCAACTAAAATCTTCCAATTTTTCAATTAATAAACCAAGTCCAGTAAGCACAGTTGAAAAAGAATTAAGGTATGAAAATATTTTTTATTTTGTTTCTTTATTCTTAAGTTATTTTGTGCTTTATTAATAACTTTATATTAATTTCGCTGCGATAAATAGTTGTATGTATATTTGCCGTATTTAATCAATTGTAAGCCGACACTGATTGTAAGCTGACCCCCACTTTTCACAAGGCCATGCAAGGAAAAATTTTGATTTTAAAGCGATTAGACCAGGGGTTCTTAACCTTTTTTGTGCCATGGACCCCTTTGAGAGTCTGGTGAAAGCTACGAACCCCTTCTCAGAAAAATGTACATAAACGCATAAATAAAAAATTTTACATATAAATAATAGATTGTATTACAAAGGAAAATTGTTGCGCTCACATACAGTCATATTCAAAATATAAAAACAATCTTTACAAAGAATATATACCTTTTTCATGCAAAAAATCAATCATAATTCCCTGAATAAAATGAAATATATATAAATTATGTAAATTAAAATTTAATTCTGTTTAAAAGGACATTTCAGTGAGAAGGCTGTTGCTGTTTAGCTTGAATAAGAAGATGAAATTGCGGAGGGGTCTTTCACAAGGCAACACGCCTGTCATGTTTGACATCCAATCGATTTCGATTTTTTGTTTTGATGATGACAAGTGTTGAAAATCCTGACTCGCAAAGATATGTGGTTTCAAATGGAATTAGAGCCCCCATAGCTCGCTTTACCAGACGAGGGAAGGCTTGTGTTAAGGAGCACCAAAATTCTCCAAGACTCTTGGAGTTAAACTTAAGTCGTATCAAGTTCTTTGTCCTAAGGTCAATGAGGTTATCTTTGGCAAGGTCTGCATCATTAATACAATTTATATCAGCAAGGAAAGGATTGCAAATCCACGGTTCAACTTTAACGTCATCTGAGCAGAAGTAACCTTTGAAAGAGTTCTGCAGTGTTTCCAGGTGTCTGTACATTTCTGCCTGCAAAGAAATTGACAGTTTTCTCTCTCTCAACTCCATCCTGTAAAAGCACTTCCTCCAGCATTGGAAAGTTTGCATACTTGTCAGCCTCCAACCTCCTCTTCCACAGTGGCAGCTTGGCCAAAAGAGCTTGTAGTTTTTCAGTAGCATCCATAATGGTGATTGCAGGACCTTGAATTAAAAGATTTGCCTCATTCATATGGCTAAAAATATCTGCCAGGTAAGCCAAGCCATGGATAAACTCCTCCATGTCAAACTGTTCCAAGAGTGGGCTTTCCTTCTCTTTCAAAAAAAGTGAAACTTCTGCCCTAAGTTCTAACAAGCGCTTCAAGACATGTCCCCTAGAAAGCCATCGAACTTCTGTGTGGTAGAGGACTTCATATTCTGCTCCCATTTCTTGACAAAACTTTTTAAAAAGGTTATGATTCAGATACCTGGCTCTGATGAAGTTGACGACTTTTACGGTAGTTGACAAAACTTCTTTCATGATTGTTGGCAGAGTCTTTGATGCCAGTGCATGCCTATGTAGAAAACAATGAGTGATAACAATGCAAGGAGCTTCTTTTTTTACTAAAGCAGCAAAACCAGATATGTTGCCAAGCATCGCAGGTGCTCCATCTGTGCAAAGAGTATCAAGCTTTTCCTTCCAGTCAAAGTTTTGCTTGGCAAAGAAACTTTTCATCATTTCTAAGATGTTGATGGCCTTTGTAGTTTCCAAAAAGGGGCTGACAAAATAGGAATTCTTCTTTGATGCATCAGGAGCTGGGATGGATGGGATGGAGGAGCTGGCTACATAAAGTATTCGAAAATTAAATTAGTCCTAACTAATCCTTAACAATGTCGCATTTTCAGGTGCAACACTGTTTATAACCGACTTTGAATGCATGTATTTGATTGCAATGGTATTGCGCAGGGTTATTAGAACTCACAATCTGTGAAGGCAAAGACAATTACCTATATTCAATAGGTACTTAACGCATTCTATATTTTATATAAAATCTTTAACAGAAATAACAAATGTCCAAAAATAGGACATTCCTCTTGAAAAGAGGACATCTGGTCACCTTAACATTACTTCGCAAATGACAGTTACAAACTAATGGTACAAAAGAATCAATGGTAAAGATAAACGGTAAGAAATTAGGTAAGATAGTGACATTTGAAGATACCTTATATAAAAATATAGGAAAGTCAAAACCTTAATATGCTCATAAAACACGAAAGAATCCACAAAGAGATTAACAAATATATAATATTTCTAAGCAGTAAAACACTACATCCGCATGCTGAAACTTTCATTTGTTTTAAATTGCAGCCACTCCTCCAAAGAGGGAGGTGTTTCAATCAATTTCCCGCCCAATAACAGGACCGATTTCAGAACCGATGAATTGGCCAATAAATTGGTATGTGTCATACGGGCTTAATGCATACATTCAATATTGCGTGAAAAGCTAGATATCAGTAAAAGGTTAGTGAAAATAAAGTTCCAATTTTTTTCCGTCAAGTTCACGGACCCCCTGAAATCCATCCAAGGACCCCTAAGGGGTCCGTGGACCACAGGTTAAGAACCCCTGGATTAGACAGTTGAGGTTATTTATTTCAAAATACCAACAAGTATGAATGCCTCAGATTTTCAGTTCGTAATTAAATAAAGAGTATTAACTAAAATTATGGCAACATAAAATACATTTTATTGACCTATTCATAACAACTACGAAAAGAATAATTTGATCTCGTTATCCCCCGGATCTTATTCTCGTCAAAAAATAGCCGTTTCTCGTCTATCAAATATGGACACTGTATTACATAAGATACGTTAGTATTACACTAGTATCACCTGGGCATTCCTTTTCACTTTTATTCTTAAATTATTCTCCCAAGTTGGCTGCTATGCCGCTAAGGCACGAGGAAGTAACGGTTTGCTCTGGAAATCCCAGTACACGCATGCTAGACATCACTAAACACACTGAAACAAGATAGGTAGAGGAGGGAGGGGAGGGGGGGTAGGAAAGGCAAATGTTTCGATTCACGAGTAAAATGAAACATTGTGTACATATGTAGTTTCTTACGTATAGGAGCGCTATTGCTGAATCCCAGTCAACAAAGTTTTTATTTTCGAATTTATTTACGCTTGTCGGGTACATGCCCAAAAAACACAGTTGTACTTTTGCTTTCTAGTCAGCACCATGAGGTAGAAATGGATTCATCAAATAGCAAAGAACCATGCATAATTTCCCATTATAATGCGACCCAAGGGGGTGTAGACACTCTTGATCATTTGATTTCCGAGTACTCATGCAGTCGCCGAACACAAAGATGGCCTTTGCGATTGTTTATGAATTGGCTTGACGTGGCTGTATACAATAGCTTAGTAATCTTCCAGCATAACAATGAAAAACACTATGCAGTCTTACAATAGATAGGGAAATGTAGAAAGTTCTTGCAGGTGATAGGAAAAGAGCTAGTAATCCCTTACATGAAGCAAAGGGCAGCGACCGTACTGAACCTCCACTTCTCAATACGAAGAGCCATGGAAATGTGTGGAGTTCAGAAGAGAAAAATTGAGATTGGTAATGGAGATAACATGAAACAAACCATGAGAGGAAGATGTAAGATGTGTGACAGAAAGCACGACAAAAAAAGTGCAAAACAGATGTACAAAATGTAGTCATTTCATATGTGACCAGCATAGTGAGACATTTCGAATGTGCCATGAATGTAAACATGAAGAGAATTCTGATTCTATGTAAAATTCTATGTACATATGTTAATGTGAATGAATATAGCTGAACTAGTAATAAAAGATAATATTTTTTTGCAAAATATTGAACTTCATTTAAATAGACCTAAAATATCCAATATAAATATCATAAAATTTCATAAACAAAGGTTGTGTAAGATAATGTTCAATAACAAAAGATATCAATATTAGCATTACTAATATGGAGCTAAAACCATGTTTAATAAACCTAAAGCAATGAAAAATATGAGAAAATAAAGTAATTGTCTACTCAGTGACCTATGAAAAAAAAAATTTGGGGTCAAATCTGACCCCACTCGACTGGATTTAAAAGTTAATACACTTATATCTCGCGTTATAATCTAACTACAGACATAAATTCATTGACTACTTTTTTTACACCAATTCTAAGCCGAGTGGCGATTTCTGAGCTGGTAAAAACGTAAAAAAAGGTCGGCTTACAATCGATTAAATACAGTAGATGTATGCAGGTATGTTATCCAGTTCGCACGAGTCGTTTGTAACAAACAACTTGTGCGATCTGGACCGGGCTGTCTGCACAGCATATTGTAGTTCGAAACAAAAATTTATTTTCTCCTTTTTCGTGCAAAAAATAAGTTATACATTTAAAATATTTATATAATTTATTCATAATTTAATATTATTGTATTAACATATTAGTAATGTTATTTTATCTTTATAGAACGTGAGGGGAGACTTTTTCCCGAGATGCGGGAACGTATCCCCCGATTATAACATGCAAGTATATGTTAAAACGGCATTCGACATTCGACTATTCAAGATTTGAACACGTTTTCAGGAACGCATCCCCGACGAAACTCCGGAGTCACCTGTATATATATTAATTTTTTTGTAAATTTCAAAATGATCTTGTTTTCTTTTTCTTTATTTCGACTAATACTCTAGACTTGGATTTTAAACTCTGTTTTAGTCTAAAAAGTACGCTTCGACTTATACTCAGATCGCCTTATACTCAAAGATATATGGTAGTCAGGCATTTACAAACAAAAAAATCTCAGCAAAAATAAAATTATCCTCTAGAATCTACTTTTATCTGAAGGTGTTATGAAAGTAAACAACAAAAACTCTGCTTCTGAGGTATCATGCCAAAACCAGGTTCCATTATCGCTAACATTATATGCTGTAGTTTCAAAAAAGCAAAGTTTTTATAGTTTATTTTCATGATCAAGGTTTACAGTTCATTCTGTTTATTATACATATACTTCACCAATAAGCTAGTAAGAAATAGAGATTTCATAAGTATCAATGAATGGATATACTATTGCTTTTGTTTATCCTCGACTCTTAAATATAATTTATATAATAACATTAATTTGATGGACATGAACTTGCATACACACCCACAGTATAACCTCTACAAATCCATATTCTAAAATATGGCACCATCTGAAAACATCAAAATTATTGCAGAAAACCATGTTTTAAGGTTGTAGCCACTTTTTTTTACAAGAAATCCTCTTATCCTCTCTCTCCCCCCTCATGGATAAATTGCAACTACAAATTAATTCTGATGGTAGATACAAAGGATATGCTAGTTATGATTAAATAGAACAATAAAGCTTTTGTGTTTTATCAATGAATAACATTGTAAAATGTTCTTAACATTTTCACTTATTGTCTTTTTAGACAATGCATTTATAATTTCCAGTTTTTTTCTTTTTTGTATTTTCTAATCTACTCAAAGTGTTTATATGTTTGTACTATGTAACCCTGACGTGTCCTATGTCTTAAATTGTGCCTTACTTTTTCAGATCTTTGGTCAAATAAAGCATCTTATCTCATCAAAACTGTCTTTATGAAATATATTTTAGAATATTCTTTACAGAACAGTGGGCACATTTCTAGTTTTTTTTATCTATTCAATAACTGATATTTCATTATTCAAAATTGCTCAACTTGAACATAGCTGAATGTGCTATGCTAGAAATGATGTTAAGTTTTCCAAAGCTAACTTATTAGATCATCATAGGTTTCCAAAATCCAGGAGATTCTGAGGGAAAATGTCATCATATTCCCAAGGATTCACAATTTGAGAGGCTTTACTGTATGTTTGCACTTATGGAGAACTTGCTCCATAGTCACCTGAGAATACAATTTTCAAAGATGTATTTGATTATTCTTTTAGAAAAAATTACCTTAAAAAGGAGTTTGCTGGGTTGAAATGAGACAACACACAAGCAAAGTATTAGCCAAACCCTTTCTGTTGATTCGTGACTTGGATTATTAGTTGCTTGTCTCATGCACTGCACATATATCTCATCCCTAAGCTCTTCTCTTTCAATTCCATATCCTATTATTGACTGGATAGTTTGAACCTCAACATCTGGCTTCATTTCTCCTCTTATGTATTTGCATATATCCTGCAGGAATATAGAACAACAATTAGATAAGAGATTTTTTAAGTTTACCATAAGCAAAACATTCTATTCATCCTTTTTTTGGATGATTTTGTAAGCCATTAACAGACCTACTAGTTTAATACTTCCAAGTAATGCATGTCACTGTTTCCTTCTTTTGCAGGCAAAATATTAACTATAAACATCAATAATTTAAAAAATATCAATTACCCTAAAAACAGAACAAGCAACATTGACATTATCAGGGTCATACATATGTATATGAGAGTTAGGAATTGTTGAGCCTCTATAATAGGTGACCATCTCATATTTGGGAATTATTTCTGTTGATTTTCGTTTTCTTGTCAAAGTGGCCATTATTGTACCTGGAAAGTAAATAAGTTATAATCATTAAAAAATTTTATTTAATATGATAGAAGTTTAGTAAATACCTGAAAGACCATAGTAAAAATTATTTATCTTTTTAAAAGTTCCCTTGGACCATTTCTATAGTTATACAATTCTATCACAAATAACTGTAAGAAAATAAAAAATAGGTACTTTGGACGGCATATTAAAGCAAATTGTGGTATTCTATTCATCACCTTTTCATATAAAATGATGCTAAAATCATGAGAAATGTAATACCGTATATACCCGAATATAAGACGACTCTGATTTTGAACCCCTAATAAAAGGAAAAAAATTATTATGCACACAATGACAGAGGTTTATTATACCATTGATTAATAAACAGTGAACCAATTGAAATAAGCAATTTTGTAGTGTTAGTTGGCATATACAGTTGCTTTCCTTCAAGTGTCTATCAACGACTGATTTTAACTTATTACAGGGCCTACTATAAAGACGACGTCAATGCAAGCGTTTATTTAGATTATCAATGAAGAGAAGATAACAATAACGCCTTTCTTTCGTCTATTTAAAGGTTTAATTGGCCTAAAATGAATCGGAGGCAACAATGAGTCTCCTTGGCAACGCCCGGAATGAGTACGAAAAATCTGCAAAATTTAAAAAAAGAATGCGTATTTCTGAAAAACTCGACCGTGTAAACATCGCAAGAATAAGATAGTATAGAGCTTTAGCCGTCGAATAAAGCGAAAAAGAAGAAAATCGGTGCATATTTACGTATTTTAATGAATGAAGGAAAAAAACCTTGCACTCTGAAAAATCGAAAATCCCGTGTAAACTTATGGGAAAATATAATTGTCTCCTGGATTCAAACCCGGGACACTTTAGCAAACGAAAATATTTTTCCAGAGACCTCATAGCCAGTAGAAACAAAACGCCGTTTACCGCATATCTTTACGACGAACGGTTCTCGAGAAATAGCCGATATAATTACGCGAGACTTCATACTCACGGACGCACGCAGCTTCACTACGCGCATAATATATAGGATAAAATTCAAGAGTATTTGTATTCGAATACATTTGAATCGATTCATTTTCTACTACCACTTTTAATAATCGATTGTTTCGATTGATTTAAAGAATCGAATATTTCGATTATACTCTGCATTCGGTTCCTCTGTCAGTCGAACTGTTACGCACCGCGCGATTATAAGACGCGATTTTTCGGTCATAAAAATTGCAACAAAATCTCGTCTTATATTCAGGTATATACGGTATTTGATTTTTAAAATAATTATCTCTAATTTGGTGAAATACATTCAATTAATCTGAGGCTGTTTTTAAATGTTTTTTCCAGAGCATTGCACTATAAACATTTATGATATAGCTAGATCAGGAGTAGGTAACACTTTTTGCTTGGTGGGCCTCATTGATGGTTGATAATTCTTTGCTGGACCTCATTGGATGTTGCCAATGCTATGCCAGGCTGAATTATAATCAAATCGGAAATTACCTAGAGATCTTGAGGCACCATGTAAGTGAAAATCAAATCAAAATTAAGTTTTTATGGTTAGAATTTCAGTATTAAATATTTTAGTTAAGTGCATTGGTAGAGGAGTGGTTAGTGCATCTAGCTCCCTATGCAAAAGCCATGAATTTGAATCCTGCCGAGGGCATGGTCGTATATGTTTGCCATAAATCTGTTATAACACATGAAATTGGGAAACCTCTTTGTGTTAAAGTACTTATTATTATGATCATTATTTAAAAAATATGAATTTGTGTGATAAAGTTCACAATATATTTTTCATCAAAGCTTTGCTCTCGAGGGCAATGCCAGCTTCATCCATTGATTTCACTGCCCTTACTACTAGTGTGATACAAGTAGTTGTTGATGTTTTTTCTTTCTTCAGGGTAGCCAAAATACCTTCTATTGATGCATTGGTCGAAGCATGGAAACACCCACCTTAAAAAAATTCATGCAAAAATTTTTTCTCATTTTTTTTCTTATAAATGATGGGAAATGTCCCATTTACCTCTTGTTGGAATATTAATTAACCCTAATTAAAACTAATCTCGTGCCACAGCCCTGACTGTAGATTTTTGAAATGGAAAACAAAATATCTAACACATAAATCTACCGATGACATATTTGTGATTTCAGTTTCAAAATTTTTACCATCTGGTGACCTCTCATGAGAATTGAAATAGTTCTGGGCAAACTCCACTATGTCATGGTATGTATCATCCATATTTTCCTTGTTGTCTTGCAATTCCTCGAGTTCTTGCAGTTTGCGTTCAACCCTAAATTTCCTCCTTTGTTCTTTTTCAACATCCTCCTCTGCTCGGTTATAGCGCCAGGAATAAGATGATTGCATTCCCTAAAAAATAGAATATTCAGCATGTGTAATAATTATTCTTCCAACTTAGCAATACAATAGAACCTAAACATAACTAAAAGATAAATTAATGAAGGATTTCATTACAAAATTAAATTACTAGTAGATGGTTTTTATGATAAATTATTATTATTATAAAAAAAATTTTAAGATATTAAAGTATGTAAAATGATTCTTTAAATGATGTTAAGTTCTACTATAATAATAATTGTGAAATATAAATAATTTCAACCACAAAGCCACAGAATTATCACTGGCATAATATTTTCATTGATGCTTATGTATTCGATGATAAGGAATACTTAAAAGTAATAGATTATATACTTATATAAAAATCACCTCTGATAATGGCCTCTAAAATTTACTTGTATACTCTACATATGAGAAAATATTCTGATTGTGAAAGAATTCAATTCCAATATTTTTTTAATCTGATGATACCTTGTATTTACATATGGGATCACTCAAATAGAAACCTTGATGATATGGACAACTAAACATCAAAATGTAAAACCTACCTACCTATATAAACCTACATATATTTCATGATACTAAGGAATATATCAAGGTCACATGATGGATGGTGGACAGCAGTGACTGTGGTGTTCCAGCAGATATGTTGATGTTATGATGTTAACTTATTGCAGCAGAAGTGTTAGATGCAGTATATCAACAGGAATTAGAACAAAGTGCTTTATCACTACTATGTAGCAGGATCTCAAAATTGACTATTTCTGAACTGTTTAGGGTGACCACATATGGTTGATGATTTTAAGGGACAGACCCTTCAAAAAAACAGGACTATTAAAAATTTTATGGGACTTTTTTTAACTTTGAAATTAAGTAATAAAAAATATTCTTTGAAAGTATATAAAAAAATTTTTTTTACAAACATACCCTACAAAATAAATGCCTAGGAAATAAAAAAAACAAAACAATTATTCTTGAGAAATAAAACAGCATACAATATTAAGAACATATTCACAAAGAATAGTTTTTGTCGCTGTAAGAAATAAACTATTTTTCGTCAGATTTTGTTCACTTCAGAAGATCTTCATTAGTAAGAACATAGTTATAAAAGTCTTTACAAGAAAGATAGTTGCTTTTCACCTGCAGCTCTGCTTTTACTGCACTTATGTCAAATCTGTTTCTATTGCCATTCCATGTATTACGATATAAAGAAAATATTCTTTCTAAAAGGACATTAGAACCTGGTACTGACTTAATAAATTGCATCAGCTTACAAAATTATTTTTTCGCAAGATTTTAATATCCTATTCCATTTTTCTAGGAGAGATGAAATCTTGTTTGTAAATTCTCGTAAACATGGGTTCATTTCTGTAAACTATTCATACATTACATTACATATATTCAGTGCTCAAAATGGAAAATATTACAAAACGGAACGCTTGGGAGGAAAATATTATAATTCGGAACAAATCGCTGATATATTCGATACATGTATGGTCTGGGTTTGTTCTGGCTCATTCCGAGCACTGCATTTATTACAGGACATGTGGTTACCCTAATTGTATCTGAAATCAATATACTGTGCATAAGATATCCATATTTTAAAAAAAATTTAATTTGAAATAAAATCTGCGTTTTAACGAATCCGTGTTGGCTGGGGCCACATTAAGCGAGGTTCACCTGTATCTATTTTCATAAAAGAATACGGGACAAAGCGCATCCCATATTGATTTCACATGGAACGCAGGACATTTGAGGAAAAATTGGCTGAAAAACGGGACATCCCATAAACTGACATGACATGTGGTCATCCTAGAGCTGTTGCACTCACTATTTGTTATATTACGATATAGTGTGTTGTTGCAATTAAGATATGGAAAAGTTTCAAAAGACATTGAACACCTAGCGTGGTGTCATATTACCTAGGTCAAGAGGTGGGGGCACAGCAGGGAATCTTGAGCGAATGGGGGGTTTGGAAACAGCTGACCTAGAGATTGCTCACAAATTTCGTGATACAAAGGGGAGGGTGGGGTCAGACAAAGTGTTACTTTTTGCTACAGTAGGTAACCACGTGGATCTTTTCCATTCTCCTTTCCCTCCCTACTCTTTCTCTTTCCTATTCATTCGCGAATTATCAGGTCAAGAATTGTCGTCGGTGCTAGCAGTAGCTTGTGAATCCGAAAACTTGCGGATTTTCTTTGCAGAGTTTTTAATTTTCTGTCGAATTTATTACACCTACTTTGGTATGTATTAGTTTTTCATCTTGAATTATAAGGTAATTCTGCTAGTAATTTTCAAATGAATTTTTCTATATCCTCATTGCAGTTATAGGTAATAATAATAAATTATATTTGTATTTTACATGACAACACCCATGTTCTGTCAGTTAGAAAAATAATAATTCAATCTGAGAATGGCTCATAAATCAGCAAGCTAAACAGAGTGACTGTGTATTTCCAAGAATATAAATTTTAGGTCTATATTTCACGAGAAATTGTAATACGATACATTTTATAGTGAATTAATAATGTGGGATATTTCATGTGCTTTCGTTCACAAATACTCTACCCCATTATCAGTGGCATAGCAAGGTGAAGCCGGGCCGTGGTTCAAGATTTTTTTACATCAAATGTATTTTAAGGTAAAGCTTATATTGCACATTTATTCATAGCGAGACATTAATATTGACTATTATTGTTTTCATAGAATGAACTATTATGATAATGAATGTACTAATGTTAGCATAGAACAGGGATGGCGAACCTATGGCATGCGTGCCATAAGTGGCATGCAAGATGATTTTGGTTGTCATGCCAACGAAAGGCAAAAACCAATCAAAATGAATTTATCGTACTGATTTAGTGTCGCAAAAACATTTGTGTTATTTAGTTAACTACTGTAAACTTAGTTTTATGGTTACAAATTTCAATCTCTTATGTCTTGATCACGAATTTAATTTAGTTGGCACACAAGAAAAATCAAAGGCTTTTTTTGTGGCATGCAAGGCGGAAAAGATTCGACAATTTCAGCAATATTGGCATGTGGGCAATAGAAGGTTCGCCATCCCTGGCAAAGAATCTTTATGCATTGTTTGGCAGTGCAATGCTTAATCATATGAGCCCCATGATAGTCTGACATACTCACGAATGTCTACCTCTGCATTTATGCGACTCCCGTAACCTCCCTATAACCAACCTTCGTACAATGAACACCCTTTTTTTGGTCCTGCCAATTTCGTTATATGGAGGTTTTACTGTACATTCTTTATATATTCTGGTCACCATTCTATCAATGGCTTAATTGGATGGACTAGATGCATACAGATAATATAAAATTTTTGCAATATAAGGTAAAACAATTTCTTAATGTACGATGAAAAGATTTTTAAATTTTATAAATATATTACTCTACACATGCTTTTGCCACAATTGAATGCCTAATTTAAATGACCATCAGTTTGAGCAATAAGTTTTTGAGTAATTTTCTCGTTATGACTAACTATTAAAACAACTCATTCAAAGCATAAAACTGGAAATGATCTAATTGGTTGTAAGCAAAGAGTGACCACTACTTATTAAATTAGAAAATATATATAGTTTATAATCAGTACATACATTGAAGCATTTAAACACATTGGTAACTTGCTTACTCCTGAAATGGATGAACCACGAGAACTTGGTCGGCTCTGGCGTGGAGAACTACAGACAGGAGAAGCTGCCCTTCGAGGACTCGGAATGTGATCCACTTGTGCCACACTTCTCCTTTGCACCCGCTCCACACCAGGACTCTTGGGATGCAGGTGTGCCTTTGCTTGTGGATGGACAGATTGTTGAGTCGTACGCAGAGGGGGTGGAGCAGACGAAGTGGGTGGTGGAGTGAAGCTGGGAGGTGGAGGAGGCAGATCGGCCATTGCAGGACTACCAGGAGGATCTCCTCCTCCATCCCTCGGTAGGACTGCCTCATATATAGGCTCACCATCTCCGTCAACTCTTGAAGGTGATGAAGGTGGGACAGGAGACTGACCATCTGACATTCTGTCTGATGATTGGATGGGAGGAGGCGGTGGAGGACACGTGGGCTCAGGGAGCGATGGCTGACCCTTTACGACAGACTTTGCATCAGAACGGCCAGTTATGTGGCGTGCGAGATCCAGAGTTGATGGAGGAGTTGGATGATCCGATGCTGTCGAGCTGTGGAGAGGTGGTGGTGCGAGAGGTGGACCATCTTCCAAACCATTCCTCTGGGCATTGATTGCATCACACTCCTGCTGCAAAACTGTTTCTAACTGAAAGTAGAAAGGGTGATTGAAAGATAAAAATTTTTCTTGTAGTGCAGAATGATTCTGAAGTCCCCTTACAAGTGGGGCATCTATCACAATGAACACTTAGTGGGTCATTTATCTATGTTGACATATTGCATTGACACGGAGGGAGCCTGCCGACTATACCTATTGTGGGCAAGGATGTGTCACAAAAGGTTCCCTAAACTTACGATGAAACTCATAAAAACTTATAAAGCAAACCATAGCTGTTTGTAGACTCTTCATTCATGGTTTTCATTATTTGCAGGTAGCAGTTTGTCCAAACATATCATCACTTACATAGTCAGCAATTCTCTGATCATATGCACAGTAGTATTATTTCTCTGATACATGGTATTCATGGTACCACAACCTGGAAATAAAGAACTCTAGTAACAGTCTCCAGATATCTGGTTTTTCCTCGACATATCCTTTTGGGAACATTTGATTGGAATTTATCATTTTCATTCAAAAAATCTTTCTTTTTTTCTAATAATATTACGGCTAAGAAATTGGGTGTATGAAATATGTGGCATGTTATGCCTACGAATCAGTAGAGAAAATTTTTCACATAAATACTGCAACTACTCATATTGCAGGTAAGTAATTCCTATGAGAATCTAGGTACCTGTAAAGCAACGTTTCTCAACCGGTGCTCCATAACCATTAGGTAGGTGCTCCTCAAGCTTTTCATCCTTCGTCATTTTGTATGGATTTATTTTTTTAATTATATAAACAATATATAATATGTGTGAGATAGTCTTTAATTTAATTTTGATTTTCTTAGTTCATTCATTCATTTTTTTCCTAGACCGTTTTTGTACTGACAAGATGGACATTCCGGCTGGTAGGTAACAAATGTTTTCCTGAAAAGTTTGTTCTGTTGCTCTTCCTAAGTTAATGATGAGTTCTAGGTGCTCCCCGGTCTATTAAAGGTTGAGAATCACTGCTGTAAAGGGTTTTGTTTTTTTATGATCATCTTTTATAGTGTAAGAATAGAGAAATGGGAACAGAACTGTTATGGGTCAACATCGTTCGCAGTGCCAATTTGTGTCAAAAATATGAACTACGTGCCATGGTACTACTGCAAAAAAAACAACCTTCTCTGGAGTTATCAAGTAAATGTTTATATTTACCTAGTAACCAAGAATATTGGCGAGCCTTCAGCTCGCTTTGTCTTTAAATTATAGTGCTATTTTTTATCGGGTGTAGCTGTTTTAGGGTGCTATTGAGCCCTTTGCCTCTATGGGACCAAGCTATCCCTCGCCATTTGGGTGGGTAAATGTTGCCACAGGCAGATCCCTCGTGGGTTTACAAGCTTTGTGATAAAAATTTCATTTTGCATGAAAGTTATTACGGGTACTTAAATGGAACCTATCCCTCAGCCCCCATTTGCGAGCTAAATAGCTCTGCAAGATAAATGGATTTGCAAGCTTTGTGACAACAACCTTGTTTTGCATGAATGTTAATACGCTCCTTAGGAATATTGACGTAGATCATCACTCTCCCACCTGACAGAAATTGGTGCTGAGACCAGTGTTGACCCATAACAGTTCTAAGCCGAAAAATGTGCATAACATTAATTTTTTTTAATTTCAAATAAAAATATTAGTGTGACTTTCTCCATAGAGAGTAATGAATGTGATTTCTCTCGACATAAGCAACCTCAAGAATAACTATCGCCATACATAAACAAAATTGCTAGTTGTTGCTATAGTTAACAAAATAATGATGCACAATTAAAATTACCCTTGGCAACATGCATCACTATCAACAATCAGAAAATTTTATCATAGCAACAGATACAGTTAGGAGGTACATATGAAAAAACAGAAAAATAACAAGAATAAAGATCTACTTCCAGTTGACCAGTTTCAGTAAAAACCTTTTCCAATCTTTATTTACTAATAAAAATCTTAAATATAAAGTTTCTGCTGATCTCATTATTAGTTTTTGAATCATTTGAATTAGAGCATCCACAAAATTCTATCTCACACACACAGACATCCTCCAGAAAACAGTCAAAACATACTCAGGGGAACTCAAAACGTGTACAG
Organism: Uropetala carovei; assembly: GCA_036926305.1. NCBI lineage: Eukaryota > Metazoa > Arthropoda > Insecta > Odonata > Petaluridae > Uropetala > Uropetala carovei. Next base: position 1,653,619 of record JAXCHB010000150.1, read on the forward strand.
TAGGACCTCAATAACCGTTGTTAATTGGTTCCTAAAAACCAAGATGATTAGCGAAAGGATGATAGTCAAAACTGACTTCCCCATAGAAACAATGTCATAGGTCAATAATTCATTCAAAAAGACCTTACTCATATAAAACTGAATTTTTAGCCCTCAGTTTACAGGAAATTCTAGACTAATTGTGAGTCATTTGCATTATATTAACCTATTTAAAGGCAGAGGAACTTTTAGAAAACATAAAATATCTACTACAGTAAAACTCGTTTAATACGTATTTGGGGGGGACCAACTCATTGCTTCGTTATAAGCGTGACTACATTATATACATCCCATATAATGCGTATACACATACAGTAAAAGCTGTGCTATCTGGCTATTTAGAACCGGCCAGCCTTAGATACTGGCAATTACACAAATACAATTCAATTTGTATTTCTTTTTCTTTTTTTATGAATTTTTGTGTATATGTGTAATACCACAACTTCCACTTTAAAATTTCTTAAAATATAAGATGTATATATTATGTATTTACTCCGTATACTTCTGTGGCTGCCAAGTAAGCATGGCGTTTTTGGTTACGGAAGCCATTTGCATTGTCTAGATCAGTGGCCTTCAACCTTTTTTGAGTCACCGCCCACTTTTACCATATGTTGTACTTTGAAATAAGTTCACCGCCCGCTCAGTGGCGTATTGAGGGTTTCTGGCGCCCGGGGCAAAGAATAATTTTGCGCCCCCAGTAGCAAAGCGATTTATGGAAGGGGAGGGGTGCAAATTGCATCTCGACCCGACGGGTGCTAATTTGATATTTTTGCGCTCCCCTGAACTCGGCGCCTGGAAAACTGCACCCCCCTGCCCCCCTTCACTACGCCACTAAGCCCACCTACCGTATCAACTTAACAATAAAGTTTTTAATAAAAGAAATGTTTAAAAAGACTAAATTTAATTATGTTTTAATTATGTTAAAATAAGCATTTGGCGTACATTTCAATGCGTACTTTGTGTTTGGTGCCTACAAACCAGGGAATCAATGTCTGGCTTAAAGTCTGTAAGGGTCATTCGAAGATCTCCTCTTTCTGTTATTTGTAAGCGGCTTCTTTTTTTGGACAGGAGATTGTCAACTGCACTGAATCCCTTCTCAACTAGATATGAAGTTGGGAAAGCTAACAAGAGCAACGATATTTTCTTCCACAAGCGTGGATACAGAGAGGGCATTTTCTTGTTCTGCCAAAGTTGTGCATATCCACCTTGGTTGAAATTGGCTTTACACTCATCATCATGAATTAATTCTATTATCTCCTCTTGGTATTCAAAATCCACATCACACACATATGTGATGAATGGAGTCACCATCCAGGCATCCACTTTCAAGTCTATTACATCGCGAAAACGAGTCATCATATCAATTCTAATGACAGAAAGGTGATCTGCAAAATTGTCTATGTCGTCGGCTGTAAGATCATCTTTGATGTTGTGTAGTTCCGGAAACTGGTAAAATTCTTTTTGCAGGATGTTTTTTCTGAATAAATCCAATTTGTCAATGAATACCGAAATAACATTTTTGCAATCAATGAGTGTCCATGGGAGGAGAGAGTATACTTAGTATCTCTTAATATCGCTTCTCTTTCATTTCGCTGCGTTCCCCATATAATGTATCAAATATCTGAATGAAGGTATCCCGTTGGGGATTTTAAACCACTGGCCGCTTTTCAGCATTTCTTTCCTAAATGGCACATACTAGTTAGGATTACCATATTCTGATAATAAAACCCAGACAAATTTTATTTTAAACCTAAAATGTAGTATCATTTTTTTTTAAAACATGGTATCTAATTGCTTAAGTCTGTAGTGTTAAGATTTTGATGGGCATAACCAGAAAAAACAAGTTAGGAAAGTGTAAAACGTATCACAAATGGGCATGTTTCATGCAATGGAGCATTAGAAAGAAATTATATACCTGTACGTAAGGGAAATAGCATTTTAAAGTTCTTTTCTTCATCATAAATAAACCATTTTTTCCTATTTAAAAATATTACATGCACACGTAAGTAAATTAAACGTTTGTTTGTGAGATTGTTTATGTTAGCAACAATGAAGAAGTAACCATGCAAGAAATTTTCTAAGTTCAACTCGATTTAAGACATTCCTGTTGGATTTTATGGATAACGGCTACTCCTACGATAAAAATGTATTGGAAAAGAAATACTCTAATTTATTAGTTCTACAAGTTTCATTTGAAAAATATTTTGTTATGAGCAATACTTTACGAGATATGACGGAAAGTTGATTTTTTTATCACCAGTAAAGTGGTAACCCTGATTGGCTTACGTGATTCATTTTTGCGATTTTCTTATTATATTTGATTGAAAGTCCTTAATATCAAATTTCATGAAAATCCTCTGGGTAGAAGCCGAGAACGAACATGCGGACGGACGGACGGACAGACCGACGATAATAGGCGCTCACGCTGTAAGCGAAACGCGCCTAAAAATGGGTTTTATTTGCTAAAATCTCGGTAAATTTTAAGAAAATCCGGACGTATGGTAACCCTAATACTAGTGGGATTGTCGTTAGATAAAATTACTGAATACGGTCTCACAATCAGTGGTAATAACAGTGTTTAAAAATTTATGATTTTATATATTTGATAAAATTAAACTTAAACGCTTCGCTACTTCTGCGAGAGACTCCGACCACCCTCATGGGCCTTTCTATTTTAACGCAGCATGGATACATTGTCGCTAGTATAGTATGATATGATACTATAGTTAACGACAAACAAACTGTAATAGTTTTACATAAAATAGTTGTACAGATATGTGTGCGTATCATTAGGCTTTTTTATAGAATTTTATTTTTCAGTGTAAAAATTAGAATAGCATTTGGTGAGTTCTTTAACGCCCACCAAAAATCCAAAAACGCCCACTGGTGGGCGCTATCGACCACCTTGAAGACCACTGGTCTAGATGTTTTGGTGTACTTCTACAATTTCCAGTTTTATCGCTTTTTATTATTTAAAAAATTACCCATCCATTGAATATGGCATCAAAATAAATACCTAAAAGCAAGGAACAGGAGAGAAAAGGTTGGTTTAACTCTAACACAAAAGCTGGAGCTGATCAAATGAATTGAAAAAGGAAAAAAATAGAGCAGCCATAGCAAAAGAATTCAACATCGGATCTTCCACGCTCTACGATATCAAGGCTCATAGGCTAAATTAATGAAATTTGTGTCATCTTCTGAGACGAGTAAATCAATTAATAAACATCATACGCTTCATAAGCCAAAAATGGAGGAACTGGATAAAATATTATATTACTGGTTTTCACAGAAATGTTCAGAAGAATTAAATAATTTCGTCCTTTTCTAAGAGAGTTAATAAAGATAAATAAGAAAGATATAATCCAATAAATTCAATTTTGGCAACAGGTTCATTGTCATACTTCCCGGACGCCCTAAACTTTTCAATATTCTTTTGTTTTGCAACGCAACGCATGAAATAAGAATAGGTAAATCGTATCTATAACTACGTGTGGAAGAATTAAAATGGAAAATGCAAACCTAATGCATAGTTATGTTTGGGGAGTACGATAGTGAACCTAAGCCCAATTTTGTTTGGTTATTGCTAAATTTGCGATGTCAAAATCGAAAATCGCTCCCCTAACCGGATATTTCTCCTAATCGGCTTTCCACAATCCCCAAGATAGCCGAATAACAGCTTTTACTGCATTTGCAGTCAGTCGACTTCAATGCCGTACTTACATATGCAAAGAGATGCTTATCAACTTCGCGGCATGTAAAATGTTCGACTGCTATTACATACAATTTTTTAAATGGTCAATTAATATTATTATTATGGTCATTAATTTATATACACATTTCACATTTTTAATATCAATTTCAAAATAAAGGGAGCGTGGAAATTCGTATGGAAGGAGTAGATGGAGGAAGAGGACCTCTACGAACAAGTGCGCGTTAAACGGGCAGAAACAATTCATTACTTATCGCTCTGCTCGCCAAAATTCGTTATATATGGAGCATTTTTTGCCACGGGACCAAACATTTGTTCGTTACAGCCGAGAATTCGTAAAATGCGTGTTCGTTACAGTCGAGAAATTTAACCATTGTCCTTATGGAGAAGTTCAAGGGACCGAGTCATTTCTTCGTTATGGCTGAGATTTCGGTTTAGGCGTGATCGTTATAAACGAGTTTTACTGTATATTAATTTGCTAATGGTGAAGCTGTGAGGTCATGAAGTCGTCTTGATCGATTATACAAATGCAAATAGCATGATAAACAATCGAGATAGAAACTAAATTTGTTATGAATACTCAACTCACATATTTTAAGGTAATGACGAAAAAAATCTCTAAATAAGTCCTGGGTTTGACTCCAAGGAAGACATTTCTATTTCCTATAAGATAACACGTAAAAGTCAACTTTTCCATGTGATGGCTATTATTCTTATTGAGATTAAAATTAAAAAGAATTAACCTCCGATCTTCGAATATGAACCATTTTGAAGAAAAAATTATAGTTTCTTATTCTGTTCATCTTTTTTGTCTACAATTCGAAGCTACTCATGTTAAATGCTTAATTCACAAATTTTTGGGATATCTTAACATTTTAATGCGATGTTGCCTTGCCTACCAAATGCATTTTTATACCTCGAGATCCCATTGTTATTTCAATCCTTATGGGTATAAGAGTTCTTTGAATGCTTTTAGTACGAGAGAGGGAGAGGAAGGGTTGGAGAGCAAGTGATGGGGAGAGAGACAACAATTTTAAGTTTAAGTATAGATAACTCACCGTGTGGAGCAGTATGCAGCGCCATTTCAAGAAAGTGGAAATAACACGAACTAATACACAATCGCTAATAATTACATTGGTTTTCTGTTTGTTTATTTTGATGACAAAGGCATATTTAAAGAATGATATCAGTTAGAGAAATATCTTTTATTGTGTCAAAGTATCTAGAACTTGGTAAGTACATTAGGTTTTTAGGAACACAGAAGAAAAAAGTCTGAAATTGTAAAAATTCCAAATTTTAGGGGCTTTTTTCCCCACACGAGGATCAAAATTATAAGGCACTTCTTGAAGAACTACAGAATTGAAATTCAGCAGGATTATAGGTTATTAGGAACACCGAAGAAAAAAATCCAACAAAAATTCGTGAGTGAAAACGTTTTGCGAAGCAAAGTGCAGGGTTGGGTTCTGTAGGCATCAGGGGTGCAACCCCTAGTATCAATTAATAAGGTAACATTTACTCACCAAAACTTGAGGATGAAATTACAGTAAGCCCCTGGTTTTATGACAGGTTAGTTTTCAGGGCACCATCGTAAAGCAGATTCCATCTTAAAGCAGAACCTATTATTTTTGGGTCCTGTGGAGTTTTTCTTATCGGAAACAGTACTAGCATTATTACTTATACCATTAATAGCCATTGTTTATGGGCAAATATTTTTAATTTAGTCAAAAAAACGGAAAATCACTGAACAGTTTAAGGAGATCCAGCAACAACGCCAACATAGACTGGCTGGCGCACTATGACACACGAAACTGATATCTGGGTGGCATCATGTTGCAGACAATGTTCCCTCTATGCTGCATGCATTTGCAGCCGATTTAAAACTGGATTTGGCAACTTAAAACTAGATTATTGGTTCTATGGGGAAACCAACATAAAAGTCGATTGTCGTAAAGCAGACCGTCCTGAAGTGGGGGCTGACTGTGCTTGGCTGAAGTGACTTGGGTGGTGTTCGGGGTGGGTGAAATCACAGCTCTGGGCTGTATTTTTCAGATGAAGACTGGTCTTCACTCTCTTCCATTAGGACATCGGAATGAGTAGGCTCTATAAAACTTTGGGCTGTTGAAGAACTGGTTGAGGCTAGAGAAGATGTCCTAGTGAAAAATCTAACTTCATTTGTTTGACTGTTATTTTCTTTTCTTCTAACACTTCCCTGTAACATCTAAATTGATTTTCAATCTCTCAGATGACCTTTAAGATTATTTCAGGGACTGGATCATTACTGTCCAAGAATGCCTTGATTGTCTGTCTCCCACTGTTTAAACATTTCCTTCAGGCTACTTGTTGTCAAAATCTTGGTTGAGGTCAGTTCTTCTTCATTGTCTTCCTCATCTGATGCCTTATGTTCCTCAAGCTGGATGATGTCTACCGTCCTGAGTTCATTATTGTGGGACTCAAGAAGCTCATCAATATCTTCAACCTGCAAGTCATCAAATTCCAATTGTTGACCCAAATCAACAATTTCATTCTGGATCTGTGTTAGGGTCACTTCTTCAAAGTTGCCAGAATCAACCACGCAATCTGGCCACAATTTTCACCAGGCAGCATTCATGTAGTGAGTGCTCACTTCAGATCAAGCTTCAGCAATATTATCAATGTCATACTTAATTTTGTAGGCCTTCCAAAATTCCCTGATAGTTGGTTTTCCTTCCCCATCCATTGCATCAAGACACTGGGTGAATGTCAGTTTATGGTAATAACGTCTGAAGTTAAAGATGACATTCTGCTCCATTTGCTGCAATAGTGAGGTTAGGTTGGGAGGTGATAAAAGCACCTTGACCTATCCATCAGAAAGGGTTAGGTCCCATTTGCCCTAATCCGTATGCCCTAATTTTTATATGCCCTAATCCCACTTGCCCTAATTTTTATATGCCCTTATTCCTACTTGCTCTAATCTCATATGCCCTAATTTCTACCTTTAGAGGTCGCGTCACGGTCCATAAGACCGAGTGTTTACATTATTTTAAACCTATACTCTTTCAGTGTCATTTCAACTCTGGTTTTCTCAATTCCTTACCTAGAATTCATTGCGTATAATATAATGGGCCTGAAGGGCTCACTATGTGAGCTTTGAAAATGGATTTCAATTTATTAGTTTAACAGTCAATTATCGATATTGAAACACTTTTTGAACAAAAATATGCTTATAAATAAAAAAATGTTGTATAAAAACATTTATTTTTCTCTATCTATCAAACATGGTCAAAATGGCAGTGTGCGACCGCACGCATCACAACTACCGCGCGATCTTTTAAGGGTTAAGATTTGAAGTTACAAATTTTTGAAAATCAAATAAAGAAATTAATACAAATTTTAAGTTGCTCAACCATTTATTGGCTCTATACATAGATCGTTTTGAATTACATTAATCAATTAGTGGAAGGAAGTAACCAACTGCTTGCACAAAATCCTGTAAATCAATATCCCCGTTTTGTCGATCTGTAGTTAATTTCATTAGTTTTTTGTTAATGGCCTCGTTTTTACGAGGCGGAAGATTTCCAACGTTTACTAAACTTAGCATACACTTAAAATTAGTCTGCTGTTTCTTTAAGTGATTTATCATCGTCCACACATTAACGTGATGGTGCCCTATAGATTTATTTAAGGCATAATGCCATCCTTCCACATGATTTATGGTACGAGGACCAAAATTAGCGTGGTGATTCCACAATAGTGGTGGAAAGCGAGAATTGGGTCCAATCCAATTTGTTTCAAAGTATTTAATAAGTTCTTCGCACTTATCATATGCTGGATGATCTGGTGGTGGACCATCACGAATGATTCCTGTCCAGGCTTCCCCTTGCTCATCTAAGGAAACAAATGTCAACTCCACCATTGACTTCACTAATTTTCTAACAAGTTGCTCCTCGATATATGCTGATTGGAGTCCCAAAGTTTGTAATTTCTGCCAAATTGCTTGGCTGAAATGAAATAAACAGCCTTTAATATCCGCATCAGGAAAAGTTTCCTTTATAGATCTGATAACTGCACACTCATAATCAACTTGAAATTTTCTTGGTTGAAACGTTGTGCCTATTTGAGATGCCTGCTGTTGAATTAACATGAACATGCGATTGTAAGTTGATTTTGACTTATTTGGAAGAAGGATATAAAGAAATGGAAATACTTGACCTCTATGCATGGCATGTAGAGTATATAGCTGATGAAACAGTCGAGGAACAACTTTAAATGTTCCATCCAAATAAATGGCATTGCCAGGATTTTTGCACAGAATCTGAAGGAACTGTGCAGTTCCAAATCCAAGAATTTTTTCGTCTTCTCCATCTTCGAATAGCAGAAATTCTTCATCTTCTAACTTCCTATACTCTTCTGGAATGATCAAGTCTGATAATGAATCCGGAAGTACAGGACGAGATTTAGCAACAGCTCTATACAGCGTTGTACGTACGTTCTCATAGCTGGGCATAGCAGAAGTAAATTCTATATCTTCGGGATCCAACGTTTTGTTTAGTATTTCCTTATAAACTGAAGTTACTGAAGCTTCCGGCTGGGTCGAGATTTTCTCTTTCATCTGTTCCACCAATTTCGCTCTCATTGCTTCTTGAATGTCAGGCTCATGATCATGACTGACGCTCTTCGATTTCAGTATGACTCCATCCACTGTTTTGACGATTGTTGCGCACGTCCTAAACACCGGTGATGACGGGCTCGACCGCATCGAAGATAAAGGACGTCCTTCTGACCTTTTGCATTATATTGGTAGATATAGCCATCGATAAAATATTCCGGCTTTGCTTTCCTGGTTTTAATAATCTCGACCGATGACATCTTAATGGACCTATTTTAAATGATAAAAAATATTACAGGACCTACTTGTCACAGTTTTAACAGTGATGGAAAACGAAAAAATAAGCGTTTCGTTAAGATTTGCTTAAGTAAAAAATATTATATCCTTTTGATATAGGCTACTTACTTGATAATTTAAAACGATGAAGAGTAAGACAGGTTCCGACGTACACTCTCCCGAATAGGACTCACTTCCAAATAACCCATAAGACACTTGAGCGTATATTTCTTCGAACAAAATATTACACTCAGCAATCTCTGAAGACGCCTGAGTAGGTAGGCTTGCCAGTTGTACTGATTTAGGAAATAATGATTTTCTATTGCTTTGTTTGACATGTACTTCTTTTCAATAATTTTCATAGAAGTATCACAATGTACTTCTTTTTGTCAAAAATGGACCATTTTCTGACAAAGATGTAATACAATGTTAATTAATTAAGGTAATACAGCGCAGCTAATATCATTACATTTAATTGACTTAAATCAAATCGGTAAGACCGCAATTCGTTTATTATTTCATTAAATACTCTTTATTGCGATTAGGGCAAGTGGGATTAGGGCATATAAAAATTAGGGCAAGTGGGATTAGGGCATACGGATTAGGGCAAACGGGGTAACGCCATCAGAAAGTGCCTCCAGATTGATTGGGTGACCAGGAGCATTGTCCATTAGTAAAAGAGCCTTATCTGCAAGGCTATTTTCTTTTAGGTATTTACTGACTGAAGGGCAAAAACATTCACAAAACCAGTCAGAAAAAGTGATTGGGTAACCCAAGTTTTTTTGTTTGACTGCCAAATAAAAGGTAGCCTCGACTTTACAATTCCCTTTAGTGCTCTAGGGCATGGGTGTCCAGATATAGAAGCTCATGTAGCCTTATAGTGGCCAAAAAAAGTCTTGAGTGGCCGCACTAGAAGGGGGAGTCTGTAGGATTTGTTTGCTAATACAATTATTAATTTTTCTGTTATTTTTTATATTGCATATTTCTTTAAAAGTTTTTCCAAAGTATTTTTAATTCATTTAATTCAAATTACAAATTTTTATTTTATTTTTTATAATATATATTTCTTTAATAAAGTTTAATTTTTTACAAAGTATTTCAAATTTATTTAATTCAAAAGATCCTTTAATTTTGTGGATGATAATCTGAGCTGATGTGTCAGGGTTTCATCAGTCAAATTATACCGGTATTAAGAGCCTTTAATTGGCCATATTGCTAAAACAATATGAATATATATTTAAACAACAAATAAACTTATGACAATTGAAAATATTTTGGAATTTCTTCTCTCGAAAATGGCCGCAAGTACATTAAAAATCATTCAGCGGGCCACACAAAATAGTGAAAGTGGCCACATGCGGCCCAGTGGCTGCAGTTTGGACACCCATGCTCTAAGGTTTTCTGAATGGTAGATGATAAGAGGTTTCAACTTAAAATATCTAGCTGCATTATCCCCAACTAACAGAGTTAGCCTGTCTTTAGCTGGTTTACGACCTGGCAATGATTTCTACTCTCTAGCACAGTAAGTCCTGTTGGGCATCTTCTTTCAATATAACACAGTCTCATGTGCATTAAAAACTTGCTTAGTACTGTAACCTAGCTCCTCAATCATTTCAAGAAAGTCACTTTGGTATTTCCTGGCAGCTTCATGATCAGCACTGGCAGCTTCACAATGTTTAGTCACCCCATGTGTACAAGTCCTAGCCTTAAACTTCTCCCACCACACACTATTAACAACAAAATTGATCTTAAAATCAATATCTTTACATTTAAGGTGACCAAATATCTTCTTAGCATTTTGTTGGATTAAGGGCACACTGATTTCCTCACCTCTAGTATCCTTGTCAGCAATCCATAACAGAAGCGAACTTTCCATTTTCACCAGGATATTATCCCTGCTTCTCATCATTTTAATTGTTTCCAGCACTGCTAGCTTGGCAACATCTTTATATTTTTGTTTTTCTCCAACAACTGTCCTTACAATTATAGCAGAAATGCCATATGCTCTGCCTATATCTACAGCTCTCTTTCCGGCTTCAAATTCTTTAATCACTTCTAATTTTATTTGCAGGGATGTCACTTTCTGGACCTTTTAGCAGCATAGCACTAGCACTGGGTTTTGGAGCCATTTTTGTCACTTAACCCCTCAAGCGCGCAGGACATTTAAATATAATACGTCACGCAGGTCGGAAGAGATTTAGGGAAATTCGCAGTTTTTGCGCTAAATCATATAAAATTTCGTAACTTATTAGATATTTATGGAATTTGACTGAAATATTTTGAGGTTTTACGTAAAACTATGCATATTTACCTACGTTTTTCACACCGTCTTAGTTATTATTATTCGCATGAAATACCTCGATGAATTCTTTCACTCAATCACGGAAGCCATTTACTCAGTTTTTCTTTATTCAAAGTTTACGGAGTACTTCACATCTACTGTTTTATCTTGGATTTCAACTTCTTCCCCGTAAGTTTTTCAGAAAAAAAACCTTCAAATAAGGATTCTTACCCCTCAGCGCCGTCCTGTGTACTGGGTATGCCGCGGAGATTGCTAACTTTCTTTATTTTTTGACACAGTAAATTTTCTTAAATATGGGTAACCTTCATAATTTTAAAAGAGGAACCTTTGGCCTACCTATTCAAAACTATTGCCGTGGTCTTGTTTACATTAGCTGAGACAAGGGGCGAATGAAACACAGTATCCTTCCCCGTGTATACAAGAAATGACCATAAGTAGCCAGTACTTGCATCACAGAGCTCGAAGGTCTTGATTCCGAACTTGGAGGACTTCAGAGGGAGATAGACGGCCCTTCCACAATGTTAGGGACTCGTCTATTGAAATTTCCCGTTTCGGTAAAAAAAATTCCTTGAATTTTTCATTCAGATGTTCAATAATCGGAAATATTTTTTGTAGCTTTGGAGGACCACGGTAATTATTCTTTTCTTCGTTATTATTGAAATGCAAAAATTTGCAAATAAGCTCAAATCGATCCCTAGTGATGACATCGCCGAAGCCTGGTGTGGATAGAACTCTTTTCGTCGAAAAATAGGAACGAAGCGTGGGCTTCTGCACAATTCCCATCAACATAAAAATTCCCAAAACAGTGTACATTTCCTCCACGGTAACTGGTTTCCACGATAAAACTCTTGATTTCATCGAAAATGTACGCTCACTTGCTTTGATGTATTGGTCAGCATATCGGTTGGTTTCATTTACTATGGCACTAACAAATTCCTCATCGAAAAACAATTGAAAAGTACCTACAATGTCAGCCAAACCCTTAGCTGCCTTTTGAGGTCCGTAACCACCAATGAAATTCTCCTTTCGTCCTACGTAATTCTCCGTGCCCTCCCAGAAGTAGTTTTCTACATTATCCTCCTCATGATCACTATCATTATGTGTCAGTGAATCAATTTGAGTATGTTCATCCAATGATTCTATCACTGTCCGAACTCACGCTTTCTTCCGAATCACTTCCAAGTAGGACTTCCGTCTCCTTGTCAGCACTCGGTATTGCTTGACTATTTTCACTGGTTGAGCACATGATTACTCCTAGTATTTTGAAAATAAGTAAGCAAGTAAACGTAAAATTTACCACAGTAAAGAAAGGCGAACGAAACCTGCCTCCGCACAGTGCAAGGTTTCACTCAGACTGATTTTTTCAGAGCGACGAGAGAACATTTTCCGCGCGATACATGCGCCAGCATATTTCCCACGCTTTCCATATCGCAAATATCTTGGAAATACAAAATATGATCCTCTAGTCTGTCTCACTCTAGCTATATTCCCTCATGAAATACTAAACCAAGCACATGGCCCAGACCTCCTCTCTCTCCCTCTCAAAGTGATGACACAATATAAAAACGTCTCAAGAGCGGGATAGATGTCTGATAGCAGACAAATGGGGCCTATATCCTCTTCTTACACCTCACAGTTGCTTTCGTGCAAAGATTTCGTTGAATAGGGGCTTTTTTAGAAGCCAAAATTCCCCAATTCTCCTATCTACGTGAAAATTTAATCACAAAACTTAACGTATAATAAAAGTAAAAAGAAGGAGAGTAAAAATTACAGAATTAAGCACAATAGGAAGGACAAAGGTTCCTCTTTTAAAATATATAAAGATTATCCATATCTAAGAAAATTTACTGTGTCAAAAAAATAAAGAAAGCTAACGACCACCGCGACGTTCCCAGTACGCATGACGACCGCATGTGGAGTTTCCGTCCGACGTTCCCAGTACGCATGACGACGCTGACGGGTTAAGGTTTAATAAGCTATAAATATTTAAGAAATAAGAGGGGATATGTTAACTGCAGACAAATGAGTTGACAGTTGTACTACGGCAATATGCGAAGGAATGTTTTGCTGTTTGATTCTTATATTTGAAGGCAAAATTCTAAATACTATTAGTCTCTGCTGTGACATTTTTTAACTGGATAGTATAAGTAAGAAGGCGAATAGATGCTTTTATGCGTAGGCCGTTCAAGAAATGCTGGCGCTACAATTGAATTAGTTGTAACTATACATTTGTATTCTTCAAAGTATAAATAAACTTATTTAAACTTAATAAATGGTGCGTTTATTTATAATGTAAACAAAATTTCACGTAAGGTAAAAGAAACGAAATATTCTCTTTCGAAGTCAAGGGCGCTGACCGTGCGAATACGTGACCAGACGTGCGCACATTTGGTCACGAGAAATGCACATATGGATGATCCCTGAACCCTCATAAAAGAAAAACTCGAGCATTATTGAGGGTCTTGAGATAGAGTGGTAAGGAAAGAAGGACTCAAGTGTACCTTCCACTTCAAGCGGTTTAGGTGCACAAAGAGAGAGAGATTCGGAATTTGGACTAAGGAAACTTCCAGTCAGGAAAGAAAAAAACTGTGTTATATGTAGTGGAAAACGTGATGGGAAGAGAATGAGGTATCGCACAGTGTGCGTAGAATGAGAAAAGGGAGTGCATAGTGTTTGTTTGTCAAGACACAAACGTAAAGTGTACTTTTTAGAAGTTATTTGTTACTAACTAACGTATGCAGACGTTCACTGAAATAATTCTATAGTATTTTTTTCTATTCCTTCCTGATTTTTTATAATTATATTCTTTAGTTTTTATGTTGTATAATGAAATTCAAACGTAAATTTTTTGTGATATTTTTTTACAACGTGATGTGCAATAACTTTTGTTTTTAATTAATAATTTCATGTTCGATTGATTGAAAAATTATGTAGTTTTGAATAATGTATCATTATTTAATAATCATGCAGAAATTAACTTATTACATTAAGTATAATTTTATTAACACAAATTTTAAGTCCAGTCGGTTATTTGCTCCAGATGCAAACGTCCAGGAAAATATCTGTATTTAATATAATTTTTTGTATTCATTGCTGATTTTTGCTAATTATATTCTTTACTAATGTAGGTTTCATAATATATAAGTTTTAATTCTGTATAATAAAATTCAAATGGAAATTTTTGGTGATAAACTTTTTTTTCTTTTTTTGTTGCAACATGATATGCAATAACATTAGTTTTTATTTGATAAATTTATCATTAAAAGTAATAAAAGTTATATTTTTTTGAAGATTAGAATGTTTTTTACAATTACTGAAAATATTAATAATTTATCCTACGAAATAATTTCACAATCAAAATTTTCCTAGGGTGATACAAACTTCAGAAATTGCCCTTGGCACTTCTGGCCCTACCCCCCAAAATTTGCATGGCACTAAGAGGGTTAATCATGAAAGAATATGCAGTAATATCTATCCAGAATTTAATTAATTTCTATTACAACAATTTGAGTTTATTTGAATTTTGGCTCACTCAACTTGATGAGTATATTAATGTAATTAATCTCAAATTAACTTCAATACAATGGAAGAGACAGCAGAGTGAGAGTTTTCTCATAATCTTGTTAAGTATTTTGATTGGGAGTTCCATATCACTGGAAGTGCCATATTACCAGATGCCAAATAAAAGGAATTTTACCGTATTTTTTGGTGAATAAGTTGTTATCTTATGGCCAAAAAAGGATTGTAATTAATGAATGATAAGAACCTTTGAGAACAACAATAAACAAAATGGAACGAGAATAGAAGAGATATACCTCAACATCGAGGTCCTCAACCAGTTCATCCATCCTCTCTCCGATCTCATCAATGATTTGGTTTCGATTAGTTTGGACATCAGAGAGGAAAGCAAAGAGATTGTCCAAATCCACACTCTCACCCGATGGCTCAGACGATGCCAACTTAGAGTTGAGCTGCTGTGCCATTTGTGACAAAGCTGCAATCTCCTCCTGAGCAGCACTATAAGAAAAATATTTAGGAATTTCTTAACTGAAATAATTTTCAATTTTTAATAATACTCATCTTTCTCTCTTTTATGGAAATGGATACATCTTAATATATAATGTAGAAATTATGGAGCAAACTATGTACTAAATAATCTGCATAGTTACTAGTTCTTGAACTAAGTTTATTTTATCAATATTATAGAAGTTAGGGTAAAATTTAGCAAGATTGACAAAAGAAATAATTAGCCTTACAATATGGTAATAATTAAATTAGAAAAACAAAAACAAGCGATTTTCAACAATATTTCCACCTTCTAAGTTTTCTTACCCACTGTCCATTCCAACCAAGCCATGATATTGAGAGCTTGAAATAAAAAAATTGAGTTCAATTTTCAAATCAATGGAATGGAGTGAATGAGCAAATGAATCAAGCTTTCACAACTGAAAGAGTAGCATACATACCGTTCGCTCTCCTCGAGAGCTTTTTTCTCCTCCATGTCCTGCTTCTCCATCTCCAGTTCCCTCTGTCTCCTCTCTTCTTCCAGCTTCTCCCTTTTCCTCATCTCCTCTTCCACTCGCCTCATCTCTCGGAGGGCCGCTGCCACCTGCCCAAATGTCAAACAATTGCAATGATATGCATATTAAACTATTAAAAAGGAAATCAACTATGAGGTATGATTAATTGAAGGAGTATATAAAGCAACATCCAAGGAAAAACAAATGACAACTGTGTTAAATTACGGGAAGTGGTTGACAGTTATTTATAACAGTTATTTGCACTACTGTGCTTAAGCAAATGGAATTTTTCTTCTCAATTCATGGCTTCCTTAGTGTTGGTAACAATTTTCTCTCTTCAAATGAGTTTGTGCCAAAAAGGACAACTTAAAGCAAATTACAAAAACATAAGTATTAAGGCTACATTAGCCCTCTATGGCCTAAAGTGCATGTTAATTATACAATTGTTTTTTCCTCTGTTGGAGAGCTATGAACAACTTGTTTGTGTTGGATCTATTTCCCCTCACCCTATATGCTTCCATCACATTAAGTTCCCTTATCTGTAAACACCCTGAAAAAATAATTTTCTCAATTATGCCTGCCTAATATGATTATGGTAGAACCTGGACTTATGACATTAATACATTGATACCTCGAAATCGACAAATGATATCGTACCCCGGACATATGATATTCGACAATCAATGTGCTCCGAGTCTACTTTCTTGTGCGTGTTTTCAGCAAATATTCAGTTACACGGTACGACTCATCTGCATTGTAGGTATTAATTTATTGATTGTTTTAAGTCTTAAAAATGTTTATTATACAATATATAACACTCACTTGTTCTTAAACTATTAATTTATAGCAGGGGTAGGGAACCTTTTTTAAACAACAGGCCTCATTGGTGGTAGAGAATCTTTTGGGAGGCCGCAACGGAAGTTGCCAATGCTTTGGTGGGCCAGATTAGAGTTTAAATCAGAACTTAACTAGAGATTCTGAGGTACCACATTACAGATTATAAATGAGATTTTTTGAGTTAAAGTTTCAATATGAAATGCTTTATTATCAAAGTTTGAAGTTTTAAAATATGCACCTGTGTGTTAAATTTTACAGATCTCTTTTTCATCACAGCTTTTCAGACCATGCACACACTCTCGTGGGCAGCATGCGGTCCGTGAGCCATAGGTTCTCTACCCCTGATTTACAGCCTAAATACAGCTTGGTACATATTTTTTCCAAGGCTCTGGAACATATCTCAATTTATAAAATGTACAAGGTTTGATCAAAAGGTTCGGTGAATGATATTATAACCCCTGAATGGGTATGCCTAGAGAAATGATTGTGGGCAGAGATAATAGCCCGTCTGAAGACGTTCACAAAAAATGACTTTCAGAAATGTTTCCAGCAATGGCAGGCTCACTGGAGCAAGTGTGTATCTTTGGAAGGATGGTTTTTTGAAGAATATTTCTTTCACTAAAATTGATATATAACATCATTCATCGAACTTTTTGATCAAACCTTGTATGTCTGTGGGAAATTGATATTTGACTCATGATGTGATTTTCAGGAATGCATTAGAATCATAAGTCAAGAATTACCTGTATCTGCATATTGTCCAGAACTTATCCCTTAAGAGTATGGTGCAGAGAGGCATGGGATTGTGCAGGAGGTAAGGAGCCCCTTAAGGATACCTAAGCCATTTTCTCACAAATAAAATAAAAATGCTTCTTACTGATTCTTCACTATTTGCCCTCATTGATTTTGCAGCAAATTTGTCACAGGGAAAGAGGCATGGGGTTGGGAGCCATAGACTGACTTCTAAGCATTTGCTGTTCACATGTTTGTTTGTAAGAGAACTCCTAGGATACTCAATTGATTTAAATGCATTAAATCTCAGTTGAAATTTAAGGTCAAGTGAAAATTGCAGTAGATTTCATCATTTGAAAAGTTACCAATTGGCACACATAGCACACAGGGGCAGAACCTTTAGTATGAAATTATTACACAGCTAAGTATTTTGTTCTGGAATAAAATACCTTTGAGTAAAAAGTCAATTTAATGAAATTTGAATAGTAAAGTACTTCTTCATTGAGCAATTTTTTGTGATCAATTGCAAAAAACTTCTGCAAAATGTCATAAGGTAAAGTTCATTTTAAATATGATAACAGAATAAAAGAAATATTGAAATGTTGAGTGAGGGATGTTAAAAACCATTCGTCATTTGATGACATTTACACTAGTTCATAATTAATATATTTTATTGTAATGCTTCAAGGTGATGCAAGTAGAAACCATACCTCACGAGCAAATACTCCTCTCAGATGCGATTGTATCACAATGGCTGCCCTCCTCTGCCTGAGGAATATCAACCTCTGCTTCCAGCCCCTGAATCCATGCTGTAACCTCAATACAGCACTTTTCTTTTTCACAAAATCTAAATAAAAAATGGAAAAAACATTAAATTGATGTAAAATTTTCAAATCTTTCAATAAAGTTAAAAATTTTCAGAAAAAATCATAGATTTAAAAGGGTTGGAATGATTGTTTGGATATTGCAAACAGTTTAACTTTCATATTTTTATACACATAGAGACAGTCAAAAATTTATTCAACAAATACTGAAAAGATAAGGAAAATACAGAAAAACCCAATTTCAGCCCAATGAAATATTCTAGTTGTTTTTTGTTACCTTTATGAACCACATAGGATCTCCATATCTTCTGAATTTTGATAGCCATTGATTGAACAATTTGATTACGGTTGTCTTCCAATGGCTCATGAACACAATTCCTTAAAAAAACTTTATTTCGTCCCACTTGCCATTGCAGTCCAGCTAAACCATGCTCCTCTATGATTGATCTATAATAATAATGTTATCATTAATGTCGAAGTAACTGACATATTTACTTAAGAAATAATTTTTATATCAAACTAGCTGAAACACCCGGCTTCGCTCGGGAAAGAGTTTTCTTTTAAGTAGCAAACAATTTTTATTGCTCAGGGCAAACATTCCCCATTCCTTAATTACACAAGCGATGCTTGCATTAACATTTACTATTTTATGTATTGTATTGTAAAGTTTTTACCATTAATATAATTACGCATTAACGTCTTACTTAATATTCACATGGATAGATGCACCGAAGCCTTTAAAGCAGCAATAAAATTATGTGGATTATGTCAATACTATTAGCCAAAATGTAAACAATAAACAACATCTTGGTTACCGAACAAATGTAAGTAGATGTATCGATTTATGCTGCGATAAATCTTTCAATGTTAATGGTAAAAGATAACAATGTTCTAATATTCCTTACAAATCATTTGACTCACTTGAGAAGTATTCATAGACTATATTTAGGCATGAATCCATTTGTACCCTTTATCTTGGAGTTAGCTATTCTTCCTCTACGGCACACCACGGCGCGGATATCTCTAACTTTGAAGAGGACAACAATTAAGAAATTTAGCTTTGTTGCCACCTGGAAAATCTACCCCTGCTTTTAACCATTAGAAAAATATGAAACACTATAAAGATCTTCAGTATTTCAGAAGTACAGGCTTACAAAACATTTCTTAACAAATAGTCTAACAAATGATTGTGCTAACTCTATTTTTATCTATAATTTAATGTATTAAATCATATTTTTAGATTACTGGCGTTTTTGCATTATTCCTGCAACCTTTACTCTCCATAAGCCCAATTAAGAATATACTGTATTCTATAAATGTTGATTTCTCAACAATAAATCTTACCTTACAGCATCTTTGTCATCCGTTGGAAGTTTTTGTTTGGTTAAGCATTTGTACCTTTGTACAAAGTCTTCAAAGGGCATGTGTATTGGATAACCCTCTTTTCTTATGCGTATTATTTCAAGCATACCAAGATATTTTAACTGGTCAAGGACCAATTTCTCATTGTAGTTGTTTGGCACTTTCTCCATATTAGGCTTAATACACCTCACATACCTGATGGATAATATTTAAATATTATTTAATTTAAAATGACAAAACAATCAGGTAAACTTACATGCAACAATTCAGGTGAATATCCTTGTTTTCCATGTAGCCATATAAAATTTGTAAAAAGTTTTACATCATGATAAGAATAAAATTTAATACCAACCATGGGTTGGTGGACTGAAGTACATCCACAAGGGCTTGCAACTGATGCCTAAATGTATCGCTCACGGTGGGTTTTCCTTTGCTTGTGCCTCTCGACATGGTGGCACCACCAAGACTGCCCATCCTGGTCACAGTACATCCTAATAAGTCCTTAAATGAGGAAATCCAAATGGATTAATGTGGATTTATTTTCTTCAAATTTGACAAAGTTTTGGTTTTTATATTCTGTTATTAGCAGTAACTTCATTTGCTAGTGCTCCAGTTAATAATTGATTTTATGGAAGATTTGCTATTATTTTTGTTTAGTATTAAGATATTCCATTAATCATTCATTATAAATCTTATAATGAATAAATGCAACTCACAAAAATAATGAATGGGATAAAGAATCAATGTAAAGATAAATTGGAGGTGGCTTCTATTCATAATAAAAATATTTAGCTACTACAGATACATATAAACTTAGGTTACATTACATTCAAAGATATGTTCCCAAGTTCAAATTTGGTTTAGTCAATTTCTTTTTAAAGACATTGGTAGAATCTAACAAACCAATTGAAGTGTCACTCTTATTTGTTTATCTTGCAATAGTAGTAGAGGATGAATTCTGAGTATACTGGATTTTCAGGTGTATCAGACAGACTTCTATAAGTACGGTCACTTTCCATTTTTAAAAATTTTCTACTCTTAAAAAAAGATTTATTTGGATTAGGACATAATATTCATCAGTGGTTAAAAAACAACATTAAGTATATTAGTTATTATTTGAAAAGCATCTGTTTAATAATTTTGAAAATATACCGTATTTACTGACACATAACTTGCAGATGTGATGTAAAAAGACATTACATAATCACTGTATAAATAATAATCTGATGTGTTCAGCACATAACTTTCTCCATGTGCTAATGAAAATGCTTTTAATAGTACTTAAGAGTTGTTATTGATATCAGCTTTCTGATTGATAAACTAAGAGCAATCACATTCGAGAATAATTTTCAAACACTGAATAATTTCCACAGTGAAAATTACTTAATCACATTTAACGTTCAAAAAACAATAAGTGAAAAATTATTATTAGTGGCTATGGATAAAAAAATATTGATCCACATCCTACTGTTAATGCCAAGTTATTGCACAAAATATTTGCGATTCAAGTTACCATTGAAGGCACTCGGATCACTGTCAGTATTTACAAGAAAATTGTTAACAAAATATGATATTACATGGCTCTGAAATTCCTTTGGTTGAAATCAAACTTACCCTTGGGAACCACCATTAACAATTAAAAAATTTCAAATTCGATTTTTTTCACGACTACAATCTTATGCTATGTATGGAGAAAGTAAAAAGAAATATTATTATTGATGATGGAGTGACAAACGTCACACATTGCAGACAACTGCTACAGTAATCAGATTATGGCCTAGGCCAGAGGCATGCAGCCATTTTATGTGCCGGACTGCAGTCATACATTTTAGTGCTTTGGCAAGCTGTATTAGAAGACACGAGTGCCTTGGCGGGCCGGATTAGAGTTTACATCGGAACTTACCCAAAGGATTATATGAGATTTTACAACTGTAAACAATCTTTTAGCATATAAAACATTGTCAGGAAATTTTTTATGACAACAATCCGACTTAAAATGAGCAAAATTACCTGCAATAAATATCACAGATCATTTCTTCACTAAAGCTTTGTGGGCTGCATAAAATGCTCTCGCAGGCCGGATGTGGCCTGTGGGCCATAGGTTGCATGCCCCCGGCCTAGGCATTATACGCACTGTGCCTAGGACTTACAAAAAGTTCAAACAAAAAGAATATCTTAACATAAAACTATCAAAGATCTACAATAGGGCAAAAGACAACATCCTTTCTTTAAATCCAATAGAGTATGAATTACTTTGCAAATTAAATATTGATAAAATTATTTCAAAATTTTTGTATGAAAAATGTAGAAAACCTTTGAGGTAAATTAAATATTCACAACGTAATTTATTCAACAAGGGAACCTAATTTCTAGGTTAAATTTTGTCAAAAAATAAATAATAATTTTTCCTCATGTTTCCCTAATTAAGTATCATTCTATATTTGTATACATTATATACATGCAATAGTTAAATGCTCACAAGCTTTAGTGTCTAGGGCCTACAAAACCTTTAATCTGGTCCTGACAGTAATGCTAGGGTCTGGCAAGAAAAACTTCGTATTAGGGCTGATATCAAGGCATCATCATATTCCAATAATTCTATTGCAAGAAACAATTTGTTTGCTTTCGATTCAAAAGTCATTGCAATTTTTAGTTGCTTTCCTCGTGCTGCATGCTTGAGTAAATAGCTGCGCATTCAGAGATTTTCAGTAATTTTCCCTTTGTAACACACAACTTGAATATATTGATAATCAGTTACAAATAATTCACCAAAACACTTTATCATTATAAATAATAACAATAAGAATTTCACAGAATGAATATGTGCTTGAAGATGTATGTACTGCTTAGAAAACTTCCCTCTATACCTAAAGGTGTTGTGAGAGTTTGAACGGTATACATACCTAAATTTTAACTTAAATATCTCATAGGCATTTCAACCTTTGTTCTATAAGATGCAGCATGATTTTAGGACACATTTTTCTGACAAAAAAGTGCATCTTATACACTGGAAAATACAGTAATTATCTCTGTGATATTTACATAGAAAGGCAAGAATAATATCTGAGAATGAGAGGGAGCATGAAAGATTATAAAATTATAATAAAAACAAGACACTACAAATTTTAAGACTTAATAAAATGTATATTAATGAGAAACCAGAATGCAATAAATAGTACATTTTTCAACCTCATGTGTTTTAAATGTCTGTACATCCTCAAATCTCTTCATTTCCAGGGAAACTACAGTAACAACAGTAAAAGCAGTAAAGCCATTAGTGCATAGTTACATGGATACATACAACACCAAGCCAGAAAATTCACATCAGCATTTCCTTACCTGATACATTGTTACTTCCTGTACAAATTCATTTGTCGATCGACTCATAAAGTCAAAAAACACATCTTGCTGAACATCACGGTTCTTATCAACAAATCCTTCAACATTATATGTTACACAACCAGCATAATGCTGAATGCCAAATTCCTTTTCCCACATCCTTCTGTCTTCACCTTTGAAGTAATTTGGGTGATTTTCAAACTCTGCATGTAGATTGGTGAGATACGCAGTGTCAGAACCCTGACAAAATAAAGCCATAAAATAAGTAAAAATCACATAATGAATTTAAAATTAATAAAGTACAATTAGTGACTAGGAAAGCTCCTAGCAGGATTTCAATAAAAGAAGATGAATGAAAAAACTTTTTCATTTTTAATAATAAATGAAATAGAAATCAATGAATTACCTACCACTAACATATTGCTTTGATTACATTACCTTTGGCATATGGCATTGCTCAGTAAGCAGTTTAAGGATGCAACGAGGAGGCTTTTCAATTAGTTCTAAGCAGATGGAATTGTCAGTAAACTGGATGTGTGCAAATTCAATCTCCTCCTCTTCATACTATGAAAAAATTAGGTATCGAGCATTAAAATAATATTTCATGGATTATGATATAGTCTAAAATTTGCATTAGAGTAGGTTATACATTAGAGAACTGTAAGAATTTATGATTGTACATCCTGAAACAGACTAAATTTGATTAATTCTGAGAAAACCAGTTGTCAACAATAAAATAAAAAATGCAGTAACAAATGGGGATAGAAATGGAATGAAAGATAAATTAACATCTAACAATATAGTACAAAAGCCAGTTTATTGCATACTTGCTCCAAACTCACAATTTTTCTTGTATCATTATGCAACAGTTGCTCAATCCATTATTACACATTTATAGAAAATTTACTCTTATTAAGAAACTAAAGCAAAACAGTAAGTAACCAAACTAACATATATTTTATTAAATTAATATTTTTACAGAAAAAATACGAGTTTATGTTTTACACACAGATACAACTGCTCAAGATTTATGATTGAACTCCATACAAAATATTTCCTTTCAACATTAGGACTCTGGAAATGGTAACACGATGGATACACTATATCTGATTTATTGTTACACAATGTTGATAAACTTTAAGTATACCTACACTAATATCATGACATTCACAGTAACTTTTTAAAAACAATTAAGTTGCATGCATATGAGATATGTCTGAGTTTTTAGTTTAAGATTTTGATGTTTCATGTTTAAAAATATATTTTTGGTAATAGAACCACTAAAATTTTAATAAATCCTACTTATTGAATAGATATATCACAAATCAATCATTGAAATAATAATTACCTTATTTATTATTATCATTTTTAAATTACCCACTCCTTGATATGGCTTTTTAACAAAAAGTGTTATGCCTTCCTGTTCAATAACATTCCTAAATTTAAATACCATTGAAGAGGAAATGCATAAAATTCATGAATAAGCTTTATCATGGAGAGAAACTCAATGATAACGTTTACTGGTGAACATGGAATATAGGTCAAGATTTTTTATGCATAAACACTAACAAACTTAACTACAAAGCCAGTCTAATTCTCCACTCCAGGTTAAAGCATCTATCCAGAAAGTTGGAGACACATGTTCGATTCCTGGTCAATTTCAGAATTATTCTCCACTAAATTAACATTGACATTTTGTGCTCATCCATAAAAAACTCATTTTTTAAAAGTTATCTCTCACTATCTTGAGATTATTATTATTTTCTACCGTGCTTCTGTGAGTACATTCATTTCCTCACCATAAAAACTACCCTAAATTCCCATGTATAACGCACACTCATGCATAATGCACAGGTCGAGCTTAGCCCATTTTGCACAGTCTCTGAATATTTTAGTATAATGTGCACCCATGTATAACACGCAGCACTGACTGAATAGTGAATACATTCAAAATTTTACTTACCCTTACTACTATATTTCACGAATAACCCCCAAAAAAGATATTTAAGAAACTTAAATGGCTCTAGAATCTGCTCTGCTTGTTGAAGTTGAAGACAAAAATAATTCTACTGCTTTGTTTTCCTGTTTTATTTATTTCGTAACCAAAACGAGTTGTTCTTAATATAGTGCTAAGAGCAAAGGTCTTCTTTCTATTGCTATCTTTATTGGATCACCACTTGGATAGAAGTAGGAAGATAAACGTTAATTTTTTAAAATAAAATGTATAAATACTGAGAAAGTTCATTACTAGCATTTCTGAGAGTGCCATCAATTTTATAATGAAAAGCATTGGAGAATTTTCAGCTATAACGTGGACCTCTTTTGGCCCTCAATGATTATGATTTGAACTGTGAGACTGAATCTAAAGATTTTGATGATTTTGATGTATGATGATTTAATGTCAATAAAAAAATATAAAGAACCTAGTCATATTTATTAAGGGAAGTGTACATATTTTGTATGGAGATTTGTTTTCATATTCAGAGGCATAGGCTATGTTTATCCAACCAACAATGCCAGATTTGTTTGAATTTTACATATTAAAGTTGTAATGCAACATAAAGAGTGTGTTTATGCAGGAATAGTTAATGTTATTTATTCTCGCACTCATGGTGTATTTGGAGCATTTAAAATAAGGACCTTTACCGTGAAAAGTGCAGAGTTAGCGCTTGTACAGATAAATTCTACGTAGGTTTCGATAGGTGGCAGCAACATAGTGAATACATGAAGAAATAGTCAGTTCGCTTTAAGGTTAGGTAACTAGTAATTTTTTCTTGAAAAGTGGCATTCCTTAAACATAATGCGCACTAAGAAATTCTGAAAAATTTACAAAAAGAACCTTGTAAAACACGCATTATAAATGGGAATTTAGGGTATATGATGTAGTATTTTCCTGCTCAATTTAATTTCCTTGATATACTCTTTTCAATGGTGCACAATATGTGATTAATCTCAGTGTTATTAACATTATTCCTTTTATGTAATAGATTTTAGTTGTTTTGGTATTGAGCAGTTAATGTTTTCCTGGTCCTAAAGTTGTTTTTGGCCTGTTCACTAAAAAATGTCAGATTGCAAATCCATCAAACATGTTGAAAAATTCCTCATCTACTCTCTTTTATGTGCCACTAATTTTACTTACAATTTCCTGTTCAAGTGCGAAGACATAATGGTTAAAAAACTTGTGCAGCTTCTCATTCGTGTAGTTTATGCAGAGTTGTTCGAATGAATTAACTACAAAGTTTTCAAATCCGAATATGTCGAGAACACCCAAGAACCTGGAAGAGTCTTGTCCCGGATTGGTGCAAGTGTTGATGTGGTTGACCAACCACGCAAAAGTCCTCGAATAAAGGGCTTTGGCCATTGCATGGCGATTTTCTCTCGCCTGAAATGAAAATTTGTAAATGGGAAAGCAGATTCACTTTTAAATTATCGAATATACTTTGCTAGTGATGAAATCACCTAATTTTTATTAAAATTATTTTTGTCATTTTGATCAATAACACATTTTAAAGCAAAGTTTGGCAAAGAAAATTTCACTTTCCAATTATTCTTCAAATATAATTTATAAAGCAATAACCGAATTATTTTCAAGCAGACTTCTGAACCTCTAAAAATTATTCAAAGGCTCTACTTTGTTACAACTCCACCCGCTTTTATTTGTACTTACATCATATTTATGTGGTTTTCGCTTTAGTTCCACTTGTCATCCATGTTCTTCTCACTAATTAGCCTCTTTTATGTTACTTTACAAACAATTTTTTGTTATTTTTCCATATATTTATTTACATTGCAACACATAAGCCTTTTACTATTATCGCTTATGTTTTGCACTGCTGTCAACTTTACAATGTTTCATCTATTTGCCTTACACTTAGATGACTTTTGGTACATTTCCTTCATCTATGCCAGGTTTTGTAGGGCAGTGGTTCCCTAACTCTTTTAGTCTGAGGCTACATTGATATGAATACAATTTTTTGAGGCCCCCCAACATATAAAATTTACTTAAAACGTGATTTAGCATTTCAAAAAATAATTACTAATGAAGCTTAATGATATCTATTAAGTATTTTTCTATTAAATGGTGTGTTTATAATTAAATGTGGCTTTTTGTTATCAAGACAAAATAAATGCTATCGACCGACTGACGTGGATGTTCTCCGCAATACTTTAGCATGATGATTGAAAAACAGTGCCATAGTAAAGATAATAAGATCTATTTTCGATACACTGAATCATCTAATTAATTCAGCATAATTTTTATCGGCTTTTTGTATATTTAGTATTAAAATCAATTCAACATCTTTGTTATCTGCCCATTTTTCGTCACCCCCCTGGAAAAAGCTTCACGGCCTACACTTTGAGTAACACTGTTGTAGGGGGTAGGAGTGATTCATAGTATGTTTTCGACTGCTGGTGCCACTGGGTTTGCTGTTTAGTCATTAGAGGTGCTATCGTCGCTGGTGGAATTGTATCGAAGTAGTTCCTATCAAATACTGAATAGTGGACAGATATGAAGTTATTTTAATAAAAATACACAAAGTGTAAATCTTTAAAGGCATGCAATGTTGTTATACTTTTATGAGACGTTACATAAAGAACGTTTTGAAGTATTAAGGCTAAATAAACCAAGAATATGGTGCAAATGTTTAGAGAAACATAAAACGCAATGCCTGACAAGAATTAGAGTTGCAATGGGAAACAGATAACTGGCCACGGACCTCTTGCAGTTTGAGTGGTATCTCAGTGATATTGCCCCGTACGTTTATCTGCCTGAGAAGGGCCACGTGGTTTAGATCATCCACCTGGATACCCAGAAGCCCAGCCACAGTCTCCAAAACCCCTTTGTCTTCGGGTGACAACTCGCAACGCTCTCCATCTATGTCCTAAACCATAAAATAGAGAAATCACATCAGGTTTGAAAAAAGAGTTGGATTTTAAACAGTAAATCGTCAAAACAATGAAATTAAAATTGCTCAATTGACTGAACATGAGAAATTTAAAGAAACTTAAACCATGACGTGTCCTATGCACTATCTATAGTAGTGTCTCTTGTGACAAATAAATATTATTATTAGAATTTACAACTGCTGACACTGTCACTCTTAACTCGCTGATAAAATGCAATGGAAGTATAATATTCAAATTAGTAAAAGGATATTGGGCGTTCAGTGCAGTTAGTAATTTGCGGGAAAATTTTCTTTCTCACCACTTACTTCGAACTGAAGATTTCCTAGCCACAAGATGGCCGAAAGGACACTGAATATGCCGTCACTCATCTCGCTTGGAACCTGAAGAATGTTGAAAGCGAGTCGAAGACTGTCAAATTTCCTCGCATCATTCACTCCATCCATCTTGATGCAACCGGATTGATTGAGGTAGTTATAGAATTCAGGTGGTCTAAGCTGGTACTGAATGGCCAAATCTTTGTTGGTCTGAAAATGAAATTCAAAGATCCAAGTGGAATTGGAATGAAAATTATTCAATATGTCATTCAAAAATTTAACTAGATATGAAGTTTAGTCATTACATTTGTAGAAAAACTACAAGCATGCATGCAAACACACACACAGACATCACTAAGAAAATAGCCAAAACGTATTCAGCGGACCTCTAAACATGTGCAGGTATCGCCGAGTGGTGTCGTCTCGAGATTTTGTTTCTGCATCATCAAGAACTTAGGGATGGGCCTCATATATACATCGTTTTCCTCTACCATTGAAATTCATTCAAGGACAAAGTCGACACTCATTCTGTTTGACACTTCTTTTTTTATTTTCATAGTCACAAATATTTGTTTCAAATCAAATACCAACTGCAATTTCACCAATTCAAGAACATAATCACTGCTGTCATTCTTTTTGTCACTTCATTTTTACTTTCATAATAAAAATATCTTAAAATCCAAGGAATTTGTTTCAAATGAAATACTGGTTCGGATGAACTTCAAAATCAATCCTCAATGTAGTAACTTCAAAATCAATCCTAAATGTAGTAACTTCAAATAAATCCTACACATAGTAGTAACATCATCAACCCTCCTCCTCTTTTGCCATTATGACATGCAGCCATCTAATTCTGTGGTGAGTGTAAAATAGTCCCTTTTTACATTAAAATTCAGTCTCTAAAACCACGGATATAATAGGATAAGAGGACAGGAAAGCTGAAGCAAAATGACAGGAAAGATAGAATGATAAAACTAGTGTTCTAAACAAAACCTGCTGGGTAGACAGCACTGAGAAATTAAGATTCTCTAACAAGAAAAGTTTGTGGTTATATCGGAAAAAATTCAAAGCTTGGGGATTTAAAATATAGGAAAATGTGCTTGTTACAAATATACTTTTATACATTTAGATTTTATTGATTGAAAATTTAATTGAATTTTATTATGCCAT
This sequence comes from Uropetala carovei, assembly GCA_036926305.1. Taxonomy (NCBI): domain Eukaryota; kingdom Metazoa; phylum Arthropoda; class Insecta; order Odonata; family Petaluridae; genus Uropetala; species Uropetala carovei. The sequence goes on from JAXCHB010000150.1 coordinate 1,682,536, forward strand.
AGTTGAAAGATGCAGGTGACCATTTTCTATTGGTCCGACTTGATGGAACTCCAGATAGATTAAACATTAAATAAGAATAAAGATAACAACTCACGATGGCACCAGCCGTCAGTTGATAGAACACGTGGTAGTTCCTCTCTTCCGGACTTTGGAATGTGATCCTCGACTGTTCCAAAAGGTAGTCCTGAATGATGCAGCCTTTAATCATCCAACGTGCATCAAAGCACACTTGCATGAACTTGCCAAAACGACTGGAGTTGTCGTTGCGTACCGTTTTTGCATTCCCTGGAAGGCAACAATTGTTTAACATTAATAATAATAACAATAATGAGGCCAATATAGCCTAAGTAAGAATATGCATCTGACGATAGCTGAAAATAAAGACAGATAAGGAAATATTTTTCGAGCAATAGAAGCATTGTCCAAAAATCTGATTATCCATTGAAGTGGTTGATTCGAAGAGATGCAGAATGATGTGCCGTGAACAGAACTCTCTTTCTCCAATCAGTAAATATGATTAATTAACGAAATGACCCAAAGTCTGAGATTTACAACCAGAATGCCATAAATGACAGTGTATTGAACTGAAAAATAATGACGAAATGTTCCATAATGTCAAAATAGTTTTGGACCTATAAAAGTCATCTAGAGCTGTGTTTAAGAAAGTAATATTCATTAATATTTATTTTCCGCATAACATTTACATGCCAAAAACTATTTTACTTTGTGCAACGTTCGATCGTGAATTTTATATTTTATTTTTACTATTTAGTGTATGCAAAAGTTAGCTTCATTAACTTTTACTTAAATTTTATTTTAATGCAATGTTTATGTCATACACAGCAGTCATTTACGCTGGTCTAGTGATTCTTAACCTTTTTCTCCCTCTGAAGCTCTCAACGAAACCTTTATGCACCCTAATTTATAATTATGATTATGGGTTTACAAAATAAGAGTCACGAGGAGTATTTCCGCAATGACAAGACATCTGATTTAAATATGTAAAAGATAAATATGAGAGCCACTGCAATCCTTCATAGATATCTTTTGCTTGATTTTATTGGAGATTATTGTATTTCATTTGTATGAATAAGTCAAATTGTAATAGTTTGTTTTTACTTAAGTGTTTACGATCCATAATTATACTAAAATTTTTATAATATTCCTGTTTATTGGGAAATTTCATAATGAGTTTAACTATTTACAACTTGTTATAAAATGGTAGGGCACTCTCTCTGCTTACTTGAAATGTGTCAGAAGTGACACTTTTGAGTTTCCTCACACCCCTTGCACTCGCAGGATTAACTAACAACCATTCTTCTTATGCCTCATCATTGGGAAGTTTCACCATCCATATTAAGTACTGTGCACAACGTGCACCTTGAAATTTTAGATTATTCGATGTATAAGGCATTTCATGAATGGCACAAGTTGAGAAGTAGAAGGAATTAAGGTTGTTATTGGAAAGAAAAGGTTAGCAGAAAAGGATGCATTTGGGAGTAGGCTACATATTTAGTTTTCTTCATTTTCTTGTAATTGCAAATGTTGATGACAAGGAGTGGGTTAAGGGAGTAATGTAGATGTTTATTTAAATTTTCAGCATAATTTTGGATAAAGGTAAGGATGGGGACTAGAGAGGGGGGGATGGAGGAAGAGAGAGCATGTTGGATTTCTCTGATGGGAATAAGAGGGGAAGTGTAGGATATCTTAGGGCTTTGTTCTGGAAGGTTTCCATGGACTTGAGGAATCGGTTTGGAGGATGTTTGGATCGAAATAGAGGCATAATATTTATATATCAATCACCTTTGAAATGCCTTAATGCTCAAGGCATAATCTAGTTAGTTATCACTCGTAGAGATCAATCGGTTTGGTGGTGGAAACATCTGTGGCCATTACTCTAAGTGGCAAATGTAACATTCAATGGGCGCCGCCAGTATTTTTCCAATGAAGCCAGAAAATTTGCTTACAAAATCGGCCTTAATTTTCATGACTTTGCCAATTTTGCTTAGGAACTTGTTAAATGCTTTAGTATTCAGGATAGATGAATATTTTTAAAAATAACTTTAATTTTTGGTATTAATATTTGGTATATTTCCTTCTTTTTTCAATTTTATTTGATCTCAACTAAGGTATCTTCCCAATAGAGAAAATCAAATTGATACAAAGCTGACATGAAAAAATCTGTAAACAAAACTAATTGCTAAGAAAGTCTAGCCGAGATATGGATCAATGAAGTCATTCATGATTTTTATTATATACTAGGGAAGCGTGCACTTCGAAATTGAAATGTTGCCAGCATTTTTAATAATAAACACAGAGAAGCTTTCAAGTTTGTTGAATGTTATTTTTTAAATTTCATATCTACAACACTTAGCATAAAAGCCCATCAATATGATGGGAAAGAAAATTATATATTGCCGTATCCCCTCCCTTCTCTTCTGCCCCTCACCCTTCCCTCTCCCTCCCTCTCGCTCAATAAAACTACGTAAATGCTTCATGTTTCTATCGCATGACGTATGCAGGGCCGGCTGTAGGGGCGAGCACTTGAGGCACAGGCTCGGGGTACTGAATTTTAGGTACACCAAAATCAAAAAAGTCAGCTGATGTTAATTCTTAAAAAATCTAATACGCCAGGCAAAAAAGGTGCAATATACATATGTAAAAATGTCACATCAGTGATTAAATGAGTTGCCAGATTTCTATTTTTATTCTTTTCAAGGCAAATTTTTATCCCAATTTTCAGCCTGTTTTTGCATGAAAAAAATCTGATGTGGCCAACACATGACTTTCTCCATATTTGGGGTATAGATATTTAAATTATTATGAATAGCATTATGAGGCAAAATTATTATTTCATATCGTAAAAGAATACAGTCGTCCTTATTGCCATAAATTAGATATATTTTGAATATGTTTACAGAATTCACCGCTACATGGTGGTGGCGGTGTATACTGAAAATTTACGAATAAGCAAAATATCTCCGAAATGGATGGTTCTACGAAAATATGTTTCAAACAAAACTTGGAAGAAATATTATTCTCTACAACTTTTGTCCTCACGAAGATTACCAATAACGACGTTTTTAAGGCGATATTTGACGGAAACCGAAAAAACCAATTATTTATAAATAATTCCTAAACAATAACTGCTATGGAAAATTGTTTCAAATAGAAGTTGTAGGAAATTACATTCTCTATAACATTTGTATAGAATTGTATATACAAAAATCTGATGTGGCCAACACATGACTTTCTCCATATTTGGGGTATAGATATTTAAATTATTATGAGTAGCATTATAAGGCAAAATTATTATTTCGTATCGTAAAAGAAGACACGTCCTTGCCGTAAATTACGTATATTTTGAATGTTTACAGAATTCACCGCTACATGGTGTTGGCGCTGTACGCTGGTATTAAGATAAAGCGAAATATATCCGAAATGGATGGTTCTACGAAAATTAGTTACAAACAAAACTTGGAAGAAATAATATTCTCTACAACTTTGGTCCTTACGAAGATTACCAATAACGATGTTTTTAAGGAGATATTTAACGGAAACCGAAAAACCGGTTATTTATAAATAACTCCTAAACAATAACTCCTATAGAAAATTGTTTCAAATTAAAACTGTAGGAAATTACATTCTCTATAACATTAGTATACAATTGTATATAGAATAATGATGTTTTAACAAAGAAATATCGCAAAAACCGAATCGGGTTTCGAATAAACCGCGACTTCCGCTTATCCGTTATTGTCCAAAAACTAATCAGTTCTTTGTGCTCATGTTCAAGTGTTATATATGAAGTTTGGTAACGATATGGCATGTACTGTTTGAGTTAGAGCGCCCACAATAACATACACACACACAGACATCATTCCGAAAATAGTCTAAACGTGTTCTAGGGACCTCAAAACATGTATTTCCGTTGAAATATCGAAGTCGATTTTTTTCGTGAATACAATACTTTCCCATTACTACGTATGAGAAAGTAATAATGATGTTTTAACGGAGAAATATCGCAGAAACCGAATCGGGTTTCGAAAAAACCTCGACTTCCGTTTAACCGGTATTGTCCAAAAACTAATCAGTTCTTTGTGCTCATGCTAAAGTGTTATATATGAAGTTTGGTAATGATATGGCAAATACTTTTTGAGTTAGAGCGCCCACAATCACACACGCACGCACACACACACACAGACATCATTCCGAAAATAGTTTAAACATGTTCTAGGGACCTCAAAACGTGTATTTCCGTTGAAATCTCGAAGTCGATTTTTTTCGTGATCACAATACTTTCCCATACTACGTATGGAGAAAGTAATATGTATGTACTTCCATCAGTGCTGCCAATATATGGAATGAACAATTTAAAACGCTAAGCATGAATAATCACAGATAAAAACCAATTCTGAACAACAATATCCATCAGGGGCGGATCCTAACCAATTGGCTTGGTTTATCGCAATAATTTTCCTCCCGCGTGCGTCTTTGAGCATGGTTGCATACTCTTAGGGGCAACCTCAATAGCATCTTGTCTGACCTACAAGGAGCATGGGAAATTAAATGTTATCATTCAAGATGAATTTAATACTGGAAGGAAACAAATAAGCCAAACTAAAAACTGCGTGCAATGGTATGAAAAATTTATCCGCTCACTTAAATCGTAATGCTTACGAACAACTTCATTTGGAGTAATAAGAAGGCTGGCACGATATTATCTTTGGAAAATAGGACGAGGTTTTTCATTTCGTTTGGCCAAAATTGGGAATGACACTCATAACCTATCACTCTTACCAGCAGTTCGATCTTTTCATAACCTATCACCACGGCCGGCCCTAGAAATTGCGGGGTCCAATTAGAAAACTTTTGGCGGGCCCCTATATCTAAAAGGCTTGGTTCACAAGCGTGATTCAGAAGAATTTGTAAGGAATAGAGAACTATATTCCAACCTACAGGCGATATAGAGCGATTTGCAGAAAACGAAATTTGACGGCAACGTTACGAATAGGAAGGAAGATAGCGATAACGTCTTATTCATCTACTAGGGCGTTCGATACCAGATACTAAAAAAACTGTCTTTTAATGTAGTTTGCCAGTTTGCAGTTACCATGTCCGCAAGTTGTTCCCCTCCCCAAAAAAATGTAGAGCATGGTGCGGGGCCCCCTCAGCCGCGGGGCCCGATTGGGTCCAATAGATGCAATTGGCCTAAGGCCGGTCCTGCCTATCACTCTTACCAGCAGTTCGTTCTTTCTGTTCCCTGGTATTTACCACACGAGGAAAGATGCTGCTACTTATAATTACGAAACTTAGACGAGTGTTAACTTTGGCGATGTTTGGTGTCTCCGCGTGAAACTCGATCAGCTGTTACGTCCTTTTCAATGTGTGCACATATTTTCGTGTCTTTCGCCTTCTATGCATAGGATGCTGAAAATAACTTCATGTAATCTAATTTCAAACATACAGCAGTCCGGGTGTCAATGGTATCAATATGGCGTTGAATTTTGAAACACCAGCAGTGGAAAGCAATTGGTTAAATCACCACCGCTATGGGTATCCCTCCGAATTATAAACTCATGCATGCAAATTAGTTCAATTTTTCGTGCTTTTTGCAAACGATATTAGTCAGTTTGGGATAAATTATCGCGTTAAGCCAACCCTAGCCTCAGGCAGCGGGATAAATTCTTCTTTCTGCAAAATAAACATGAATGTACGGTTTATTGCGAGGAACTTCGTATGAACACAGCATTGGAAGAAAATATTCTCCCCTTCCTTGACGATTCGACAAGTACTGCCGTCAGTAGCTTTGCTAAAGGTAAAGAGGTACATGTCTAGGGCTGCCAATGTACCCCTATTTAGCATAGATTGTGCGCAAAAACCACGAGAAATTGAGTTAAATTATTATTATTATTATAAATACTATATTACTCTTCCATGGAACAACTGAACCAGAAGTCTATGATTGCATGCCAATATCATAATGAGTACCACCAATTTTAAGTAAATTCTTCAAATACCTAATATTGAAGTTGAAGAAGGAATACTATTATTATTTGCTGAAAACTAATTTAAAATTTATTTTTTCTACTTAACATGCCATTATTACCGCAAGAGGAACAATCGCAAACATTGTCTTAACAATTTTCAATGGAAATACCTTTTAGTATGGTTTTAAATAGAACATGTGGCCACTACGTTCTCCTACTTAACCTTCCGGGGGACTGATGTAAACGGCTGCATTGACTTCCTTTCATCAGGTTGGGAACAGAGCCGGTTCAAGACATTTTGGCGCCCCAAGCGCAGATTTCAATTATGGCGCCCCATCGATACATAAATTTTACATTAAAATTCGGTAGTTTAGTAGTATAATAGGATATAATTATTTTGAAGTTTTGTGTATTTTTATGATTAAACAGTTTATTAAAAAACAAGGCTTTAATCACAGAAAAATAAATTTCCAATTTGACAAAGAAATTATAAATTGTGCGCTACTTATTTCAATGACAATGACATTGACTGAAGTTATTGCATCGATATACATATGCACAGACGGGGCTCAATCAACGGATGTCAAACTTGCTGGTGCAGTAAGTTTCATAAAGAAGGCATCAAAAAATGCAACATCGACAAATTGCCTTATTCATAGAAAAACACGTGTTGCAAAACGCATAAATAAAGGTAGTGACGAACTTATCTAAAGCTAATGGTACAAATTGCTCTTGAAATGAAATAGAAAGGATGAAATTGATTCTTGATTGCAAAATGCACTTGGGAGTCTGTGAGTACTTCAAAGGAAGGATGCAGGGGAAAAAGAAGTGAGGAAACGAATGGAATAAAACCTTATCTTGGAAGTGATCTTGGAAAGATATTCCGAAAAAAATGATTAAAAATATATGGCTTGGGATGAAAAGCGGGCTTTATCGTTAATAAATGAGACTCCAACTTTATGACTGATTATGAACATCGTCTATTACTTGGAATCATTACAACAAAGGACAACTTTCATTAACAGAAGCAGCTTACGAATTTGTTACCAATTGAAAATTTAAAACGACATTCAGGATGAATTTCTTAATAGGAAATAAATTTGCCCAATAATAGAGTTAATTGCCTTAAATTTTAAAGAGAAAAACCTCTACATTAAACTACTAAGCAAAGGTTGGTTCAAGAAAGAGTATAATAGTAACAAACTTATTTGAATTAAACTAAAAAATAATTTAACCATACAACCATCAAATAAAAATATGTATATACTAACTTCCTGGTTTAAAAAATCTTCGTTGATCGTAGACTAGGTATAGCTCCAACCCCAGGGAGAAAAACCCGTTTTTATCAATGGAAAAAAAATAATATTTACTCTAAATATTGAGGTCACTTCTTGAGCAAAGACAAAAACATCAATTATGCCCAAGGATAATTAATCTGCTAAAACTTGATAACAGATTCTTCAAACACTAAAAGACGCACACCACTCGACTGACGTTTCCACAATGATGGACGTATTGAAACTAATGCGAACAAATAGTTCTTTTTAGATGTCACCGATGCAAAATGCGGGGGAGGAGGAAATGTTGAAGGAGAAGGGGTTGAAAACAGTGGTGTGAGAATATGTACCCCGTCCTCACACACCCTAACACAGCGTAGCAATTACTAAGGAGCAGTAAAAGAAACTCAAAAGATATAGGTATATTTCGTCCTCAAACAAGAGACGAACCAATCAACCGAGAATTTTGAATGTGCCTGAATGAATGCACGTGGAAACAAAGAGGAACCGCATGAGGGAGGGTCTTGGGATATCCCGTGTCCTCCTCAGACTTTCTAAAGATTTCCTTGCTTTGGGCAAATGTCTCCCGCTGGCCAACTTCTGATGAGACTGCAGAGGCTAGTAAGGCGGGTGCGATGCCGAGGCATAACATTTCTCCCCCCCTCCAATCTATGCTTCTCTCTTCAGGCCCGCGACTCCCTTTGGTGCAAGGGGTGCATTGCACCCAGACAGAAACCCTCCGGGGCGGAAAATCACAGAGGGAATCAGCTAGAAATATTAGGCGCGCTGAGAACTGCTTTCACCCGGTCGGCAAAGCAATAAAATGTTGGAAAAACCACATCCAAACATCTCGGAAGCCGCTTTCGGAAATACTATTTTACCATTCGGAGTAGAGCCAGGTTATTGTCCCTGAACATTTATTTGAAGTCACATTTTCACATTTATTCGCCAGCTGCAAACACTAAATATATCAATGGAAAACCAAATGGAAAAACTAAATTAAGGTATTTTCCGAAAATTTTTGCCAAGAAAATCTGGCGCCCCTAAAAATTCGGCGCCCCAAGCGGTCGCTTGGTCTGCTTGTATTGTTGAGCCGACCCTCGTTGGGAATCCCCTTCTTAATCTGAAACGTCTCGAATGCCCGTCTTCAACAAAATCAGTATGCATTAGGGATGAATACCGGTATTGGAAAACCGGAATTAATACCGGTATTGAATTAGATACAATACCGATATCGTGACTTACAGTACCGGGTTTTCGGTATTGAAAAGTGCACTTTGTGGGAGCAGTGCCAAGTTACCAAAAATGTATTTGTTGCCTGTGTGAGTAGAAATAAAGTGGGGGGGATTCTTCCGAAAAGTGACTCCGACGGATCGGTATGAGAGTTTTATAATATTACCTAGTTCGATGAGAGAAAACGATTGGATATGGTCTCGTCCTCCTGAAATGCGTTCCTGAACCCTTCGGTCCCGAAACGCGGTATTTTTTGACCTCAGGTCCATAAATTGACTCATTATTTTCATATCAAACATATAATTTGGTTTATAAATTTATTTTGTGTAGTGTAATCCTTTCTTCTTACTTTGTCATTATTGTTTGTGGAATATGAAGAGTTTTCTTTTCGAAAAAAAATATTTTTTAGCCTGGGGTTGAAAAATACCCCTTATCGGAATGGTTGTCACCGTTTTGAAGAGTGGTAAAAACGCCCTGAACAGGGCAGTTACCTAGTTAAAACCTTATTTTGAAAGCAAGAGTGTTTTTGATAAGTCCAGATTTATGTAGTTGTTGAAATACTCATATCTTGCTTTTCAACTCCGTTTGATATTTTGTAAGAAAGAGGGTTTATCCCGTTAGTAAAGGATTATTATTATTATTAAAATAATGTACTAAATGATTATAAACCGTTCTCTGCACTAAACCAGTTTCAATACCGGTATTAAAAATTGTCGGTATTATTTCATCCCTAGTATGCATAACCTGACGATGTCAAAAATCCCTCTCTGCTGGCTGATGCATCTCTTTTTCCAATAAAATTATCCGCATCAGCAGGATTCTAATCACAATACACTGTATTGGGTAGATTTATCAATTAATTTACGTAATTCAAAGCCTCAAAATCAAATTGTCTCTCAATGAACGGGCACGATGCACCGTGCACTTTCCTTACTGATTATTTCAGAGCACCATTGCAATCTGTGCGTATGATATTTTCATCATCCTTTTCATTAAATACTGAAAATTACGTCCAAATGTTAATTTTGCTCAAAGTCTTATAGCATACATTTATTACATGTTCCTAGGATCCTCATAAAAGTTTACGCCCCTTGCTTTACGATTTAATGGCATCAAATGGTTTTCCGAATATCACTAGGAAACTTAAGGAGCAAGGCCACAGAATTAGTCAACGCATCAACCACCCCTACTCTAGCCCTCCACTCCTCCCCTTCGCCAAAAGTCTGCGAGTAACCTAGAGCGTGTGATACTGGCCTCCCTCCCGCCCGCACCCCCCAACGTCAATTCCATAGGTTGATAAGCGGGGATGACGTCAAAATAAATACACCGCTAAAATTCTACGCTAGGAGATATGCGAGACACCACCGCTACGTAGAAAATCAACAGGCCGTTGAACTGACAACAATGCGCCCAGCACTTACATCGCGTGCGTTCAAAACAGAGAAATATTTTTGGTTGGTTAGGATTTCAGAATTACTTTTTGACAGTTTATCAAAAATATCTTTTGGGTCTCTGAGATAGGTTTATAGCCGGTAAATGCGTTTATATGGAGAATACGCCACTGATAGCCACAAGTAAAGTATTATTTACCGTTATCCTTTAATGGATACAGTTCATAATCATGGAAAGTAATGAAACTCAAGGAAAAGAAGACTTAACAGGAGATCTCGCGAAATGGAAATATTGCTGGAGCTAGGAGAAGAGAAACAGAACAGGATAGACAGAAGAGATTGAACGATCAGAACAAACGAAAAGCGAAGCATAGAGCTAATGAGCCACCAGAAGCAACAGTAAATCCATTAACAAGCAACAGATTTATAGATGTAAGAAAACGAGAATATGAAAATTCATTATAATCTGAATAGCGATTTATGTAGATTAGGTTACTTATATTTATGTTACAAAATTATTTAGTATGTTTAACGAATAAGTCTTCATTAACATATATATTTGCCGGACTTTTATTTACCCATGACAATTGTTACTTTCTGAAACATTCGGTTGTATGGATTTTATATTAATTTTTCGTTTAGTGCACATAACAGTTGATGTAATTAGTTTTTCTTTTATTTTAATGTGATACTTAATTAAGGCATACCCGTCACATTTGACGGGCAAGTACGCTAGTACACATTTATAATTTTGTACATTATATGAAGTACGCAATGGTATTACTGTCATCTTTCTTACATTCCGTGCAATTCGTGAATATTTAGTACTTTCGTTTTGTTTCCTTCCATTCTATTATTTATTCTTTTATACGTATACTAGCTGAAACGCCCGGCTTCGCTCGGGAAAGAGTTTTCTTTTAAGTAGCAAACAATTTTTATTGCTCAGGGCAAACATTCCCCATTCCTTAATTACACAAGCGATGCTTGCATTAACATTTACTATTTTATGTATTGTATTGTAAAGTTTTTACCATTAATATAATTACGCATTAACGTCTTACTTAATATTCACATGGATAGATGCACCGAAGCCTTTAAAGCAGCAATAAAATTATGTGGATTATGTCAATACTATTAGCCAAAATGTAAACAATAAACAACATCTTGGTTACCGAACAAATGTAAGTAGATGTATCGATTTATGTTGCGATAAATCTTTCAATGTTAATGGTAAAAGATAACAATGTTCTAATATTCCTTAAAAATCATTTGTCTCACTTTAAAAGTATTCAGAGACTATATTTAGGCATGAATCCATTTGTACCCTTTATCTTGGAGTTAGCTATTCTTCCTCTACGGCGCGCCATGGCGTGGATAACTTTGAAGAGGACTACAATTAAGGAATTTAGCTTTGTTGCTGCCTGGAAAATGGTCATCTAAACCGATAAATTTTGCGTTTAAAGGAAAATTTTGAGCAAATTAGCATGTAATATGACAAAAAATGAACATAATTACAATATTCAGTCTTTCGTGCGTAAAATAAGCCATTTCCTGTGATCGTAAGTTAATATTTAGATATATTTATACCCACAACAGTGAAGGGCTGCATGGCATTTTGGGATTTCTCCACACCATTTCCCATGCATTCTTATGGAAACAGTATTTTGTTGACCCCATGGGGCATAAAGGACTAGATCGACTCGGCTCGGCACGGAACGGACTTATCGGCAAAAATAAAAACACACACAACCAAATGGAATCCCGCGCACTCCTTCGGCTCGGTCGGATCGGATCGGAGCGGCACCGGTTCGTATTGCTGGGAAGGTAAAAAGTTTCGAAGGTCCGAAAGGGAATAGTCACGTGATGTAGGGGAAGGCGACTGTGGAAGGGGAAAGCTTAAGGGGAAGTGAAACAATTAAAGGGAGTTAATTGAATTAAAACATAAATACTCCTTAACCGTACAAAGTAGGTTTTAATTTAATTAATTCATCTCGCCGTAGTCTCCGACCTTCTTTAATTAATCGAAGGGAGCTCTACCACCCTACCCCCCTCCCGCAGCTCTTCCACGCCGAATTCTTGTTTGTGTGCAGGTGCCATATTTCAGCTTGTCTCCTCGTCTTGACTTTCAGTTTGTCTGTAGCGTCTTCAGCTATTGCGTCAGCTAGATTACTTCGCATTCCTTTACGTTTATTTGAATTTGGATAGTTTAATTAATATAACAGTATGTCATCTTTTGACGAACAGTTAATTGAAGCAGTGCGAAACCATCACCATTTGTACGACCCAGCATACAGATATTACCACGACAGCGTGGCCAAAGACAACTCGTGGGATGAAGTAGCCGCTTAGCTGAGGCGGTAGAGAGAGCTGAAAGAGGCCGATGAAGCCGGACGATGAAGTGCGCGGACGTCGGGCGATTCCGCTCCGAGCCGAGTCGATCTTAAGAGACGGGAGCAGACAAATTCTTCGAAAATCAGTTCTTCGAACGAGCAGTTCTTCGGATGACAAATTCTTCGAAAATTGACAAGATTTCGGAAAGATATTAAAATATATAGAAAAATCTTAACTTAAACAAAAATTAGGTTATCGATAAACTTTTTCTGATTTGAAAAGTATTTACCTTATTAACCGCTTCCTCGATTATCGTGAAGATATTCGGCAAATGAGATCGTATATAAATACTTTTACACTACTTTTCACTACAATTTTCTTATGTAAGCTTCGCGTTTTCAATTTCTCGTGATTTTATTTTTACCAGTCTTGTATTTTTACTAGATAATAGTTTTATTTAAGTTTTATTATAATAACATTTAACGGGATCAGAATGCATGCTTATTACTCATTTAATAAGATGGTTTAAATATGAAGCAAAATAAATTCTTTTATTAATGAAAATTAATAAAAATTATAATTAAAAAAATCAACTTACTGTGAAGACGAAGGTTCCCGAGTTTAATTAAAGAATTACATTGTATCACAATTAATATTTCCACATAATTCTATTACATATTGGAAATCAAATTGTGATACAATTTTAAAAATTACATTTAATTGATTACAATGTAAAGATACGAACTAAACTTTTATTAATGCCTTGTACATTCACTTCAGTTTGAAAATAAGTTTTGGGTGGAAAGGTATCGCTATGGCGTTGAATTTTGTTATGAGTGAGAACGGAAAACGTAAACTGCTGCTTAATGGACATTTGTTTTACAAAGACAAGCAGGTTGAAGAAAAAATTTATTAGAAATGTGAAAGATTTCAAACTACCAAGTGTGGAGCGAGAGTTATAACGAAAGCTCAAACTATTTTGAATAAGAGGTGCGAACATAACCATTTAGGGGATGCTAGCCACGTAGATGCAGACAGAGTAATGGCAGCCATCCGTGAAAGGGCAAAAAACACCCGCGAAACACCAACCTACGTAGTGTCTTCCTTGTCAGTTGGAGTCAGTCAAGCTGCTGCTGCGAAACTACCCTATGTACCGAACATTAAACATACTATCTGAAATGTTCATAAAAAAGAAGATGCTGGACCAGCTATTCCAATTTCCCGTCGCGATATTGTGCTTCAAGAAGAGTACAAGCGGACTGAAGGAGGGGAAGAGTTTCTTCTATATGATTCTGGACCTCTAGACTCTAGACGACCGCATTTTAATATTTTCCACTAGGAAAAATTTTTAATTTCTTAGTCGTTCCAGAAATTGATATTCTGATGGAACCTTTAAGACTGTACCGCCTCTATTTCAGCAGCTTTATACCATCCATGGGTTAGAAGCTAACAACTCCATTCCTTTGGTGTACGCTCTTCTACCAGACAAGAAGGAAGAAACATATACCCGTCTTCTGAGAAAAGTTAAGGAATTCGAGCCAGCTTCTGACCCTCTCTCTTTTTTGACCGACTTTGAAATGCCAGTGATTAATGCAGTGAAGAGTGTATTTCCTCTTGCTAATCACCATGGATGCTTCTCCCATTTTTGTCAGTGCATTTTGCGTAGAATTCAAACAAACGGTTTAAAGGAATTATATGAGAATGACGCGGAATTTTCTCTACAGCTCCGTATGCTTCCGGCTCTAGCTTTTGTTCCCACTGCAGAGGTTGTGAACTCTTTTGAAACTCTATGCAACAGCGACGTTTTTCCAGAAGAAGCACAATCAGTTATTGATTACTTTGAGGACATGTGGATTGGGCGTCCGGATCATCGTTTGGGTCGACGTCCTCCAATCTATAAGCATCAAATGTGGAACTGTTACGAAAGCGTGCTTAACGGACTGTCAAAAACAAATAACAATATTGAAGGATGGCACCGAGGATTCCAGCAACAAATCGATGGGAGTCATCCTAGCATCTGGAAGTTCATTTGTGGAATCAAGAAGGAACAGAGCCTGAACGAACTACGCTTAGCGCAGTACACCAGTGGTCAGGAACCACCGCGTCAGCGGAGAAAATATCGGGACAGTGCAGAAAGATTGAGGCGAGTTGTTGCTGATTGGGATGAAACTATAAACATTTGTGATTATTTGCGTGCTGTTGCACATAATATTGGATATTGATAAGCCGACAAAATGTAGCGTTTCCTCCTGGTACGATAAAGTGTAGTTATAAAGGTAGCATAAATTATATTTTTATAATGAATTAGAAACAAAAATAATTTCCATATGTGAACCCAAAACTTGTTGTCTCTAATTCTTTATAACATGTTACTCTGTGTGAAAATAAATAAAATGTGTCCTGTGAATAAATATTTTAATGATTTGAAATATTTACCAAAGTTAATTAACCCTTGCCTGACTTTTCCATTCTTTCAGAATACCAATTAATAAATGCTCTAGCCGACAAAAACTTGAAGCATAATCAATTTTACTTTTAAATATACTTTAATAAAATAACAACCTTCACAATAATTTATATTTATTTATATAACTATTGAAAGAAAATAGTGATACATAATCGCTTTGACAACATCTCATTCGCCGAATATCTTCACGATAATCGAGCAAGCGGTTAATAAGGTAAATACTTTTCAAATCAGAAAAAGTTTATCGATAACTTAATTTTTGTTTAAGTTAAGATTTTTCTATATATTTTAATATCTTTCCGAAATCTTGTCGATTTTCGAAGAATTTGTCATTCGAAGAACTGTTCGTTCGAAGAACTGATTTTCGAAGAATTGATTTTCGAAGAATTGATTTTCGAAGAACTGATTTCGAAGAAGTGATTTTCGAAGAATTTACCTAGAACCATAAGAGACTCCACGGTCTGTAAACCTAGGCCAAGTTCTTCCTTTGGTCCATTGATGGCCCATGAAACTATTTAATTCGATAGATTCAACGGTGTAAAAACGTATAAAGAACATACACACACACACACTAAAATATTTATAAGATTAGGAATCCAAACGCAACAATCGATATTTTTTTTAATTTCGAATTTTTTACCTCCAAAATTAGAGTCGTCATAATGTGATCACGCAAACTTTTCTGCAGCAAATTTTCTTCTCTCTGTGTGTGTGTACAAACAAACACACACACACACACACTAGCATCAAGAGTGTTTACAAAAACTCAACATCTGCCCAGCTGCATGAAGAATGAATTAAACACCCCCAAAATTTTTTATCGCCATATAGCCTATGTTACCCGAAAGGTAAAATTACATACTTATGCGAAGTTTCGTGACGAAATCTTCAACGGTGTGGATTTGTATAGCGGACAAACATAATCTTAGTTCGTTAATGTATAAACACACACACGCATAGGAGGCAAGTTAATATAAACGTTAATAAAAAGCGTATTCAGTGGGCTTTGAAATGTGCTATTTCCGTTGGAACCTTGAATTCAATTTTTTCTCTATACTGCGAACGGAGAAAGTGAAATTTGAATTTTCAACCCATTTTAATTCCGCCTTTCGCGAGTTTAAAATGTTCTGAAATATACCTAAATTATTTATAAAGTAGACTTTCCATCAACGTTAAATAAGCTTCTATCTTAATGAATTCAAATGTATGAAAGATTGGCATTCACAGTAGGTACTCCACTTTCCAAGTCCCGCCTTTAAGGAGTATACCTACAACTATGACAAATAAATTAAAGCCAAGAAATAATACAATTAAAATGGCGTTTTTCTGATAAAGAGCCAAACGAGAGATTGGAGCTTTTAATTGGAAATGGCCGTCCCTTGGCAATGCGATCGAATACTCACCGAATGCTTCGAGGATGGTGTTCGCCTCCAGGATCTGCTGCTCAACCCACGTGCTCACGTTACTCGTCACCGAGCACAGGTACTGGAGGATGAATTTCGTCGTCTCCGTCTTTCCAGCGCCGCTTTCGCCGGATATGACGCAAGATTGGTCGGTAGCATCGCAAGCCTGGAGCGATGAATATGCCGCCTGCGCCAATGCGAAGACGTGAGGTTCCAAGGCGGCCATCTTCTTCCCTTGATACTGGAACACCTGCTCCTGAGCGCCAAAGAGACAAAGGATACATTGGAAACACACACACACACATTCGTAGGTACACACTGCGTCTCGAGAATCCTTCTCTAAATACGTACCTAAAAAGAGAAGTGTACTCTCTACTTGGTCGCAGTCGAACGACACGCAAACCTTAAACACACAATTGTGTGTGAGATGCTAAGTCCCTGGCGTGGAATAATTTTCTGTAAAATATTACTTTTTTAATCCTTTTCTTCATTTTTAGCGTTCTCTTTAAAAATCGCTGGTGTATTCGGTTTGCCCGTCCGTCCGTCCGGGCAGTATCTCTGTAATCCTGCAACTTGAAGGTGCCAAATTTTTGTGATAGGACTAGACAGCCATTTTCCAAGATAAAAAATTTTTGTTCTACTTAAACTAATAAATGTGGAGTTTTTGGATTTTTCCCTTCGATGAATTTCGGAAAGGTACCCACATGCAAAATTTCAACCTTCTAGGTAAAACAGAAGTGCCCTTGACTTTAGTGGACAGACAAACTTTCTGCTTTATTAGTGTAGAAACCCACAATTTTATTTTTCACCAGCCTCCCTCCAACTTGGCCCAAAGAACTTCACAAACTCTCTGTCCCATCTGTCTTTTGGTCTTCTTTTTTGTCTCTTCATATTTCCATTCGTTGACGCTGGTCATTCCTTCTAGCAATATGGCCCACTGCCATTTTAGCATCCTTCACTCTTCTAATCACGTCACAGACTTCCGTCTTCTTTCTTACCCAGTCGTTCCTCTTGCGGTCTCTTCGGGTGATCCCTAACATGCATCTCTCCATGCTCCTCCGTGTTGTTTGCAGGCGTTGTATCATTCTGGCATTCATGGTCCATGTTTCACAACCATATGTCAGAACATGCAGAACACATTGGTCATACAGTCTCCTTTTTAGGAAGACTGGAATATTTGATTTAAAGATGTTCGCATTCTTGCCAAAAGCACTCCATGGCATCTTCACTCTCCGGTTGATTTCTCCAAGAAGCGAACCATCAGTAGTGATGAGCTGACCCAAGTAAACATAGCTGGTTACTTCTCCGAGTTCTGCTCCGTTGATATGTATCTTCTCAGAATTTGTGAAGTTGTACATAACCTTTGCTTTCATTCATTTGAAGTCTCTGCTTGCCTGCTCCATCTCTTCATTTATTTTACGGAGCTCCTTTGGATTTCTTTCGAACAGTATGACGTCATCCGCAAAGCGCAGGTGACTCATATGTTCTCCATTCTACCTTTTCTTCTCAGGCTAAGGTTTTGAATTCTTCCTCTAGGGCTGCCGTGAATAATTTAGGAGACACAGTATCTCCTTACCTCGCTCCATTTTCTTCTGCCTTAAAGGCACCTGTTTCTTCATGTAGCTGGACGGAAGATGTCGCATTTTCGTAGATAATCTTTAACAATGTGGTTTACGTATCTTTTACTCTTTGTTTCTTCAGTGCACATAATATCGACGTAGTTCGGATGCCTTCTCGTAGTCGATGAAGCACATACATAGAGGTAATTCGTACTCGTTAGTCCGACTGATTACCTCTCTCGCGACTTGGATGTGGTCCATCGTATTATACCCACTGCGAAATGTGGGGTATTGGAAGGAAATGTCGATTTCAAGAGACGCTTCAACACGTTGATTTAAAGAAGGAAACCTGAAAATTAAGCATTGAAGTGCTTAGATAATTGTAAACAATGCGTCATCGAGAAAAATAGAACAGAAATAAATAAGGTCAAGGTAATAGAGAAGTAGAAGAGTAAACGAAAGTGGTTTGGAAGAGAGAATAGGATAAAGGTGGAGAAAACAAAGGAAAGGAAAAGAGTATAGAGGATAGAAAAAATAGGAGAAAGGAGGTGCAATAGGAGGAGGAGGAAAAGGGAGAATGGAAGAGAAATTAGGATGGAGGAGAAATTAAGATAAAATAGGAGGAAGGAAGGAAAGTAGGAGAAAGTGTGAGATAGAAAGAGATAGTGGAATGAGGAGAAACATGGGGATATGAGAGAAAAAGGGAAGAAAAACGGGAACGTAGAAGAAAACTGGAGAAACCAAGAGAGAAACAGGAATGGATGGCGAGATAGGATAAGAAAATTGAGTATCATTTACTATAATATATTTTGAAGCGTGTGTTTGTGTATTTGTGTGTTTGTTCATGGAACTCCTCCTAAACGATAAGAGCTAGAATAACCAAATTTAGTACGATTCTTCCTTACATCCTAAGTTAGTGAATGGTCAAGGTTTGGTCAACCGGGATTAATCAGTGCTGCCAATATAGGGGATTAACATTTTCCCATAAGATAACACGTATGAATCTATTTCTTGACTTGCAAGGTATTCTTCCTTCAAGCATTAAAATATGTAAATATGGACCGATTATTTTCGTTTTTCTTTATTCGACGAATAAAACTCTATACTATCTTATTCCTGCGAAGTTTACATGTTACACGGTCGAAGTTTTCAGAATACGCTATTTGATTCGAAATTTTGTGGATTTTTCGTACTCTTTCTGGCCGTTGCTAAGGCGGTCGTCATTGTTACCTCCGATTCAGTTAGATTAAATGAAGCTTACAAATAGACGAAAGTTTAGCGTTATTCTCTTCGCACTTTTGTTTAAGCAACGAAACGATCGATGTTTATGGACATCAACGTAAATAGATACTGATTATTATTCAGGAAGCGTTTATTGATGAAAGTAATTGAACCTCCTTTCGTCTATTGAATACCGGAATCTTACATTTTTTGTAAGTAAAATCATTATATTTTACATTATAATGTTTATTAACGTAAATAGGCTCACGTATCTGGTGTACATTTACCGGAGTCAGTGTTCAATCATGGACAACTGTACATACGTTGCTTTTTCGCGGGTTTCTTGCTTACAAGAAATAAATGTAAACATTTCATAGGCATAATTACACAAGAAATGAAGCTGGATTTGGCGAAAGTGATATATATGATAGGAAATACAATTATCGTTATATTTGAATGCAATACGTTCGGAAACGGATTGTTACAAGCAAATTGGATTAATTGTTAAGAAAAGCTAATTGTAAGTTAAAAAGTATCTACTATATATTTTAAAGAGTTTGTATGTTCTGCTGTAGTAGTTTCACTAAATCCGTTGAAATTCAACGGGAAATTCTGCTAGTAAAGGAATAAACACCGATATATATCGTATATGTCACACAATACAATATATACCGTCCGTCCCACCCTGTATCTCAAAAGCCGTTCGTCGTAGAGATATGCGGTAAACTGCGTTTTGCTTCTACAAGCTAGGAGGTCCCTAGAAAACTACTCTCAGTTTCATAAAGTCCCGGGTTCGAATCCAGGAGACAATTCTTTTTTCCCATAAGTTTACAAGGAATTTTCGGGTTTTCAGAGTGCAAGGTTTTTTTCCTTCATTCATTAAAACACGTAATTATGAACCGATTTTCGATTCTTTTGTACAATAGCCCCGCATTTTCAAAAATGCAGCGAAAAGATCACCAAGGAAAGTCAAACGAATCTATAAGGCATTGTTGAAACAACATTAACAGAAACTGATTGGCCGGTCTCGACATTTACAAACCCAATCTCCGGACAACATGGAGGGTTTCTTTGGTTCCGGGCGAGCCGAAGGGCGCGGTAGCGCCCGGAGACGACTACCCATTACAACAAAGCGAGCCGAAGGCTCGCCAATATCCTCCATGTTTTTTTGAGAGGATGTAATATTGAAAGGATATATTGACGAGCCTTCGGCTCGCTTTGTTGTAATGGGTAGTCGTATCCGGGCGCTACCGCGCCCTTCGCCTCGCCCGGAACTAAAGAAACCCTCCACGTTGTCCGGAGATTGGGTTTGTAAATGTCAAGACAGGCCAATCAGTTTCTTGTCCGGTGATTGGGTTTGTACATATCGAGACAGGCCAATCAGTTGTAAAAACAATAATGTATTGATTTGTTTTGGTTGCTGTTTACTTTAAGCATTTTTAAAAATGCGGGGCTATTGTACAAAAGAACCCGATTTTCTTCTTTTTTGCTTTATTCGACGGCTAATACTCTATACTATCTTATTCTTGCGATGTTTACATGTTACACGGTCGAATCATTCAGAAATACGCATTCATTTTCGAAATTTTACGGATATTGTACTCTTTCCGAACGTTGTCAAGGCGACCGTCATTGTTGCCTCCGATTCAATTAATGCCAATTAAACCTTCAAATAGGTGAAAGAATAGCGTTAATCGCTTCGCACTTTGTTTAAGCATCGAAATTATTGCTGTAGCAATGTCAACAGTTATACATAGAAACATTAATATTTACGGATAATTATTTAGTTAACTGCGCATGGGAAGCGTTTCTAACGATTCAGTCAAAGCAGTTGAATCTTCCTATCATCGTTTGAATGCTGGCATCTTATCTCTTTGTAAGTAGAAACATTATATTATACATCTTAATGCTTATTGATACAAATAGGATCACGCATAAATTTAAAATTAAATGAGAATAGGGACATTCGTTATTTTTTTAAACACATTACGTGGTTATCTTCTCTTCATTGATACTCTACATAAACGGTTGCATTGATTGTTATATAAAAAAGAAAGGACATATATTTGAATAAAAAAATAGAAGCTCGCGATCAATTACTGCGTAGGGAAATGGAGAAACAGGAGAAAAAATCTGCTATGACCGGGAATACGAACCCGGGTCATCCACTTGCCGGGCGTATACTCTACCACAGAACTACCTTAGCATACTAATCCTCCTGTTTCTGAGCGGCAATAATTTCTTAGGTTCGGAATTTTAAAATGCTGATTTCTGACTGACTTCGCATAATAAATTGTCAATACGCCCACACAGCCGTGCCCTCAGCGAGATTCGAACCAGCGAACTTTACATTGGGAGCCAAATATATTCATTAATATCCTATACCAGAGAAATGCATTATTAGAGTTAAATGTGAATTATTGAGATCAACTTATTTTACATACTTATTAATTTTTTATAAATCAATTGAAAATATACCGAGCAAACATTGGGCGGCTTCAGCTAGTAAGGGGAGAAAATAATGGAGATAGAGAGAAAAAATGCGAAAGATTAACGGTTAGGAAATCCTAGGTTTGCTAAATAAGAGAATTATTGTGGAATAGAGAAAAAGGAAAAATGGTCGGAATGGCGGTGACACAGAAGAGTGAAAGTAAAAATTGGAAGCGATCTAAAGAAAGAAAGGAAGATTGTCTAGGTGAATGTGACTGACACGAGAACATAGATTGAGCGTAACAGAGAGAAATACAGAAAGGGTGAAAGTAAGACGAGAGGTATGTAGTGCGAAGAAAGGAGAGACTGCTCCCTCTCCCTCTCTCCCTCTCTCTCTCGTGAGAGAGAGAGAGAGAGAGAGGAGGAAGATCGATTCGAGGCAAAACTAGAAAAGAAGACGAAGAGAGTCAGGGGAAAGGGCCACGCCCAAAGTAGTGATGCAGGTCACACACGCGTTAAAAGCCGCATATGTATTATTTGGAAACACAAAAGGAGAAAGATATCGAGAAGCGGAGAATCGACCCCGTTGCAGTTGAAGGCAGTGAAAGGAGATGGAGGGGGAGGGGAGGGAGAGATAATAATCGACCAGTTTGCTGTCCAAGGCAAAAAGATATGTGAAAAGCGAACGTGAGCTTCATTTCCCTTCTGCTGCTCCCTTTCTCCGCCCTCTGCACTTTGTTATCTCTTCTATTCTCGCTCTCCTACTCCTCAGGGAAGGGTTGTTGCCCTCTGCGTACCCTGACGCTCATACCCTTTCAAAATATTTTTTCCCCGCCATCTGCTTGCCGTTGTCTCCAGAGGAGAAGCAATGCCAAGAGAACCTCTTTTTCATTAACTCCTCTTTCCTCTCTCTCTCTCCCTCCTTTTACTCTTACATCATTTTTTGGCCGTATTCCATCCGAATAACATTCTCTTGCACCCCAATTGCGCAGAGTATTTTAAATGGGAATGTAAACTGCGAATATTTTTACTTGATTGAATTTATTGGTGTATTTATAATGTTTTATAAGAAATATATTTAGCTTTGGCTGCATCATAGTATAAAGCATCTTATTCTTGGTCCGCGTATTATAGTCTCCTGGTCTACCTCATACGGGACATGTACTGGGAAAGTTAAGTACCATTTTGGACAACAAAACTCCAACTAAGAAAACATCCAAGTTCTTAAACAACAGAATGAATCTGCCAGTGGCAACATTTTCCTCTCGTTTTCTAATATATCCCATAATGCAGCATGTTGTTGAACCTTTGCTGATAGAAATCCCCCGGTTCACGGTGCTATCGTTGGAAGGAATAATAAAACAAGCAGACACATATGTCAGAAGTGGTGAAATATTTCCTAAGGTACTTAAATTGCCCCTATGTATGTGCTTCATCAACTACAAGAAAAGCATTCGAATCCATCCGGACTTCGTCGATAATATGTGCACTGAAGAAACAAAGAGTAAAAGATACGTAAACCATCTTCATAGAGATTATCTACGAAAATCCGACATCGTCCGTCCAGCTACATGAAGAAACAGGTGCCTTGAAGGCAGAAAATGGAACGAGGCAAAGATATACTATCTCGTTTACTATAAGTACTATTTCTTTTTTCATTACGTTTAACGTTATAACGAAACATTTTAGTAAACATTAATGAAATCCAGCTAATTGCCATTTAAAAAATATATACACATTTTTGGCCAGAAATGTCCTTACATTTATCGGTGTGTGAGCAGGCGCGTTGTCATGCAAAAGCCGCTAACAAGAAGTCAGTTCTAATTATGGTCCTTATCGATTCCTTATTTACTTGTCATCATTCTATCGGCGGTCTCTTGCAAGTAAATTGCCCACTTTGTCCACCAGTTCTGGGTTGGAGGTCGTTTTTGGTCGTCCACTGCGAGGGTCATCTTCCACATCCTCTCTGCCCTCTTGAAAACGCTTAAACCATCGAAATGTTTGTGCTCAGGACAGAGATTTATTCCCATAAGCTGTTAGTAACATTTCATGTGTTTCAGTTGGGTTTCTCCCCAGCTTGACACAAAATTTCATGTTGACACGTTGTTCCATTTTGGTGTTTCTGACGGCGCAGTAATACACGATGCACAAAACACGTCCATACGAAACAGCAACACAATCCCATTTGGTCACAGCTAGCAGGACTTCCAACGTCACACTTCAGTGCGTCTCCAGGAGCTTGTTGCAGAACTATAATCATACTGGATACTTTTATTTTATTTCAGTCTCATTACTTTCTTGCCGCACTGTGTATATGTAAATGTTTTTTTTAATATCATGTTTGCAACCTACATAAGCATTTATAGAAATATTAATAAAATTAAACTGCGGATCAGTAGTTTAAAGAAGATACTTCAGACTGGAGAAACTTATATCCTCTCCAGCATTAATGACAACAGAAAACACTTTTTATGAGTTCTTAGGATTTGACAAAAACAGAAATGACATGAGTAAACTCCCCACATCCGGTTTACCATATGACCGGTATAGTTTAAACATCAAGCGTCAAAATTAATAAAAATATTTATAATTATAGAGTTGCATCGTCGATTGTGCACATCGAACGACCTGCATGCCAAAATTTACAGAAAAGTTGTAGAATATACATACACGACATGAAAATAAATTGGCTGTAGCCAGGGCCGTCCCTAGGGCATGGCGAATCGACTGTCCCGGGCCCCGCGATTTCAGAGGCCCCGCGCTTCTGTATTACCGCTACCAAAGTCTAAATTTAATTTGGCGGCTAATGATAACGGGTCCCGCATAGGTCGATCTGGCCTGGGTCCCGCACCTCTGTTGGGGCGGCCCTGATTGTAGCTATGGCCCATATTATCAAAATATGTAGAAAATATTTACACCAAGCTGATGGGGGTGGAAATTTTTCTATTTGCTAAGGAAACAACGTAAAATTTATATTTTCCTCTTTTTTATATGGTTAGATATTTAATGGAATCATATAAATAAAATAGAATGTGTGTTTGTTTGTTTGTGTGTTAACGCTGTAACTCCAAAACCAATAAACCTAGAAAACTGAAACTTGGCATGCATACGAGTACTAAGAGCATCCTGAGGATGGGCACCTCCTGCTTTTTTTTTTACTTTCTCCATATATATGTAGCACAGAGAAAGTATTGTTTTCATGAAAAAATTCGAATTCGATATTTCAACGGAAATGCACGTTTTGAGGACCCCTGAACACGTTTTGACCGTTTTCTCGATGATGTCTGTGTGTGTGTGTGTGTGTCCGTATCTGTGACAAATATTGCGTGCGCTCTAACTCAAAAACTATCATCAGATCATCATGAAATTCTATATTTATGATTTTATTTATATTCTTAAGGTTTTGAAAAGATTTTTATAACAATCGGTCAACCGAAAGTAGCGGTTTACTCTTGTAAAATTTTAGTTTTTATTAAATATTTCGCTTAAAACTGAATTCTTGTTAACATATGTATAAAAGTTGTAGATACTATTTTTTTCTACAACTTTTGTATGAACTAAATTTTCATATGAGGAATATTTCAAGAGATATTAAATTTTCTTCGAAATTGACAGTATGCATGCATACATACATACATACATACATACATACAAACACTTTTCTTTATAGATATCTATAGATAAATTAAAATTGAAGGATTGATAGAATGAGGAAAAATGAGTTGGCATAGCGAAGACTGCTTGCGACCCTCCCAAAATTGTCTCGAGACCCCCAATGGGGGTCGCGACCCTACGTTTGAGAACAACTGCCTTAGAGTTTGGTCGTGCATAATGATTATGGAAAAATCTTAACCCCGATATTGGCAGCAATTTTCTCGTAACAGAACTCATGGATGTGAGAATCGAGGTAATAGACGGAAAATAATATTCACCGTGTTTTTTAAACGTTCTCTATTTAATTTTTTGTCTTTCGTTAAATTAATTAATTTCGTTTGTTCATCCATTTTCTGTTGATTATTGTGTTCTTGCTGGTTTTACTTTCAGTTTTCGTTTTGAAGATATCGTTACGAAACTTCGCTTAGGTATATAATTTTACCCTGCGGGTAACATAGGCTATATGGCGATAAAAAATTGGGGGAGAAAGAGCTTAATTCAATAATTACGTATTTTCCCATAAGTTTACACGTAATTTCGATTTTTCACAGTGCAAGATTTTCTTCCTTCATTCATCTAAATAGGTAAATGCGGAGCGGTTTTCTTCAGTTCTGCTTTATTCGACGGTTAAAGCTGTGTACCTACTATCTCAATACTGCGATGTTTACATGCTACGCGGTCGAAGTTTTAGATTCACTAAATCCGTTGAAATTAAACGGGCACTTCCACTAGTCTATCATTAGGGTTCGAGATTCAAGAAGCGTTTATTATCTCCATTTAATTGACACGGGTGAGACCGTAGCATATTAATTATCATTTGCATATTACAATCAGGTACTGCATAACACTATTTAATCTTTGACTAAAAGAGAAAACTTGAATTCATATAAATGTATTTAATGATATCACGATTTGTATGAACTAAAAGGTAAAAATAGTTTTGGGCATGTGATAAGTGTAGCGTAATGTTTAACGACTAAATAAATCTTCATTAATTTTTCCTTGCTAGAAAAATTTTACAAGCACAAATCTATTGCTGTTTACTAGAACATCTCATTATACGAATATTATACTTAATGGTTACTTCTTAGTGCATATACGTATAAGTTCAATTAAATTTTATTTAACTCAATACTTAATTCAAGCAAACTCGCCATATTTGACCGATCGAGAGATGCTCCCCTCTCCCACGATCTCAGTGAGGGGGAGAAAAAGGGGAGGAGGGGGGAAGGGGGGGGGAGGAGGAGGGGGAAAAGGGGAGGAAGTAGCGGCAAGTGGATGGTAGAAGGGGACTATGCATGTATTCGTGTATTCTGCGCACGGAGCACAGGGTTCACGTTTTCCTGAGGGAGCGGAAGCGTGTGATTCGGCAGGGGGCGGAGGAGAGGTGTGTGGGGGAGGGAAGGGGAAGGGGGGGCGGACGCAGGAACCTCCTCGGAGGAGGAGGAGGAGGCTCACCTCCTGCTAAGAGAGCGTTGCAGCACGTCTGCTCACGAGGGACGCTCTATCTAAATGAGACCCATAAAATGACGCCCTCTACTTCGCTAAATCTCGTAATTCTCGCTTCGGGATGATCCTCGTGCGAACTCATATCGCTGGCCATGTCACGCACTCCACCTCGAGCGTAAGTCAGTGGTTTGCATCTGATCGATTTGGTCTAAAGCAGTGTTTCCCAAACTTTTTGACCCTGCGAACCCCTTTTTATAATGATCCAAATATCGTGAACACACTCCAAAAAATAAAAATTTTCAAGGATTATCTTTCTTACCAGGATATAAATTATTAAAGAATATATATTGTAAACAGTTTTTTATATTTATTAATTTAAGTATACAATATTTATTAAAACATTATTTCCAACTTTTATACATACTTTTCCGTTGCTTATTTGTGTGTTTGTAACCCTGTGGTCACATTAGTAGTAAGGGGAGCAGAGTAATTTTTATTTGCATATTAAAATTACGAAGAATTATCATGAAAATTTGAGATTTAAAACAAAGCCCAGAAGTACAAAATTTAATTTTTTTTACAATTTGCGTACAATATCATGTCTCAACATTCGTACTTGTACCCTTCGTTAAGAGTGCATTACAATTATATTATCCGACAAGATATCGATTTAACTTATTGCTTAAAAAGACGAAGGCCTATAGTTACAGTCTCCGTCGTTAAGAAAGGCTCCTCTACGTAGTGAAAAGAGAGCGATGATTTTTCTTCCTTAGGCTGATAAAATAGGTTTAGCTACAGACACATTCTTTTCGTGCTTCAAATAAAGGTTTGATATAAATAATTGTTTAACTAATGGATTATTTTGCATTTTAATAAAAAAGTAGTTACATAGAATTAGTTAACAAATCGAATGCCAACAAGGACAAAATTAAGTGATTTACCAAAAACTTTGCTCGCCATTATGGATTTTTTTTGCCGCGAACCCCCTGAAACATCTCGCGAACCCCCTGAAACATCTCGCGAACCCCCTGAAACATCTCGCGAACCCCCTGGGGGGTCCGGGAACCTCTGTTCTAAATGAAGAAAGCGATAGAGTTTCGTGTCTATGGAAATCTCTCTCTCACAACAGCAAACATTGTGAAAGAGAGTTTAGTAATATGGCGCTTTGATTTCCCTCTTTGACTTCAGGTAATACCTGCAAAAATGATTTTCAAGACATGAATTTCATTCGAATTTTGATTCTTAACTATCACATAAGGTGCATTTAAATGCCTTTTACAATGAATTCAGAAACTATAACAAATTTAAAAAACTAGCGAAAGTTCCCGTTGAATTTCAACGGATATAGTGAATCTAAAACTTTGACCCTGTAATATTTAAACGTCGCAAAAAAAATAGTAATTAACGTCGAATAAAGCAAAAGCGAAGAAAATCGGTCCATATTTGATGTATGAAGGAATAAACCTTGGACTCTGTAAAATCGAAAATACCGTGTAAACTTATGGGAAAATAATTATTAAATGAAACGCCACTTTCCACCCAAATTTTTTATCGCCATAATCATATGCTATGTTACCGCAGGGTAAACTTATATACCTATGCGAAGTTTCGTGACGATATCCTCAAAAGGTGTGGAAATCACGATTTGTGGAAAATCTACGTCTAATTATTTAAGTTACGTAGCTTTAGAAAACACTCTGCTTTGGAGAACTCTACGTAGGTAACATGAAAATATCATTAAAACAGTTTATTTGTAATATTAGCGTAAATGTCCGTCAAATATGACGGGTATGCGTGAATTAAGTATTACGTTAAAATAAAATGAAAATTAATGACACCAACTTTTATGTGCCTTAAACAAAAAGTTAATATAAAATCCATATACTAGAATGTTCCAGAAAGTAACAACAGTCATGGATATATGCATAAAAGTTGTTTTTCAAATGTATATGTTAATGATGACATTCGTTAAACAGACTAAATATTATTTTACGAAAATATAAATAACCTAATCAACAGTAATCACTATTAAGATTGTAATGAATTTTCATATTCTCGTTTTCTTACATCTATAAATCTGTTGCTTGTCAGTCGATTTACTGTTGCTTTTGTTGACTCATTAGCTCTATGCTTCGCTTTTCGTTTGTTCTGATCGTTCAATAAGCAATATTTCAATTTCGCGAGATCTCCAGCGAGTTTGTGCTCCTCTGTTGTCTTCTTTGCCTTTCATCTTGAGTTTCATTACTTTCCTGGATTATGAACTGTATTAATTAAAGGATAACTGTTACTTATAGCTATCACCTATCAGCTATTGAACTCTAATCTTCGGTGACATGGGAGTTGTCATGGTAGTTTGTGTTTGGTATTTAATATAATAAAAGCCGTCGTCGGTTTGTTGGTTGGTTGGTCACGCTATGCAAACGCTAATAACTCGAGAAATAGAAACTCGAAATTTGGTAGGGATGCTTGATTAACACTTATTCAGAGAATGACGAATTTAAATCGCAAAAGAATTCCTTGGTTCGTCTCCAAGAGAGGCATTTCCATTTCCCATTACTTTACATGTAAAACACGATTTTTCGACGTGCAGGCTTTTATTCATTTGGAAATTAACATTACAAGAAATTAACAGACGACCTTCAGATTTGAACCATTTTAAAGAAAAAGTTATAAAGTTTCTTATTCCTTTCGTCTTTTTTCGCCCAGTTCGAAATATTCCATGTTAAACGTTTAATTTGCATATTTTGTGGAAATCTCGCCATTTTAACGTGATGTTGCTATGTCGACCATTATCACTGTTACACCTCAAATTACTATTATTGTATACATCCTTCTGGGAATAAGCGTGCCTTGAGTGCTTCAATATGAGAGAGAGGAAAGAAGGAGAGAGATTGGCGTGTTTTGTGGAAAATAAGTATATTAACGTAAATATAAAAAATTTAAAGTATCAACAGTGTCATTTTAGAAAAATTGGAAATAAAAAGCATTCTTAAATTAAATTCTTTGTAAACTATACGTCCTTACGAATTTATATTGTTATTCCTCGAATTAATTTCGTAACAATGGCCTAAGTTTGGAAACGAATATAAATTAAAATTCAATTAAAATTAAAAGGACATTTAAAACTGTTAACAGGCAATTTTCGAAGAAACAACAGTGGATCTTTTAATGAATTGATTTGTTTTATAAAATGAATTTTGGTGCTTATTTAATACAGAGTAAGTTCTAAGGTTTATAAACCATTTAAATCTAACAACAATGGCTATTATAGTTTAAAGAAAGAACTATATTTATTCACTTTACAGAATGAATTAATTTTAGGCTAGCATTGCCTATTATAAAAGGAGTTGCTTTGGAATTTACAGTACGTAAAGTGGAAGTTGTACTGAATTGACTCAAGTATATTTCAAAGCAAAAATCAATTTAAAACTATTGAAAGTTGTTGTTTCGGAAACTGAGAAGTCCAGAGTGGTGAGCGGACGCTAAAGGATATTAAGGTACATTTTATTCCAAAATCTATTTAAAGTATTATCAGAGGCAATTGAAGATTGAACAAATTTTTTTGTTACCGGAATTCTGCTTATTTAATGAAATTGAAATCCTAATGCTATAATCAATTTAAAACTAATAACAATGGCTATTTTAGTAGATAGAAAGGTACTATTTTACTCACAAGGAATTTCTGTGAGATTTTAGTTAATTAATTAAAACTGACTTATAATATAGAAATATTCGATGGTTAAAACAGTGCACAATTTTATTCTTGCGATTTTTACATGTTGCACTGACGAAAATTTAGATTCATTACACCCGTTGAAATTCAACGGGCACTTATGCTAGTATTTTTATAAAACTGATAAAATCACGTATTTTTCTGATTCTAAACGCATTTTTACGCTAATTCGATCAGGATTCGGATTCTGTTTTCAATAAAAATAAACTTTGTTCTTTCCTGCATAGAACAATCCAAGTCGCAAATTCGTTCAAGGTTTCTAAGTAATTTAACAATTCAAATGAAAGATAAACTGCATTCATGCCTATGTTATTCAAATGGAGAAAATGAAAAAAGAAAATATTCTTTTAAATTAGAAAGGTCAATCAAATCGACCTGACTACAACACTTAACTCTTTCATCCGTTTAAAATGACAATTCCCTCTTGTTTATACGTGCTGTATTTGCTGAGTTATAGAATAACATGCATGCATACATACACACATACATGCATACATACATACAAACACTTTGCTTAATAGATATCTATAGATATCTATAGACAGACTATAGAAGACTATACATAGACAGATAAGAGGGGATTCTGACTCGCGACCCTTCTAAGCTAATTACTTCTCCACCAATGTATGTGTTATTTAATTGTATTTTAGTATAAGAATTGAATCACATGAAAGCAGTGCTGGAAAACGTTACATGTAACGTAACGAAATAATTTTGAGTTAACGTAACGAAAAACGTTAACGAAATTTTTCAAAAAGCTGTAACAAAAAACATAACGAAAACCAAAAATTTAATTTCGTTATTTCCTTAACAGATTCGTTACTACTTGTTCTAGTTAACTATAAATCTTGTAGGGACATTCATACACGGCATCTGGGCGAGTGAAAGTGGGCTAAAACCCTTTCTCATCCGCTGAGCCATTTCTACCGCCTTGTCGCGAAAGGAGCCCTACCCCGCCCATCACCCATTGTCCTTTTGGGTTTTTCCACATTTATGAAAGAAAGGATTCCTTCAGGAAGCATAAGAGAAGAAATGAGGAAGATAAAGCGTTGATCTTAAATGTATGTGCCGCTTATAGTGAAGACCTCTCACATTCGCTGTCCCCCATCTCAGTATATCGTCCTTTCAAACTATTGTTTTCAATATTCTTTAGGATTGGGGTTTTCCACTTACTCATTATACTCAAATTCCTCTTTTAGAGGTCGGTGCTCTCCAAGTTACTGTCTCATCCTATCCACCCCTGGATCCTGAACTGTGTCTTTAAGTCTGCGGGTGGTGGCGCATGTTGGCACCAATGACGCCTCGAAGCGCGGCTCCGAGGAGATTTTTAGTTCCTTTAGGGACTTAAACTCCGAGGTCGGTCGTGTCCGAGAGGAGTCTGGGGTTGATGTGCGTTTAACCATCTGCAGCATTGTCCCGCGGATTGACTCTGGCTCTGAGGCTTGGAGTAGGGTGGAGGGGCTAAACCGAAGGCTATGGTCTTTCTGTAGGGGCATGGGGGTGGATTTCGTTTACCTTCGTCCGATTCTCGGATCGTGTGGGGCACCCCTAAATGGCTCGGGGGTTCATTACACGCCGGAGGCATCCCACGGTGTAGCGCGTAGGATCCTTTAGCATCTACATCTACATCTACATGATACCCTGCAAATCACCAGACTGGTGGGTGGCAGGGGGTGCAGCACACCGAAACCTACCTAATAACGTCCCTCGTGGGAATCACTCTCCTGTTATGATCCCGTATGGTCCTTGGGAAAAACGAGCTCTGATATCGCTCGGTCCTACAGTCGAGGGCTACAGCATAGTAGGGCTTATTTAGGCTAGAGAGCAGGGTAGAGCGTAGGCGTCTTAGGGGAATGGATGTAAATGAGAGGGTAATAGAAAACAATATTACGAGAAATCCGGCCAATACCGCAAATAAATTAGAGTTACCGAGCGATGAAGGCGCTGACATCCGTTATGTCAATAGTGTTAACGTTAGGGATTTCGATAAAAATGGTGAAATAAAACGCGATCAGAAAGAAAATGCTATATCAACCAATTGGCGGAATAATAGTATGAAGAACGCATGTATTCCTAAAACGATTACCAAAGGAAAGGCTGAGGTTTATCTGAGAAGCGATAGTGAGAAATTAAATGTCGTCGTATTGAACTGCCGCAGCATCCGTGAGAAAATTGCCGATTTTGAGCATATTATTCGTAGTCTAGAAGCCGATGTCGTGATCGGTACAGAGAGTTGGCTCACTGACGAGATTGCAAGTCAGGAGGTATTCCCTCAAGACTATAGAATTTTTAGAAAGGATCGTAGTATCCGGACGGGAGGTGGAGTATTTATAGCAGTCAGCAAGGCATAAGAAAGTTTTCCACTACCGATTAATGACGCCGAAATAGAAAGTGTTTGGTGTGGAGTTAGAGGAAGCGATTACACTATAGCTAATATATGCGCATTTTATAGGCCTCCCAATGCAAGTTTAGAAATTATTCATAATCTCGAGAAACAAGTAGCAACGCTAATATCGAAAAATAAAGAGAGGGCCATTATAATAGGAGGAGATTTCAACTTACCTTCAGTAGACTGGAATCATAATTACTTTGATCCCGGTGGTAGAGAGCGTGAATCATGCGAAGCACTTATAGAAACCTTCGTTAAACACTCGTTGTGTCAGCTAGTAAGATGTCCCACGAGATCGAACAGTATATTAGATTTACTCGTAACGAACTACCCCGAGCGTACGAACAAGCTTTCCATAGAGGAAGGAATAAGCGATCATAATGCTGTGTACGTAGAATTTAAGCTAAAAGTGGAGAAACAGGTTAAAGCTAGAAGACGCGTATATATGTACGCCAAAGGCGATTTCTCGAAATTTAGGTCTTTTTTACAGACACAATTCCCTAATTTCTGCGGGGCATCTATCGACGCTAGTACAGAGGAATTATGGTGCGTGTTCAGGGATATGATGCGAGAGGGTACGGATAAATTTATTCCGCATAAACTTAAACGTGATGGTGAGGAACCAAGATGGTAATACCAGAAAGTTAGATGCGCTCTTAGACGGCAAAGAAAACTTCACGCTCGCTTAAATAGTAATTCTTCAAAAGTCACAGAGGAACAGAGGTCAATGATACGGCAACAATACAGAGAGGCGCGGTCAAGAGCTAGAGTAACAATGCGAGAAGCATTTAATGATTACAAAAAGAAAGTTCTGCAAAGTAATTTGAAAGAAAATCCGAAAGCATTTTGGTCGTACGTTAGAGAGGTTCATGGTAGAGGCCCCACCATAGCGTCATTGTGAACGGAGGGAGGTGATGTAGTACATGATAGCGCGGAAAAAGCGAACTTGTTAAATGAACACTTTCAGAAAGCGTTTACTTCAGTGAGCAACGAATTTGAGGAACCAGCTTTGAATGATGAGGGAAATTCGATGGAAGATTTGATATTCTCGGAAACAGGTATCGCGCACCAGCTAGAGTCGATAAAGCAAAAAAAGTCTCCCGGGCCGGAGGGCATACCCGCGCGTGTGTTGAAAGAGCTAGCCTCGGTAATCGCACTTTACTTGAAAATAATATTCGAAAAATCCGTTGCACATGGTACCGTTCCAAAAGACTGGAAGCTAGCATACGTAACGCCCATCCACAAAGGAGGTGATAAAGAGAACCCCGAAAATTATAGACCGATTTCCTTGACGTCATTATCGTGTAAGATTCTAGAACATATAATCGTTAGCTCTGTTCTGCGTTATTTAGATGGTCGTTCTTCGCTAAGCAAAAACCAACACGGGTTTCGGAAAGGTAGGTCATGCGAAACGCAGCTCGCCCTGTTCGTAAACGATTTGTTACAATGCGGAGAGAAAAACACTCAGGTTGATGCCATTTTCATTGATTTTAAAAAAGCGTTTGACAAAGTACCCCATAATAAATTAATAGGAAAACTAGGAAAGTACGGCATAAACCCTAATATCGTGAGTTAGGTAAAAGACTTCCTCTCAGACAGAAATCAGATAGTAGTTATTGATGGGAAATCTTCATACCCGGTAAAAGTCGCATCAGGTGTTCCACAGGGAAGTGTCATAGGCCCACTACTATTCCTGATATATATAAACGATATCTGCTCGGTAGTTCGCTGCAAAATAAGACTTTTCGCAGATGACACCGTTTTATATAATGAGATAACGAGTCAGGATGACCAAAAATCGCTCCAGGAAGATTTAAACGCCCTTTCAGCATGGTGTCAAGATTGGAAAATCGAAGTTAATCACAGTAAATGTTCCCTATTGAGTTTCTGGAAGAGTAAGAACAATGAATTAGACTCGGAGTACAGAATTGATAGATTTAATATCCAATCTGCAGAGTACGTTAAATACTTAGGAGTCACCATTTGTCGTGATCTATCATGGAGTATGCATATTCGAAGGATCGTAGGCGCAGCTAATAAGAAATTGGCCTTCGTAGGCAGAATAGTAAGAAGTAGCACAGAACAGGTACGAGAAACGTGTTATTTATCATTGGTCAGGTCTCAGGTCGAATACGCTTCTAGCATATGGGATCCGTACGAAAAGGGACAGATACTTGAGTTAGAAAGAATCCAACGCAGAGCAGCCAGATTCGTTAAGCAAAAATACGAGCAAAAATTAAGCGTCGCATCACTCTTGAAGGAGTTGAATTGGATATCGCTAGAGGATCGCAGAATTAGCGCTAGGTTAAGGTGTCTGGAGAAATTTATGTCGGAAGTTCTCTTAGAGGAGGTCTCAGGAATATTAGAAGCACCTACGTACATGGGCAGGCACGATCACGAGAATAAAATACGAGAGATCGACTGTAGGACCGAGCGATATCAGGGCTCGTTTTTCCCAAGGACCATACGGGATCATAACAGGAGAGTGATTCCCACGAGGGACGTTATTAGGTAGGTTTTGGTGTGCTGCAGCCCCTGCCACCCACCAGTCTGGTGATTTGCAGGGTATCATGTAGATGTAGATGTAGATTTGTTCGTCAGTCTAACTATTTAAGCTGTTGGAGAAAGATCTCACAATCAGTGCTTTTACGATTCAAACACTACCGGCCGAATTCAAAGATTCCCACTTAAACCCGGGACTAGGTGGTTTATGCTAGTACCAGTCTAAGAGAGGTTTAAAGGGAGACTAAAAGTTGGTATTCACAGCGCGCTTAGCTTGGAACTATACTATTTTCTTCTTCTTATGGCGCATGACCTTGAGTGCACTGGTGAAAGTGCTACTGTTGCAGCCAATCAGACACCAGTGACAAGTAATGCAGTGGGGGGGAAGCCAGTGTCTCTTCGACTGCCGTGGTGTTCACTTCGCTCTCCGCTCGACTGTGTTGCCAGATAGCTATTTTACTTCACTGAAAAAGGCTAAATAGCGACCGCAATTTCTCGCTGTCCAAAAACTACCCGCATGCATTTGTAGCAACGCTGTTCGGTAGCTAGGGTCGTTCCGAGAGCTGCAAGCGGTGGTGGAAGGGGAAAACCCTCTCATTGGCCATTCACTCTTCCAAGGTCATGCGCCATAAGACGAGAAAAATAGTATAACTTATGTTAGACCGGAACTAGCTTGCGAACGAGAATGAAACGTTTGGCAACATAGCATAAAGCTTGGTGCGCATGCGTATGACGGAATTTACGAACACCTGTTGGCGTCTCTGTGAAGACTGGTTGTGAACTTTTTTTCAAATCGCTTCTTTCCTGTAGAGTTTTTGCTTTACGGTTATTTCTCATTATATTATTTCATTATTATTACGTATTAACTGTATTGTAGATTAGTCTTTCTGGTTATTTTAAATTTACTTCTTTCGTTCCGACTCCTTAGAAAACTTAAAAATGTTCTTTATCTGCAACATATGTTTAGAAAAAATTTTTATCTATAATTCTAAATGAAAAACTTAAACTTACGAGGTATAAATATCAAATAAAAAGTAGTCATTTTTTGTAAGCAATTATTTCGTTATAACGTTAAACTACCTGGCTGTTGAAGAGAGTGGACGTGCCTTTCACTTCCTTCAGTGGAGCCCAACGGACTTACGAGCGACCATTGTAGCAGTAGCATTAGAGTAGAAGTAGACGTACTGTTAAGTAGAACTAACTTTTCTTTTATTTTACTTGTTAACCTTTCTTATAGCTTATTTACTTATAGTAGTAGTTATCTTAACTAATAACCTCCGTGTCATTTTTTAAAATCGTAATACTTATTAGTCGTATACCGTAGTGTAGTAATTTTCTAACACTCCATTTGCGCATTGCTTTTTTACACCGATATTTATATCGTAATTGTTGTTATTTTCTTCTCTCTATAAACGTAACTTCTTCCTTTTATTAGAATTGTACGGTGTTTGTGTGCTAACCTGCGTTTTATTAACGTTGCTTCCTGCTTACTAACGTTGTCTGTAGTATTTGAGTAATCCTTGTCATCGTTTTTGGGTTAACTTAATATTTCATTGTTGAATACCGTAGTATCGTTCTTTTTCCAGCACCCAGTTTTTATTTTTTTTATATAAGCCCGTTTATTTAAATATTAATTGTATTTTTTAGCGTATTTTTTTCCGTAACTCATAGTTTACAAATCTGCACGTTGATTGTGTACTAACCATCTTGTGTGCGAACTAACGTTGTTTGCGTTGTGACTAACTTTCACTTCTACCTGCGCTTGACCCTTGATCCCTTCACTCGAGCACTCCAGGAATAACTTCCCCGCGTATATTAAGCGTTAGGCTAGTCTATTACATACGATATTTAAGAGCTTATAGAAACCCGTAATTGGAAAAGATAGGATGACTCCCCTTAGGCCCTCTGTTTCTCTCTTCAAGAGTGCTGCTGATTGCGAGTCCTTGCGGGCCCGGGTCGCGGAGCTTGAGAAGTTAGTTGCGGAGCTCCGCTCTAGGGTGGACGGTTGCGAGGAGTCTTGTGTCCGGGTGGGACGCGTGAGGCGCTCCTCGAGATCCCTCCGCGCCGGGATGGCGGCTCGGGTTCGCCCAAGTGCTAACGCCGGCTGGGTGATCGAGGAGTCTTGCGCGGTCTCTCCACGGGTAGGGACGACTCCCTCCATAAAGCCTGATGAGTGGAGTGTGACTACACGTGGTAGTCGTGGGGTGGTGCTGCGGAAGCAGGTGGTATGTGAACCTACCCCTGTTAGCAACAGGTTTGCGGTGCTGTCGGAGGATAGCTCAACGAACTCTGTGACCGTACCTACTCCACCTAAGAGAAGTCGGTTTGGGAAGGGAGGGCTGTTAGTGATAGGTAGTTCTAACGTCCGGCGTGTGATGGCGCCTTTGCTATCAAGGGCCCGCCGGGAGGGAGTGGTGGAGCGGGTGTTCTCCAGGTGTATACCGGGAGGTACGGTGCCCCAGGTGACGAAGGTGGTTCGGGAAGAGGTCGTTGGCACGGGCTGCCCTAGTCTGCGGGTGGTGGCGCATGTTGGCACCAATGACGCTTCGAAGCGCGGCTCCGAGGAGATCTTGAGTTCCTTTAGGGACTTAAACTCCGAGGTCGGTCGTGTCCGAGAGGAGTCTGGTGTTAATGTGCATTCAACCATCTGCAGCATTGTCCCACGGATTGACTATGGCTCTGAGGTTTGGAGTAGGGTGGAGGGGCTAAACCGAAGGTAGGGACATGGGGGTGGATTTCGTTGACCTTCGTCCGATTCTCGGATCGTGTGGGGCACCCCTAAATGGCTCGGGGGTTCATTACACGCAGGAGGCATCCCAGGGTGTAGCGCGTAGGATCCTTGATCATAGTAGGCCTTATTTAGGCTAGAGAGCAGGGTAGAGTGTAGGCGTTCTAGGGAAATGGGTGTAATTGAGAGGGTAACAGAGAACAATATTACGAGAAATCCGGCCAATACCGCAAATAAATTAGAGTTACCGAGCGATGAAGGCGCTGACATCCGTGATGTCAATAGTGTTAACGTTAGGGATTTCGATAAAAAAGGTGAAATAAAACGCGATAAGAAAGAAAATGCTATATCAACCAATTGGCGGAATAATAGTATGAAGAACGCATGTATTCCTAAAACGATTACCAAAGGTAAGGCTAAGGTTTATCTGAGAAGCGATAGTGAGAAATTAAATGTCGTCGTATTGAACTGCCGCAGCATCCGTAAGAAAATTGCCGATTTTGAGCATATTATTCGTAGTCTAGAAGCCGATGTCGTGATCGGTACAGAGAGTTGGCTCACTGACGAGATTGCAAGTCAGGAGGTATTCCCTCAAGACTATAGAATTTTAAGAAAGGATCGTAGTATCCGGACGGGAGGTGGAGTATTTATAGCAGTCAGCAAGGCATACGAAAGTTTTCCTCTACCGATTAATGACGCCGAAATAGAAAGTGTTTGGTGTGGAGTTAGAGGAAGCGATTACACTATAGCTAATATATGCGCATTTTATAGGCCTCCCAATGCAAGTTTAGAAATTATTCATAATCTCGAGAAACAAGTGGCAACGCTAATATCGAAAAATAAAGAGAGGGCCATTATAATACGAGGAGACTTCAACTTACCTTCAGTAGACTGGAATCATAATTGCTTTGATCCCGGTGGTAGAGAGCGTGAATCATGCGAAGCACCTATAGAAACCTTCGTTAAACACTCGTTGTGTCAGCTAGTAAGATGTCCCACGAGATCGAACAGTATGTTAGATTTACTCGTAACGAACTACCCCGAGCGTATGAACAAGCTTTCCATAGAGGAAGGAATAAGCGATCATAATGCTGTGTACGTAGAATTTAATCTAAAAGTGGAGAAACAGGTTAAAGCTAGAAGACGCGTATAT
Organism: Uropetala carovei; assembly: GCA_036926305.1. Taxonomy (NCBI): domain Eukaryota; kingdom Metazoa; phylum Arthropoda; class Insecta; order Odonata; family Petaluridae; genus Uropetala; species Uropetala carovei. Next base: position 1,721,446 of record JAXCHB010000150.1, read on the forward strand.
ATGTACGCCAAAGGCGATTTCTCGAAATTTAGGTCTTTTTTACAGACACAATTCCCTAATTTCTGCGGGGCATCTATCGACGCTAGTACAGAGGAATTATGGTGCGTGTTCAGGGATATGATGCGAGAGGGTACGGATAAATTTATTCCGCATAAACTTAAACGTGATGGTGAGGAACCAAGATGGTAATACCAGAAAGTTAGATGCGCTCTTAGACGGCAAAGAAAACTTCACGCTCGCTTAAATAGTAATTCTTCAAAAGTCACAGAGGAACAGAGGTCAATGATACGGCAACAATACAGAGAGGCGCGGTCAAGAGCTAGAGTAACAATGCGAGAAGCATTTAATGATTACAAAAAGAAAGTTTTGCATAATAATTTGAAAGAAAATCCGAAAGCATTTTGGTCGTACGTTAGGGAGGTTCATGGTAGAGGTCCCACCATAGCGTCATTGAGAACGGAGGCAGGTGATGTAGTACACGATAGCGCGGAAAAAGCAAACTTGTTAAATGAACACTTTCAGAAAGCGTTTACTTCAGTGAGCAACGAGTTTCAGGAACCAGATTCGAATGATAAGGGAAATTCGATGGAAGATTTGATATTCTCCGAAACAGGTATCGCGCACCAGCTAGAGTCGATAAAGCAAAATAAGTCTCCCGGGCCGGAGGGCATACCCACGCGTGTGTTGAAATCGCACCTTACTTGAAAATAATATTCGAAAAATCCGTTGCACATGGTACCGTTCCAAAAGACTGGAAGCTAGCATACGTAACGCCCATCCACAAAGGAGGTGATAAAGAGAACCCCGAAAATTATAGACCGATTTCCTTGACGTCATTATCGTGTAAGATTCTAGAACATATAATCGTTAGCTCTGTTCTGCGTTATTTAGATGGTCGTTCTTCGCTAAGCAAAAACCAACACGGGTTTCGGAAAGGTAGGTCATGCGAAACGCAGCTCGCCCTGTTCGTAAACGATTTGTTACAATGCGGAGAGAAAAACACTCAGGTTGATGCCATTTTTATTGACTTTAAAAAAGCGTTTGACAAAGTACCCCATAATAAATTAATAGGAAAACTAGGAAAGTACGGCATAAACCCTAATATCGTGAGTTGGGTAAAAGACTTCCTCTCCAACAGAAAACAGATAGTAGTTATTGATGGGAAATCTTCATACCCGGTAAAAGTCGCATCAGGTGTTCCACAGGGAAGTGTTATTGGCCCACTGCTATTCCTGATATATATAAACGATATCTGCTCGGTAGTTCGCTGCAAAATAAGACTTTTCGCAGATGATACCGTTTTATATAATGAGATAACGAGTCAGGATGACCAAAAATCGCTCCAGGAAGATTTAAGCGCCCTTTCAGCATGGTGTCAACATTGGAAAATCGAAGTTAATCAGAGCAAATGTTCCCTATTGAGTTTCTGGAAGAGTAAGAACAATGACTTAAACTCGGAGTACAGAATTGATAGATTGAATATCCAATCTGCAGAGTACGTTAAATATTTAGGAGTCACCATTTGTCGTGATCTATCATGGAATATGCATATTCGAAGGATCGTAGGCGCAGCTAATAAGAAATTGGCCTTCGTAGGCAGAATAGTAAGAAGTAGCACAGAACAGGTACGAGAAACGTGTTATTTATCATTGGTCAGATCTCAGGTCGAATACGCTTCCAGCATATGGGATCCGTACGAAAAGGGACAGATACTTGAGTTAGAAAGAATCCAACGCAGAGCAGCCAGATTCGTTAAGCAAAAATACGAGCAAAAATTAAGCGTCGCATCACTCTTGAAGGAGTTGAATTGGATATCGCTAGAGGATCGCAGAATTAGCGCTAGGTTAAGGTGTCTGGAGAAATTTATGTCGGAAGTTCTCTTAGAGGAGGTCTCAGGAATATTAGAAGCACCTACGTACATGGGCAGGCACGATCACGAGAATAAAATACGAGAGATCGACTGTAGGACCGAGCGATACCAGAGCTCGTTTTTTCCACGGACCATACGGGATCATAACAGGAGAGTGATTCCCACGAGGGACGTTATTAGGTAGGGCTTGGTGTGCTTCACCCCCTGCCACCCACAAGTCTGGTGATTTGCAGGGTATCATGTAGATGTAGATGAAAGAAAAACGAAGTTCACACGTCATTTTCGATTTTTCAAAGTGCAAGGTTTTCTTCCTTCATTCATCATAATACCTAAATATTGAAAGAAAAATATTAATTATGAGCCCTATGGTTAATTAACGAAGATGAATGGAGTAACCTCCTTTCTTTGTCTTTTTTGATCGGCCTACTGACGATGGAATCGTTGATTCCAAAATACGTATTTAGGCCTTTTTTTTAAGAAAGGAAGTACTCGTGTGTGTTTTTTTTGGTTGGTGTGTATTTATCTGTGTGTGGACCAGGGCATCGAACCGGAACCGAAAAAAAATCGATATTTTTGGCCAGAGTGGAACCGAATCCGAACCGAAAAAACTAAATATGTTGAACCCGTACCAAAACCGAAAACCGATATTTATTTCGCTCCTTTATTTCGGTTTGCATAAACCATTGGTTCTTAACCTTTTTTGGCTGCGACCCAAATTCTGGCTGCGGCGACCCATTTCCTCCAATATATCAATTGTAATAAAATTAATAGGAATTTGACAAATAAATAAAAATAAACTCTCAGGACAATAGCATTGAAAGGGTTGTTAGAAGGAATGATATATATGGATACAGAAAGCAGTGGAAAATCTTTGACCGTCCACTCAAAATGGTTAGACGACCCAAATTTGGGTCGCGACCCAGGGGTTAAGAACCACTGGCATAAACAGTGTAAGCGAAAGGCGGAATTTTCCCAGCGCTGAGTAACCTTCCATGTTCCAATGGTCATCGTCTCCCCCTCACGCTCCCTTACTCTGTCGCCATGGGGTCCAAACCCCAAACAACTTCACTAATCTTCAAGTCCCTTGGGTCATTCCACGAATACGACCTTAAGTCTCTTCTAATATAATATCTACCGACTTCCGGCAATTCCATGGGGAAATTTACCCATTTCAGAGTTCCACGAACCTTATGAATGCCTAGTGGGAGAAAGGAAGTTTTCCCCAATGTTTCGTCTGCTACATATGTCTACAACTTTTCATTCCTTCACATGAACTCGCATCCATCAGTCTGGCCTTGCAATGAAATGACTTGGTGGATGAGGGGGAGGTACATAGAAGAGAAAATGGACGGGAGCGAGGCACTGAGAGAACCAATAGGAAAGGAGGGGAAGCCTAAGCTTCGAAAGCTCACTCTTGATCGGGACTCCGTAGTGGTAACATCGTGCATGATTGTGAGTGTACTGTGTTGCCACGTGCTTACGCCGCTGACGATGTGCAACCCTTGGCGTGACCATTATAACACATCTACATCATACCCTGTAAATCACCCGACTGCTGGGTGGCAGGGGGTGCAGCACACCAAAACCTACCAACGTCCCTCGTGGGAATCACTCTCCACTTCTGAAGGGGCAATGGAGTGGACTTCGTTGACCTGAGGCCGGTGCTGGACTCATGTAGGGTACCCCTCAACGGTTCTGGTGTCCACTACACGGCCGAGGCAGCGGATGCGGTAGCGCGTAGGGTTTTTGTACACGCTAGGGTTTTTTTTAGGTTAGACGAGGATAACACCAATATATCTGTTAGAAAAGAGTACGCCAACATTAACCCCAGGGAGTCCAAGAATAGCGGTAGAGTGAGAAGTAGAAAAATAAAATTGTTAGATCAAGTTGCGGGGAAATCCAGAACGAAAATATCCGTAGAAAACACAATAAAAATTATTATTATGAACTGCCGAAGCATTCGAAGGAAACAGGCTGATTTTTGCCACTTAGTTAAAAGCCATCGTGCAGACGTTGTATTGGGAACTGAGAGCTGGCTATCGGGCGACATTAATTCTAACGAGATTTTCCCACCAGATTACGCGGTATATCGCAAAGACAGGAGGGAAAGAGTCGGAGGTGGAGTTTTCATCGCCGTCAGAAAGAGTATATCAAGCCAATTAGAGGAGATTAACGTCAGCGAACACTGCGAAATGATATGGTGCTCCCTTCGTACGAGATGTGGTAAAAAAATATTTTTTTGCTCATTTTACCGCCCACCTGACTCAGGAGTCGAGAACATTAGAGAACTCAGTCGTACATTGCAGGTGATAGCTAGGAGAAGGAACGATCCAGTAATCATTCTTGGATGAGACTTTAATCTCCCATCGATCGATTGGAAATCAGTAACATATGTTAGTGGTGGAAAAAATAGAGAAGCTTGTCGTGAAATAATTGAAGCGTTTACTCTAAACTCTCTAGAGCAAATCGTCTACGAGCCGACGTGATATGACAAAACGGAAACGGAAACATATTAGATCTGTTAGCCACTACCCACCCACTATCGACTAGAAACCTACAAATCGACGACGGCATAGGTGATCATAAAATAGTAATTGCCGACTTCAAATACACCCCTGCGACAATATATAAGCCAACGCGATTAGTCTATATCTTCAGTAAAGCAGATCTCCCAGGCTTAAAAATTTATGTTACAAACCAAATAGCGACATTTATCAATTTTGCGAATAGTAACAGCGTAGATGACTCTTGGACGGAAATTTTGTGAATCATTCGAGAAGGGCTAAAAACGTTTGTCCCAACTAAAGCAATTCGTAATCGCAAGGACCCGCGGTGGGTGAAACCGAAACTCCGTGCCTTGCTCAAGAAACAAAGACAGCATCACGCGCGCATAAAGCACCTTAAAGAAGTTGGTAGGGACCATGCAAACGAGTATTTAATATACAGAAATAGTCGTAAATCTGCAAGAGACGAAGCGCGTAAGGAATTTGACGCCTACCAATCCACGACACTCTCCGATTCACTCAAAAACGACTCGAAAGAATTTTGGTCGTACGTGCGAGAAATGCGAGGAGGTCAGTCCACAATACCTCTTCTTCGTACAGACAACGGTGAAAGTGTACAGGATTCATTTACTATGGCTAGTATGTTAAATCGGTTCTTTGAAAATTGCTTCACAATAGACAGCGGTGATTTCATTGATTTCCCTACTCGTATAGACTCAAATATGAGCGACATAGAAATATCCGAAAGCGGTATCGTCAAATTACTAAGTCAGGTCCACAAAAGAAAATCGCCAGGGCCTGAAGCCATACCTGCATTCATTATAAACTCGTTAGCAAACGAATTAGCTCCGTACCTTAAGCTTCTATTCAGAAAATCTTTAGATGAGGGTGTAGTTCCTTTGATATGGAAAACAGCCCATGTTACACCAATACATAAAACGGGAAGTAAATTAAAAGTGGAAAACTACCGCCCTATATCGTTGACGTCAATCTTCTGTAAGGTTTTTGAGCACATTATCGGTAGCTCAATAATGCGATTTCTCGAAAGCAAAGAAGCGCTTAACAGTAGCCAGCATGGTTTCCGGAGAGGCAGGTCATGCGAGACTCAGTTAGCTCTACTCGCACAAGATATTGTGAAAGCAACGGATAAAGGAATAGGAGTTGATGCAGTATTTTTAAACTTTAGGAAAGCCTTCGTCACCGTTTCTCACGTGAAAATAGTGCAAAAATTAAGGGCTTATTCAATTAACGAGAAAATTGTAAATTGGATCGCCTCGTTTCTTTCCGATAGAACCCAGAGAGTAGTCCTCGATGGAGCTGCATCAGACGTCGTCAAAGTGACTTCCGGCGTGCCTCAGGGAAGTGTAATCGGACCTCTGTTATTCTTGATATATATAAATGATTTAGCGGATAATATAAAGTGTAAAGTTAGACTCTTCGCGGATGACACACTTGTGTATGGAGAAATCAACACAATATACGATCAGGAGAATTTGCAAAAGGACCTTCAGGCTATCACGAAATGGTGTAAAGATTGGCAACTCGATCTGAATATAAAGAAATGCGCCGCCATGAACTTCACGCGCTCCACGAATTTCAACCGTTACCCGTACCAAATATCTGAACTAAAGCTAAAATACGTCAATAGCTACAAATACCTAGGAGTAATTCTCAGTAGCAATTTGTCTAGTAGAGAGCATATCAAATCCGTTATAGCATCGGCAAACAGAATTCAAGGGCTTTCCTCTAGAGACCTGCGGGGATGCCCCTCGAATGTGAAGGAAATCGCATACTTTTCCCTAAAACGACCCATCGCTGAATACTGTTGCGCCGTCTGGGACCCTTTGGAGGAGGGCCTAACTAGAGAGCTCGAAATGGTTCAGCGTAGAGCGGCTAGATTTGTAAAAGGAGAATATCGGTATGATGCGAGTGTATCAGAGTTATTGAGAGATCTGAAATGGCAGACGTTGAAGAGTAGAAGAATTGAATACAAAAGGAAACTATTTGAAAAATTTGAAAGCTCCGAATTCGTTGAAGACGTACGCGGCATAGTCGTCCCCATCGGTGTTAGTGAACGTAATGTTAGATCACAGTGCAGGAGAAAATATGTCGAAATTACCGCTAGAACAGAGAAATACTACCGATCCTTTTTCCCAGACGCGATAAGACAATCCAACAGAGAAATTAGCTAGACTTCACTTGGTGTTGTGACACCCTCTGCCAAACGCTTCTAGCGGCTTGCAGGGTATTGATGTAAATGTAAATGATGAATGCATACATTGCTGTGAGATTAGTTAATTAATTTTTCGAAACAAAATTGAAATTACATACGTATGAAAACGTATTTACATAATTAATGTATTGAATATTATTAAAGATGCAAAATTTTCAAGATAGGTTGGTCTGCAAGGGAAGGTTTTTTATTTTAGAATTCTTTTTAAAAAAAGCGTCTTGTGTAATTTGCTCTTCAATTCTTTCCTTACTTGTCATATCTTCTCGAGCCGCGTAAAACGCTCTCGGAAGCCGCATACGGCCACTCTTACCTTAGATTCACTAATTTTCACTGTCTAGTACATAATGGAAATGAGGCACCTCAAGGTTGCAGAATATATATTTGCACATATATATATATATATATTGCCCGTATAGACAGACATAAAGACAGACAAACCGGAAACATAATCAGGTGTTTTCATTATACAGCGCTCCATTCATTCATTAATTTTTTCGGAAGACTCAATTGGGCAGTTGTTGTCATAAATTTCTGAGACAACGGCATTTTTATGCAGGTGGATCACACTTGCGTTTCCTATCTCACGGTACATATTCCTGCATAATTTAAAGTGACGTTGAAAGATAAGCTCTGATATAACACTGCAGGATTATGTTCGATCATTTCCCCTTGACCTAATGAACCTCCGGTGACAAAAATCGTTCGAAAGACATAAGACTGAACGCGCGCTTAATGCATTTGCCGTGACGGATGAACAAAGAGAATCTGCGCTCGCGCATTTCAAGTCGAATAGGCTATCAACATTTATTGTGGTTAATTTTTTATCTCTAAAAAGTCATCGATGTGGCTTTCGAATCGATGCGTCTTCAATAAATGGAAATGCATTAAAACTAACCAATAAATAAATAGAACCTTTTTTGCAGGGACATAGTATAGGGGGCGTTATCCCGATCATCAGGGGTTCCCCTGCCAAACGCTTCTAGCGGCTTGCAGGGTATTGATGTAAATGTAAATGGGTTACCTAACCGCGGCTCGCGAACCACATGCGCCCTTTAAACATAGTTTGTGGCTCTTTTAAATTTCCATTCAACGTTTTTTGCTTTAGAATACAGTGACGTAGTGTGACTTGAGACTTTTTGGGGATGCCTAAGGGACATGCAATATATCTTAATTGCTTCGTATTCAAATTATGTACTGTTAGCAAATTTGTGTCATGCGGCTCTCGAACTTATGAAGATTATTGTACGTGGCTCCGAGGGTGGGTAATATCTTAACAAACATTCCCGGAGGGAAGCGCTTAAGTGGTTTCTCGCCAAAATATCTCGAGCCTATCTTTAAGTAATATTAAATCAGGATTCCAATGGACGTCGTCTGATGATACAAAACCAGAAGAGAGAATAAAGTGCATTTACTTTTTGCAATGGGAATTCAAGGGAAAAGGGTGAGTGAGAAAAAGAGAGAGGAGTTAAATCAGTGTCGTACTTACCGATGTGTAGATGTCCAGCTCCTTGTAAGGGTTGACTGCCACAAGAATGGTCCCCGTGTAAGTCTGTGGTAAATAGTCAAGGGAATGTAGCGAAGGGGTTGGATAAAAAGATTGACCTCGCTATGACGATACATAAAAAAAAACTAAATAAAAACTATAACTATTACAGTCCAATAACGAAAGAAATTCATCGATATAAATATGATCATAAGTTGAAAAAATCTACGGAATTACATACAAATCTCTAAAAATGCATATAAAGAAATTATCCTACTACCTTCCAAAAAGGAACCACCATGCGTAAAAGTTTGCAGTTTGCTTATCGTTTAGTAAATCAGAATTAATATCGTCCATCAAAAAGCGATGTTCGTGAAGACTCAACTGTAAAGAATGTCGCTTCATCTATATTCAAACTCCAGATAAAAAATCGGTACAACATACATTGTACAAACTTTCTCATATATGGGTACTAATGCGTCGTTTAGTTATCTTTAGAAAATGAAAATCGTATGAGTCTGTTTTTAGAAAATCCAATTTTTGTTAAAGTTGTCCAAGAATAAACTAGTCTTATATTCATTCATTGAGAAAAATGAAATACGTAGTATTATTGAAGACGTATACTCAAGTAACTGTACGAAATTTGAAACAATACTCTTGATACTTTGTATGAGAAAGTAAAAATACAGAGGAATTAAAAACTGTCATTTCTTGTTTTATTCAAACTTTGCTCCCCCAATAGGAACGAAGGGGGATAGGAAGTCAATGGGGCATAAACAGTAGTGATGATCTCGGTTACTTCAGCGAAACTTATTGCCTAGGTTGGAAAATGTCACAAAACAAACTGAAAGCGCATAATTGTTCAACTTTTGAGACAGACGCATAAAAAACAAAGTATGGTAGCATTACTTCGAAACAATCATCAACCGCAATACAGGAGAAATAAGAAGTAACGCGACACATGAAATATAATCATTTTATGAGGAAAAACATCGCCGCAAACTATTTGATAGGCATTTAATGTTATCCTATGGCCTCCGATATGCCATTTCCCATCTTCCTTGCTATGGTAGAGGCCAAGAGAGAGAGAGGGAGAGATACCCATTCTCTTATCTGTGTTGCTGGAGAGGAGAAGGAAGAATGGAATGGGGAAGAGGGGAAGGAAGGAAGGGTTTTTTTGTAAAGCGACATTTCCTCACCTTAGGAGGAGGGGGAGAGATGTAGTGGAATGGGGATGGGAACAAGCTGGCAACGCTCTCTCCCCCACCTCTCTCTCCTCTCTCCCCCTCTCCGCCCGCAGTTCGAACTTACCCGTGGTGGTCCCCTCACAGAGAGGGGTCTAAGTGACTGACAGCGTCTTTTTCCCTAATGTTTAAACAATTATTGTTACTGTTTTGCAATAAACAAAGAAACGCATAGATTAGGAATCATTTCCCTAATTACAATCGTTTTTTAAACGAAATCCTACGAGAAATAGTAATGTATTTACGAACTTGAAGAAACTATGGAAGTAAATGTAAAATATAATATAAATATCTATACCATAAGCTCATATCTTACAGAGGAGAATATAGGATACTAGTGAATGTGTGCTTGCATTCTGCAAGCATTTTCACTCATATTAATGTAAAGAATAAGAACAGTCGAATAATTTTTAAAAGCAAAAGTTTGCACCTTCTCGCCGATTTACGTGATTTTCCTTATGGAAAATATTGGGGTAAAAACAACCCCTAAAATTTATAATTAAAAATAATTTATAGGTTTTCAGCATTTGTTTTGAATATCTCACATTTACGCAAATTTTCATCGATATAGCACCTCTAGAAGTGCATTTATATGAATTTCATTGTTTAAATTTTATGAATTTTTAACTTAATATAAAACTTTAATGAAATTTTAAATGTTATTTACCACCGGAACTTTATTTCCTAACTTTTTAAAAATTTTCAGCTTCCTGGATCTTCAGAAAGTACATAAACATTAGTCAATTTGTTTAACATTTAAGAATTTATTACGGCCGAACGAATAAAAATTTTCAAATTTATATAATCCCGTTTTCATTATTTGGCACCAGTAGAAAAAAATTCAGCTTCATAGCGCATTTAGAAGTAATTAAACCATGAAATGTTAGTAAAATAGTTTATAATTTTTAACGGTAAAGAAAATAAACATTGTTGCAATTTTTTAATTTTTCCTCCGATTATTTTTTTCGATTCACCTATGTATTAATTTTCAGCTCTCCAACTATTGTAGTTTGGGCCAGACATTAGTATCCTCCTATATCCTATTGCTATTGCACCCCCTGCCACACACCATTACGGTGGCTTGCAGGGTGAACCGTAGATATAGATATCCTATCATTCTACAAGCACTCTTCTTACAGAGGAGGATATATATAGATAGGATATAGGAGGATACTAATGTCTGGCCCAAATTACAATAGATGGAGAGCTGAAATTTTCTGTAATTGTAGATAGCATGGAGGAACCGCCAGAAAAATTGAGATCTCCTACCTAAGTGTCATGGGTTCGACTCAAGAAATTCCGAAAGTTGCGTTCTTTCCCATAAGAATAGCATTGCGGCATTTTTGATAATTAATTTCGTGCCCTTTCCCATAAGATAGAGATTTGAGTCTAGGATGGTTGTAAGATATCCACGAGATCTATAGGGAACCGTTATCATTTTTTTCGCAAGTTTCCTGGGTTCGACTCCAGACGAACCGGTATATCTCCCATAAGAAAGCATAGAAAAATCAAATTTCTTCATATAGACGAAACTAAGAGGAATAATGTACTGATATTTTCAGGGGTTGTAGATGTCATGATAATATCTCCATATTATTTGAGAACCCCTGATGCTATCAACAAGGTCAATAGTAGAGCTGCATCGAAGAGAAATTAATTACATGTTAAGTCGGTGCTTGTCAACCGCTGCCACACGCCTTGGCGTGTTTCAGGGTAAAATTGTAAATTCAACACCAAAATATCTACAAGTTCCTATATACCTCAATGTCTAATCAAGTTTATGGGGCACGTTAGTTCCCGTCAGATCGCCGAAATTAAGAAATTTAAATAAATACTACTATGGAAGTTTGTTTTAATAAAAAAGGAGACCGCGAAAATTTAGGAACATTGTAAGGGGTCCGCGGTACCTAAAAGGTTGAGAAACACTGCACTGGAGGGTCCATTGGCCCTGCATTCGCGTTGCAAATTGAACGCGTCGGGGCCATAGTAGTTTGGCAAGAAGTAGCACTTGGCGGTGTCCATTACGTTAGAAGAGTGTGTTTTGCGCGGCGATATCTTTATTTCTGAAGCCTGGAAATCAAAATTCCTATCCCTTGTGTGGATTATGGTTGTACTGAGAGATTCCAGAAAGGAAACAAGGTATCTTTTTCATCGGTAAGTAAATTTTTATGACTATTATAGCAGCATTGTTGTCTTTCTTTCGTAAATAACATTCACCATTGTTATAAATTTAAAAACTTCACGTTTTCACGCATTTAAAACAAATATTTAAGCTAATTCGACCTTCATTTGTATTCTACTTTCGAAAATAAGAATTTTCACCATTTAATCCGTTTAATAGATCAAGTCACGAATCTGTAGCTTAATTTTAAATAATTTAAAAATGCAATTATAAAAAAGCTTGCAATGCGGAAGGTTATTATATGCAATAAGAAGGCTGATCTATTCTAAAGCTTCAAAAAATCTCGCCGAAGTTCGTAAATACATTACTATTTCTAGTAGGATTTTGTTTAAAAAACGATTGTAATCAGGGAAATGATTGCTAATCTATGCGTTTCTTTGTTTATTGCAAAACAGTACAATAATTGTTTAAACATAAGGGCAAATGACGCGGTCGGTCACTTACACCCCTCCCTGTGAGGGGACCACCACGGGAAAGTTAAAACTGCGGGCGGAGAGGGGGAGAGAGAGAGAGGTAGCGGAGAGGTAGCGGAGAGGTAGCGGACAGCGTTGCCAGCTTGGTCCCATCTCCATTCCACTACATCGCTCCCCCTCCTCCTAAGTTGAGGAAATGTCGTACAGCCGGAAGGAAGAGGGAGGGGGAGCAGGGGCGCGCCTACCCGGGGTGCAGTGGGTGCAATGCACCCGGGCGCCAGCTTGCCGGGGCGCCTTCCCATCAAGGTATTTGTATCTATATATGTATTATTGGAATTCGATTTTGGGAATGTTTCCTCCTATGTCCGAATGAAAAGAGAAAGTTGGAGATGCTAAAATGATATGAAATCTTCCAGACAAAATTTTTCCGATCACTTGCGATACGCGGTCGCATGACTCAGGGTCGCTAGAACATGGGTTCACCGTAGGACTCGCCAATTGCTATCCAGACCATAGCGAGGAGCTCCAGCTGAGGCGGCAATCCTTTCGTAAAGTATGTGTTACCATCGACCTTTACCAAAAAGCCTTTCACTGGAAGAATACCTGGTGCCTACCCTTTTTCTCGCACTTACCCAGTCTTGGAAGTCCCAAATCTGTTTTAAATCGGTTTCGTAAAGTTTTTCCGAAAACTAGCTTTCCTTACTCCTTCACGATCTCCCACATACGTTAACGTTCATATTCATTTCTAAATACATAGTACCAAATTCATATACCGAAACAATTTCTCCAAATAATGCGAATTATTGACATCTACTTCTTCATTGGATTTTAAAATATCTTAAAATGAAAATACGAAGTCGAGACTTTGACGTAGGAATGCGTAAATAATTTGTTTGTTTTCTTGTTGTCAGAATAAATATCGAATCTAATTTGGCTTGTAAATGGACAAAAATAAAGGAATTTTTGATTGATCATTAAGGTAACGGGACAGAGTATTGAATTATAACCATATGTGCGGAGAGTTTTACAATTTTCCTTCAAGCAGATATTAAATGATATGTTTATATTTATAACTATGCAACTAATATTTTCAATCATTTAGTTATGGGATACATCGACAGAAATACATCAGCTTGTCTACACTCTCTATCGACGAAAAATGTCGTATATGATCATACCACGAAATTTCGCTGGTATGGGGGCGCCACAGAGATATCTTGCACCCTGTTGGCGCGAAACACCCTATATAGGCGCGGTCCTAACATAAGGGGGAGAGGGAGGATGGATGGGAGTAGGAGAGGGAGGATGGATGGGAGTAGGAGAGGGAGGACATCGGTTGGAGTATTTCATGCGTGGAATGTAGATTTGAAGTGAAAGCGCACCTTAATTAAGAAATTCCAGTGGCGTAATTTATTTATTATTGTAAGAAAAAACTGAGCAGTGATCAACAACGTCTATCCAATTTAGCAAAAAATAAATAAAATAAAATAAAGGCCCCGTTCCATGGAAAGAAAAATCGAAAGTAGTGTGCCTTCAAAGACTTGAGAGTGGCGATTCATTTTTTTTGTAATCGAGCTTTATATCTTGAAAACTAAACGAAGTATAATGTCTAATTGCTGGTACACTCCTATCGAATAAAGTTACTTCCATTCGAATGGAAGCTATTTCTCTACTTTCACCAGATGGAGCGGTCGCGGGGCTGGAGGAGGATCAGAGAGGGCCATCCCACGTGACATCCGAAAAAAGACAGAATCGACGCGATAGGCGCCCGCGCCCCTTTCCTCCGATTCATCGAATAGTGTGTGTCGCCTCTAAACACTGGTCCGGAGACACAATCGCGTGTCACCAAAATAAAGGTATAACGTCCCCATGGGAACAGCGAAGGGAGAGAGAGAGAGAGAGCGCCTCGACAAAGCCATCTGGTGGTGGTGTTCGGAAACTTTCGAGGTCCTCCGAAATAGCTTCTGCCTATAAGAGACGAAAAGTCGAGCGTCTTTTGTTCTTCCTCTCGAACATTTGCATTCTAGGTTCGAATGTCGCTTCCGCTTATTCGCTCGTCACGAGGCGAGAATCTGAAGAGAAGGGTTGAGGCCACTGCTCCAAGATGTAAAGATGGAGTGAGTGACGGTGTGCGATATTGAGAGGAGACTTTTGGAATTCGCATGGATTTCATGAATAGAATTGGAAATTAAGCGTTGTGGGGACGAATGCATCTATAAGATACTAGTAGACGGTGCTTGCATTCTGCATGCATTTCAGCCTACTTTAATTAAATAATGGAGTTAAACCACCCCTAAAAATTAGAACTGTAACAATGTCGGACTTCACTCATTGGTAGTGGTTAAAAACTTATAATCCTGTCAAATTTGGAGTCTCTAGGTCATCTGGAAGTGCGTCATAATTTTTACCCTCTTATGGAGCAAAACCGCCCATACAAATTAAAATATTAAGAATTTCATACTTTCTCCAATGTTTGTTGCAAGTGCCACACATTTCTGCCAAATTTTTATAATTTAATAAAAATGTTTGCAATTTTCGATTTTTCTGGTCGGTTTTGCCACTAGACCTTCCTACTTGGCAAATTTCAAGTTTCTAGCGCATCTGGAAGTGCCTCATAATTTGCATCCTTGGCGTTGGAGTAATTCCTCTTAACCCTGAGTGTGTGAGATTGCGTGTGTTTGGTCCCTGGCGTGGAGGAAATTCCCCTAAACCTAAAGTGTGAGTACTTTCATTTTTAAATTATTCTTATGATTTATTAGTAGGTTCCTCCGTTCATTTTCGTCATTTAACAATATGACTCACAATTTACTTTTTCTTCGCCTTCTGTGTTATCTCTAAATATTTGCATTTTACGGCTTCCTATCTATTTTAACATCTAGTGTGTTCGCAGGTTTTTAACGCCCTCCTCTGTGGGCAGTATCCTTCGCGAGGTTTACAAGGGGGAGATCTAACTTGTTCTTACTTAGGGTTTCCCCACATATTTCATTCGCGTTTTATCATATTCATTGTGTTTTATGTAATTTATGTTGTGTGTCATTGATGAAAATTTTGATGTAAGTGTACCTTATGTTTAAAATTTCACCCGAATAAAGACGTTTATTTATCTATCTATCTATCTATCTCTATTTCTCTCTCTCGTTAAATATTAGAAGGGACTATATAGTCTCAATTTCGACCTCAATAAAGTCGTTTGTCTCTCTCTATCTCCCGTCCTGTCTATTTCTCTCCCTCTCTTTCTCTCTCTCTCTCTCCCTCCCTCTCCCTCTCTTTCTCTCTCCTTCGCTCTAGCTGTCGCTCTCGCATGCACACAGTCGCCGATATTCTATTTATTTGAGTCCCAAGCAAAAAATGCCGAGAGGATTTGGGGTGCGGCCGAGCTTACTATATGCTTTCCTAGAGGAGCAAATTAATGCGTATTCTTGCTCTTTATATAAAAGCACATTTTGACGGAAGAGCGGAAATTAAATTTGCTGACATCTTGATGTGAAAATTAAAATGCCCTTCCTGTTAAATGGCAACACTTTCCAATTAACCAAGTCTTACTATCGCTGCGACGCGAGAAACGGTACACGAGCAGGATTTCATAATTTCGACCGGAGAACAAATTGCTAAATATATCGTTCAATAATTTTCACTCCCTTCTTGGGATTACAATACCTACTACTCCACCGCTCTTCACGCCACTCCCTCGCCCTCCTCGCCACTCCCTCGCCCTCCACGCCACTCCCTCGCCCTCCACGCCTCTCCCTCGCCCTCCTCGCCACTCCCTCGCCCTCCTCGCCACTCCCTCACCCTCCTCGCCACTCCCTCGCCCTCCACGCCACTCCCTCGTCCTCCACGCCTCTCCCTCGCCCTCCACGCCCAAAGGCACCGGCGTGCTCTCCGAATATCGATCGATCGCAAAGCGACCCTCTCTTTTTCCAAAACTCGGTGCGTTTCGCCACCAAAGGTCTCAACCCTAATATATAGATATCGAAAAAGGTGTTTGTATGTAGGTATGCACGTGTATATATATATATAATTATATCATCGTCATAGGTAGTCTGTCCGTTGACAGGTCCGTGATTATTCTAGGTTAAACTTGGTTCTCCATATACTCCTATTTTCCGCAGTTTTCTTCATGACTTGATAGCTCTTTCCCTTTCAAGTCGTCTACTAGCTGAAACCTTTTCATATATATATATAATTATATATATATATATATATATATATGTAAATATATTACTAAACACATATTATGCAACTTAAAGAAAATTAATTTTCTAAAGATAAATACTTCGCCGAATACGATTGTGGAGGGCTCCCAGAAATGCTTCTGTCGACTAACTGGGACCACGTTGAAAACTGACCGCGAAGCTGACCCCTCGACCGTCATTAACTCGGGTTCAGGTGTCTTTACCCTCTCAGCAGGGGGGCACTAGCCGACCACGTCTTTTGCAGTAAAATTTAAACTATTTTATGTTGTTAACTTAGTGCGATTGTCACCCTTTGCAACATATTCGGGTGAATGCGCTGATGAAGAGCGTCTTTTTAACGGAATTCTACGATAAATGGGAGATGAGGAAACAGGTGAAAAAATCTGCCATGACCGGGAATCGAAACAGCATAACAGCTTATGCCTGTCGCATAAGGATCTTCAGATCATCCTTTCTATCAATCTACGATAAATAATAACATATTTACGCTCACATCTAATCTTGACGCCAAGGAATACCAACCTCTTAAGAGTTTTCGGACTGGATTGTAATGAAAGCAGACATTCGCGAAACGGTGCGGAGGGTGTAACGCTGGGTTGTTATATGGTGTTAGATGGAAGAAAAGGGAAACCGCTCATAACTAAAAAGCTTTAGAACCTTTTTCGATCAAACTTTCAGGAATCACTTGACTATTCAACTTTTCAATTTGAAACTGCTCGCCGTGTACATAGTAGTCCTGGGTTTGACTTCAGGAGCATATCTTTTCTCCATTTTAATAATATGGGCAGGGCTGAAACGAAGCGAGGCCTTTTTTCTTTAGCATTTTCAAGTATTTTTAAAATGAGATATCGACGCGGTATTTTCACAGTTATGCCGAAAAAAGTATGGAAATGAATTTCCATATTGTAGAAATTCAAATCTCATTGGAAAAAAGCCAAAAATTAGGTTTAACTAATATTTTTCGTGATTTTTTATGCATTTATTCAATTCGTCGTGATAAAATTGTAATAAAATCGTGTTTCATCCAGTCCGAAAACTCTTAAGAGGTTGGTATTCCTTGGCGTCAAGATTAGATGTGAGCGTAAATATGTTATTATTTATCGTAGAATTCCGTTAAAAAGACGCTCTTCATCAGCGCATTCACCCGAATATGTTGCTTGAGTCACAATCGCACTAAGTTAACAACATAAAATAGTTTAAATTTTACTGCAAAAGACGTGGTCGGCTAGTGCCCCCTGCTGAGAAGGTAAGGACACCTGAACTCGGATTTGAGGATGGGCTTGTAACCCGAGTTAATGACGGTCGAGGGGTCAGCTTCGCGGTCAGTTTTCAACATGGTCCCAGTTAGTCGACACAAGCCGTTTATACCTCTGATTATACATCTGTTCCTACTTCAATCGATCGGAACTCTTCTTCCATAGATATGCAATCGCAGAAGGGGACTTTTAATTGGATCGAAAGGGGAAGTTAGCGGAGATGGCACGATCGCAGATACCAATCCGAAATGCATCAAAGAAGAAAGCGTTTCACTTTACGGGGGGCGACTGGAATCCCAGGGATTGATTATATTAGAGCTTCAAAGCGATTAAACTTCACATCCATCTAATATAATTTGCTTGGTTTGTCATAAACGCTTATTCTGCGTATTTATTGGTGTAATGGCAGCCAATCAGGGCTCAGGATACAAATATGAAATTAGAGAACGTCTGCGGCGTTATCTACATCTACATCTACATGATACCCTGCAAATCACCAGACTGGTAGGTGGCAGGGGGTGCAGCAAACCAAAACCTACCTAATAACGTCTCTCGTGGGAATCGCTCTCCTATTATGATCCCGTATGGTCCTTGGGAAAAACGAGCCCTGATATCGCGCGGTCCTACAGTCGATCTCTCGTATTTTATTCTCGTGATCGTGCCTGCCCATGTACGTAGGTGCCTCTAATATTCCTGAGACCTCCTCTAAGAGAACTTCCGACCTAAATTTCTCCAGAAGCCTTAACCTAGCGCTAATTCTGCGATCCTCTAGCGATATCCAATTCAACTCCTTCAAGAGTGATGTGACGCTAAAGTTTTGCTCATATTTTTGCTTTACAAATCTGGCTGCTCTGCGTTGGATTCTTTCTAACTCAAGTATCTGTCCCTTTTCGTACGGATCCCATATGCTGGAAGCGTATTCGACCTGAGATCTGACCAATGATAAATAACACGTTTCTCGTACCTGTTCTGTGATACTTCTTACTATTCGGCCTACGAAGCCCAATTTCTTATTAGCTGCGCCTACGATCCTTCGAATATGCATATTCCATGATAGATCACGACAAATGGTGACTCCTAAATATTTAACGTACTCTGCAGATTGGATATTAAATCTATCAATTCTGTACTCCGAGTCTAATTCATTGTTCTTACTCTTCCAGAAATCCAATAGGGAACATTTACTGTGATTAACTTCGATTTTCCAATCTTGACACCATGCTGAAAGGGCGTTTAAATCTTCCTGGAGCGATTTTTGGTCATCCTGACTCGTTATCTCATTATATAAAACGGTGTCATCTGCGAAAAGTCTTATTTTGCAGCGAACTACCGAGCAGATATCGTTTATATATATCAGGAATAGTAGTGGGCCTATGACATTTCCCTGTGGAACACCTGATGCGACATTTACCGGGTATGAAGATTTCCCATCAATAACTACTATCTGTTTTCTGGCTGAGAGGAAGTCTTTTACCCAACTCACGATATTAGGGTTTATGCCCTACTTTCCTAGTTTTCCTATTAATTTATTATGGGGTACTTTGTCAAACGCTTTTTTTAAATCAATGAAAATGTCATCAACCTGAGTGTTTTTCTCTCCGCATTGTAACAAATCGTTTACGAACAGGGCGAGCTGCGTTTCGCATGACCTACCTTTCCGAAACCCGTGTTGGTTTTTGCTTAGTGAAGAACGACCATCTAAATAACGCAGAACAGAGCTAACGATTATATGTTCTAGAATCTTACACGATAATGACGTCAAGGAAATCGGTCTATAATTTTCGGGGTTCTCTTTATCACCGCCTTTGTGGATGGGCGTTACGTATGCTAGCTTCCAGTCTTTTGGAACGGTACCATGTGCAACGGATTTTTCGAATATTATTTTCAAGTAAGGTGCGATTACCGAGGCTAGCTCTTTCAACACACGCGCGGGTATACCCTCCGGCCCGGGAGACTTATTTTGCTTTATCGACTCTAGCTGGTGCGCGATACCTGTTTCCGAGAATATCAAATCTTCCATCGAATTTCCCTCATCATTCAAAGCTGGTTCCTCAAATTCGTTGCTCACTGAAGTAAACGCTTTCTGAAAGTGTTCATTTAACAAGTTCGCTTTTTCCGCGCTGTCATGTACTACATCACCTGCCTCCGTTCTCAATGACGCTATGGTGGGGCCTCTACCATGAACCTCTCTAACGTACGACCAAAATGCTTTCGGATTTTCTTTCAAATTACTATGCAGAACTTTCTTTTTGTAATCATTAAATGGCCTTGGTAGACGGATGGTTAGCGTATCTGCCGGAGGTTGCTAAGGTCGCTGGTTCGAATCCCGTCCTAGGACATTGATGTTTGTGCATATATGGAAGAATGGACATTGATGTCTAAAATATCAACCTAATAAAGACGGTTTATTATTATTATATCCCGCACGACGAACACCTGTAGCGTCGCAAATAAGGCAACTCTAACGCGGAACTACAAGCAAATATTTAGAGTATTCGGATGAATCAAAATTATGAAAAAAAAACTCCTTAACCGTACAAAGCAAATATTTAGAGACAATACAAACAGTAAAAGTTTTTTCCCTTTACCACTTTTTTCCGATAAAATCTATAAATTTACGCTAATTCTACTCGGATTTGAATTCTGTCTTCAAAACTATGAAACTACAATTTCAATACCTTCCCATAGTTCGTCCCGAGTTCGAACCTTGATGGAAAATAATTTTAAATGCAAATATAAAAACCCCTACGCCGATTTACGTGTTTTCTTATGTGCAAAAAGGGGCCAAAATAGCCCCTCAAAATTGGAATTTCGACAGTTTTAGATTTTTTCTTTCGTTTATGACTAAAAATCTATAATCTTGCCAAATTTCAATTTTCTCGCTTATCTGGAAGTGCATCATAATTTGTATCCTCCTCCCTGGCCCTCCATCTAACAATAAGTGTAGTTGCTTTGATAAGATTGACATTTAAAAATTAAAGTAATATTTAGTGAATTTTGGAAACTTGTGGATTTTGATGAACGGAATGCTTATCTTGCATCGCTCCTGACATCCCAGGATGCATTCCAGTGTTAAGGATAGGCCGACCCGAACCCTAAGTAAGACGTATACGGTACAGTATTAAATGTGAAAATGTAGTGTTTTTCGTGTGTCGAAAAGCAATTAAAAATATTCACGGTGTTAGAGAACGTCGAGTACGAACTGTGCTTGCAAAACAAGGTCTCAGTGGAACTGATGAGTGCGACAGACAGACAGACTGCATTGCGAAAACCACCTTTTCGGATTCAGCGACACCTAAAACTTGTATTTCCGTAAAAATCTCGAGGTCGAATTTTTTCGCGAAAACAATACTTTCTCTATACTTCGTATGAGAAAGTAAAAATCGGTACAACATACATTGTACAAACTTTCTCATATACTAATGCGTCGTTTAGTTATCTTTTGAAAAACATGAACTATGTAGAATCGTGATAAAAATAAACTTAAATAACTATACGAAATTTGATGAAAATCGTATGAACCGTTTTTCGAAAATCCAATTTTCGTTAAAGTTGCCCAAGAATAAACTAGCCTTATACTCATTCTTCGAGAAAAATGAAATATGTGGTATTATTTCAGACGTAAACCCAAGTAACTGTACGAAATTTGATCAAAATCGTTAGAGCTGTTTTTAAGAAAATCACATTGTTGTTAAGGACATTGATCAATAATTAATAGTAGTTTATTCTAAGCATTTTTAAGAACAATCTGATTTTCTCGAAAACGGCTCTAACGATTTTGATCAAATTTCGTACAGTTACTTGAGTTTATGTGTTCAATAATACTGCATAGTTCATATTTCTCAAAAAATGAATATAAGGTTAGTTTATTCTAGGCAACTTTAACAATAATTCGATTTTCTCAATAACGGCTCAAACAATTTTGATCAAATTTCGTACAGTTAATTGAGTATATATCTACAATAATACTCCGTATTTTATTTTTCTCAATGAATGAATATAAGGCTACTTTATTCTTGGGCAACTTTAACAAAAATTGGATTTTCTAAAAACAGGCTCATACGATTTTCATTTTCTAAAGATAGCTAAACGACGCATTAGTATATGATAAAGTTTGTACAATGTATGTTGTACCGATTTTTTCTCCTGTGTCTATTTTTCGCGATTATTCTACACCTCCCTCCTCTTCGTAGGTGTTTTTCCGCAGTGGGACTTTTTTTCTGTGTCAAAAGAAGTGATTACACAGGTTTTTTTCCAACCCACAAAACTAACATTATTCTATGGTAATTCTCTATGTTCAACTAACAAAATTTGTAATCAATAAGTATGAGAAAATCTGTAATTTAATTTGTATATAATCCTCAATCCTGACGAAAGGGTTAAATGTAAGAAGGGACTTCGCAGTCTCAATTTCCCCCTAAATAAAGTCGTTTGTCTGTCTGTCTCTCCCCTCTCTCACTCTCTCTCTCTCTTTTCTCTCCCTCGGACCATATTTTATTATTACATCTATGACTTATCTGCACATCCGTCTGAACACGCGTTCCGTAGTTTTAGCACAAAGGATACGTATATCTGGTCTCTGTCGTATCGGACTCGCAGGTTCTTGTTTATCCCCATTTCGTCGATGTCGGAGATGGCGGTCATGTCGGGTACGCCATCTTCTGGGCGGCAACCTAAAAAAAAAGAGAGACAAATTAAGTGCGAAGAACGATTTTATATTCTTCAAATTATCTTCATTTAATTTAATCGAAATTTTTGCAACATCACCTCTCTGAAGAAGGTTGTAATCGATTGGATTTGCTTTTGAGAATAAAAAATAGTAGTCAACCTTCCGAGGTCTTATCCTCTTTACGAAGCAGCTACATTAATCACTTTTACTGTATCGATTGTATTGTGTAGTGTATTTGCCCGTCAAATATGACGGGTTTGCGTGAATTAAGTATTACGTTAAAATAAAAACAAAAATTAATGACACCGACTTTTATGTGCACTAAAACGTAAAATATTAATATAAAATCCACATAACCGAATGTTTCAGATATTAACCATAGTCACGGGCACTTAAAAGTTGTTTGGCAAATATATATGTTAATGAAGACTTATTCGTTAAACATACTAAACAATTCTACATATAGGAATTTTGTTACATAAATATAAATAACCTAATCCACAATAATCGCCTTTCGGATTGCAATGAACTTTCATATTCTCGTTTTCTTGCATCTATAAATCTGTTGCTTGACAATCGATTTACTGTTGCTTTTGTTGACTAATTAGCTTTGTTGTTCAGAATTGCTTTTATGTATACGACCATACATCCTTAGCGTTTAAAATATTTTAAGTCCATATTTTGGCAGCACTGATGGAAGTATGCTTTTGGCATTGTAGATTTCTCGAGAGAAGTTGTTAATTCCTATAGGTATTTCCTTTCGACTACAGGGTATAGTTTCTTTTTCCCATAACCACCCACTGAAAGCTTGAGAATTATAAGTGGCAATCTTTCCTTCCCAATAACTCCAAACGTTCCTCATATTTTTTTACTTTCTCATACGAAGAATCGAGAAAGTATTGTTTTCGCGAAAAAATTCGACCTCGAGATTTTTACGGAAATACATGTTTTAGGTGTCGCTGAATCCGAAAAAGTGGTTTTCGCAATGCCGTCTGTCTGTTACTGGCGCTGGATCCTAGACGGTCGAACGAAAATGAATGAAATCTCGTACTTAGGCATTTTATCATACTGAGCAGAGTATACATAGAAATGGTTGACATTGATCAATAATTAAGAGTAGTTTATTCTACGCATTTTTAACAACAATCCGATTTTCTCGAAAACGGCTTTAACGATTTTGATCAACTTTCGTACAGTTACTTGAGTTTACACCCTCAATAATACTGGATAGTTCATATTTCTCAAAAAATGAATATAAGGCTAGTTTATTCTTGGGCAACTTTAACAAAAATTGGATTTTCTAAAAACAGGCTCATACGATTTTCATTTTCTAAAGATAACTAAACGACGCATTAGTACGTATATGAGAAAGTTTGTACAATGTATGTTGTACCGATTTTTATTCGGAGAGATACCCAAACTCAATCTGAAAAGACATTCTTGAATTATTTTTTGGTTACGAAGGATTTTCTTACCACTTAATACCTATAATTATCACTTTCCTACTTTTTGCTGAGGCAATTGTCACTTTTTATATTCGCAATTACACCCAACAATGCCGGATTTGCAATAACACTTGTGAATAGGGGTGGCCGATATAATTCTTGCCCATAATCACGTTAACTTTCGAGCGAGTCCCGGTGGGCACTAAAAAACTATCGTTACAAGAAAATTTTAATCTCGGAGGGAAATATGGAATTTAGATCATTGAAAGCGAACATTCAACAGCAGTTGAAATTTCTCTGATGCCAAAGGTTGTTTTGCCTTACTGGCGGATGGCTTCCCCTCTTAAGGTGGTTCCACCGTGACTGAAGGGTTTTAGGAGAAGGAAAAAACTTTTTTATTAATTTTACGAACATGTGCAAAAAAATTACTTCAACATTTCTAGTAGATAGAATATTAAATTAATGACCTCAATTACGTATCTACCCAGGTGACTGTGTTACGCGTACAAGTGTGAAATGAAAAGCCGTACACTCTCAAACCAAATACTTTAACCCATAAATAGAGAGAAAAGGTGGACACTCCGATCAGAAGGTTGCACATAATATTTTCTTTTCAGCAATAATTGGAGGACTGATAGAAAACGTCTAATAGCCACATGCCCGCGGCCGAATAACCACATGCGGCTAGTGGCTACAGCGGCGTTGGACAACGCTGCCATAGAGCGTTCCGACCGACGGACAACGGACAGGCAAACCAACAAAATTAGGATATTATGTATTTCTTTTCCCTTTCCGTACGTTTCCACAGGTGAATGAGTTAAAGCGGGGAAGACCTTGTGACTTCAAGTTACTTCAGCGCTAGTAGACTTATGAATCTACATATATCACGAAGCAAGTGAGGAGAGAAACACGGTACTGGCCAGGGCATCCAACAGAACCGAAAAAACCGATATTTTTGACCGGAGTGGAACCGAAAAAATTAAATGTTTTGAACCTAAACCGAAACCGATATTTATTTCGCTCCTTTTTTCGGTTCGCATAAATAGGGACGCGAAAGGCGAGATTTGCTCATCACATTGTCAGTAATCTTCCATGTTCAAATGCCCATCGCCTCCATCACATTCAGATACCCTGTCGCCTTGAGGTCCAAACCCTCAAGTCCTTTGGGTCGTTTCATGAATACGACCATTAAGTCATTCGTCATATAATATCTACCGACTTCCGACAATTCCACGGGGGACATTTTTTTATGGTTTTAAAAATCAGAATATTGCAAAAAAGCTTCTATTTGCCTCTCACTCTATCTATAGATATCTATAAAATAAAGTGTTTGTATGTACGTACGTACGTATAACTTTGTATGCTAATACTAATGGCAACCCATTATTTGTCCGCTCCTTTATGCACGCCCACAAACAATCGATTCCAACCAAATTTGGTTTATTACTATGTATTTGTATATCCACTTCATTCAAAATGGCGGTCGATTCAAATATTACACTACGCGTATTTTTCCAAGTCCTACTTTTGATATAAATCAAATTTGGTACGATTGTGGAGGGCTCTCTCCTCTCCTCCCTCACTCTCCTCCCTCCCTCACCCTCCCCTCCTTTCCTCCCTCTCTCTCTCCTCTCCTCCCTCACTCTCCTCCCTCCCTCAACCTCCCCTCCTTTCCTCCCTCTCTCTCTCTCCTCTCCTCCCTCACTCTCCTCCCTCCCATACCCTCCCCTCCTTTCCTCCCTCTCTCTCTCTCCTCTCCTCCCTCACTCTCCTCCCTCCCTCAACCTCCCCTCCTTTCCTCCCTCTCTCTCTCTCCTCTCCTCCCTCACTCTCCTCCCTCCCATACCCTCCCCTCCTTTCCTCCCTCTCTCTCTCCTCTCCTCCCTCACTCTCCTCCCTCCCTCACCCTCCCCTCCTTTCCTCCCTCTCTCTCTCCTCTCCTCCCTCACTCTCCTCCATCCCTCACCCTCCCCTCCTTTCCTCCCTCTCTCTCTCTCCTCTCCTCCCTCACTCTCCTCCCTCCCATACCCTCCCCTCCTTTCCTCCCTCTCTCTCTCCTCTCCTCCCTCACTCTCCTCCCTCCCATACCCTCCCCTCCTTTCCTCCCTCTCTCTCTCCTCTCCTCCCTCACTCTCCTCCCTCCCTCAACCTCCCCTCCTTTCCTCCCTCTCTCTCTCTCCTCTCCTCCCTCACTCTCCTCCCTCCCTCACCCTCCCCTCCTTTCCTCCCTCTCTCTCTCTCCTCTCCTCCCTCACTCTCCTCCCTCACCCTCCCCTCCTTTCCTCCCTCTCTCTCTCTCCTCTCCTCCCTCACTCTCCTCCCTCCCATACCCTCCTTTCCTCCCTCTCTCTCTCCTCTCCTCCCTCACTCTCCTCCCTCCCTCACCCTCCCCTCCTTTCCTCCCCCTCTCTCTTTCCTCTCCTCCCTCACTCTCCTCCCTCCCTCAACCTCCCCTCCTTTCCTCCCTCTCTCTCTCTCTCCTCTCCTCCCTCACTCTCCTCCCTCCCTCACCCTCCCCTCCTTTCCTCCCTCTCTCTCTCCTCTCCTCCCTCACTCTCCTCCCTCACCCTCCCCTCCTTTCCTCCCTCTCTCTCTCTCCTCTCCTCCCTCACTCTCCTCCCTCTCATACCCTCCTTTCCTCCCTCTCTCTCTCCTCTCCTCCCTCACTCTCCTCCCTCCCTCACCCTCCCCTCCTTTCCTCCCTCTCTCTCTCCTCTCCTCCCTCACTCTCCTCCCTCCCTCACCCTCCCCTCCTTTCCTCCCTCTCTCTCTCTCCTCTCCTCCCTCACTCTCCTCCCTCCCTCAACCTCCCCTCCTTTCCTCCCTCTCTCTCTCTCTCCTCTCCTCCCTCACTCTCCTCCCTCCCTCACCCTCCCCTCCTTTCCTCCCTCTCTCTCTCTCCTCTCCTCCCTCACTCTCCTCCCTCACCCTCCCCTCCTTTCCTCCCTCTCTCTCTCTCCTCTCCTCCCTCACTCTCCTCCCTCTCATACCCTCCTTTCCTCCCTCTCTCTCTCCTCTCCTCCCTCACTCTCCTCCCTCCCTCACCCTCCCCTCCTTTCCTCCCTCTCTCTCTCCTCTCCTCCCTCACTCTCCTCCCTCCCTCACCCTCCCCTCCTTTCCTCCCTCTCTCTCTCTCCTCTCCTCCCTCACTCTCCTCCCTCCCATACCCTCCTTTCCTCCCTCTCTCTCTCCTCTCCTCCCTCACTCTCCTCCCTCCCTCAACCTCCCCTCCTTTCCTCCCTCCTCTCTCTCCTCTCCTCACTCACTCTCCTCCCTCCCTCACCCTCCCCTCCTTTCCTCCCTCTCTCTCTCTCCTCTCCTCCCTCACCCTCCCCTCCTTTCCTCCCTCTCTCTCTCTCCTCTCCTCCCTCACTCTCCTCCCTCCCATACCCTCCTTTCCTCCCTCTCTCTCTCCTCTCCTCCCTCACTCTCCTCCCTCCCTCACCCTCCCCTCCTTTCCTCCCTCTCTCTCTCTCCTCTCCTCCCTCACTCTCCTCCCTCACCCTCCCCTCCTTTCCTCCCTCTCTCTCTCTCCTCTCCTCCCTCACTCTCCTCCCTCCCATACCCTCCTTTCCTCCCTCTCTCTCTCCTCTCCTCCCTCACTCTCCTCCCTCCCTCACCCTCCCCTCCTTTCCTCCCTCTCTCTCTCCTCTCCTCCCTCACTCTCCTCCCTCCCTCACCCTCCCCTCCTTTCCTCCCTCTCTCTCTCTCCTCTCCTCCCTCACTCTCCTCCTTCAACCTCCCCTCCTTTCCTCCCTCTCTCTCTCTCCTCTCCTCCCTCACTCTCCTCCCTCCCTCACCCTCCCCTCCTTTCCTCCCTCTCTCTCTCCTCTCCTCCCTCACTCTCCTCCCTCCCTCACCCTCCCCTCCTTTCCTCCCTCTCTCTCTCTCCTCTCCTCCCTCACTCTCCTCCCTCCCATACCCTCCTTTCCTCCCTCTCTCTCTCCTCTCCTCCCTCACTCTCCTCCCTCCCTCACCCTCCCCTCCTTTCCTCCCTCTCTCTCTCCTCTCCTCCCTCACTCTCCTCCCTCCCTCACCCTCCCCTCCTTTCCTCCCTCTCTCTCTCTCCTCTCCTCCCTCACTCTCCTCCTTCAACCTCCCCTCCTTTCCTCCCTCTCTCTCTCTCCTCTCCTCCCTCACTCTCCTCCCTCCCATACCCTCCCCTCCTTTCCTCCCTCTCTCTCTCCTCTCCTCCCTCACTCTCCTCCCTCCCTCACCCTCCCCTCCTTTCCTCCCTCTCTCTCTCCTCTCCTCCCTCACTCTCCTCCCTCACTCTCCTCCCTCCCTCACCCTCCCCTCCTTTCCTCCCTCTCTCTCGCTCCTCTCCTCCCTCACTCTCCTCCCTCCCTCACCCTCCCCTCCTTTCCTCCCTCTCTCTCTCTCCTCTCCTCCCTCACTCTCCTCCCTCCCTCAACCTCCCCTCCTTTCCTCCCTCTCTCTCTCTCTCCTCTCCTCCCTCACTCTCCTCCCTCCCTCACCCTCCCCTCCTTTCCTCCCTCTCTCTCTCTCCTCTCCTCCCTCACTCTCCTCCCTCCCTCAACCTCCCCTCCTTTCCTCCCTCTCTCTCTCTCTCCTCTCCTCCCTCACTCTCCTCCCTCCCTCACCCTCCCCTCCTTTCCTCCCTCTCTCTCTCTCCTCTCCTCCCTCACTCTCCTCCCTCCCTCAACCTCCCCTCCTTTCCTCCCTCTCTCTCTCCTCTCCTCCCTCACTCTCCTCCCTCCCTCACCCTCCCCTCCTTTCCTCCCTCTCTCTCTCTCCTCTCCTCCCTCACTCTCCTCCCTCCCTCACCCTCCCCTCCTTTCCTCCCTCTCTCTCTCTCCTCTCCTCCCTCACTCTCCTCCCTCCCATACCCTCCTTTCCTCCCTCTCTCTCTCCTCTCCTCCCTCACTCTCCTCCCTCCCATACCCTCCCCTCCTTTCCTCCCTCTCTCTCTCCTCTCCTCCCTCACTCTCCTCCCTCCCATACCCTCCCCTCCTTTCCTCCCTCTCTCTCTCCTCTCCTCCCTCACTCTCCTCCCTCCGTCGCCCTCCCCTCCTTCTCTCCCTCTCCCTAGCCATTAATAAAAATCTTTGGTATTTAGGTACGTATTATCGGAGCCATGCGAAGGTCCTGGAGATAATACCTAAGTACCTGATTTTTTCTTAAATATAATTCTAAGATTGAATTCCATGATGATTTTTAATATTGAAATATCCTATATATAATTTCTGAAGTGTCCGTCTGTCCGTCCGTCCGTCCCCCCCCTCTATCTCGAAAACCGTTTGCCATAGAGATTTGCAGTAAACTGCGTTTTGTTTCTACAGGCCAGGAGGTCCCTAGAAAACTTTATCTTATTCATGCAATGTTTTTACCCTACGTGGTCGAAAATTTCGGAAATACACAATTGTTTTCGAAATTTTGCCGAATTTTTGTTCTCCTTCGGGACGTTGCCAAGTCCACATTAATTGTTGCCTCTGATTCAATTACTATCGATTAAACGTTCATATTGACGTAAAAATGGAATCCTTAAGTTAGTAAGAATATTATACCCTACATTTTTGCTTTAATTAAAGTTTTATTGTTATAAATGTATATCATTAAGAATAACTACTATTATTGTAAAATGTTGTGTTAGAATTAAGATGTCTAATATACTTCAAGGTAAATAATTAAGATTAAGAACTGTTATCAAAAAATGTTGTGACAAAAATTTTTGTCATTAATAGAATTAAATATAAAAAATGAAGATTTAGAACAATTATTACTACCATAATTACTTACTTCTCAGACTTCTTAATGTTTTAAATGTATTAATTGAGCAATAACCACACATATATTGTATGCACTCAGTGGTTTTGGTTCAGAAAGACCCAGTTTGACTCCCGGTCTTAGCAGTTCTATTCTTCTGTTTCCTCATTTCACATCACTACAGTTTAAGCCTGTCGCGTAAGAATCTTCCGATCACTAATCATTTCAATTTAATTACTGTGCCGCATCAATTTACTCTCTACCATAACTTATAAAATACAGATTTCTGATTACCTACGGATAACATTTTTTTAAATATGCGCACACTGCCTTTCCCTCAGTGAGATTCTAACACGCAAACCTTACATTGGGAGTCAAATATCTAACAATAAGTATCCTATACTGTGTAAATTCATTGCTAGAGTAAAATATGAATTATTAACATCAACTTATTTTACAAACACATTAATTTTTTCATGAATCAATTTAAAATTAAACGCGCAAAGTTTGCGCGGGCTCAGCTAGTTAACCCTAAAAAGCTAATTCCAACTTGATTGCCACGCACATGGTGCCTATGAATCTCTAGATAACTTAGGATTTAATCCATTGGCCAATGCGGCCCACCGAAGGGTTCACTGTCACCAATGCAGCCCACCATGCAGAATAGGCTGCCCACCACTGCGATAGCAATCTTTCTCTCTCAGTCACAGTGCAATCGTCATCTTATTCGTTTGTCTAAATCATTCAAAAATTCCGAAGGAAATTTTCAATTTTTTTGTACCACTTGGCAACAAATGACGATTGATCGAAACAATGATCATTGGTGGCGACGGTTATTGAGGTCCTACTTTACTTATCGATTTGGGTTGTTAAAATAAGTTATCCAAAATTATACTTTGCACGAGATTCTTACACTATAAAAATTTTTGTGTGTGCCAATAGTTCAAATTATGAAAATCTAATAGGAAAAAATAGAGAATTATGTTTCAAACTACGAGATCCAAGTGTTAACATTAGAAAAATTTTATTTCGAACGAGGAAATCTCGAGAAGGCAGTACATCCAAGGGCGTATCCTCTAGTTGACCTCTAGTTGACCTTTAGTTGACCGGGGAGCACCTAGAGAGGTACTCATTAATTTAGGAGGAGCACTAGAACAACATTTTCAGGAAAACATTTCTTACCTACCAGGTGTAATGCCCATCATAGTACACCTGTCAGTACAAAAACGATCTAGGAAATAAATGAATGAATGGACTCAAAAAATGGATATGAAATTAAAGACGATCTTACACATATTATTTAATTTAAAAAAATAAATCCATGCAAAATGGTGAAGGATGAAAAGCTTGTGGAGCACCTATCTAATGCTTACGGAGCACCATCGCGCCACGGAGCACCGGTTGAGAAACACTGCTCTATGGTACCTATTTACAGTTGTGCAGCTAAAGCAGGCCCACGATTGCGTGCACTAATTTTTTACGCTTTCTTCGCGTGGTTTATATGCGCAAAGAACACCTTGCACCAGCATTATATATATATATATATATAAATGATACTGTGTTCCAGGAATGCATAATGTTGGAAGTGTTGATGTTACACTAGGAGCCCAATAGTGCACCCAGGATATGCTACTTCAGGATATATAATTTTTTATCCAAATAACTTGTACATTTAGATCTAAAATAATACCGAAACCCATCAGCAATCCTAAAGGAGTTGTTACGATGTTCGCAAGTCCTCTGATGTGACAGGACCTCCAGAAAGGGCGGGTTTCCTCGAGCTGATCAAAACATGCGATAAAAGTAAAAATAATGGCATACCCGCACTCCTAGCGTCCATCTCTCTTCACATACGAGTCCCTCGGGGCACCGTGTCAGAGGGATAGGGACGGAAGACCTTTTTTGGACCCCGAAGTGGAGGCCTTTATCGAAAGCTCCCTGTCGCTCACTGGACGCGAATCGAGAAACTGCACTTCGCCGTGGACGGATGTGGGGTTTTCTTCTTCCATCCGGTCTTTGCGTCTTTATCGGCCGCCTGGAAGATTAGTGGCGACCTCTCCCTCCTCTCTCTCTCTCCCTCCGCCACTTCCTCCCTGCACGGCGACACGCATCTCTCCGCACTGGGTCACGCATCATTGACAGATTGCTCGTGCAAATCTCAATGCCTGGTTCCACGCATTTATTAAGGAGCTAAACCAGGAGCGCGCAACCTACGGCCTGCGAAGCTTTGATGACGATATGGTCTGTGATGTTTACTACAGATAATTTTGTACATTTTAAGTTCGTTTGTTACCATAACACATTTCTTGGAGAAGGTTTTACGCTATAAAATGGTTAAAAACTTTATTGGAAACTTAAAAAAACGAAAAACGAAACTGTTTTTATGGTCGTAACGAAAAACGTAACGAATCGATTTTTTTTCGTTTGCCAGCACTGCAAAATATAAATAAATCATTTAATTTCCATATATCATGGATATTATTTGTGACTTACCACATTTTACATATAAATGTATTACATTACTATAATTTCTCCGTTTCGTATCTATGTTTGACATGATTAAAAGCTAAAATTATTAAAGTTATGAAATATTATTATTTAATTGAAATACTTTAATATAATGTCAATCTAAGAACTCAAAGAGTCGGAATATATAGATGTCGAAAAAGAAGGTGTTTGTGTGCACGTATATATGTAAGTATGTATGTATATATGTTACTAAATGCATATTATGCAACTTAATGAAAAATAATTTTCTAAAGATAAATGCTTCACTGAAAATGTCACATTATATACGCAAAATTAATTAAGAAAATATTCTAGATAAATATATACGTTTAATGGGAAAAAATGTTTAAGAATTATCTTGAGATTAGAACCCCTGAACTTCGCGTTCGACGTCCAATCAGCTAACCGTTACACCAACGTAACCGGAAGTTTAAACTGCGCCGACATGACTTCCGGTCCTGTTGGTGTAATGGTTAGCGCATTGGACGTGGGATGCTAAGTTCCGGGGTTCGAAACCGTCTCTTAGTTAATAAACTTTTTTTCGTTTTAACGTTGTGTATTTGTATATAACGTCATCATAACTTACGGTAAATCATCAAAGATGCTTTAATTTAACTTTTTCCTTTTAAATAATACAAAGTATAAAGAAATCATTTAATTTCCATATATAATGGGTTTTCTTTGTGACATAACAAATTTTACATATAAATGTATTACATTACTATAATTTCTCCGTTCCCTGCCTATATTTGAAATGATTGAAACCACAAATCATTAAAGATAATGAAATATTGTTATTTAACTGGCATAAATTCACGACGTTGCCCGGGGAAATTTGGTTCAAATCCGATTGGAATTCTAGATTATACATGGTATTTAAGAATTCACTCGGCCGCTGTTTTGAATAACACGGGCAGAGAGAAACGAAAACCACGTATGAATTATTTCTGGGAGCCCTCCACAATCGTACCAAATTTGATTTATATCAATAGTAGGACTTGGGAAAATACGCGTAGTGTAATATTTCAATCGACCGCCATTTTGAATGAAGTGGATATACAAATAGTAATAAACCAAATTTGGTTGGAATCGATTGTTTGTGGGTGTGCATAAAGGAGCCGACAGATAATGGGTTGCCATTAGCATTAGAATACAAAGTTATTTTGCTTTTTGTACAATTACCTATGTAAAACATTTGGGATTAAAAAGCAGCGTACGGCCTTTCTATTTGTGAAGAAAGTATCTGTTGAAAGTTTGATCACTCTAACTTTAACGGTGTGGAAATGTATAGATGCACAAATAAATAAACAAACAAACAAACAAACTTTTATAAATATATAGGAGATAGGTATTAAATCCAGAAATGCTAAATGTAAATGATGCCTTGAACCAATAATGCATAATTTTCAGGATAGCTCAGCAATTACAATAATTGAGGGGTGTGAGGCAAAAAGATGGTAACCCACAAACTTATCTATTTGTAGTTAGGTTGCGTACAGAAAAGAAAAATTATTATTTTGGAAATTTGTTTATCATTTGTTGTAGTTCATATTTTGTAACTTGCGTTTATTTATGATTTCTCTTACGGGTGCCCACCCTCTCCCCCACAACCCCCAAACCCCTTGGTCTGATTTTGCTCATCTACAAACCTGATCTTATACTGCTATAGAAAGTGACAAATATCAAATTTGAACTTCCTAAGTTAATTTACTCGAGAGTTATCGTCGAAAAACCAAATCGATGCCTCCCCAAACCCCCACTTAAAATTTGTTTTGAAAGACACCACATAGCCTATATTTTAAGCTGGACCAGTCTAAAGATACGCTGCAAGTTTCATAAAAATTCGACCAGCCGTTTTTGCGTGATGCGGTAACAAACAAACAGACAGACAACAATTGTGCAAACCGGTTCAAACGTCTTCTTGTGTTGCAAAACACAAAAAAAGTAAAAAAAAACAAATGTACAGACAGAGGTTACAATTTTATTTTATTTAGATAGATTATGAGGGTTCTCCATTCATCATCTAATTCAACTAGTTTGAGTGAAAGTGAGATTTTGGGAGTTTTCATTTGATATTCCTCGCTAAGAAATGACAGATTTTTTGTGATAGTTTTCTACTATAATCCTAATAATTCTCTCCTTCGAGTTAAGAATGTAATTTGAAGGGTTATAAGAGAATGAAAAATGCGAGTGGTATTTCTTTTGGATAGTTCTTCCGATAAGAATTATTGAAAATTGTTACATTCGGTACAACATCCCCCTTTAAATGATAAAAAAATTCCATATTTGGAATATAAAACTAATGTGAATGGTTCATTCGATTGGTATATACGAAGGAAAGTGAAAAAGTAACCTTCCGCATTTTTATTCCTAACTTCTATCACAGCTATACGTAGTTTATTATTTCGACGTAGTCCCCATGTGTGTTTTAACACTTGTAGTATCACTCCATCAATGGTTAGAATCAGGACCGTCCATAGGGCATGGCGACCGCCACGAATCCCGCGATTTCAGAGACCATACGCTTCTATATTACCGAAAGGAAAGCCGAAATGTAATTTGGCGGTCAATGATAACGGGGCCCCGCATAGGTCGATTTTCCCTAAGCCCCGCACCTCTGTAGGGGCGGATCTGGTTAGAATCCACGGCGACAGAACGATGTTTCTTGCAGCTTTAGCCATCGCTTAACCTTCTTTTGAATAGCTTCATCCCATAAGAAGGTGGGTGTAGGTGGGTGAGCTATGCTACCGTGCATGCTGTATATCTACATCTACATAATACCCTGAAATTCACCATATTGATGGATGGCAGGGGGTGCAGCGTACCAATGAATACCTAATAACTTCTCTCGCAGGTATCACTTTTCTGTAATGGTCTCGTATGATCTTTGGTAAAAAGGAACCCAGATATCGCTCTGTCCTACAGTCGATCTCTCTTATTTTATCCTCGTGATCGTGCCTACCCATGTAAGTAGGTGCCTCTAATTGAACTTCCGACCTAACTTTCTCCAAAGGGCTTAACCTAGCGCTAAGACTGCGGTCCTCTGGCGACATCCAATTCAACGCCTTCAAGAGTGATGCGACGCTTAATTTTTGCTCATATTTTCGTTTTACGAATCTGGCTGCTCTGCATTAGATTTTTTGTCTCAAGTATCTGTACGTTTTCGTACGGATCCCATATTCTGGAGCGTATTCGACCTGAGATCTGACCAATGATAAATAACACGTTTCTCTTACCTGTAATGTGCTACTTCTTACTATTCTGCCTACGAAGCTCAATTTCTTATTGGCTGAGCATAAGATCCTTCGAATATGAATATTCCACGATATCTCACGACAAATGGTGACTCCTAAATATTTAACGTAATCCGCAGATCGGATATTCAATCTATCAATTCTGTACTCCGAGTCTAATTCATTGTTCTTGCCCTTCCAGAAACTCTTGTGGTCATCGGCATCCATCAGCTGCAGACTTTCCGGAAGCCCAGATGCTTGTGTCCCAAGTGAAGCGTCAAAATCCACTCCTACCTTTATTCAACAAACTGACGACACCATTTACTCACTAGCTGCGCTGACACTGGCGCTACACACACGCAAGCTCACGATGGATCTCCACCGGTGGGTTTCGTTTTTCCCACAGAAAACGAATTCCTGCTCTAAACTCTTCCTTCGTCTATAACTAGGTTTTTTCCACAATTATCTAGTCTTTTCTTTTTTTTTAGAAGTTTCCTGAATATGTATATTCACACTCGGTCATTGTTTTTATTGCGATTATTTTTCTTGTTTTGGCTATTTGAGCATATTGTCATGTAATATATATTTTCTAACGTAGGGTTAAATGGAAGAGGGGACCTTTTGGTCTCAATTTAGCCCTGAAAATAAAGACGTTTATCTATCTATCTATTTACCTTCAGCACGATTGCTTTTCAAAATGCTGTTCTGTGGAAAGAACAATCTGAAGAATAGC
Source organism: Uropetala carovei (assembly GCA_036926305.1). Classification (NCBI taxonomy): domain Eukaryota; kingdom Metazoa; phylum Arthropoda; class Insecta; order Odonata; family Petaluridae; genus Uropetala; species Uropetala carovei. The sequence goes on from JAXCHB010000150.1 coordinate 1,757,142, forward strand.
ACAGGCAAGGAAGAATAACCTTTTAATAAGGAAAAGCGAAGAATTAACAGGAAATACGGTGGCAAAATTAAAGACGAAAAGGGCAAACTGTTATTCGTGTCAATGCAATAGTGGTGATGAGGACATTGGTAGAAAGAAACAATGAATACAGCAATGATGTATTCGCGTGTTTTGTAGATTTTGAGAAGGCCTTTGTTAGAGTTTTATGGCCTAAGCTGATGAAGGTGCTGAGGAATATAGGGGTGGATTGGAGAGATAAACGTTTAATTATAAATCTGCGCAGGTAAGGGTAGCAGAGGGAGACAGATTGGACAATGCTAGGGAGATACGTGAGACAGAGCTGCCCACTCTCACCAGCATTGTTTAACATTTATGCCTCGGCCTGGGGCGATGTAGAAACATGGATTCAAGTAGGAGGTAGCCAGATTTACAGGAGGCAAAGTATTCGTGGGTGATTCGGAAAATGGCTGTCAGATTCTATTGGGTTCCTCAAATGAAATGGAGAAAAGGCGTGCGGGATGAAAATTAATAAGAAAACGAAAGCCATGAGATTTTCCGAGAGTGGGAATACCCAGGTCAATGTTATAGTAGATGGGGAAATGCTAGAAGAGGTGAAATTTTTATTTATGTGGAATTCTGTCACAGGAGGAAGAAGTATGAAATAAATCAGGACAAAGATAGCAAGAGCAAAAGAGGCATTTACGAGGCGTTTGAGATGTGGGTATGGCATAGATTAGAGAAAATCAGTTTGTACAGAGAGGAAAACGATGAGGAAGTTTTGAATATAACAGGGGAAGAGAGGAAATTAATTAAAGTAATAATGGGTAGACAGAAGAAATTAGTGAGTTAGAATTTGAAAGTAACGGTCTGCTGAAATGAGGATGTGCGAAAGGTTAAATAAATATGAATAGAAAAGGAATATTGAGATTAATAATGTAATTGCCCGTCAAAAATGGTTGGTATGCGTGAATTAAGTATAACTTTAAATAAAATTTTAATAAAAATTAATGAAAGTAATTTTTATGTGCAATAAAAAGTGAACAATGCATACAAAATTCATATAACTGAATATTCCACTAAGATGAAAAAGTGTAGTTTCGTGCTTATAAAAGTTGCGTGACAAAGAAATTTTAATGCAGAATTAATAGTTAAGCTACGAACTTCATTCTTTACCTGGCTGTCGAAGTTAACTTCCTCCTCCAGTGAAGCCCAGCGGATTTACGAGCGACCATTTTAGCAGTAGAAGTAGTAGCAGCCGTTTTGATAAGTAGATCCAATATTTCCCTTGTACTATTTGTTAACCCTTCGTTTAGTTTATATATCTGTAGTATTTGAGTAATTTTATAATCTCCTTGTCATCGTTTTTGTACTAAATTGATATTTCATTGTTGAACACCGTAGTGTCGTTCTTTTTCAGCACCTGGTTTTTATTTTTCCTTTATAAGCCCGTTTATTTAAATAGTAGTTGTATTTTTAGCGTATTTTTTTCCGTAACTCATAGTTAATACATTTGCACGTTGATTGTGTACTAACCATCTTGTGTGTGTGAACTAACCTTTTTTGCGTTGTGACCAGCTTTCACTTTCTACCTGCGCTTGACACTCACGGGATCATAATAGGAGAGTGATTCCCACGAGGGACATTATTAGGTAGGCTTTGGTGCGCTGCACCCCCTGCCACCCACCAGTCTGGTGATTTGATGCGGTATCATGTAGATGTAGATATGCCCAAAAGTATTTTTATTTTACGGAAAGTTAAATTATGTAAATTTTTGATATATTTTTCCATGTTTAGTAGATACAAAACGAGCTTAATTTAAAATTGAAATAAATTTATATAAATTAAATTTTTCAGTTTTAGCAAACGATTTAAAACATAATCAGCTTCTGCTGAAAATTTGCTCAATGATCTCCGAAAGTTCAACAAAAAACCACACTCTGTCCACTTTCCCGCCCCTCCATTCCTCCCTCCCTCACCCTCATCTCCTTTCCTCCCTCTCTCTCTCCTCTCCTCCCTCCCTCACCCTCCCCTCCTTTCCTCCCTCTCTCCCTCCTCTCCTCCTTTCCTCCCTCCCTCACCCTCCTCTCCTTTCCTCCCTCCTCTCCTCCTTTCCTCCCTCCCTCACCCTCCCCTCCCCTCCTTTCCTCCCCCCCTCACCCTCCCCTCCTTTCCTCCCTCCCTCACCCTCTCCTCCCTCACTCTCCTCCCTCCCTTACCCTCCCCTCCTTTCCTCCCTCCCTCACCCTCCCCTCCTCTCCTCCCTCCCTCACCCTCCCCTCCTTTCCTCCCTCTCTCCCTCCTCTCCTCCTTTCCTCCCTCCCTCACCCTCCCCTCCCCTCCTTTCCTCCCCCCCTCACCCTCTCCTCCCTCACTCTCCTCCCTCCCTTACCCTCCCCTCCTTTCCTCCCTCCCTCACCCTCCCCTCCTTTCCTCCCTCCCTCACCCTCCCCTCCTCTCCTCCCTCCCTCACCCTCCCCTCCTTTCCTCCCTCTCTCCCTCCTCTCCTCCTTTCCTCCCTCCCTCACCCTCCCCTCCCCTCCTTTCCTCCCCCCCTCACCCTCCCCTCCTTTCCTCCCTCCCTCACACTCCTCCCTCCCTTACCCTCCCCTCCTTTCCTCCCTCCCTCACCCTCCCTCTCTCTCTCTCCTCTCCTCCCCCCCTCACCCTCCCCTCCTTTCCTCCCTCCCTCACCCTCTCCTCCCTCCCTTACCCTCCCCTCACTCTCTCTCTCCTCTCCTCCCTCACTTTCCTCCTATCTCTATCCAATCTAGTATATCGGCCTTGGTAGACGTGTGGTTAGAGTATCTGCCGACGGATACTAAGGTCGCGGGTTCGAATCCCGCCTAGGATGTGGATGTTTGTGTTTGTAAGATTGTACATGTTTGTCTAAATATCGCTCTCAATAAAAACAGATTATTATTATGATTACCATCTCCCTCACCCTCCCCCCTCCTTTCCTTTCCTCCCTCTCTCTCTCCTCTCCTCCCTCCCTCACCCTCCCCCCTCCTTTCCTTTCCTCCCTCTCTCTCTCCTCTCCTCCCTCCCTCACCCTCCCCCCTCCTTTCCTTCCACTCTTCCTTACTTGTTTAATAGCAAACTTTCACCAATTGGGCGAGGTCTCCTCTTCCCTTCAATTTCCGTGAAACATGGAGTGTTGGCTCCACTGATCAGGGAATCGTCCGGAATGCGGCCTGGAAGCCACCTGCGAATGTTGTCCCCGCAGCGGGGGCGGCGCCTAGAAGATGCCACCGCTCCATGCGTCACTTCGTCTTTCCGGGGAAAATAATCGATCGTCACCCTCTGGAAGTGACTCACTCCCTCCCTCTCATTCGCCCCGTCAGTGGGAGGGTGCGTCGCGGCTGACGTCATACAAGAAAGCGGGAAGAATTCCACGCGCAATGGAGATGCAGTGGCGCGTTTGGAAAGCAGAGGAATATTTTGGCACCGATTGGTGTCCACGAAGGTACGCTCACCTTGGGCGGCGATAGAATGGTGTTCGAGAGGCAAAGTTGCGAATCGAATAATTACACTGAGGTATTTCATTTACATTTACATTAACACCCTGCAAGCCGCAAGACGCGTTTGGCAGGGAGTGTCACAACACCAAGTGAACTCTAACTAATTCCTCTTATCGCGTCTGGGAAAAAGGATCGGTAGTATTTCTCTGTTCTAGCGATTGTTTCGACATATTTTCTCGTACGCTCTGATCTAACATTACGTTCACTAACACCGATGGGGACGACTATGCCGCGTACGTCTTCAACGAATTCGGACCTTTCGAATTTTTCAAATAGTTTCCTTTTGATTCAATTCTTCTACTCTTCAACGTCTGCCATTTCAGATCTCTCAATAACTCTGATACACTCGCATCATACCGATATTCTCCTTTTACAAATCTAGCCGCTCTACGCTGAACCATTTCGAGCTCCCTACTTAGGCACTCCTCGAAAGGGTCCCAGACGGCGCTACGGTATTCCACGACGGGTCGTATTAGGGAAAAGAATACGATTTCCTTTACATTCGAGGGGCATCCCCGCAAGACTCTGGAGCATTTGTGGTCCGCGGAGGTTTCGTTGGTGGTCCGCGAAGGTTTCCAAAATGCAATTTTTTAGAATGAACCGCATATTCAGTTGAATATTTTTGGGAAAAGTTAATCAATTCTTGCGGCGGATATATCTATATTCAGGTCTTTACATCACTTCGTAATAGCCTGAAGGTCCGTTTTCAAAGTCTCCTGGTGGTATAGTTTGTTGATTTCACCATACATAAGTGTGTCATCCGCGACGAGTCTGACTTTACACTTTATATTATCCGCTAAATCATATATATATATATATATATATATATATATATATATATATATATATATATATATATATATATAGTTGTGTCTCTCTTGTGCTGACGAAGGGATCATCTCGAAAGCTCCAATAACTTCTACAAATGTGTCTCTCCGACACCCCAGCGGCTCTCCTTCCGGTAAGTGCTCACCGGGTATCCTTCAACACCTAGTTGCCCTAAATATATATATATATATATATATATGTATGTACATGTATATATATATTTATATATTAGGGGCCTCAAACTTTACATAGCTTAGGGCCTCAGAAGGTCAAAGTCCGGCCCGCGTATACCTAAACTAACCATGTAAATCGCGATAGGTAAGTGAAACGCGAGTTAACGGGAACTGTGGGAAGAGAAATTCTAGGCTCGCGACAGCAGACGTATCGCAGACACGGCAAATTGCAATTGCTGTGTTAAACGTGAGTTTAGTGGAATGAATAGAAGATAAGCATTTAATTGACTTTATGTAAAAACTATACTGCAAGTCGCGACTGCTGTATGAAACGTGAGTTAAGCGGAATGCTAGGCTCGTGCCAGGTCACGTTTATCTCAAGGCATATAGCGAAAGCTATAGTAAACGCTAGTTTAAGCTGAATGAATTAAAGATATCCCATTTTATGAATTTTTATGTAAAAGAAAACTAGGATATAACTACGTAAATTTTAGAATGAGATAAATAATGAAGTGAAAGGCTGTCTCAGAATTGTATTACAGTAAATGACTGATATTCGAATTAGAGCTCCAATCACAATAGCAAATTATTCCATCACAGTTCTCAAATAAGATTGACATGTTTCCTTTGTTAATACATATATTTGATAAAAACACTGCGGTCTGCATTAATGTATGTGGAAATATATGATTTATATTCAGAATATAATATTCTCCTATTTGGTAATTTTGACGGACTATTGCACTATACCTAGTGGAAGAAGTATTTATGACCTCTATTCTGAGATTAAATTAAATGCATCCATCCGATTTGTCGGGGAAATGGGAATGGTGCCGCTAAATTCTGAAGGGATGCTTAAAGGGTGCTTAATAGCAAATTTTACATGTAACCTATCAAAATGTATTTTATCTTGAAATTACAGAGAAGTATCTATAGATACAAGGCAAATAAAATACTTATTGCTAGTAATGTATGTAAACACTTGTATTCTTATGAACATTACTGCTGCTTTTACAAATGCATTTTTAGATGTCATACTGAATGAAAGGCACTGTATACTTGTCATTTCAGCCATGTCAGGATTCCAATGATGTAATAAAAAGATATTCATATCCTGCAGGAAGATATTTTTCTTTAATATAGGTACTCCATTATAACGAAAGAACGCGCACGAGGTTTCTAACTAGGTTTTGCCGTGCCTGCTTAGCATCGGCTGTCGCGAGCCTAAAATTTCTCTTCCTAGAATTCCTGTTAACTCGCGTTTCACTTACCTATCGCGATTTACATGGTTAGTTTAGGTATACGCGTCCGGCCCTGCTCAAGTATGTGGGATCTGTAATATATATATTCATTTCATTATGGTTTTCAATCCAAAGATTGGTTTGACATGACTAGGGAATGTCCTCCTTGCTGTTCAAGACAAGCAGTTGCTCGCTTTAATGCGTTTCGTGCAACACGGAGCAGAGTTGCTTGGTCGATTGAATGAATACAGGCTTCAATGTTTCTCTTTAATTCATCAATGTTATGTGGGTTGGGTTGGTAAACGCCTTTCAAGAAACCCCACAAGAAAAAAATCTGCAGGTGATAAATCATGGGCTACAAGCCCCTCGAAACAATGCGATCATCATAGAATTGGTGGAGTTGCGCCATTGATGCACGGGAAGTGTGGGCTGTGACTCAGTCCTGCTGCAACCAGCAACAAGGAATTGCTGAATGACATCCTGGTAAACCTCTTATTTTGCACTTGTCTGTCTGGGAACTTTCTTCTGAAGGCCTCCTGCCACTGTCTAAATGATTTCAGTGAAAAATAACTCTCTAAAATAAACACTTGCTCTTCTCGGGCAAAACCCATTTTTCGCGGCACGAGAGTCTGTGCTAAACAGAACACCTTGTACAACTGACAGTAAGACTGATCCAGTCGACCGTGGTTGGAGGTGACTCAAGGCCATCGGAGCACGTGTCATTTAGTGCGCTGTTGCCATATTTACTTCACCACGCACAGTTATGTGCCATATTCTACTTTCTCCATTCGATTAAAACGAGGATGAGTGTCATGGGCGGACCCAGGCTTCATCCATGGGGGGAGGGGAGGAGTAATTTAGGAGTAAAAAATAAATTAATTTTTAGAAATTTTTTAAAAATAACTTTTGCATTATGCACTAAAAAGAATAACATAAATTTTGATTTACTACAATTGTGAGTTCTGTTGGTAAGGAAGACTAAACTTCGCGACAGTTTCAGTAGAATAAGTTTCTTCTTATACAACAATGCTGATTTACTAAAGTTTATTAAGAACATTTGTGAAAGTTATATGGCGTCTCACATTACACTTTCAATTATCTTGCTTAATTATACATAAGTGTACGTGTAGTGAGTTCGACTTTCCACTGAATATTAAGTACCCCTTTTAGCGATTGCAATACCGGTAAACCGGTTTACCGGTAAATAGTTCAAAAATCCGGTAAAAATTACCGGTTATTTTGTAATTTTTTGCCGGTAATTTGGTAAATAAAAAATGTTTTTAATGCACGTTAAAAAATAATAATATTCCCGTGTTTGAATGTTTCAATGTTTCTCAAGTCCTGATTCTCGCGGCAGATAATTGCGCATGCGCTGAAGGCTGACGCAATAATCAGTAGTCAAGAAAGTACAGGCGACACTCGATTTACGCCATAGATACGTTCTGAGGTTTATGGCATACATCGAAAATGGCGTAAATCGAAAGTAATTTTCCCGCAGTATTTGATCATGTACAGTGGCGGCTCCTACGAAGTGATTCATTCCTACATGAACTTTTTAAACCTTAGTAAAATATTTCGGTACTTACGTATTATCTCCAGGACCCTTCGCAGGACCTAGTACTTACGTATTATCCCCATGCCATACACGTACAACATTAACAGAAATTGATTGGCCTGTCTCGACATTTACAAACCCAATCACCGGACAAGAAACTGATTGGCCGGTCTCGGCATTTACAAACCCAATCACCGGACAACGGGGAGGGATACTTTGGTTCCGGGCGAGGCGAAGGGCGCGGCAGCGCCCGGAGATGACTACCCGTTAAAGCAAAGCGAGCCGAAGGCTCGTCAATATATCCTTTCAATGTTATATCCTCTCAAAAAAAATGAAAGGATATATCGACGAGCCTTCGGCTCGCTTTGTTTTAATGGGTAGTCGTCTCCGGGCGCTACCACGCCCTTCGCCTCGCTCGGAACCAAAGTATCCCTCCCCGTTGTCCGGTGATGGGGTTTGTAAATGTCGAGACCGGCCAATCAGTTTCTGTTGTTTTGAAAATAAAATATCGTAAATCCAACAATACGTTGTTATTCTGTAATACGTAAGTAAGATAATACTAAAGTAAGGTCCTGGAGATAATAGGTAAGTACCAATATTTCTTTATGGTGATGTAATGTTCAGTAGTTATTTTTCTGTTTTTAATATTATTCCTTGAATATGTTTAATGCAGATAATGCGTTATAAACGTTAATATCTTAGCACTAATATCTGTTGATCTTTACAGAAAATGAACTTGAACTGCTCTCTAATACAATATTAGCAAAGAAGAATACTTGCTCCAAACCCTAATCCAAAATGTTGGAAGTGAGTTATCCCTAAATCTTGTTTAGGATGCTCAATATGTCGCTCAGATATGCAAGTTTTGCCAACCAATACGGATCTTCAAAAGCTTCTCCTTAATTTAAAAAATATCTCGACCTTCGCTTTTAACTCTATTTGTCGTGCCAAGACTTTTCCTCGAGATAGCCATCGGACATCGTTATGAAACAGGAGAGAAGTGTGATTTGAACCCATTTCTTCACAAAGCACATAGAAAGTTTCTGAATTTGTGGCATTGTTTTTTCACGAAATATACCATTTTTACTGCTTGTGCAAGTACATCGCAGAGACCTCTCCTACAAACATGAATCATAACAGCTATATCTATAGAGCTAGAGTGTATATAAATTTAAAAATAGAGAATCACGAGAATTTCGTTGTTGTAAACGTAGGAGTCTATAACATTCATCTCGTCTCCGCTAATCTACCTAAAATTTCTAAAAATCCATTGGATAGGAGCATAGATCTTGCTTAACGTTATAAAGAATGTAATGTATGCTATGAGACCTTTCTTTCAAGACATGTCCAAACGTTATCCGACAACTCTAAAGCGTCTAAATGCATCTTTTTAATACATAGGGTACAACAATCAATTCGCGGACTCCCTAGAGACAACATACGGACCCCCGGTTGAGAACCACTGGTCTAGGTGATTTGCATTGTTGTTGGTTTCATGTGATTGCGTATAATTATTTATTAGGATTATAAATTCGCGAGGCATCAGTTCACATATTCGCGAAATTTCTACACCATGCTTGGGCAACCCGTGGCTCTTTACATAATGTTTTGTGGCTCTTCCAAATCCCAGATCGTATACTATTTACAAATAAACCAAAATGAATAACCAACAACAATAATAGCAATGGCAGAGAACAAATAAAAAAAATGAGACGCCGAGAGACAGAGCAGAGCTATTAACCACACTGTATTACAGTGATTATCATAAAACCCCTTCCAATGCTTCCAACTGTCCTTACTTCCTTAAACAACTCCCACAACTTGGTGTCTCTCCTATCCATTCCGCTCTAACAACAGTGTCTTATTCCACATTACACTATAGACCCACTTATATAATTAACTACCATAAGTGCCCCTTGAATTTCAACGGGTTTAATGAATCTAAATTTTCGTCAATGTAACATGTAAAAATCGCAAGAATAAAATTGTGCACTGTTTTAACCATCGAATATTTCTATATTATAAGTCTGTTTTAATTAATTAACTAAAATCTCACAGAAATTCCTTGTGAATAAAATAGTACCTTTCTTTCTACTAAAATAACCATTGTTATTAGTTTTAAATTGATTATAACATTAGGATATCAATTTCATTAAATAAGCAGAATTCCGGTAACAAAAAAATTGGTTCAATCTTCAATTGCTCTGATAATACTTTAAATAAATTTTGGAATAAAATGTACCTTAATATCCTTTAGCGTCCGCTGACCACTCTGGACTTCTCAGTTTCCGAAACAACAACTTTCAATAGTTTTAAATTGATTTTTGCTTTGAAATATACTTGAGTCAATTCAGTACAACTTCCACTTTACATACTGTAAATTCCAAAGCAACTCCTTTTATAATATGCAATGCTAGCCCAAAATTAATTAATTCTGTAAAGTGAATAAATAAAGTTCTTTCTTTAAACTATAATAGCCACTTTTATTAGATTTAAATGGTTTATAAACCTTAGAACTTACTCTGTATTAAATAAGCACCAAAATTCATTTTATAAAAACAAATCAAGTCATTAAAAAATCCACTGTTATTTCTTCGAAAATTGCCTGTTAACAGTTTTATATGTCCTTTTAATTTTAATTGAATTTTATTTTATATTCTTTTCCAAACTTCGGCCATTGTTACGAAATTAATTCGAGGAATAACAATATAAATTCGTAAGCACGTATGGTTTACAAAGAATTTAATTTTAGAATGCTTTTTATCTCCAATTTTTCTAAAATGACACTGTTGATATTAAATTTTTTTATATTTACGTTAATATACTTATTTTCCACAAAACACGCCAATCTCTCCCCTTCCTTCCTATCTCTCTCTCTCTCGTATTGAAGCACTCAAGGCACGCTTATTCCCAGAAGGATGTATACAGTAACAATGATAATGGTCGACATAGCAACATCACGTTAAAATGGCGAGTTTTCCACAAAATATGCAAATAAAACTTTTAACATGGAATATTTCGAACTGTGGGCGAAAAAAGACGAACGGAATAAGAAACTTTACAAATTTTTCTTCAAAATGGTTCAAATCCGAAGGTCGTCTGTTAATTTCTTCTAATTTTAATTTCCAAATGAATAAAAGCCTGCACGTCGAAAAACCGGGTTTTACATATCTACATCTACATCATACCCTGCAAATCACCAGACTGGTGGGTGGCAGGGAGTGCAGCACACCAAAAACTACCTAATAACGTCCCTCGTGGGAATCACTCTCCTGTTATGATCCCGTATGGTCCTTGGAAAAAACGAGCTCTGGTATCGCTCGGTCCTACAGTCGATCTCTCGTATTTTATCCTCGTGATCGTGCCTGCCCATGTACGTAGGTGCCTCTAATATTCCTGAGACCTCCTCTAAGAGAACTTCCGACCTAAATTTCTCCAGAAGCCTTAACCTAGCGCTAATTCTGCGATGCTCTAGCGATATCCAATTCAACTACTTCAAGAGTGATGCGTCGCTTAATTTTTGCTCACATTTTTGCTTTACGAATCTGGCTGCTCTGCGTTGGATTCTTTCTAACTCAAGTATCTGTCCCTTTTCGTACGGATCCCATATGCTGGAAGCGTATTCGACCTGAGACCTGACCAATGATAAATAACACGTTTCTCGTACCTGTTCTGTGCTACTTCTTACTATTCTGCCTACGAAGGCCAATTTCTTATTAGCTGCGCCTACGATCCTTCGAATATGCATATTCCATGATAGATCACGACAAATGGTGACTCCTAAGTATTTAACGTACTCTGCAGATTGGATATTAAATCTATCAATTCTGTACTCCGAGTCTAATTCATTGTTCTTACTCTTCCAGAAACTCAACAGGGAACATTTACTGTGATTAACTTCGATTTTCCAATCTTGACACCATGCTGAAAGGGCGTTTAAATCTTCCTGGAGCGATTTTTGGTCATCCTGACTCGTTATCTCATTATATAAAACGGTGTCATCTGCGAAAAGTCTTATTTTGCAGCGAACTACCGAGCAGATATCGTTTATATATATCAGGAATAGTAGTGGGCCTATGACACTTCCCTGTGGAACACCTGATGCGACTTTTACAGGGTATGAAGATTTCCCATCAATAACTACTATCTGTTTTCTGGCTGAGAGGAAGTCTTTTACCTAACTCACGATATTAGGGTTTATGCCGTACTTTCCTAGTTTTCCTATTAATTTATTATGGGGTACTTTATCAAACGCTTTTTTGTAGTCAATGAAAATGGCATCAACCTGAGTGTTTTTCTCTCCGCAATGCAACAAATCGTTTACGAACAGGGCGAGATGCGTTTCGCAACTCTCTGTACCGATCACGACATCGGCTTCTAGACTGCGAATAATATGCTGAAAGTCAGCAATTTTCCTACGAATGATGCGGCAGTTCAGTACGACGACATAACTAATAAAACAATAAAGATCGTGTATAAAATTCAGAAGGGAAAAAACGAAAACTTAAGTCACGAAAGTGAATGAACAGCACTATATATAATAAATAAAAAACGAAGTTGAAACTAAATTAGCCTTAAATTAACGAAACGATATCTTAAGTCACGAAGGTGAATAAACAGCACTACATATGATATATAAACAACAAAGTAGAAACTAAATTAGCCTTAAATTAACCAGGTTAGTTAAATATTAGTTAAGAATATGAAAGTATCTATTTGAATTTGGTAATGTGAGATATTATAAGTAGGAACACTAAGAATAAACTACAAATAAAGACGTGGACTCCGGGTATTCTCCGAATAAAGATTACAATTAAGACGAATAATCTAAGACATGCAACAAAAAAATAATAATAATAATAAAACTAAATTATAATATAACTAAAGGTACTTAAGCTATAGCTACAGCAAGCCAAAGACAGCTATACTACGGGATACGGCAGGTAAGAGCGCAGCTGCGGGAGCAAAAGTGAAAGCACGTCTGCTCACGACGGAGGCCAGGCACAGTGCTAGCAGCTGTTTCACATGAATAGCCTCTCCTAAATCCATGTTGGTTATTAAAAAGCCAACTATTCCCTTCCCAGTACTCACTAATATAATCAAACTTTAAGGAGCTTTTTAAAATTTTTGTAAAGAACGCATAAAAAGGGCGGCCAATGAGAGACATGCACACGGGCGGCCCCTGACTGAGGCTATAATAAAGTTTGTTGTGCAGGAAAATCTTTAATTTACGCCTGAAAGCAGAATTTTTGTAATACTTTTCGGTTCATGAGAGAGATTTTTGTATAAATACAATACCATGGCTCTGGAGCCAAGAGCAGTTGCAGTAGATCACTATGCTGTCTAGTATTATAGCTATGAATAATCGAATTTTTCTCATATTCGTGTAAGTTCATTCCTTTACGAAGCAGAGCTATCATAATGTACACACGTGATAGTGGAAAGATATTTAAGTTTACAAAATAGGTCGACAAGGAGCATCATAAGATGCATGAGCAGTCAACCGATTAACCCTTTTTGAATCCTAAATAAAGAGATACCATGTGGGGAGGAGCCCCAAAAAAGTATGCTATACGTATACTAAGTGTGCGTAAAACTCACTGTTATATAACATTAAAAGAGCACAGTAGACCTTATAAGGAAACAGAATTAAACTTACTAGTTAAATTGCGAATATGAACCTCCCATGAAATACGAGACTCAACACAGACTCCCAAAAAATTTGTACTTTCGACTTGGGGAATAGCTTTCTCATTAGATCTACATACTAGTACCCTGCAAGGCATCTTATTGGTGGATGGCAGGGGTTGCAATGCACCAAGGTTCCCTAGCTTACCCTCCTTACCTCTTCCTATTATGATCCCCTATCGTCCTAGGGAGAAACGATCCTCTCTATCGCTCCGTCATTCAATCTATCTCGCGGATCATATCTTCGCTGTCCTGCCTTCCGATATATGTCGGACTTCTGATAAGATCGACTGCCTCATCCGCTAATCTCTCAGACATATATTTTCCTAGCAAATTAAATCTAGCTTGCAGTCTACGTTACTCTAACGAGGCCCATTTAAGATTTTCCATTAGTGTAGTTACGCTTTGTCTACAATCGTAATTTCTCTTTACGAATCCAGCTGTCCTTCGCTGTACCTTTTCCATTTCATTTGTGAGTCCCTTTTCGTAAGGATCCCACACAGCTGAGGCATGTTCGATCTGCGGTTTAACAAAGGATAAATAACATAATTCCTTCACTATTTCCGAGTTATTTCGAAATATTCTTCCTATAAAGGCCAGCTTTTTTTTAGAGGCACCTATCACTCAGCGAATGTGGGTGTCCCATGAGAGATCCCGATGGATCGTAACTCCTAAATATTTAACCGAATTTAAAATAGGAATCAACACTACTTCGTCGAACGAATAATTAACATTAAGCGAGTTATTACTGGTTCTCCAAAAATTGATGACGCAGCTCATCTTTTGGTTGATTTCCAGCTGCCATTCCTTACACCACGCTGAAATTGCTTCTAAATCATTTTGAAGATACCGATGGTCTTCCGTATTGCATGTCTCCCTATAAATGTCGGTGTCGTCCGCGAAACTCATAATTTTACTTATAACTACTGAGCTGATATCGTTTAAATTAAAAATAAAAACGGTCGAAGCACACTTCCCTGTGGGACGCCAGAGATCATCTCCACTAAGCTCGAGGACTTCCCATCTATAACAACGTTTTGTTTCCTATGATTTAAAAATTCACGGATCCAGCTAATAATTTTGGAATTAATGCCTAAGGTTTCTAATTTAGTTATTAACTTTTTGTGAGGTACCTTATCGAAAGCATTCCTAAAATCTAGGAAGATGGCATCGACCTGTCTATTATGCTCTCCGCTTCTCAGTATATAATTCACAAATAAAACTAGCTGGGTGTCGCAAGACCTACCCTTCCTGAAGCCAACAATGAATTACTATCAAGAAAACGCGTTATGTTGCTAACCAGTATGTACTCAAGTAACTTGCATGACATTGAGGTTGGGTAAATCGGCCTCAACTTTTCTGGGTTCTCTTTGTCGCAGCCCTTATGAATTGGAGTCACGTGCGCTAACTTCCAGTCCCTCGGGACCTCCCCGCGGGAAATGGATCTGTCGAATATTATCTTAAGAAAAGGTGCAACATCTTCGGCTAATTCTTTGAATATCCGAGTGGGAATTCCTTCGGAGCCCGGGGATTTTTTCGGTCTAATCGCACTTCATTGTTTTACTATTCCCACTCCAGAAAGTGCTATGTTGGCCACCAGGCCATAGCGGGTGCATCATTTACGCATTGATCTTTGAAGGCTGTAAATGCTTAACGAAATTACTGTTGAGCAGGTTGGCTTTCTCTACGATATCATGAATAACAATACCTGAGTCATTACGCAAGAAGGGTATGGTAGTGCTTCCCTCACGTAAGACCAAAACGCTTTAGGGTTCTCCTACAAATAACTATTTAATACATTATTCTTGAAATTAATAAAAGCCTTGCGCATAATATTTCTCGCATTTGTGTGCGCTTCCTTATACATCTCAACTTTAGATGCTCTAAATTTCAGGGTTTGTCTTATTCAGTCTGTCTTGACGAGAGCTGTGATTTAACCAATACAGCTCAACTCTGTATTTTTATTAGAGGTGTGGATTGTAATTTTAATATAGCAGAAGAACTGTTAAACATGAACAGCATGAAGGGAAACACAACTGGCCAAGTCATTTTAGAAGAGTTATTGAAATCTTTTTAAGCTTATGACGTGAGTCTATTGTTGTTAGCTGGTATAACAACCGATGAAGCACATGCGATGGTTGGTCGTAATAATGGAGTAATTTCATTAGTCAAAGATAAAATGAGAGGGGAAGGATTCAAAGTGTGACATTTCTTATTTCCATTGCATTATTCGCAAAGAAAATTTATGCGCAAAAGTACTTAATGTAAAAACTATT
Source organism: Uropetala carovei (assembly GCA_036926305.1). Lineage (NCBI taxonomy): Eukaryota > Metazoa > Arthropoda > Insecta > Odonata > Petaluridae > Uropetala > Uropetala carovei. The sequence continues at coordinate 1,772,421 of JAXCHB010000150.1, forward strand.
ATGACAGTTGTTACTAAAATAGTTAAATATAATATATCCGAAACCATGCTTTGAAACACCGAAAGTATAAAGAATGTTTGCGCGGAGGTGAACGCGAATAGGGCGATGCCTGCTACTATTCTGAAATACGATGGATGAGCACAGAAAATTGTCTAAAAAGATTTTTCGAACGTCGCAACGAAATTGAAGCATTTATGGACTCCGAAAACAATAGCATTGTAGAATTATCGGACGAGCAATGGTTATTTGGTCTTGGATTGGCTGTTGATATTTGTGATCATTTGAACTTGTTTAATAGTAAACTTCAAGTGGAAAATCGATTAATTATAGAACTCTTTGGGCATGTAAAGTCATTCAAATTAAAAGTAAAGCCACGGGAAGCACAATTAAAAGAAATCGAAATACATCACTTTCCTTGTTTAAAAAACCTCTGGCATGTAGGATCCAATATGAACTTTGCAAAGTATGCAGATGAGATAAGCACACACTTAGGAGAGTTTAATCAACGTTTTGGAGAATTTTTTCTATGCGATAAACGTTTGAAAATTTTCTCTAGTCCATTTTATATTTATGCGAGTTCCGTTCCAGAAGAATGTCAATTAGAATTAATAGATTTACACTGCAATACTGCTGAACATTTTTCAGCAACGGAAGATAAAATTGAGTTTTATAAAAATTCATAAAAGCTGAAAAATATCCAGTTTTGAGAACACATGCTCTAAAAATTATTGGTCTTTTCGGAAGTGCATATCGATGTGAATCTTTTTTTCCAAAATTAAAATCCGAATAAAATAAAACAAGAGCTTTTATAACTGATACCAATTTGTAAAATCAATTAAGAATTGCAATATCCCAAATTGATGCCAACCTGGAATATCGCAGCAGAAGCATGAAAAGCCAAACTTCTCATTAACAGATTAGCTAATCTATGTATTTATTTTTAAATAAAGTTTTTGTTACTCCTTTAAAAAATTGTATTTTTCAAGTGGATCTTCATTGGATTTGAGTTACCCTGGCCTGTTCTACACTATTTTAAAGTAATAAAATTCTTTAGTAGCGACAAATTATACCACGTTTAATTATCCATTGAAATTCTGTTAATGAAGTGAAATCTTCCTATATATATTTCCGAAAGTTTGTGTCTCTCCAGGGCCGCGCCAACCCGGGGTGCAAGGGGTGCACGGCACCCGAGCGCAAACTAGTCGGGGGCGCCTTTCCATCAACATATTTGTATTTATATATTATTGGAACGCGATGAGTGTTCACTCCGGATCTTTTTCCCCTTCACGCAGGAAGGGAAAAGCAGAAATAGCAGAGCGATACAAAATTTCTTAATCAAAATTTACCTCCGAACCCTCGCAGTATGCATTTGCATTGTTCTATTCTCGAAAAGGACGTATCATATTAGAGGCGAGCGAAAATCGGAGTCAGTAGGGGAGATAGGGCGCTGCCCTAATAGTATGCGCTCTCCATCCTATATAGTGACGTTATGTGGCGGTATTTCGTTCGTACATTTCCCACGACCTTGAGAGGCGATCGTAAATCGGTTCTCGGATGGACTAGAATTGACTATAGTAGTCACTTTGGGCGCCGCAGAATTATTTTGCACCCGGGTGCCAAACACCTCTGGCGCGACCCTGCGTGTCTCATTATGCAGGCCGAAACTATAACACAGAATAACCAAATTTAGTACGGTTCCTACTTCCTCAAACGGGGGAGGGAGGGGAAGGAAGGTGGAGGGAGGGGGAAGGAAGGGGAAGAAAGGGAGGGGGAGAGAGAGGTAGGGGATGAGAGAGGGAGGGGAGTGGCGAGAGTGTTACTGCAGCTGCTCAGCAGAGGGCATGCGACTGCACACACCTCGATGGGGAGGGTGGGCCAGGTGCAGACTGCCCCCCTCCCCCCCCTCTCTCTCCCTCTGCTGTTATCATCGATGGCAGACGGCTAGGAGACTAACATAAGTGTTCGGCGGAGAGAGAGGTGCCCTCTTTGAAATGTTTCCGCTCTCTATTTTTCCAATTTTACTAAAGGCGGCGGCGAATGAACACGGACACGAAAGCAATCGAAATCCGTAAATGATTAATGCGAAAGCTATTTTTAAAGAAATATTTCGTAAAATACCTTGGAGAACGAACAACTTGTCCCAAACGTTCTGCAGACTCGGATTCACGGTGTCGCAAAGCACAGCAGAGCCCTCCCTCCAGCGAGGAAACTTGTTTTTATGATCAAATAAACAACTGTGTAGAAAGCTTTTTCTATGCAACGATGAGCTCTTGTCGGGACAACGAAGTCAGCCTCCGAAAATATTTCATCGGTCTTCCCCGGATGTGACGAACGCAACACACAGAAGTACACTTTTTTCGAGTGCTTCTTTCTCCGCGTTAATGACGAAGCTATGTAAAAAAGAGGTAATTTCCTAGCAGATGAATGAATTTTGAGTCGTTTATAGATGTTCTCGAATGGAAAATATCTGGAATGCTGTGAGGAACAATGGTGAGCCAAGGGACAACGTGTTCCAAGTCCATTATTAACTTTTCGCATCGACGAGCAAAGATTTTCGCACGTAGTTGGTTGCGCTTGGCAGCTATTATGTAAGTATAGGGAAGCGGCCGGAATATGTAATTCGAGGCGTTTGAGTTAAAAAATATATGTAAACGAAATGAAAATTTTCCGCCTCTCTGGTTACGCAGGAAGATAAAAATTAAGGAAGGAAATAATAATGATGATTATATTTATCAATAAAGACGAGAAAATTTTAGAACATATATTAAGTATACACAATGCTACTTATTAAATGAAATAAGATAACTTGCATAAAATACTAAAACAACACATTGTCAAATTTGAAATTCATTACCCACAAAAAGATATTTATTTTCCGTTTTTTTCACGCCTGAAATCTTCATTCCAATTTGAATAGCACCTCATACGCTCAGTGGAATTTCCATGTCGTCGAAACATCAAAGACATATTCGGATAGTTACTATGGCCATATTTACTTGTCAAAGTAAATATAACAATGCCATGTTGTAGAGGGATGAGATCGACTCCACTGCGTTGCCATCGACAGAATTAAACAAAGCGTCTGATTGGGTATTTATCTTTCATACCGCCTGCGTCGCGTACATCGAAACATACAGGAGATAGGCGCTACGTTTTGAAATACAATTAACATATCATACATTGCCTCATTATGACGTTTTCATGTCCTGCGCAATAAAGCTAAAAAAAAGAATTTTTCGAAATTCGAATCGTCTCTCTAAAGTGGCGCCTGTAAGAAATTGCTTAGGCCTGAAACCGGCCCTAATCTATTATATATGGAGGTTTCTTACATGGGATATAGGATGTATATAAGAGGATACAAACTGAGGCACTGTCTCACTATGACTGCAAATTATCACGTCGCTAGGGTCACGATTAACATTTGAAGTATCTGCGTTTTATTTGTAGATCGAGTTAGGTTGGATTGGTTTCTACCAAGATATCTGTAGTCTACAGAGGAATTATATCTCGCCTGACTGTTGCGCCGCAAATGGAGAGGATATTGGCGAGTCTTCGGCTCGCTTTGTTTTTGTTTCATTTGTCGTCTCCGGGCGCTACCGCGCCCTTCGCTTCGCTGGAACCAAACTATCCCTCCCCGTTGTCCGGTGATCGGGTTTGTAAATGTCGCGATAGGCCGATCAGTCATGTGTTAGCAAGTTTTAAATTTAACAATGAAAAAATATGCGGAGCCATCCAATTACCTGTTCGAATTCCTATTTCTTGGGGACACATGGATTTGCTGCAACTCCAACGCATTTTCGAGCCATCACAGGAATATAATTTCATTTCGTGACCTTTAGAACATATTCGTTTCTTTAGTGATATGTTATGCTGTTGAAGGAAAGATATACAACTCTCTTCATCCTTCAAGAAACGTACCAACTCTCTATAACTCAATGAAGCCAATGTTGATGGTTTTTATTTATTTTCGTTGTTGTGTCATGGTAGCAGGAAGGAATAAATAAACAAAAAGTTTGCGGAGTCATAATGGGGCAGGTGGGTGGGTGCAGGTTGGACAGTACCCTAACTTGAAATTAGAGTCTAGAAAATTTGGCAAAATTTTAAGTTTTCGTCACAACCGAGGAAAAACACCGAAATTGTAAAAAAAATCACTTTTTTGTGGCTGTTTGGCCCCATTATTGCACCTTCTGAGTATAAGAATTATAAGGCACTTTCAGATGAGCTTGAAATTTGGCACGGTTATATGTTTTTGGACAAAACCGATGGGAAAAATACGAAATTGTAAAAATTCCAAATTTTAAAAATGCTTGCACCGTCTACCAGTATTAAATATATCGAATTCATCACTGGTAACAGGGCAGACTCGGGAATAACGACGAAATCTCTTTCGATGCTAAAACTCAATTCTGCATAGCAATAATCTATATAGCATTGGTCACAAATATTTTAGGCAGCAAATTTAATATCTACATCAACCAAGTGGCTTGAATTTGAAACAAGTTAGGAAAGTGTACAACGTATCACAAATGGGCGCGTTTCGTGCAATGGAGTATTAGAAAGAACGTAAGGGAAATAGCGTTTTCAAGTTTTTTCTTCTTCATAAATAATCCATTTTCTTCCTATTTAAAAATATTGCATGCACAAGTAAGGAAATTAAAGGTTTGTTTATAAGACTGTTTATGTTATTAACAATGATGAAGTAACTTTCTAATTGTGTTCAACTCTAATTAAGACATTCTTGTTTGATTTTCTCAATAACGGCTACTCCTAAGATAAACATGTATAGAAAACGAAATACTCTTCTTTACTAGTTCTACAACTTTTATTTGAAAGATATTTTGATATGACAAATACTTTACGAGATATGACGAAAATTTCATTTTCTGTCACCAGGAAAGTGGTACCCCTGATTGGCGTACGTGATTCACTTTTGCGATTTTCTTGCTTTCTTTGATTTTAAGTCCTTAATATCAAATTTCATGAAAATCCGTTCGGTAGAAGCCGAGTACGAACATGCGGACGGACTGACGGACGGGCGGACAGACAGACGGACGGACAGACCAACGACAATAGGCGCTCACGCTGTAAGCGAAACGCGCCTAAAAAGGAGCGAAATTATTATTTGTTTAGGACGGAAAATGCCTTAGTATTGTGACTATTAATAGAATACGTTTAATTTAATGTGACACTTTTGACTGTGTTTTTCGAGTTTTTCTCGTAATTCGCAATAAGTTCAGAATGATCGATTGTAGCCAAATCATCTCAATGCTGATTACCCCCAATAATTGAAATTTTAATTATTAGCCGATTGGCAAGAGATATCTCTCTTTTATAGTATCCAGTAGCGCTTTATCCACTAGGCCAATTAGGCAACTTCCTACGGGCGCAGAATTTTAAGGGGCGCCAGGGGACGCCAAATTTCCAAAAAACAGGTGCTTAATTTTTAAAGTTTACGGCAAAAAGTATGAGTTTGACAGGGCGCAAAAATTTACTCTGCCTAATGTCTTAAAGGGCTCCTGACAGTATCGCTTTCTGTCTCCACCCCATCGCCGAGGACATTTTACTTTAAAACTGAGACTTATTCTTTTATTTTGCAGTACTCGTTCCATAAATTTCACTTGTAACATAAGAGTTCAAAATTAAGTAAAATAAACCTTTAGAGACTATTGCTCCGCAAGTGTACTGGGCATACTGTTGCGCCGTCGCGACGTAGTACACTTGGCGTGCCGCGGAACATTTTGGAATTAAAGGAAAGGAAAAAATACTGTTTTACTCTTCTCGTGTTAATACCACTGTATATCTCATAAAGTGCGATTTTTTTACGCTTTTTCAGTCACTTGACACCGAAAGTTGAATCGCAAGATGAGAAATGACAAATTTGAATTATTTCGTAACGATTAGAAAAATGCCAATTTTAGCAATGATTTCCTAATTTTTTTCCTTTTTTATTGGCTAAAGGGGGATAAAAACGTCTCATGAAATTTGTTTCGGTGTGCAGCTAAGTTCGAGTGAACCGGAGAAAGTGTGCCGTGAAATGGTTTCGGAGCACTGCATTAGACCATCATCATCAAACGAACCCATCTTAATAATAAACAGATGACTTTTTTCGATATAAATTCTGCCGATATAGCGGTGCTTCATTGGGGCCAACGTGATCAATAGTCCAAACGCTAACTTTAAGGTCGCAAGTAAAAAAATTCTATCTCCTTCCGAGCAACGAATATTATGTTGAATGCACACGGTATTTAGAAAAAAGAATTCTCGGGATCGCTACCTATGGCTTTCGTTTTGCAGCTAAATACGCGCATCTGGTTTTCCCATCCGTTTGCAGGCTATCGGAGTTCTCTCCACCAACTTCCAACTCGCCTCGAACTCGAAACAATTTTCAGATTCCCTCGCTATTAAAATAGTAAAAACCTCGGAGGCCCCGAAAGATCAATCGATGACCACCGCCCTATAACGCCGCTCCGCACCCACCTTTTCTCTCCCCCTCAGAGCGCGCCGCGCCCCGTCCAGGGTCCTCGGCTGCTTAGCGCCGCACCCGCGCCAGAACACGAGAACGCCGTCTCCCAAAACCTCCATTTTATTCGATCGATTTGACACGAAGGTCACACGGAAATGACCAATCCTTTGCAACTCGATCGATAGCCGTCGTGCGCAAACTCTCACTTCCCTCTTGCAGCCGTAAATATCCCCACGATGGTCCTCGTCACGAAAATTATCTAATGCCAGACACAAAAAGACCTAAGGCGTCCTCTCGAGAAAGGGTCTCTATGTTTACAAATACGTATATCCCCGGATCGAAGGGTTAAGGGGCGGCGGTCCGACTGGTACTCACCCTGAGAATAGAAGCTCCCACCGGCCATGACGTGGTAAGTGGTCGTATCCAAGGAGGCGATCGCTTTCACTCACTATGCTCACGGGGAGCACGAAACGGAAGAGAGCGGCGTCATGAGTACGAATTCCTCGCACGCTGAGGCGCACGTTTGTCTTGCCGCGTCGGCCCAGCGAGAGAAACTGAGCGAGGGAGCCCGTTTGCCCCCTCGAGGCGCTGGGGGCGGCAAGGAGGGAGAGGGATGTCCGGCATACCGACTGCGCATGCGCCGAAGAGGGAAATTTTTGCGCTTCCTTCTCAGACGATGAAGGAAATTGAAAATTAGAATGTTCGGATGCATCGAGAAGGAGAGAGACAGAGAGAGAGAGAGAGGGAGATAATAATAATAATAATCCGTCTTTATTAGGTCGATATTAGACATTAATGTCCATTCTTACATATAAACCTGACAAACACAAACATCCATGTTCTAGGCGGGATTCGAACCCGTGACCTTAGTAACCGTCAGCAGATACTCTAACCATCCGTCTACCAAGGCCGACAAAGATAGAGAGAGATGGGGGAGAGGGGGGGAGAGGGGGGGAGAGGAGGGGAGAGGGGGGGAGAGGGGGGGAGAGGGGGGGAGAGGGGGGGGAGAGGGGGGGGGAGAGGGGGGGGGAGAGAGAGGGGGAGACAGACAGACAAACGACTTTATTTTTTTATATTTTTTTTACAAAGCGCGCTGAAAAATACAATAAATTTTGGGTTAGAGAAAATATCTCTATCTTAATGAAAATTTTCATTGTATGATCATGGATCGCTTTTTAAAAAAAGATGTATGGCATATGTTCATTAAACAAGAATTTACAGACTATTTGTATGGCCGTGAATAATTTAATCAACATATGCCACACCTCTTTTTTAAAGAGACTCATGATCATATACAATGAAAATTTTCCTTAAGATTCAGATATTTTCTTTAACCCAAAAATTTATTTCATATTTTTCAGCGCGCTTTATAAAGAGTATGTATAACTTAAAAATGTTTTTTATATATTTTTATTTATACGTTCTTACGCATTAAGATCGAGCCAACAATAGACCTTAACAATTGCAGTGGCCATGGAGATGAATTAAATAAATGTGTAAAAATCACGAAAGAATAGCCGCGAAACGTAATTTTTGGCTTTTTTCGAACATTTGAATGTCTACGATTATACGATATGAAAATTAATTTCCATAGTTTTCTGGGCATAACTGTGAAAATTCCGCGTCGATATTTCATTTTTACGATACACCACTCCCGCGGTTTACGCGATTAATGCGTTCCCCACTCATTAATGATATCCTCCAATTGTGCAGGGAAGGTTCAGCCTGCCTCAATATCAGCACTACATAGCTGCCTCGCCTTTCTTCTTAATGCAGTGCGACCTACAGTAGAACCTCATAAACCCGGCACTTTTTTGAAAGTTATATGTAAAAAATCCTAATACTCTAGAAATTACTTTAAATTATGTACGCTTATCTATATTCATTGTTTCGTTTACCTCATTAGAACCACATGTTTAGATTCGTGGCGATAACAATTGTTTTTCGTTAATACAATTAGTACGTTTCTTAAATTTTATTTTGACATGACTTCAAAAAAAGAAAACCCATATGTAGTGTTACGAAACATAAAAAGAAATATCTCACGATTGAAAAAAAGTGGAATAACTAAGAAAACCTGAAAAAGGTACTTCAGTGAAGATACTTTGCGAAGAATATAGCACATTTACATTTACATCAATACCCTGCAAGCCGCTAGAAGCGTTTGGCAGGGGGTGTCACAACACCAAGTGAACTCTAACTAATTCCTCTGTTGGATTGTCTTATCGCGTCTGGGAAAAAGGATCTGTAGTGTTTCTCTGTTCTAGCGATTGTTTCGACATATTTTCTCCTGCACTCTGATCTAACATTACGTTCACTAACACCGATGGGGACGACTATGCCGCGTACGTCTTCAACGAATTCGGAGCTTTCGAAATTTTCAAATAGTTTCCTTTTGTATTCAATTCTTCTACCATTTCAGATCTCTCAATAACTCTGATACACTCGCATCATACCGAATTCTCCTTTTACAAATCTAGCCGCTCTACGCTGAACCATTTCGAGCTCTCTAGTAAGGCCCTCCTCGAAAGGGTCCCAGACGGCGCAACAGTATTCCACGATGGGTCGTATTAGGGAAAAGTATGAGATTTCCTTCACATTCGAGGGGCATCCCCGCAGGACTCTAGAGGAAAGCCCTTGAATTCTGTTTGCCGATGCTATAACGGTTTTGATATGCTCTCTACTAGACAAATTGCTACTGAGAATTACTCCTAGGTATTTGTAGCTATTGACGTATTTTAGCTTTAGTTCAGATATTTGGTACGGGTAACGGTTGGAATTCGTGGAGCGCGTGAAGTTCATTGCGGCGCATTTCTTTATATTCAGATCGAGTTGCCAATCTTTACACCATTTCGTAATAGCCTGAAGGTCCTTTTGCAAATTCTCCTGATCGTATATTGTGTTGATTTCTCCATACACAAGTGTGTCATCCGCGAAGAGTCTAACTTTACACTTTATATTATCCGCTAAATCATTTATATATATCAAGAATAACAGAGGTCCGATTACACTTCCCTGAGGCACGCCGGAAGTCACTTTGACGACGTCTGATGCAACTCCATCGAGGACTACTCTCTGGGTTCTATCGGAAAGAAACGAGGCGATCCAATTTACAATTTTCTCGTTAATTGAATAAGCCCTTCATTTTTGCACTATTTTCACGTGAGAAACGGTGTCGAAGGCTTTCCTAAAGTCTAAAAATACTGCATCAACTCCTATTCCTTTATCCGCTGCTTTCACAATATCTTGTGTGAGTAGAGCTAACTGAGTCTCGCATAACCTGCCTCTCCGGAAACCATGCTGGTTTCTATTAAGCGCTTCTTTGCTTTCGAGAAATCGCATTATTGAGCTACCGATAATGTGCTCAAAAACCTTACAGAAGATTGACGTCAACGATATAGGGCGGTAGTTTTCCACTTTTGATTTACTTCCCGTTTTATGTATTGGTGTAACGTGGGCTGTTTTCCATATCAAAGGAACTACACCCTCATCTAAAGATTTTCTGAATAGAAGCTTTAGGTACGGAGCTAATTCGTTTGCTAACGAGTTTATAATGAATGCAGGTATGGCTTCAGGCCCTGGCGATTTGCTTTAATTTAACGATACCGCTTTCGGATAATTCTATGTCGCTCATATTTGAGTCTATACGAGTAGGGAAATCAATGAAATCACCGCTGTCTATTGTGAAGCAATTTTCAAAGAACCGATTTAACATACTAGCCATAGTAAAAGAATCGTGTACACTTTCACCGTTGTCTGTACGTAGAAGAGGTACTGTGGACTGACCTCGAATTTCTCGCACGTACGACCAAAATTCTTTCGAGTCGTTTTCGAGTGAATCCGAGACTGTCGTGGATCGGTAGGCGTCAAATTCCTTACGCGCTTCGTCTCTTGCAGATTTACGACTACATATTTTTGTATATTAAATACTCGTTCGCGTGGTCCCTACCAACTTCTTTAAGGTGCTTTATGCGCGCGTGATGCCGTCTTTGTTTCTTGAGCAAAGCACGGAGTTTCGGTTTCACCCACCGCGGGTCCTTGCGATCACGAATTGCTTTAGTTGGGACAAACGTTTTTAGCCCTTCTCGAATGATTCACAAAATTTCCGTCCAAGAGTCATCTACGCTGTTACTATTCTCAAAATTGATAAATGTCGCTATTTGGTTGGTAACATAATTTTTTAAACCTGGGAGATCTACTTTACTGAAGATATAGACTAATCGCGTTGGCTTATATATTGTCGCAGGGGTGTATTTGAAGTCGGCAATTACTATTTTATGATCACCTATGCCGTCGTCGATTTGTAGGTTTCTAGTCGATAGTGGGTGGGTAGTGGCTAACAGATCTAATATGTTTCCGTTTCCGTTTTGTCATATCACGTCGGCTCGTAGACGATTTGCTCTAGAGAGTTTAGAGTAAACGCTTCAATTATTTCAGGACAAGCTTCTCTATTTTTTCCACCACTAACATAGGTTACGGATTTCCATTTCCCATTACTTTACATGTAAAACGCGATTTTTCGACGTGCAGACTTTTATTCATTTGGAAATTAAAATTAGAAGAAATTAACAGACGACCTTCGGATTTGAACCATTTTGAAGAAAAATTTGTAAAGTTTCTTATTCCGTTCGTCTTTTTTCGCCCACAGTTCGAAATATTCCATGTTAAAAGTTTTATTTGCATATTTTGTGGAAAACTCGCCATTTTAACGTGATGTTGCTATGTCGACCATTATCATTGTTACTGTATACATCCTTCTGGGAATAAGCGTGCCTTGAGTGCTTCAATACGAGAGAGAGAGAGATAGGAAGGAAGGGGAGAGATTGGCGTGTTTTGTGGAAAATAAATATATTAACGTAAATATAAAAAAATTGAATATCAACAGTGTCATTTTAGAAAAATTGGAGATAAAAAGCATTCTAAAATTAAATTCCTTGTAAACCATACGTGCTTACGAATTTATATTGTTATTCCTCGAATTAATTTCGTAACAATGGCCGAAGTTTGGAAAAGAATATAAATTAAAATTCAATTAAAATTAAAAGGACATATAAAACTGTTAACAGGCAATTTTCGAAGAAATAACAGTGGATTTTTTAATGACTTGATTTGTTTTTATAAAATGAATTTTGGTGCTTATTTAATACAGAGTAAGTTCTAAGGTTTATAAACCATTTAAATCTAACAACAATGGCTATTATAGTTTAAAGAAAGAACTTTATTTATTCACTTTACAGAATGAATTAATTTTGGGCTAGCATTGCCTATTATAAATAAATTTACAGTATGTACAGTGGAAGTTGTACTGAATTGACTCAAATATTTTGGGTACTTTCCTGTTAACGGGAATACCTAAAAAATAAACACGTATTGTTGTGATATGTTACGTTGTATTTGTTTGTTAACAATGCATAACAACGGATGAATTACTTAAAAATCACACTTTTTTGAAACTTATTTATTAATAAAAGCAACATAATTACTAATACAATCTAAATTTATGTTACTAGAGGGCCAATATGTCTTTATGGAATTTAAAATACAGTAAAACTCGTTTATAACGATCACGCCTAAAACGAAATATCGGCTATAACGAAGAAAAATCTCGGTCCCTTGAACTTCTCCATAAGGGCATTGGTTAAATTTCTCGGATGTAACGAACACGCATTTTACGAATCCTCGGCTGTAACGAACAAATGTTTGGTCCTGTGGCAAAAAATGCTCCATATATAACGAATTTTGGCGAGCAGAGCGATAAGTAATGAATAGTTTCCGCCCGTTTACCGCGCACTTGTTCGTAGAGGTCCCCTTCCTCCATCTACCCCTTCCATACGAATTTCCAAGCCCCCTTTCTTTTGAAATTGATATTAAAAATGTGATATGTTTATGTAAATTAATGACCATAATAATAATATTAATGGACCATTTAAAAAATCGTATGTAAATCAGTCGAAAATTTTACATGCCGCGAAGTTGATAAGCATCTCTTTGCATATGTAAGTACGGCATTGAAGTCTACTCACTGCAAATACAGAAAAGCTGTGTTATCCGGCTATCTTGGGGATTGTGGAAAGCCGATTAGGGGAAATCTCAGGTTAGGGGAGCGATTTCAGATTTTGACATCGCAAATTTAGCAATAACCAAACAAATTGGGCTTAGGTTCACTATCGTACTCCCCAAACATAACTATGCATTAGGTTTGCATTTTCCATTTTAATTCTTCCACAGGTAGTTAGATATAGACACTATTTACCCATTCTTATTTAATACGTTGCTACGCTTACATGCAAAACAAAAAGACTATTGAAAAATTTGGGGCGTCCGGGAAGTTTGGGGATTACGGCAGTGAACCTGTTCCCAAAATTGAATTTATTGGATTATATCTTTCTTATTCATCTTTATTTACTCTATTAGAAAAGGACGAAATTATTTAATTCTTCTGAACATTTCTGTGAAAACCAGTCATATAATATTTTATCCAGTTCCTCCATTTTTGGCTTATGAAGCGTATGATGTTTATTAATTGATTTACTCGTCTCAGAAGATGAGACAAATTTCATTAATTAGCCTTATGAGCCTTGATATCGTACAGCGTGGAAGATGTTGAATTCTTTTGCTATGGCTGCTCTACTTTTTCCTTTTTCAATTCGTTTGATCAGCTCCAGCTTTTGTGTTAGCGTTAAACCAACCTTTTCTCTCCTGTTCCTTGTTTTTAGGTATTTATTTTGATGCCATATTCAATGGATGGGTAATTTTTTACATAATAAAAATAGATAAAACTGGAAATTGTAGAAGTACACCAAAACATCTAGACAATGCAAATGGCTTACGTAAGCAAAAACAACATGCTTACTCGGCAGTCACAGAAGTATACGGAGTAAATACGTAATATATACATCTTATATTTTAAGAAATTTTAAAGTGGAAGTTGTGGTATTACACATATACAATTCACACAAAAATTCATAAAAAAAGAAAAAGAAATACAAAATGAATTGTACTTGTGTAATTGCCGGTACACCAGCCCCTCAACATTCGCGAGGGATACGATCCCAATAACCTCGCGAATGTTGAAATTCGCGAATAAGAATTTTGCTCTGATTATACTACCCAAACTTAATATTCAACATTCACACTGCTTTGTGCCCAACACTAAACCTAAAATTAAAGTTCGTAGGCTAAAAATAAACTTACGAAAAAACTAGAAAACAGTTAAAACAAAATGAAAACGTAGTAACACGTATTATATAGTATATATTCCTTGATCTCTTTATACTTGATTCACTTTTAACAGATGATTTTCTTTTTGAAAACATGGTTAAGTAAAATCGCAATTATTAAATTAAAAATTACAATAATAAGTAAATCAAAGCGCAAAAGCTGATGAAAAGTATGTAATAGCGACATAGTCTGAGCGAAATGCAGGCAAGAATGAAAATGCTCGGGAGGTGGGGAATGGTGGTGGCGTAGCGTTCGACTCCGTGGCGCGGTTTTGTAACTTTGTATGTACATACATAGTGCATACTATGTAACAGAAAGATTCCAATTTTCGGAATTATAGCTTATTGTAGCTACGTTATGAGTTGCATTTTTGAAAGGTTAACATCTACTGTCCTCAAGTATTAATACGGTTAACACCAACTACTTAGATTCTACTTGCATCAATTAATACTTTATTGATTACAAGAATTCTAAGCGCTTTTATCGCAAGATTAGTAATATTTTGGATAGTCACACAGCTTATGGGATTGTTGACTGTCTAATTTTAATTTTATAACCCGAGAACGGTTGCCTTTTTGAAATAATGAAATTTTATGGCTACCTCGCGAATACCTGAACTCGCGAATGCTGAACTCGCGGATGTTGAGGGGCTGGTGTATCTAAAGCTGGCCGGTTCTAAATAGCCGGATAGCACAGCTTTTACTGTATGTCTATACGTGTTCTATGGGATGTATAGGCCAAAAACTATGTTTCTCGTATATAACGTAGTCACGCTTATAACGAAGCAATGAGTCGGTCCCCTCAAATACGTATTAAACGAGTTTTACTGTAGCTGGAAATATGTCGATTTCTTTGTTATGTTGTCGCCACATGAATACTTCTGCTGACAGGCTTTCGCGTTGCATTTCCAAAATATTCTGTCTCAGAAGTAAAGTTTCATAATATGGCCCTTCTTGCACATTCGCCCTTTAGAAAAAATATCATGGTCTTGAAGCAAAGATACAGCTTCTTCTTCACTCCTCGGCAAGCTCCACAAATTCATTATTAAGGGATCAAGGTAAATATCTTAACGAGATTTGTTACGCATTGTTAACAAACAAAATATTACAACATATCACAATAATATGTGTTTATTTTTTGAGGTATTCCCGTTAACAGGAAAGTACCATTTCAAAGCAAAAATCAATTTAAAACTATTGAAAGTTGTTGTTTCGGAAACTGAGAAGTCCAGAGTGGTTAGCGGACGCTAAAATATATTAAGGTACATTATATTCCAAAATCTATTTAAATTATTATCAGAGGCAATTGAAGATTGAACAATTTTTTTTGTTACCGGAATTCTGCTTATTTCATGAAATTGAAATGCTAATGCATTAATCCATTAAAATCTGTTAAGGCTGGGCGCACACTGCGTGCGAAAAACTGTCTAAATCAACGACATTTTTGCTTCTGTCATTTTGTCGTACGACAATTCGTCTAAAGCGGTCTTAGACGGTCTTTGACATATGTCAACGACGGTCTCAGGTATATGTCGATATCGGACTTTTTCTGCAGTTTTTAACAAGATGGCGAGCAGTTTTCACGATGAAATTTTGGTTGTCTTATTACCTTCTGTGTGCTGAGGAAGAGAGCAAAACAAATTGTTCCTTCTGGGTTCATCCAATCAACGAAAAAGGGACATCACTAGTTTTCTGAAGGAACTGATGCAGGATGAAAGGAAATTTCATAATTTTACTCGAATGATAGTATTACCTTCTGGAGCTTGTAGGGGAGAAGATAAAGAAGAAAAATATCAACTTCAGCAAGGTTATTTCTACAGGTGGCCTTGCTTTAACTAACACCACTAGTTTATCTGCGTCAATTTCTGCAGCCATCGTGAATCAAAACCACTCTGTCTGCATCAAATTCGGCAAACATACTACAAGACAACGTTTGTTGATGGGAGAGCGTGAGGAGGGAAAGATACTGCGCATGCGCGCAGCGTTTTGTCGTACGGTGTCGAACCGTACGACGTCGTGCAGGGTTCACCGTCTGACAAATGTCGGATGGTCGAATACCGTCGAAACGTGTCGAAGACCGTTTAGACGACTGTCAGATGCAGTGTGCGGCAGTGCCATTAAAAACCCTGCAAAGACAATCGTTCCGGCTCTCTCTGACAAAATTTCTTTGTCTTCGACGGTCTAATTGTAAGACCCTTTTGTCGCACGCAGTGTGCGCCCAGCCTAAGAGTGGCTATTTCAGTTGAAAGAAATATATGTACCTATATGCAGGGCCGTCTTAAGACATTTGGGCGCCCTGGGCTAGTAACATGATGCGCCCTCTTACAGTGGGGTGGGAATTATTAAGTTTTAACCCTAGAACTACCAGGGGGGGGGAGGGGCCCACAAAGTTTGTTTTCGTATGTATCTCCATTAAAAATAAAGGTGACGTCTTGATATTCAATTACATTATGCAGAGACTTATAGATAACAATTACTTGAAGTTTCCCATCAATATTTCAGTTTTCTGCAAATTATTTCGTCATTGGCTGCATGCCTTGACAAACGGGTGGCCTAAATTATAGAGTGCCTTCTGATTGATCAATTTTATTCTTGCAACTCCCGCCTCCCAGTATTGCTATTTATATTCAAATTATGTTGCATTTCATTCATTTCCACACCCTCCTTATTAGTAGTTCATTTGTTTTCTCATGTATCGGTGTGAAAAACTTTACATGCAAGCGAGGATGTGGGAGGATTTTTGTTTTGTTTCTTTAAATATGAATGCGACAATAGTTTGGTCCATACCAATAATCGTGGTCGTTTTATGACAGTATGACAGCAAAAAGAAGGGGCGGTCAAACCCGCGGTCTCGTAAAACCTCGGGTTCAGAGAGCCAGGAAAAGAATGACCCTTCCCAAAGGAATAGTGGCCCAAGCCAGGGCACAGACCTTGAGGGTGAAAATAGTGCATTTTACGAAATGATAACATACTGCACTGTAATTTTCTCATTTCAAAAGAATTCGTCGCCAGCCAGAAGATGCCATATGATACCGAAAAATCCTAGATAAATATTTATTATAATTCCATTAAGGAGGGGTCGATACTATAGATCAGATGGCTAGGAAGTGTGTACATATACTACAGAGAGAGGCACGAGGAGATGGCCGCTTTCGATGTTCCATAATTTTATTGGAAAATCCACCATGACATGCTCACAGTGTGTGCTCACATGTGTGTGGAAAGCACAGTATGAAGCGTGTTATTTGTTTAAATTGTTGTTCAGATGTAGCAGATTAAATTGTTTTTCTAATAAATTTGTTATTATTTCTGTAAATACAATCTTACTGCAAAATTAATGTGATCTTTAAAAGATGAGGAAAAATGTAAAAAAATTGTTTTTATGCAAACATTTCTATCTTTATAGTAGATACAGTAAGTTTCATAAAGAAGGCATCGAAAATTCAACATCGACACATTGCCTTATTCATACACAAGCACGCGTTGCAAAACGCATGAATAAAGGCAGTGAAGAACTTATCTAAAGCTAATGGTACAAATTGGTCTTGGAATGAAATAGAAAGGATGAAATTGATTCTTGATTACAAAATGCACTTGGGAGTCTGTGAATACTGCAAAGGAAGGATGCAGGGGAAAAAGAAGCGACAAAACGAATCGAATCAAACCTTATCGTGGAAGTGCCCTTGGAAAGACGTTCCGAAAAAAAATTATTAAAAACATATGGGTTGGGATGAAAAGCGGGCTTTATCGTGAACAAATGAGACTCCAACTTTATGACTGATTACGAACTTAAACAGCAAGATAAACATCGTCTATTACCTGGAATCATTACAACAAAGGACAACTTTCGTTACAGAAACAGCTCACGAATTTGTTACCAATTTAAAAGTGAAAATTTAAAACGACCTTCAGGATGAATTTCTTAAAAGGAAATAAAATTTCCCAATAATAGAGTTAATTACCTCAAATTTTAAAGAGAAAAACCTCTACATTAAACTACTTATGAAAGGTTGATTCAAGAAAGAGTATAATAGCAACAAACTTATTCGAATTAAATTACAAAAATAATTTAACCATACAACGTGAAAGATATAGGTATAGAAAAAGATCGAATAAAAATATGTATATACTAAATTCCTGGTTTAGAAATTCTTCGTTGATCGTAAACTAGGTATAGCTCCAACTTCAGGGTGAAACACCCGCTTTTATCAATGGGTATTTTTCCCATTTACACTAAATATTGACGTCTCTTCTTGAGCAAAGACAAAAACATCAATTATGCCCAAGGAAAATTAACCTGTTATACAAAAAACCTGCTATAACTTGATAACAGATTCTTCAAACACTAAAAGACGCACACCACTCGACTGCCTTTTCCACAGCGATGGGCGTATTGGAACTAATGAGGACAAATATTTCTTTTTCGATGTCACCAAAGCAAAATGCGAGGGAGGAGGAAATGTTGAAGGAGAAGGGGCTGAAAATAGTGGTGTGATAATATGTACCCCGTCCTCACACTCCCTAACACAGCGTAGCAATTACTAAGAAGCAGTAAAAGAAACCCAAAAGATATATTTCGTACTCAAACAAGAGCCGCAACCAATCACCGAGAATTTTGAATGTGCCTGAATGAATGCACGTGGAAACAAAGAGGAAGCGCAGGAGGGAGAGTCTTGGGATATCCCGCATCCTCCTCGGACTTTTTAAGGTTTTCCTTGGCTCTTGGGCACCCTTGCAAATGTCTCCCGCTGGCCAACTTCTGATGAGTCTGCAGAGGCTAGTAAGGCGGGGGCGATGCCGAGGCATGACCTTTCTCCCCCCCCCCCCCCCCCCCTCCCCTCCAACCTAAGGGAATGCTTCTCTCTTCAGGCCTTTGGCGCAAGGGGTGCATTGCACCCGGAGAGAAACCCTCGGGGGCGGCAAATCACAGAGGGAATCAGCTAAAAATATTAGGGGTGGTGAGAACTGCTTTCACCCGGTCGGCAAAGATCCCCAGAATGTAAAGGTATGTACACATATGCGCATTTCCCGGCAACAGAACAACGAACCTAGCAAAGTAGCGCAACATTTTGGCGAACGCGAACACGAACGTGCAACATTTCCGCGCAATACACTGGCGATCCATGCGTAGAAGGTATTTCAGCGAACCATCAAAGGATGTTGCGCGCGCACATTGCAACCTGTCTGGACGGGCGTGCAACATTTAAGCGAGCGTAGATGTGTTTACATTCAGTTATCATCTTACCACCAAGAAAGACACGTCGTTGTTCGCATGTGTATATCGTTCAGTTGTAGAGTGTATTATTAAAATGGAGTGGCCAAATGAAACGTTGTTGAAATTTATTGAAATCTATAGCAGCAAACAGGTTCTTTGGGATGCAAAACACAAGAACCACTTTAATAAATTAATGAAAAATGATGCTCGGGAGGAGATCGCAACTGAAGTCGGCTCCTCAGCTGATGAATGTCAGAAAAAGATGTCAAGCTTGTTATCATCATTCCGGTGGGAAAGAGCAAAAATTTGTAAAAGCCGTGGAACAGGAAAAGCTATGTATTTTTGCGATTTGCACGAGAACGAAGTGGACTTAATCTAATTTTAATTCTATGCGAGAGACACAGACTGGAACCCAAACCCGCGACAATAATCCACCACTCACCTCTTCTCTTGGGTCCTTTGCCTTCAGTATTAGGGAACTTTCGGCTCCTCCTTGTCGATCCCCACTCCTCCGGTATCCACGACGACAACTTTCGACAGACTTCTCCAACAACTCTCAATCCACGACGACAACCTTCGACAGACTTCTCCAACAACTCTCCGTCCATTTCCTCAGTGAAAAACCACCTAATGACAACAACTTTATTAACTCATCTCAAACCTTTACTGCCTCCTCCGCTGGAGGACTCGACAACACGATGTCATCCAAGTAAGTTGCTCTGCAAATGTCCTCGATAAGAACTACCTTGTGCATTCTAAATAACAACAAAATATCAACGATGTTCAATTGCAGCTTTGGGCCGCTATGTAAGATCTGATTCAACGAAGGGCCGATTTCAGTCTTCATGGAGGCGTCAAAGACCGCTCGAAACCTTTCTAATTTATCACCGTCGCGATAAAGGCAATGATGCGGAATATAAAAGGGCGTGGAGACTATCGGTGGCTCCACGGCCTTAATCATATGGCCTTGCGCCTCGTAATCCGCCATAAAGGCATTATAGCATTGCCTAAGTTTCTGCTGTTTATCAAGACGCCGTACAAGTTGGAGAAACCGGCGAAATGCACTGTTTCGACTGTTTCCTAACAGCGCCTCATCACTTCGAAAAGGAAGCTCAACTATGTAACGACCAGTTTCCAATCTAGATACGGTTGACTGAAAGTGAGATTCACATTGTTTATCATCCTCACTTAGGTAATGAGTGACCGGAGGTTCCTCCACCTCCCAAAATTTCCCAATAATGTAATCCAATTGAGATTCCATCGTCAAGCAAAACGAATCAATGCGGTTGGCCTCTTGAGGCACCTTTCCCACTAAACAATAGCCCCAAACTGTCTATATTGCACACGGAGCGCCCTTTGGACCTATTACTGCATTACCAATCATTACTGTGCCCAACCATTCGGCACCCAGCAAAATATCAATAGCCTCAGGACGATAATACGATGGATCCGCCAGCGTAAGATTACGTATGTGCGGCCACTGCTGCCTTGCTACCTCCATCGTAGGGCAACGCGCAATATTTTCTATAACTAAGGCTTCAAGCTCTAATGCCCCCATCTTCGGAGTCGGTTCTAATACACAAATTAATTTCCCTTGAGCGACGCCCACCGATGTTTGAGCTAAACCGAAAATGGACGTGATCATCCTTTGAATAGGCAAACCCAAGCGCAGAGCGCACGCCTTCGTAATTAATGTTCCTAGACTTGCGCTGTCAATCAAAATTTTTACACTCTGATAATTTCCATGTCGGTCCCGCACCCGACCTTGTGGATAACAAAACAACGTACTTTGTAACTTCCACCTGGGTCTTTGATGAATCAACAACTGCTTCCACAGGAGTGGCCGACGTTATAGACGCACCTTCAATTTTTCCTTGAGCAACGGAGGTGCTTTCTGTATTCGCTCCCTTTTCCACCCTTTCACTACCCGAGGCTTGATTCCGTGGAGTGAAATGCAGCAATGAATGATGACTAAACGAACAGTACCGACAGGGGTTTCGACTGCGAAAAGTTTTAATCAAATGCCCAGACTGCAAACAACTTAGGCAAAGGCGGTATTCCTTCGCCACACGAAATCTATCATCAACAGATAAACTCTTAAATTTTCCGCACAAGTATAGTGGATGCTTAGCTCCGCATAACACGCATTTAAAAGACGCGGGAGAAGGACATGCATCCGTGCTTGCCACCTGAGTACTAGTCCGGGCCCCATACAATTTATATTTTTTCTCCATTTGTATTCCCGATGATCTAATACCGCGCGAACTTCCTTTCGAAGGCCCACCTTTGGCTGCTTCCAGCACCCGAGCCTCCTTTTCCAAGAAGGAAATGAAACATTTCACCGTCGACAATCCTTCCTCCGAAACATTTTTCTCCCACCTCTCTCTCAGATCTCTTCTTTCGTAAAATAAAGAAAAGAAGTACGGCCCAATCTTCGACGCGATGCCCTAACACCGTTAGAGCGCCCGTATATTCCGTCAACAAGGTAACGAAAGTTCGCAATTGTTCGGGTGCTCGCTCCACTGATTTCAAACCCAGTAACCCTTCCAAATAGGCGATCGTTAACAATGACGGTTCACTGTAGCGTGACATCAACTCTCACGCCACCGAATAATTCCCACTAGTAATGGGCAAAGATGACACCAACGACAATGCTTCTCCTTTTAGACATGACCGCAAATACATAAATTTCTGTACATCAGACAATTCGGTACTATGATGAATCGTAGCCTCAAACATGTCACGAAAACCTTGCCATGCCTTAAGGTCTCCATTAAATTCAGTTAATTCAGTCGACGCCCAACCGTATCCCCGTTAATAAACGACCAAGGAGAGGTAGTTAGCGATAGCACAGATAAAGGAAATTTGTTAAACTTATTTTTTCAGAGCGTATTTACTGCCGAAGACGTGAGAGCGAAGGTCGTGGCGCCCGAACCAGGCAAGGAAAAAATGAACGATATAGTCATATTAGCGAAAGGGATAGCTCAACAGCTTAAAAATATCAAATCAAATAAATCTCCGGGTCCAGAAGAGATACCAGCTAGAGTATTCAAAGAGGTAGCACTGGAAATAGCACCTTATCTCGAAATAGTTTTCAATAAGTCACTTAGTCATGGCGTTGTACCTAAGGAATGGAAATTAGCCTTTATAACGCCGTTACACAAAGGTGGGAAAAAAGACGACAGAGAAAATTACACGCCAATTTCGCTTACCTCCCTATCTTGCAAAGTTCTCGAGCACATTATCGTTAGCTCCGTGATGGACTTCTTAGATAGTCAGAACTTGCTAAGTAAATATCAGCATGGCTTCAGGAAGACGAGATCTTGTGAAACACAGCTCGCTCTGTTCGTTCACGATATACTAAGATCAAGAGACCGTAAGACTCAGTTAGATGCGGTTTTCCTCGACTTCAAGAAGGCTTTCGATAAAGTCCCGCACAGTAAGTTAGTGAAGAAATTAAATGACTGTGGAATAAATCGAAAGATAATCGAGTGGATCAGGGACTTTTTTAATGAGCGTGAACAAATAGTAGTTATAGATTTCAATCAGATTCAGTCAGCGTAGCCTCAGGCGTTCCACAGGGAAGTGTAATCGGCCCCCTACTATTCCTTTTATACATAAACGACTTAGATAAGGTTATTAAAAGTAAAATCAAGTTATTCGCGGATGATACAGTAGTTTACAGAGAGATTAACAGTCCTAATGATCAATTATTACTTTCTGACGACTTAAATGCAATTCTCAAGTGGTGTAAAGAGTGGCAGTTAGAATTGAACTTAGGAAAGTGTTCCTTTATGAGATTCTGGGGAAACAAAAACATTGACACGACGAATTACACTGTTGAAGGCGTCCAGCTAAAACTAGCCGATTCCGTCAAATACTTAGGCGTTACTTTAACAAGCAACCTCTCATGGGATATGCACGTACGAAATATATGCGGGAAGGCTAAACAGAAACTAGGATTCATCAAACGCATAGTAGGTAAAAGTGAGGAAAAAGTCAGAGACATGTTACTTCTCGTTAGTAAGACCGCTATTATAGTACGCGTCGAGCATATGGGATCCGTACGTGAAAGGATCAATCTCAGAGTTAGAAAGAGTGCAGCGAAAAGCCGCTAGATTCGTCAAAAATTGTTACGATAGAAACAATAGTGTTACAGCCTTGATACAGGACTTAGGAAGGGAATCACTAGCTGAGCGCCGATCACGCTCTAGGTTAAAACTTCTCGAAAGATTTAGAACGCATATATTCTCCAGCGATGTCGAAGAAATAATAAGAGCGCCAACTTATATTGGTAGAATGGACCGTCCTCGTAAAATAAGAGAGATAGCCTGTAGGACTGAGAGGTATAAAGGCTCGTTTTTCCCTAGAACGATAGCTGAGCAGAACAGAAGTTACGAAAAGAAATCAGCCGACGTAGAGTGATACTATACATTATTCTGCGCTTTACCTTGGTGCTATTGCACACCCTGCCACACACCATTGCGGTGGCTTGCAGGGTGAACTATAGATATAGATAGATATAAGTTCAATTTGGGTAGCGCAATACCCGATATCCCTGGCCTGGTCATAATGTTAGGAGAAACTGACTCATCTTTATTTGACCCCGATCCCTCCAAAAGAAGCATAATTGCCAATACCGCCTTAATGTTATAGTAACTAGATTCAAACTGGACAATCTTAGAGTGAAAAACTTCGGCTTTGTCATCATTTTGTTTCTTATAATTCAACACGATTTTCGCCAGAATTTCATGATAGCGATCAAACATTTGATCCAATCCTTCCGACATCACCCGCAATAACGCCGCATCTTTCTTGTTAGCCGGATCCCTTTTGACCCGACTAGCCACCTCCTCGATACGAATAATTTTCTGCGAAATTAACTCCTCCTTTACTAATAATTCTTCGATAGTAGGCATGCTTACCAAACGAAAAATGCAACAAATGCCACTTTACTATACAAAGTAACAAATTCTCAACGAAAAGATATGGAGGAAAGCCGACAAACTTTAACGAAGACGAAATTCATTTAACGACAAATTTTCATAAAACCCATAGGCCATCCGGCCCGAAGGACAAAATTGTTTGCGATTTGCACGAGAACGAAGTGGACTGTAATCTAATTTTAATTCTATGCGAGAGACACTGAGACGGGAACCCAAACCCGGGACAATAACCCACCACTCACCTCTTCTCTTGGGTCCTTTGCCTTCAGTATTAGGGAACTTTCGGCTCCTCCTTGTCGATCCCCACTCCTCCAGTATCCAACGACGAAAACCTTTGACAGACTTCTCCAAAAACTCTCAATCCACGACGACAACCTTCGACCCACTTCCACCGAGACACAGTGCCTTCATAAAACCCCGACAGCGACCAACCCGTGAGCCGTGAACTCATGCCCCAGGTGGCTCCCTCTCGCGCACATATTACGACAGTCCAAGGAAATAGTTTACCGTGCGTATTCAATCCTTTAAATGGCGCGAACAGATACATAATTTATTTATTTAACGAAACCAATTTTCCTTCTTTTCTTCTTGGAAGCGTATTTATGCACAAAAATATAAACTGCAGCAGCTACTTGAAGAGAAGTCATGTCTACTCGGCGACCGAAAGGATACTGGCGGAAAACAGGCGAACAACGATTTGCAACACCGTGCCGAGCGCCCTCTTGTTGCAAGGTTTGATTCGCTGCTCGATCCGCTGCGCGGTTCGCTGTTCTGTTGCCGGGAAATGCGCATATGTGTACATACCTTAACAGTAATAAAATGTTGGAAAAACCACATCCAGCCATCTGTATTCGGTAGTTTTCTCGGAAGCCGCCTTCGGAAATACTATTTTACCATTCGGAGTAGAGCTGCCCCTGAACATTCATTTGAAGTCAAACTTTCACATTCATTCGCAACCTGCAAACACTAAACATATCAATGGAAAACCAAATGGAAAATTTTTGCCAGGAAAATTTGGCGCCCTAAAAATTCGGCGCCCCAAGCGGTCGCTTGGTCTGCTTGTATTGTTGAGCCGGCCCTGGTTCTAGGGTTAATGTAAAAGTAAATACCTAAATACATATCAATTTCATTAATCATAAATGAAAACAATACACATTTTTATTAAAACAAAAAATAGAAAATATAAAAAACAAAATAGAAACTCAAATAATAACGCAATTAATAAATAAATATCTTAAAAGTACTTCTTTCTACATTTACTTTTGGCAAATTGGTTGATAATTTCTGCACAATCAATATTTTAAAATAATTCTGATTCAATTGATAATATGCTTAAATTATTAAGTTGGCATTCTCCTAGAGATGAACGCAGATAGTTTTTTATTCTTCTTAGCGTCGAAAAAGATCTTTCACCATTACAATTTGTAGCAGCAATACTTCAAAAATGCGCAAAGCAGTAGCAACATTAGGAAATGTAGATTCAATACTTGAATCTATTATTGTGCTCAAACTAAGCTCTGCTTTAGATGTAATTTCATCGTTCCTCATCGTCATCGTTAGGCGGCGCTGCAATAGCGCCGTCGCCGAATGACACGGATGTTTATGTCTGTACTATTGTTCCTACGAATATCTAATCTAACACAGTCAATGAAAAAATGTGACGAAGCAGAAGTTATATGTAAGGAAGTTAGTGTCTCATAGCCCAATGGTTAAGGCAGCGCTGCCTAAGCCTAACGAAGGTAAACCACAAAACTAGATATTTCTGTAAAAAAGGACAGGTTACCAAGACTGTCGGGTTGAGTAATTAATTGATTTTGATAAAAAAAATATAGGACTCACTTATGTAGTTCTTAATCCATCTTCTCCAATTCGCCTATCTTTTTCTTTCGATGCACTGGAATGGAACTTTCTTTCTACTTCACGATCCATTCTAAAGAAGGACAAAACTCCTAATTTGTAGATTGCGGAGAATGTTGAAAATAACAACACGATTCAATCTGTGTAAGTACATGTACATCGCAATTGCATTCACGTAAATTTAATACGTATTTAATACAGTAATACTGCCGACTACCTTTCGTTGTAAAGACTTCCATCGGACTAGCCACAGGGCACGAGAAAGATTCCTGGGAACAGAGAAACAATGATCACAGCGTACGTAGGTCCAGATTGCCATCTCGAGTGGTATGGATATTTGTACAAACAGACGTAGCTTATACTCGTTTCGTCTCGTAGGTGTGTGCATTCTATATGAATGAACCTTTATATCATCATGTTTTGGCATCGAGAAATGCTTATGGAAAGAAATCACATGGCCCGAGAATTTTCCAATGTAAACCTGAACCTTCGTTAAGCCCTCGTAAATTCGCCTGACCTTCACTTCTTTTCGGAGTCTCTGAAGTATAGCTATTATGATTCTGTCCGGTATACAGTATGCGACGAGTGAAATTTTTGAATGCTGCCGTCCTACGTAGTACGTACTTTCAGAAAACCCCTAGCATTTCCGATTGTCCAAAATATTTATGAATTACAGGGAAGTAGCCACATATTCACTACCTGAAGCATGTAATAGATGGTGAGCCTCTTGAGAAATGAAAGGCTATGACAATTTATACTTTTTGAGTTTAAATTACAAAGATGCAAAGTTTAAAAATATATATATTTTATTTGTGGAGCGGCGGAGCCGGGCGCCCCGCGGCGCCTGGCGCCCTAGGGCTGCAGCCCATTTAGCCCATATAGTTAAGGTGCCCCTGCCTACATGGCACTTCTATTCACCTTTGAGAATGAATGAATTCTAGGTTAACATTGCATATTATAAAAGGATTTTCTTTGGAATAAGAAGTTTGTTATGTGGTTATTTTAAGTGAATTGAATCAAGTTCTCTTCTAAGTTTGAAATCCATATAAAACTGGTGAAAGTGGTTGTTTCGGAAAATGAGAAGGCAAGAGTGCTGAGCAGACGCTAAACGATATTGAGGTACATTATATTCCAAAATCTGTTTAAAGTATTATTAGAGGCAATTGAAGATTGAACAAATTTTTTGGAACCGGAATTCTGCTTATTTAATAAAATTGAAATCCTAATGCTATAATCAATTTAAAACTAATAACAATGACTATTTTAGTAGAAAGAAAGGTACTATTTTATTCACAGGGAATTTCTGTGAGATTTTAGTTAATTAATTAAAACAGACTTATAATATAGAAATATTCGATGGTTAAAACAGTGCACAATTTTATTCTTGCTATTTTTACATGTTGCACTGACGAAAATTTAGATTCATTAAACCCGTTGAAATTCAACGGGCACTTATGCTAGTTACTTATAATAAAGGTACGAACTTGAGACTTGGATAATTTTTAGCGGGAAAGAACAGTTTATTTTTATTGAAGGCAGATTTCCGAATTCTGGTCGAATTGGCGTAGAAATGCGGTAAGAATCAATAAAATACGTGATTTTACCAGTTTTACTACAATACCAATTATAAGCTACCATGACAATTCCCATTGTCGCCGAAATTGAGAGTCAATGCATTTATACGGGAAAAATTTTAACGTAACATCCTTTGTCAATTTCTCTGTACGATGTTAATTTGTTTACGTGGAAACCAAATATATTTTGTTTTTAATTGAATTATCTTCTAATGTCTACTATATATATTTTGAAGAGTGTTTGTGCATTTATAGCGCAACAACTACAAAACATAGAAGCAAGAAGAAGGTGCCATTTTAACCGCAATAAAAGTTAAGGAAAATGGGAGGGTTTTTAAAGTGATTTGGACTACATATTTTATATTAAGAATGATTTTCTCTTTTAATTTTTCCCATTTAAAAAACACGGGAATGAGCGTATTGTTGGATTAACAATTTACGTGACAACCGTTATAAACAGTACGTAATACTAACTAAAGGAAGTAATATATACTTAATATAAACTAAAGAAATAATATATACATAATATAAAATAAAAGAAATAATATATACCTAATATAAACTGAAGTAGCGAAGAAACAAACACAAGTGTGGTATAGAGTTCTCTAAAGCAAACTGTTTTTAAAAATACGTACATAAATAACTTAAATAATAAGACGTAGATTTTCCGCAAATTGTGATTTTCAAACCTTTGAAGATATCGTCACAAACCTTCGCATAGGTAAATAATTATATCCTGCGGATAACTTAGGCTATATGGCGATAAAAAAATGGGGGTGGTGGGTGCGTAATTCAGTAATTATTTTCCCATAAGTTTACACGTAATTTTCGTTTTTCAGAGTGCAAGATTTTCATCTTTCACTAATCTAAATAGGTAATTGCGAACGGGTTTTCTTCATTTTTGCTTTATTCAACGGTTAAAACTGTGTATTACGATGTTCACATGTTACACGGTCGAAGTTTTAGATTCACTAAATCCGTTGAAATTCAACGGGAAATTCTGCTAGTTATAGATAAATCAAAATGTACAACTCTATCTGCGTAAATGTAGCTACGAAGAGAAAAGAACTATGTAACTGTCAATATTAATTTTAAAAAAGCGTAGGTCTCTATTCTCATCTAACTTTAAATTTATGCGTGAGCCTATTAGCGTTAGTAAGCATTACAGATGTATAATATAACAGTTTTACTTACAAAAAGACAATATTCCAGCATAAAATTAATGATGAAATGCCTTGATAAACGCTTCCCAGACGCAGTCAACAGTATAATCTATAATAAATTTTGAAGCGTGTGTTTGTGTGTTTGTTCATGGAACTCCTCCTAAACGGTAATAGCTAGAATAACCAAATTTGATACGATTCTTCCTTACATCCTAACTTAGTGAATGGTCAAGTTTTGGTCAACCAGGATTAATCAGTGCTGCCAATATAGGGGATTAACATTTATCCATAAGATAACACGTATGAATCTATTTCTTGACTTGCAAGGTATTCTTCCTTCAAGCATTAAAATATGTAAATATGGACCGATTATTTTCGTTTTTCTTTATTCGACGAATAAAACTCTATACTATCTTATTCCTGCGAAGTTTACATGTTACACGGTCGAAGTTTTCAGAATACGCTATTTGATTCGAAATTTTGTGGATTTTTCGTACTCTTTCTGGCCGTTGCTAAGGCGGTCGTCATTGTTACCTCCGATTCAGTTAGATTAAATGAAGCTTACAAATAGACGAAAGTTTAGCGTTATTCTCTTCGCACTTTTGTTTAAGCAACGAAACGATCGATGTTTATGGACATCAACGTAAATAGATACTGATTATTATTCAGGAAGCGTTTATTGATGAAAGTAATTGAACCTCCTTTCGTCTATTGAATACCGGAATCTTACATTTTTTGTAAGTAAAATCATTATATTTTACATTATAATGTTTATTAACGTAAATAGGCTCACGTATCTGGTGTACATTTACCGGAGTCAGTGTTCAATCATGGACAACTGTACGTTGCTTTTTCGCGGGTTTCTTGCTTACAAGACGTAAAAGTGAATATTTCTGCGAGGCATAATTACACAAGAAATGAAGCTGGATTTGGCGAAAGTAATATGATAGGAAATAAAATTATCGTTATATTTGAATGCAATACGTTCGGAAACGGATTGTTACAATCAAATATGATTAATTGTTAAGAAAAGCTAATTGTAACTTTAAAAGTATCTACTATATAGGTATTTAAAAGAGTTTGTATGTTCTGCTGTAGTAGCTTCACTAAATCCGTTGAAATTCAACGGTAAATTCTGCTAGTTCAGTATAATTATCTTTAACTATTTATGTTGCTATGTGTCATTAATTTCGATGCTTAAACAAAAGTTCGAAGCAAACAACGCTTTTCTTTCGTCAATTTGAATTTTAATTGGCAATAATTGAATCGGAGACAACAATGATGGTCGCGTTGGCAACGCCCGGAAAGAGTACGAAAAATCCGCATAAATTCGAAAACATATGCGTATATCTGTAAACCTCGACCGTGTAACATGCAAAAATTGCAAGAATAAGATAGTACAGAGTTTTATTCGTAGAAAAAAGAAAACATAAAGAAAATCGGTCCTAATTTACGTATTTTTATGAACGATGGAAAAAAAACCTTGCACTCTGAAAAATCAAAAATCCTGTGTAAACTTATGGGAAAATATAATTGTCTCCTGGTGCTATTCCAAACCAAAAATTAAAAAAAAATATGTCCGAGGTGCACACCCTCAGGGTGCTCTTAGTATGTATGCCAAGTTTCAGCTTTCTAGGTTTATTGGTTTTGGAGTTACAGCGTTAACATACACACACACACACAACCACACACACTCATTCTATTTTATTTATATGATGGGTTCCCTTTTAATTGCTATTAAAATTTGTTTTATAAAGTAAAAACCAATTAAAAACAAAGAGGGCAAACCGTCTCCTATTTCTCTCTGACGGCACCCATGAACCCAGATTTAAAAGAACGAAGTATGTTTCCACAGTTTAGAAAAATCACAATTTTCCAAGGGGAGGGGGGAAGGGGTTCGGACCCTCCCCTCCCGTGTGTGCGCCACTTATTGCAAGTATTGTGATTCATCTTCAAAGGAAACGTTTTCCCAATAAGTACGGGCCCCAGTTATTTACACCTTCCCCTCTTCCGGGCCCTGGGTAAGATAATCAAATATTTCGTTCTCAAACAAGAGCCGCAACCAATAAACCGAAAATTTTGAGCGTGCCTGAATGAATGCACGTGGAAAGAAAGAAGAACCGCAGGAGGGAGGGAAATCCCGCTCGGACTTTCTTGCCTCGCGACTGCAAGAAGGCTGGAGTTGGGGAAAACCAAGGACAGCGTAAATATAAGGCAATTGGAAGAGACCGACACAATGGTACATACATACATACATGGCCCGCCGTAAAATACTTCGCACCCACTCACAGCCTAGTGATATTACCGACGCACTCTGGGCTGCCGCCTAGAACGTGCGTAGCTGAAATAGTTTTAGAATACGGAAAAGCAACAGCTCCTGGCTGAGGCAGCAACCACTCAGGCAACCCATGCCCATGGGCAGCATCGCCTCACCAGGACTTTTCCCGATGTCCTGGCTGCCCAATCCGCCTCTGGTGGGGTCCTTTGTCATCTGGGCCCTACGCGCCTGCGTGTTTTGCGTACC
The DNA here is from genome assembly GCA_036926305.1 of Uropetala carovei. Lineage (NCBI taxonomy): Eukaryota > Metazoa > Arthropoda > Insecta > Odonata > Petaluridae > Uropetala > Uropetala carovei. Next base: position 1,803,383 of record JAXCHB010000150.1, read on the forward strand.
GCTTAATCCGGCCCTGGGCGTAGATACCGCTCTAAATTGAGCTTCGACTTCAAATGTCATCACCCGGGGCAAAGATTGATTCCAAAGGTTTCCACGCCTACACAAGCAACGTCGCCCTTTAGGAAGACTGGAGTCGCCCGCGGAGACAGCGAGGTGATAGAAAAATTAAAAACGGAATTCGAAGGACGTTTTCTAGATTATAAAGACCTCTAGCCCATTGTAACATTTTTTCGCCGAAATAGACATTGAAAAAATGTCTAGCAAAATAGGAGATGTACAACGTGGATGTAACAGATCTGATAAATGAAATATTCATTATTTTGCAGTGATATAGAGTTGAAGAGATGATACAAGGATTCAAATTTTTGGAAACTTGTTTCAGCTGAAAACTTTCAAATACAAAAAAAACTTGCATTTATTTTGAAAGCACATTTTCCTTCTACTTTTTTATGTGACTAGATATTTTTAATACGACCCTAAGTAAATCTAAAACCAGAGATGCACTCACTAGTGAACATCTTAGAGATTGTTTACGCCTCTCGGTTTCGAGCTACAAGCCCAATTACCAATCACTGGCCGAAGTTATGCAGTGTAAATGCGCCCATACTCGTTTAAATAAAGAATAAATTTAAATAATTTAAACATTTATTTTGTCAATTTTCATAAATGGTGCATTATAAATTCCTTCTTTACGGTTATTTTGCGTTTAAATCCAAGTTACAATATCTTTAAGTATATGTTAAAAACTTTAGTAGCCTGCAAGACAATTTTCAGAATGAAAGTAGACCTTGACATGAAAAAGTTTGAGCCCCACTGGTCTAGAGCCTCGAAATGCACCACCGGAGGAAGCTCTTCAATATTGCTAGCGATTGTTTCATTCACCCTCAATGTTCTTGTCGCGGGTTGGGTGCACAAGGTTCTCTCCTGAGTCGCGTTGACATAAACAGCATTTTGTCCAATCGATTGGTTCCGGCAACGCCGCGGCGCACCGGTCTTAGCGGCTCGGCGGACGGTATTTTCAGTCTTTTTACCGACCTCCCGGACATATCGGCCGCCTGATGGCTGACACGCACAGAGACCAAACACAGCTTCCTTACGCCGGCTACAGACGACTCGTGTATTCGGCGAACATTCGTGTCAGGGTTTGAAAATATAATAACATATTTTTGAAAATATCTTCATATACTATAAAGCGCTGCATAGTCACAGACTGATATTATATTGTGGAAGCGTAAGCGACGCTGAGCGACGCCAAAGTTGCTGGCGCTCAAAGGACGCGCGAAATGGAAAAAAATGAACTTTCTGTCATATCTCGTTAAGTATTGCTCATATCAAAATATTTCTCAAATAAAAGTTGTAGAACTAGTAAAGAAGAGTATTTCTTTTCCAATACATTTTTATCGTAGGAGTAGCCGTTATCAAGAAAATCAAACCAGAATGTCTTAATACGAATTGAACTTAGAAAATTTCTTGCATGGTTCATTGTTGCAAACATAAACAATCTCACAAACAAACGTTTAATTTACTTACGTGTACATGCAGTATTATTAAATAATAAGAAAATGGATTATTTATGATGAAGAAAATAACTTTAAAATGCTATTCCCTTACATACAGGTATATCATTTATTTCTAATACTACTCCATTGCACGAAACGCACCCATTTGTGATACGCTGTACACTTTCCTAACTTGTTATTACTTGTATTAATGATGTTACTATCATTATTTGTCGTTCCTGAAATAATTTTACAATATTACTGTATTGTTTGTACACTTGGATTATTATTTTTTGGTACGCATGAAGCATACTGAGATCCGCTTTGAACCGCAATGAGTTTGACACAGCTGTGGTATGAAGTATTATTACGCGTGCAGATGTAAAATGTAGTAGGGTGGCCAAAAGGTCTCTCTTTTAGAGAACTAATCTTTTTTGTTCGAATCTTTTTTCGCTTTTTAATGAAGAAATGTTTTTTTTCTCTTTTTAACTACTAATGAAAATGTTACTTTTTTCGATTGAATCACAACGTTAAAAAATGCTTAAAATTTCAAAACAATAGAAAACTACTAATGGTAAAAGCAAATACATATGCGATTTTCGTTCCACCTGGAGTGAAAAATCACTAAAAAGAAAAAAAACTTTTTTTACAATAATGTTTTCATTTTTTGTCTTAACTATATGGCCATCTTATGTAGGAGGCATTGGGATTTTTTAAGTTTGAGGTAGAGAAATTCTGGAAATACTGGTGGCCACCTGCACTTATTCTCAGTAAGATCTGGAGAGAAAAGTGGGTAAGATCAGCAGGATTTATGGAAATTCCTTTATCCGTTGAAGAAGCTCTTAAAAATTGTGATCAGGACATATATTTTTTAGTGAACCAACTCTTAAACATTCTTTTGACGTTGCCAATAGGTGTTGCGTCTGCCGAGGGAAGCTTTTCTTCATTGCGACGTTTAAAAATCTATTTAACTTATTACTTGAACAGTACAAACGTAACGAAGAAGAAGAACAAGTGCTACAACCGAGTTTTTATCATGAGAGTGAAATCAACTGAAATGTGGGTGTGGGAATATGGTTGGAAAACATCATTTTTTATAGTTTACAACCAATATTTGTTTTAATTATTCAGTTGATTCCTAATTAGATTGCTGCAGGAACCTGGAAGAATGAAGAAAAAAATCTGATGTGGCCAACACATGACTTTCTCCATATTTGGGGTATAGATATTTAAATTATTATGAATAGCATTATGAGGCAAAATTATTATTTCGTATCGTAAAAGAATACAGTCTTCCTTATTGTCGTAAATTACGTATATTTTGAATATGTTTACAGAATTCACCGCTACATGGTGGTGGCGCTGTATACAGGAAATTTACGAATAAGCAAAATATCTCCGAAATGGATGGTCCAACGAAAATTTGTTTCAAACAAAACTCGGAAGAAATATTATTCTCTACAACTTTGGTCCTCACGAAGATCACAACAACGTTTTTAAGGAGATATTTGACGGAAAACGAAAAAACCGATTATTTATAAATAATTCCTAAACAATAATTGCTATGAAAAATTCTTTCAAATGAAAGTTGTAGGAAATTACATTCTCTATAACCTTTGTATAGAGTTGTATATACAATAATGATGTTTTAACGGAGAATTATCGCAAAATCCGAATCGGGTTTCGAATAAACCTCGATTTCCGGTTAACCGTTATTGTCCAAAAACTAATCAGTTCTTTGTGCTAACCCTAGTGTTATATATGAAGTTTGGTAACGATATGGCGAGTTCTATTTTGGATAATTTAAAAGTTGTTGGCATTTAAAACCTCCCGGAATCTTTAACGGCCCTGTATATATGGCAGACCATAATAACGAGTCGAAATATTTTGTTCAACATTATAAGCACGAGGCTCATACGGTATATTTTAATAAAAAACTAATAAACATTTCCATTTTATTTACATCTCCTTGTTACTCCACGATTGCATTTAGACACCCTCTGCTTATGGCAGAATCAAAAAAACAACTTATTTCAGACTCGTGGATCCCTAAAATGTGCATATTCATAACAATGTTTTTCCCATGATCCTAAGACTTTCTCTAGTTACTTCATATATAAGTAAAAACCAACACAAATTGAATTTTGTGACATTATGGAAAGTTTCATTGAAATCTCCAGCTCTGCTAGAAGTTGGTTAGTTAAAACATCATTTCTGTCTAAAACTGTTATCATTACACCTATTAACAATATTTTGACTATTATTTTTTGTAATCATAACATATACGTAGTGACTTCACATGTTCAATTCAAAATTTTCTATTTAATAAACTCAATTTTAATAGGTTTCACCATGTTATTCAACTCAATAAGTAGCATGGGTTCATTCCATTCAAGCAGCATTTTGACCATTAAAAAAATGTAATGCAAACATTGCTACATGTTGAAATTCTTTGACTTAGTTTTTCAAAGCCCTTCGTATATTTTTGTTTTTAGTTTTAAAGATGCTATGATTTTCATAGCATTTCAGTACCATTGGGGTTAAAAAGTGTCCAGCATATTAAAACACTAAGAATATGGAGGTCTTTGGTGGTGACAAAGCTTTGTTTAGATTGAGTGAACATCTGGCATACAAATTAGTTAATTATTCACAGTTTGCCATGACAGCCACATTTGCACAGATGGCACATTTAAGGAAGGAGATTAGTGCTCGGCATAGTCAAAATCTTTGAAAAGTGGTCATAATGGATGATGTCTCCCAATTCCTTTTCTCTCATAAGCTTATGTAAAGGAAATGCAACTTTTTGGAGCAAAACAAAAAAGAAATGCAAAGTGTCTGACATGAATAAAACTTTGTGATCATGAAATGATTTCCTCAAAATTTGTTGTCAAAGATTACATCATAATTCCTGAGAAAAGATGTTAGGAATGAAAGGTTCACTCTATAATAATATGCACCTACAAAGAATAATAATCATCCTCAATTTCAATGCTTCTAAGGTGAGTAATTAGTGAAATATTACACGTTATTACGAAGCAGTCTTTTCCCAAGAGCAAAACAAATGAGGATTCATCAGAATATAAGTCCATACTTTTCCATCGAGTACATAACAACACATTATTCATTTAATGAATATGATACTTGCTCCGTGTTCAAGTTCTGGCTTTTGTTAGAAATTTATTTAATTTTCATAAATTCTTATGATAAACTACAATAATGTACAAATTATATGGACTAGTTTCAAATAAATTTTAAGAGTTAAAAAAGGTCAGTTTCACTGGTTTTGTTCAGTGTCATATAAGACCCAAATGGTAATCAGTTACTAGGTATATAAAATTTATTGTTATAACAGGGTTAACTAGTGTCACCATACTTGGTTTGTATCAAGTGATGAAATAGATGGGTATTTCTACTTTAATTGATAGCCATAAGAGAAAATTTCCTTAAAATCAGACAAAAAATATTCTACCATTATATATGCCACAGCAATACACACGTGTAATAATATTCATATTCTGGGTATAATATGGGTTCTCTTCTATAGACTTTTGAGAGGCCAATTTAATGAGGAACAACACACATCCATGTAATTTATGTTAGGTGAATGGAATCTACTACCAACATTAGCATGGCATCTTTAATTAGTTCCATGAGTTGAATTTGTTTTACCTTTCATGTTAAGTGATGTTTCTTACAACTTGCCCATCTTAAATAAAAGTTTTTATTATTTTGTTTTTCAATATCTCTTACAATTTGAATTTTGTTGATGTTAAAAGGCATTCCGAAGTTGCTATTGATACCAATTTCAAAATAGGTCAATCAAAACAATATCCATGTTCTCACAAATTTCAGAAAAAAGTCAAATTATATACACTTCTTAAAGATAAAAATTTAATTTGGCAGTGAAACGATAACTTTTTATGCCTTAATAACAACTATTCAGTAGCATAATAATGTATTACAACTCCTGACAGTTCAACCAAAAGTATAAATTGACCAATAACATACAAAGATCACATACGTGATAAATGTATAGGAATTAAAATGATGAGGCACACAAGACATTTTACTCCAACATGAATAATGTTTCTCTAACATTGGGACATAAGGAAGCTTCCCCTTTACATGCATTTTAAAATTTATAAAACACAATTCAACTTAAACATAACACTTCTTGACTACACTATATAGTGTCATCAATATCTTATCAACAACTTCTTTAATAGGAGTAAAGTGCATGAAAATATTGAAATAGTCAAAGTTATTTCAAGTAATTTATTACACAATCAGAGAAAAGAGACAAAATTTGGGCAAAATATCATTTTATATAATACTGAGGACATTGCCAGTTGGGATTGTAACACAAAACTAGAGACAAGTGAGCAATGATAGAGATTAGATGCAGCAGCACCACTAGGTAAGATAGACAGAGATAGAAATAGAGAGAGAGAGAGAGGGGGAGAGAGAGAGAGATGCTGACATTATATATTAAAGCAGCAATGTGTAGTTTGGCACAGATTGCAGCATTTGGATCACTAATATTGCATTTACATAGACAAAGATAAATTATAAAATAAAAGATACATTCGTATTTTCCGAGTCTAAAGAATATTTGGGTAGAGCACCACTCCAAGATATGCACTTAAAACATAATAAATCTAAAAGAAGCTGCAATGTCCTCCGAGAAAAAAAGAGCACTGTGGTGAAAAATGGCATCATATAAATAAAATAAATACATTAGCAAGAAATTTACACAGTGGCTTCTCACAGCAAGCTCAGGAGGATTTACACCTAAGTGGTAAGTTTATAATCATCTACTTATTTTATCTGCACCTGTGCCACCTGGAGGAGGAGAAAAGCTCTTACAAGTACAGCGCGCGCTCTTCTTTAGATTTGCTGTTCACAACGACCACTCAATTGCAGGAGAGGCATTTACTCTATGGCAGCTAAAAGACATTCCAAACACTCTCTCAGCATTCCCACTATATAAATATTCTTTACACATTTTTCAAGAGTGCAAGCATGACAAAAAATACAGCATGAAAATGTCTCAGACACATTTTAGCAACACTGTGCCTTCATACACAGCAACCAACAACCAAAATCTCTCCTTGTCATTCTCATGAATAAATTTTCATCATAAAAATTAGAGCCAATCACTGAACACAACTCAGTGAGAATAGACACAACTCACTGCATTGCAATATAGGAATTCTATATAGTCGAATACAATGGCCTGCACTCAACCAAAGAAATCTCATACAAACATCACCATCATACAACACACACTTCATACAGAATATCAAAGGATGGACTGCCAGGACATTGAAGCAATTTGCCTCTTGGAAAGAGGAGAAGAGGAGTGGTAGGTAGAGGTGAAGAAGCCAGGAGCAGAATCAACGTGCCCCTTCCATGAGCCATGCATTGTTTCCCCTCATAGGTCACCAGCACCCTCAGCTGACTTAATCCATCAAAACACCCGTGAGCAATAAGGCCTCACGAGGTACTCCAAAGCATTTTATTGTATTGGAGGTGTATTGGAACTTTGAGAAATGCAGGAAACCCTTGAGGTAGCCAGCCCGAAGCAATGCATGGAGCAGGAGCATATAATAGAAATAAAGGAGAGAGAGAGAGAGAGGGATAAGGATATTCCAAAATGGAAGAGCAAACAAGGTTAGAGGCTCTTTCTTCATTACTCTGCCCAAGCAGACCATCCAAGTCCATCAAATACAACCAAGATACACAGTTAAATAAATATCAACATAATTATGATAACAACAATGAAAATTCACTCTCAATAGGCAATTTCAAAGTTATGATACTTTACTATATAAATCCATTCACATGATTCTTTGGTTAAATACTGTACATTACTAGGATAGGGTCACAATGTGAGGCTTAGGAACGGCCCCCTTAGAATGAGTAACAAGACTGGCTGCAGCAGCCATCATCCAAATGTGGACTACTATTTCTCTTAAGTACAGAAATACCAGGAATAAAATACCATCCATCAAGCACTTACAGCGATGGGAATGCATTTCCATCAGGTGGTGTGAGAGTTTGACTGTAATTCCACGAGAAAGGCATTTCACAAAACTTAACAATTCTATTGCAAGTAATCGAGAGGTGTGATGTCAAGGTCACATAAGCACCCTAATAGAACACTCGCACTTTTGATCACTCAAACTAAAGAACAAATGCAAGATAGGATCAAGTTTGAAGCCAGAGGAAGGGGCACATCATCCACCTCGTAGAAGACTAGCGTGCACAATTGTCTTAGAAGAGAGATTACAAGTGAATGTGCAGACAAACTCCAGGATCGATGCATTTCAAAGTCCCAAGCAATCTCGCCCCAACCTGCCAAATCCCATACATGAGACAAAAGATAAGCAAAACGTGCGATGGAGAGGAACACATCGAGCACCATCAGTGACAAGCAATCACTGCCAGACAGGGCTCGACACATCATCTGCGTGCATGCAGAGGTGGATATGAGAGCCCTCCTATGATTTGATCAAGAGGCCTCCCCCCCCCCCCCCCCCTCTCTCTCTCACACACACACACACACACACACACAACGCACACAGGATAGGCCTTCATGGAAGCCGGGCCAAAGCACCCCCTCCCACTGCGACGGCAGAAGTGCTAAGGAAGACTTATGAGAGGCCGAAAGGTAAATTGGGCACCCATTAACAGGTCCTTACAAAGGAAGGGAAGAGAGACAAGCAACAAACAGGGTAATCCTGGTATGGGAGGCCTCGGTAGGTCATCTAGGACTCCTGGCACAATTGGGTGAGATGTGATGCAGAGCTGAGGGTTCTTCAACACAGGACTGCACATATCATTTTGGGCCTTAGATAAGATCCAAGATTCCTTTGGTATGCCCAATGCTATTGCTCATCATATGGAGAGAATGTAAAGGAACAGCAAAATAGGGCAAGGACTCATTTTCTCACCAATAATCATCACATTTATTCATACACAGCCATGCTGAAATAATTTCATCCTCATACATACGTTTTCCAGGCAGGATTACCACATGCATGCACAAACTGCTTCCCATGATATATATATTATATATACATATATATATATATGAGATGCATAAATATATTTGATATATTTATCTATTAACTTTTACATTATATATATATATATATATATATATATATATATATATATTTCAGGAAATCATTTAAGGCAGACAAATATTAATAAAAATGAACACCAACTATTCTATCCTCAATGAGACAGTTAAATCAGCAGATAATAAAAATGGCACAGGGATTCCTAAAGGAGTTTAAGAACAGGGGGTGCCTCTCTCTCTCTCTCAAGGTCCAACCCCCGTTCCCAGCACTCCTTTTGCAGAGATGAGGGAATTTATATATGGGGAAATATGAAAAGGTCAAGGAGGAGGGGAAGGGGGTATTAGGAAGAATATCGAAGATTCTCACTGGCACAACTCGTGGATTCAGAGTGTTCTCTCCCCTTCTCTCAAGTTGATCTTTCGGCATCTTTCCCGACAAAATTTGATCAAATCGGATCGATGGGGAGATAACTTCCACCACAAATCACCAGCAATCCCCTTGTGCACCAAGCACAAAAAATGTGCATATTCATAAAAAAGTCACCTACATGCCCTTGAGATTCATAAGATATTAGCATTATGCTTTTTAAAACTATGTTGCAAGACTGTAATCCTTTGGCTTAAAAACAGGCAAATGGGATTCTCTTCTCTGAGATTCCTGGATGAATTCACTCCTAAATACATTTTTCTGCACATTGAGTTTAAGGTTACCCATAGGCCGGTTTATCGTCGTCTTCCTCTGTGTTGTCAATGTTTGCAGGTATGAGGTGATCTGAGGACGGTGGACCGATGGACAGGTTCGTCAACCGTATTCAGGTGGCATGTGCGTGTTTAATGGCAATCAGAGAAGATTTCGGTGTCGAGCAGTAACTCTGCAAAAGTGTCAGGCAACCAGAATTTATTTACAAACTGATGCGTGCCTTCACACGCCTCCATGGGAGTCTGGTTCGCTGCCAGGCATCATACAAAGTCACAAGAATCTCCTCTTACACCGGGCAGCCACCTAATTGCCGTCCTGCCATCGTTCCCTTTGCCCACGCACCTGGAAGATTTCCACCCATCACTTCTTTTCAACATTACCTCATCAAAATGCAACAATTCGAGTATGGTTATGGCAATATACAAACACTTAAATGCACATTCAAAGAGAAAAACATTTACGCATTTATTCCAGAAAACTGATGTGCACCGTCAATTGATCCTGCATGCATTGACTCACTCGCGCCCATGTGACCGGCAAACCACCATGATTTGATGCCATGCCCTTTCCACCTGGATTGACTACGTACCCAAATCTGCCCTCTTATAGGCTTGCTCCAGATGTCCTCCAGTGCACGTTACCATATACGGGTAAAAGTGACATGTCCATCTGAATAGGCATAGGGTGAGCAGGGATGTAACACCCTAGGGCATGACAAATAAGAGAGACGCACATACCTGCCCCATCCACAAGCTTCCTAAAGCTGGCAAATTGATGGTGATGTGTCCTTGAAGGTGCACTAACACACGCTGAACGGGTGTCTCATATTGTGTGTGTGTGTGTATGTATGTGTATGTATATGTGTATGTGCATGTGTGTATGTGTACACACACGCATATGTACCTAACACCAACATATACACTTATACAATGTATATGTCATCTATAGATTTCTTTTTATATATTCAAATGGCATGGCATTTTTGCTCTATGCATTACACCCTCCAACATTAAACCCTTGTAGCTTATTTTTACAATATAAAAATTCTCTTATTTGTTCAATACTGTATACTAAATCTTGCAACAACATCAACAACAACATTAACAACTCGAAGAAGGGAAAAAAATTTCCAAAAGACAAAAAAATAACTGAGGGAATAGTAGGATCAATAAGGCAAAGAAGAAAACTTTTAAGAGATTTGGGAGAGTGCAAGAGAAGGAGCAACAAGTGTTGCAGCAAGGGAAGAGGAGGAAGGGAGGAGAGTGATTCCCGCTAGGCAGGTGCCTTGTCCCCCCCTCCACCACAATGGTATCTTCCTGGATTGAAGTCAGGATTGACAAATGAGAATCCCTTGAACTCCTCTTGGTTGATGGCATGAACCACATCTGAGTTGACAGGGGTTAGGATGGGCTCTTCCTTGGTAAATTCTGTGTCAAAGTTGAGGGCATCCTTTTTACTCTTCTGTTATGCAAAGAAAAACAAAATAAAAACATTATTGTACAAGTCTCGGTCGAGCAATTTTATATCCAATTTTACCAGACCTTTCTTGCTAATAAAGTATACATTGTACAAACTTTCTCATATACTAATGCATCGTTTAGTTATCTTTTGAAAAACATGAACCATACAAAATCATTATAAACATCAACTTAAATAACTATATGAAATTTGATGAAAATCATACAAGATGTTTTTTAGAAAATCCAATTATTATTAAAGTCGCCTAAGTATAAACAAGCATTATATTCAATTATTGAGAAATATGAACCATGTAATATTATTGAAGATGTAAACTCAAGTAACTGTACAAAAATCGTTGTAGCCATTTTTGAGAAAATCAGATTGTTAAAATTGCCTAGAATAAACTAGCCTTATATTTATTTTTTAAGAAATATGAACTATAAAGTATTATTGAAGATGTAAACTCAAGTAACTGTCAGAAATTTGATCAAAATCGTTGCAGCCGTTCTTGAAAAAATTGAATTGTTGTAAAAATTGCCTTGAATAAAATGCCCTTAATTATTGTGCAATGTCAACCATTTCTTCATAGTTTCTATTCTGTATGATAAAATGCTTAATTATGAGATTTCATTCATTTTCTCATATACTTCGTACATGAGAAAGTAAAAAAAGTTATGACCTGCCAATAACTCTTTCAAAAAATTGGTACAACATACATTGTAAAAACTGTCTCATATACTAATGCGTCATTTAGTTATCTACAATGAAAATCGTATGAGTCTGTTTTCAGAAAATCCAATTTTTGTTAAAGTTAACCAAGAATAAACTAGCCATATATTCATTCATTGAGAAAAATGAAATACGTAGCATTATTGTAGATGTATACTCAAGTAACTACGAACTATGATCAAAATTGTATGAGCCGTTTTTGAGAATACCAAATTATTGTTAAAGGTGCCTAGAATAAACTAGCCTTATATTCATTTTTTGAGAAATACGATATTATTGAAGATGTAAACTTAACCAACTGTACGAAATTTGATCAAAATCGTTAGAGCAGTTTTTGAGAAAATCGAATTGTTGTTAAAAATGCGTAGAATAAACTACTCTTAATTACTGAGCAATGTCAACCATTTCTACATATACTCTGCTCAGTATGATAAAATGCCTAAGTACGAGATTTCATTCATTTTTGCTCTACCATTTAGGCTCCAGAGCCAGTAACAGACAGACAGATGGCATTGTGAAAACAACTTCTTCGGATTCAGTGACACCTAAAACGTATATTTCCGTAAAAATCTCGAGGTTGAATATTTTTCGCGATAACAATACTTTCTCAATATACTTCGTATATGAGAAAGTAAAAAAGTTAAGAAAGGCTCCTAACAACACAAGCATCTTACATTTGGCTAAATATGAAACAGCAAATGGAATACCATGATACACCCTAAGCATGGCTTTACATGTGCAATCGGCAGTAAATGTGACTTTACGGAAAATCATTTATACAGGCGACTCCCGAGATTCGACAGTTCGAGATTCGACAAATTCGAGATTTCAACCCAGCCGATCAAATTGGGAACTAGTTTACGCGAAGTACTTTTCATTCCGACCAACCACGCGAGGTTTAGTTTCAGTGTAGACATAGTTATTTCTGCTCTAATTGTTTGAATTTGTGCTGATTTCACTTTTTTCTGTTAATCTTTTATTTAAATTTATTTATTTTATTGATTTATTTATAAATTTATCATTTGGCATGATATCTAAAAGGAAATGTAATAGTGATAATGCAAGTGATTCAAATAAAAGAGTGCATAAGACTCATAGTTATGAATTGAAATTAGAAATTTTAAAGTGTGTTGAGAAAGGTGAAAGCCATACTGAAATCGCACAATCGTTGGGAATGGGTTGTTCAACAGTCCTAGGTGCGGTATTGTGATTCCTAAAATGGAAAAACTTTGGGTAGATGATCAGTGTCAGTAACACATTCCTATTAGTGAGACCATGATTACAGCAAAGGCTAAGGATCTCTATGATGATTTGAAGGATGGATGAAATTTCTGTTGATGCGCCTCCAGTTAGTGCAAGTCATGGCTGCTTTGACAGATTTAAGAGAAGGGCAGGTTTGCACAGCCTTAAATTAACTGGCAAGGCTGCAAGTTTTGTGCTTTTTAATAACTTTTATATTAATTTCGCTGCGATAGATAGATGTGTGCAGGGATGTGCTGCACCATGTTTTCAGAAATGCATCCCTGTCGAATCTCGGGAGTCGCCTGTATAATAAGGTTATTAATTACTGAATATCAATTACATACCACAAATACATTCTTTGTTCTCATCAGCAATGTTAACCAGTCATCTGGGTATTTAATTTTGCCCTGACGCACAGCTGGTGGGTACTTTTTCTTCGAATGAGAAGGTTTTTAAAATCATGACAATTATTAAGGATTTTAATAGATATTTATTAATTAATCGAAATAAATAAGGATTAACTATGAATTGCATGTCAAAATCATAACATTTATGAAAAAATATTTTTTTAAATAAATTACGAAAATTTCAGAATGAAATATTATAGACATTAAATTATGTTTCACTTCTGTAAATAATGATAAAGTTGATAAAATAAACAATTTCAGAATGCTAAAAATCAGGCAACATGTTTAAAACAACAAATGAACAATTGTTGTTATGTAGGGGCAATAACAGGCAACCCGCAGGACAAAGGCAGGGTTTTGCCACGAGGCGTACAGCTTCTCCAAATAAGGAAGGAAGTGCCATCTACTGGCGAGACAGTAAACTAAAAGGATGCTGCTAGCAGTTAGAACAGCTGCGTGATGGAATATAACGGCATACCCATAGCAAATGGACTTAAATTCGGCATGCCATGTATATACAGCATACCCACCACCGGAGCGTCCACCCATGCCGTATATATCCGGCATACCCGGATGACTGGTTAAGGCTATGTATCTCCTTCAACTTAACCATATTAAACTGACATAGATAAGCCTAATGCTAACATTGCAGGCAATTTGTTTGAAAATAATATCCTTGCCCTAGAGCAGGGGTGGGCAAACCGTGGCCCTCGAGAGCATTTAACATGACCTGCAAAGCTTTGGTGAAAAACCAATCTGTAAAATTTAATTAAAGACAGTCGGAGACTACGGCGAGATGAAATCTTTGAAATATAAGTACTCCTTAACTGTACAAAGTACGGTTAAGGAGTACTTATATTTCAAAGATGTAAAATTTAACACAATTTTATATTACTTCTTGTAAAATTATGACAATAAAACCTTTAGTTTTGAAAATTTAGCCCTACAATCCTTGTTTGTGCTTGTTTTTCACTTATGTATGATGCCTAAGAATCTAAGCAATTTCCAATTTAAACTCTAATCTGACCCGCCTAAGCATTGGCATCTTTCAATGTGGCCGGCTGAAGAATTCGCGAATACCAATGCGGCCCGCCATGCAGAAAAGTTTGCCCACCCCTGCCCTAGAGATAAGACAGATAATGAATTAGTAGGGAAGTAGCTTCTGACCACTCCAGCCCTTGAACTTCTCTTATCAGACATTTTTAAGGGCAAATAAAGTTAAACAAAATAATGCAAAGAATCTGCAGTTTTCCATAACCACACTAGCTTCATAACATAGACTAAATGACTCCTAAGTCAAGGACTGCCACTATAAAAATAACCTTTCATATTTTGTTTTCCAGGGATTTAGCTGCAAAAATCGGATTTGCCCCACGTGCTTTAAAAAACGTTTCACCAATGCTACTTCCTTCTACCTCTGTAAGTTTTAATCAAACACGGTATCACTCTGAATGCATTTCTTTGTCCAAAATCTAATAACTCATGTAGAAGGGATTTAAGAAGACAATGATTTGATGGTTTTTATGAGAAGTCATGTTAAATTACATTGTAGCACATTTTGTATGGCATGTCGTTACTTGCCGTATAGCCGTATACATTGTAGCCTGAATTGACCTTAAGGCGTCAAACATTGTTTCGGCCCAGCTGGCCAGCCAAGCATCATAACTTTGCAGCATGCCTTAAGTCCGGAGCACATTCCTTAATTAGTAAATGTCTTCAGCTCAGAAGTCAAGGACTGCCTGTATAGAGAAAATTCCTATCCGGAAATAAGCAAGGAATTCTCCTACATTTGCATGACCTGTATGATATTATGTAGTGTCATTCTTTGACAACTACTGAATTTGCAATAACATTTATTTGGACTATCAACCCTCATCGTAGCTCTAATGACTGAAGGTATAATATGAATATAATTTCAAGTTAATTAACCATCTTTGATGTTCAAGAACAAGCACTTAAAAAAATACTTCTCTCAGATACAGGCAGCATCCACTTAATATATGTCCGCTTAACATACATCCGCTGATACCTACATAGCATATTGATACCATGTGTCCACACCTATGTGTAATTTATTGATAATTTATGATTACGTTACAATTACTCAAGTGAGATAAGTTCTAAATAATTTTTGGCTGTTTTATTTATATCTCTGAAGGTATAAAAGATGGAAAGCTAAATATTTGAGTGTACATTTCCAGAGTGTGCCACTTATTCTTGAAAAGATTTTGAAAACTTTACAAACGCAAATAGGAAAACGTTCAAAATAATAATACAAAATTGACTGCACTCTAAACTTAAATGTCATTTTGGTAGTACAGTAGAACTTGGTTATAACGGCCTTGGTTAATATGACAACTAGAATATAACAGAATATTCTTCAGGTCCCATCCATGTTCCTATAATATTGCAATATATTCACCTTGGTTATAAAAGTAATCTTGTGGATGACAAGTATGCTGCTTTTAAATCATTAGTGGACTACTATTGGGATGTTGTATTCCCAAAAGTGAGAATTCCTGTTAAATCAAAAGCAAATAAGGGTAAACCCTGGGTTACCAAAGAAATTTTTGTAGCTAAGGAAAGGTTAAAAGATATAGCTTACTTTTTCAGGGTTACAAATGATCCAATAATTAAAAACCCATTACGTGAACATAAGTCAAAATATAGGAAATTACAGCATCTGCCCAAATAGAAGCCGACCCCGGATTTAAGCCGACCCTGGATTTAAGCCGACCCCCCAAAAATTTCCACAATTTTTTGGCAAAAACGTCAATTTCGTAGATTTTATGCTGAAGTGTACCGGGCATTCATGCACATCTTAGAATACATTATTCAAGATCGAAGAAATGTGTGGGAAATGGTTTAGTTGTTGACATTTTGAAATATTACTCCAATTAATAACTTTGCGTTACTGAATAATGTTCCACATTCAGTGGGAATAATTTTATTCATCTTCATTTTCACAAAAGGTCAAATATAGTAACAG
The DNA here is from genome assembly GCA_036926305.1 of Uropetala carovei. Classification (NCBI taxonomy): domain Eukaryota; kingdom Metazoa; phylum Arthropoda; class Insecta; order Odonata; family Petaluridae; genus Uropetala; species Uropetala carovei. Next base: position 1,819,497 of record JAXCHB010000150.1, read on the forward strand.
CGATCTCGCCAAGATATTTTTTCATCCAAGTCTATTTCCAATGAAATTAGCATTTACATTGCCTTAAGAAATTGAATTTTTATAATTATACACGTTCCATGTAAAGTTTTACCGAAATTCAAACAGTTGAGCATACAAAGCCGTCAACGCATTTTGCGTAATCGTCAATTTATGCAAGCGATCTCGCCAAGATATTTTTTCATCCAAGTCTATTTCCAATGAAATTAGCATATACATTGCCTTAAGAAACTGCATTTTTATAATTATACACGTTCCATGTAAAGTTTTACTGAAATTCAAACAGTTGAGCATTCAAAGCCGTCAACGCATTTTGCGTAATCGTCAATTTACACAAGCAACCTCGCCAAGATATTTATATATACCGTATATACTCGTGTATAGTACGAGTTTTTATATAATAAACAAATCATTTGTGACAGGATATTTTCCTGAGGAACTTATAATTGTAAAAGTGATTCCATTATATAAAAAAGGGAGTAAAGAAAACATAGAGAGTTATAGACCAATCTCTTTAATCTCTGCCATATCAAAAGTGATAGAAAAACTTATGGAAATTAGACTAAGGAATTTTTTGGTTAAATGTAATATGCTGGAGAAATGCCAACATGGCTTCACTAAAAACAAATCTACACAAACTGCTCTTTCAGAATATATTAATATACCGTATTCACCTGAATCTAAGACGACCTTTTTTTCCAAATTTTCAGCTGTAAATATCAAGAGTCGTCTTACATTCGAATACGAAGTATATTTAAGCATTTAATCAATGGTTTTTACAACAAATGGTATATTAGAGTAAACAATTCACAACAGCAAATTCAAGTACGTACATAAAGAAGTGAAATAAACAAATAGTAATAACAATAAGAAAAACATGACGGGAATAATAATTATTTAGACTAATAATCATCGTCGACGATCATAACACAGACGTAATGGTAACCGCAATGTCAAAACAAATGAGAGCGGAAATCATTGGGATTCCCCTTTCAAACGACGCAACGCGATTCACTAACTGTGACAGTAATTTTGAGTTGTGCATTCTTGATTTAAATGCACAACCCTTAAGTTAAAATGACAGATCATGTTGAAGTACGTGGCACGAGTGCAAAGGGAAAGTTAACAAAGGAATTAGACGGAGCTAAGATACAAATTTTAAGCTGATCGTGATAAATTACGCCGAAAAAACTAATAACTGTGATGCGAGTAGAAAGTTCGGTGTGGTTCGGTGTATCTGAGGCAAATGTGCGTCGATGGAAACTCTCAAAACAGGAACTAGAAAAAGCCAAAGCCACAAGGAAGTCGCTCAGTGGACCAAAATTAGGCCGATTTCATGGCATTGAAGAAGAAGTAGTCAAGTTTGTGCGCACCATGAGGAAGAACGGTATGCCTGTTTCGACTGAAAGTATTATACTTAAAGCTAATGAAATTACTAGAGGACTTAATATATCATTGCAAGAATTCAAGGCCAGCAGAAGTTGGTGCGTGAGAATGATGCGACGAAATAATTTTTCTTTACGGCGACGAACTTCGCTGTGTCAGAAACTGTCAGAAGACTATGTTGAAAAACTTCTCGCTTACCAGAAATACGTAATTGGACTTAGAAAAACCAATAATTACCTTGCAGCAATTTTCCCCACAACTCCGCACTTAACGAAAGCACTTGTCGAAATAACGCGACGAAAACGCAGAAAAATCGCAGAATATCGCTGCTTTCTTATCGATGTCTTTTTCATCGATGAACAGAACACGGATGGCCTCACCGAATGGCCCGCCGAATGGCCGCTACCACAGCAACGCGCTTTATATAGGGCGAATATTACCCCTATTTCCCATTCCCTCCTTTTCGTAGGGGTATATCACTTAGTCACGAATTTAACCAATACGAAGTCGAGGAGACGGGCATTTAAACGACCCGCCGTACCCCCTCCCTCGAGCGGCGACGTCAGGCGAGAGCGGGCAGTCAAAAAAAACGACGCAGACCACCGACAGAGACGGCGAGCGAGCTGTGACAGGAGTGGTAAAGGAAAAGGAGAGAAGAGGGAGAGTGACAGAGAAAGGGGACGAAAGAGTGAAAAGTTTCCTGTTGGAGAGACGGTAACAATAAGTCCACAGTTTCTGAAGTGGTTAAGTGTTGTTGATATTTTATGTTATTTTGTTATGTGTACGATATAGCATTTAGTTGGAGCTGTATGTGGCGGTAATCTTTGGGTCGCCACATAATTGGAGGCACCGGAGAGATAGTATTCTGTAACTCTAACTATAAGGGTGCTATATGTTCGGTTATTTTGGAATTTGCAATTTGTGGAATAGTTTTAGTTTGTTTAAGGGTATTTTTGGTTTTTGGTGGTATAGTTCTCCTGGTATTTGATTATATTGTGAATCATTCCGCTTTGTCATCTCAGTCATTCCATCTCCTTTCGAGATCCCTGTTTGTCTAATATCTTGTTATTTCGTATCAGATATGTCTAAAGAACGCGTTAAAAGGGGCGTTGGAATGCTTCCTGAACCCGCAGAAGAGACCCCGTCGAACGGGGGTGAAATGAAGCCTCATTTCTCGGATTGTGTAAAAGTCGCTAATCAGCTGTTGCTTGAAATTTCCCCTTTCCATGAACCCACGTCGGAGAATTGGTTTAAATTCATATCAGCGGTATGCGATGTTTTGTCTTTGTCTTTGATCCCAGAACATTATTTGTTTACTCTGTTGCTGTCTAAACTTCCGGCTAATTGTCGCCAATTCTGGCTCGCGGTCGTTAACCAGAGACTTCCATGGGATAATATAATAACTAAAGTATGGGATACTTTCGTCTCAAAAAGGGAATACGAACGACTTCTGACAACCAAAATCAAACGATTTCAGATGCCGCACGAGTCCCCTCGCGACTTTTATTATTCCGTCCAAGTTGCCGCTAAAGCACTCGGAAAAAAGTATTCTGAGGAAGAATTCATAGAATTGGTTTTGGAGGGGCTGAATCCTATGTCGCAGTCGACGTTGACCTTCGCTACTCGCCCCCAGACGCTCGGTCAGCTGGAGGAGTTGATGAGTAATCCAACTCATTGTTCTATGCTGTTACATCAAATACCTCTGTCCTTCACAAACATTAGGGATCACCAGAATTCAGATCCACAGCTAAAACAGCTGATCGAGCAAATCAGACAGGGAAGCCCATCCCACAATTATTTCATTAAGAATGGATTATTATATCATGGAACAAGCAGACTTCAAAAGGGTAGAGTGGTGGTTCCAGATGCCCTCAAGGCCATGCTATTTTCCTATTTCCATTCCTTACCAACTGCTGGACATATGGGCATTAGTAAGACTTCTGAGCGAATCTGTAGGGAGTTTTGGTGGAGTAACATGAAGTCAGAAATAGCCCAGATGGTAAAAACCTGTCATGACTGCCAAACATGTAAACCTAGGAACACCCTTCCCCCTGGAGAAATGAGTTCTACTACTCCTAACTACCCCTGGGAGAGAGTTTATATAGACTTTGTTGGCCCATTACCCAGAAGTCGGAATGGAAATACCTGTGCACTCACAGTCATTGATGGTTTCACCAAATTTACCTTCATTGAACCGGTACGCTCTCAGTTAGCCTCACAAGTTGTTTCCACGTTATTCCAGAAAATCTTTCCTAAATTTGGCTATCCTAAATTCTTGGTTTCTGATAATGGAACCCAGTTCAGATCTGCGCTTCTGGCAGATATGTGTTTTAAATATGGTATAAAACAAATTTTCACAGCCCCTTATTATCCGCAACCTAACCAAGCTGAATGGGTCCACCGAAACCTGAAATATGCCCTAACTATCTTATCTCAACATGATCATAGGAAGTGGGATGAGTATGTGCCCAGCCTAACTTTTGCCTTCAATTCTGCCAAACACAGTAGTACAGGATATACTCCAGCGAGGGTGTTTATGGGAAGAGAACTTCCACACCCTCTAACAAATTTCTGGAGAATTCCTCCACAAGCTCTGTCGGAGACGTTAACACAATCTGAAAGGCAGTCCATATGGCAAGAGGTGTTGAGAAATTTAAAAAGGACAAGACTTAGACAAGCAGTGGCATTTAATCGAAGTCATTCAGGGAATCCCTTTAAAACTGGTGATATGGTCTTGTATAAAAGGTTTCCTACTAGTTCAAAGGCGCACCACCAAACCGCCAAACTGACACCACAATGGGTCGGTCCATTTTCGATTAAAAATTTCTTATCTCCTGTGACAGCTGTTCTGGAACTGTCACCCACTAGGGAGAGAATTGCCAATATTTCGCATTTAAAATTATATCATAAATAATTCTGTTATTATAACTTGTATGTGCCGGCGTAGGGAATTAGCGACCCCATCGCCCAATGATACTGCATCATTGCAATCAGCACCCAGATGAGAATCTGGAAAAATATATCCATTTTCAGCTTAAGCTATGCCTTTGTGAATACAAAGATGATGTTCGAGGCAGCATACAGGATGTTTAGACCTTTATGTTTGTCTCCATGGCTCTAAATTTTTATTAGTTAAAGTAACCTAGCCATGCTTTTCTTATGTTTACTGGTAATACTGCCTCTATTACCACAATAGTTTTGTGCACTCTCCCCAATTGGGATAGTGTACCTTAAAATGTTTATTACACTGTATGCTATTGTCAAAAGGCTGTGCATCTCAAACAGGGGAAATATACTAATCTAAAACTGTCTCACTAATCATAATTATCTGTACTACTGTGAAAATTAATTAATGTCATAACAATTATCTGTACCACTTACTAAGCTCAAAAAGGTTAATGTCATACTGACTCGAGCCCTTGTCTTAGAAAATAACTGCTGGTAAGTGCCCAGCATAAAATACTGTTTACTTTACTTGATACTTTAAATTCAAAATAATCTTTTGTTAAATTTCGGTACTTCCCACTTGGAACTACCATGAACTCCTTTTTTCTTATAATATCCATTGTCTTTGAATGTGCCCTTGTTGTAAGCCTAAGGCAAGGAGTGGGCAATAAGTTTTGTATCTCAATTCACTGGTGCTATTCTGAAACCACACACCAGAACCTTTCATGATAATTAATATCTGTTATGGTAAAGACATAAGTGGGCCGATTAAATATCCAGCCGAGAAGACATCTCACTGCAGTGCTTAGTGAACACTTTCCAAACCTGCCTTCAAGAAGTGTACTAAACCCGAACAGTGTGGATCAGTGGTGAATGTTTTTCTGTTTCCCCTAAGAACTTCCACGGAAACAGGGGCGCAGACTCGGATTTTCTGAACAAAATAACATTTCCAGTGAATTATTCCCAATATGTGTGAATTATCCCAAAGACAGTAAATAAATTATATTAACAATACTAAAGAGAATTCGTGTGTGTGATCTAATATAAAGAGCGAGTAAGGAAGTGCTACAGAGTAAGGGTGTGAACACTTGGGGGGAGAGATGGTCTAAGGAATCTCCCCCCACCCTTCAAAACTTTATTTTTCTTTGGGAAAACTTTATTTTTTTTCATTTTCTGAGGGAGGATGCAGCAATTTTCCCCACAACTCCGCACTTAACGAAAGCACTTGTCGAAATAACGCGACGAAAACGCAGAAAAATCGCAGAATATCGCTGCTTTCTTATCGATGTCTTTTTCATCGATGAACAGAACACGGATGGCCTCACCGAATGGCCCGCCGAATGGCCGCTACCACAGCAACGCGCTTTATATAGGGCGAATATTACCCCTATTTCCCATTCCCTCCTTTTCGTAGGGGTATATCACTTAGTCACGAATTTAACCAATACGAAGTCGAGGAGACGGGCATTTAAACGACCCGCCGTACCCCCTCCCTCGAGCGGCGACGTCAGGCGAGAGCGGGCAGTCAAAAAAACGACGCAGACCACCGACAGAGACGGCGAGCGAGCTGTGACAGGAGTGGTAAAGGAAAAGGAGAGAAGAGGGAGAGTGACAGAGAAAGGGGACGAAAGAGTGAAAAGTTTCCTGTTGGAGAGACGGTAACAATAAGTCCACAGTTTCTGAAGTGGTTAAGTGTTGTTGATATTTTATGTTATTTTGTTATGTGTACGATATAGCATTTAGTTGGAGCTGTATGTGGCGGTAATCTTTGGGTCGCCACAACCTTTTGAGCCAAATAGGAAATGCCGATGAAACTCCGGTTTTCTTCTACATGCCATCTAATTATACTGTGAACGAAAAAGGTGCGAAGTCCGTCCTAATTAAAACTACAGGCAACGAAAAAATGCGAGTCACGGTAATGTTGGCGGTTTTAGCAGATAAGACTAAATTACCACCATATGTGATTCTAAAGCGGAAAACAATGCCTAAGAAACATTTGCCAAGTGGAGTAATAGGTGTCAAGAAAAGGGGTGGATGACTAAAGAACTAATGAGAGATTGGTTACATGTGGTGTGGAATAGACGGCCAGGAGCTTTACTGAAACAAAGAGCAATGCTTTCACTGGATGCATTCAAGGACACTTATCTCCTGAAATTAAAAACATAATGAGTGCGATGAATATTGATCTTATTGTAATACCTGGAGGAATGACATCGCAACTTCAAGTTTTAGATGTTGCTGTCAATAAGTGTTTTAAAAATAATTTAAAGGTTTTGTATTCTGAGTGGTTACAGAGTGGAACTCACACTTTAACACCAAAAGGAAATCTTAAGAAACCTGAAGTTGCAATGTTCTGCCAATGGATCAAGGCATCGTGGCAACAAATAAATGCAAAAGTAATAGTGAAAGGATTTAAGAAATGCTGCTTATCTAATGCCATGGATGGGAGTGAGGATGATGTTTTGTGGGAGACTGATGATGAAGTTGAGAGTGATAAAGATAGTGAGCATGAGGAGAATAGTGAAGGTTGCATAGACAGTGATGATGACTAACACAATAAAATGATTTTATGCAGCACTTGGATTGAAATGTTTTTTTGTTGTCCTGAATTGAGTATATTCTTTCAATGTATTTACTTTATTTTTAATGTTATCTTAAAATGAATGCTACCATTTAATTTGTTTGAAAACCTGAATGGTTCTATTTGTGATGTGATCTTATGATTTTAAAATGTTCAAGAAAAGTATAAGAGAAAATAAATATTTCACAAGATTTATAATTTTTGTAGTCAATTTGAGCTTTTTTCTCTTTTGGAATCATCAAAATGGGGGGTCGTCTTAGATTCAGGGTCGTCTTGGATTCGGGTGAATACGGTATGTGTCATTTAGCAATAAAAAGTGTATAAGAACTATCAACATAAAAATGGGTGATGAATTGGTAACTGATGTGAATAATGCCAGTTTCCTAGGTATAGAAGTAGGCAATCAATTAAATTGGAGGTATCAGGTAGATAAGGTTTGCAAAAGACTTAGCACAGCTATTTTTCTGCTGAGATGTTTAGAAGAGTACTGTGATTTGGACATATTATTGACTGGTTATTATGAAGTGTTTGAAAGTATTGCCAGAAGAATAGAAGAGTTTTTACCTTACAAAAAAGAGCCATTAGAATAATTGCTAATGACAGGCGAACCTAGGCGATCGCCTAGGGGTGCCAAGATACTCATAAACAAAGAAAAGATAGATCGTTAAATCTTCGTATTCTCAGAAATAAGACTAAGAAAACAACTAAAATGTCAAGATCTTACAAAGTTAACGGTTATGTTATAATTAATAACGCAATGAACGTCAATAACGATGTCTATGAATGGCGTATATTTCGATTTTCATTTTAGATTTTAGGCTGCGCTTACTTTTATTTACTTTTTTATTTTAGTCTATCACAGATACTTGTAAGTTACAGTTATTGTACATTGTGGTTAAAAAGAAATCGGGGTATCAATATCGCAAACGTAAAGCGGAAAAAGAAGAAGAATTGAAAAAACAAGACGGTGGGTTTTTAAAATATCTTTGCCGAGAAGATCGTAATCGCATACAAGAAGAAAATCTTCAAGATAATTCGTCTATAGTTTCGATTAATGAATTGGAGGAGAATTCTACAGATACCAAAAATTGGATTAAAACATCGGAGAGCATGAAATTGCATCTACAATCGATATAGATGAATTAATTCAAAACTTCACCAAAGCAAAAGCCCGAAAAATTAATTTTTCATAATTTTTGTATTTAAGATGTAATAATTTTCTTGCTAAACAGATATTAGGAGTAATCATATATGTATACAAATGTATTAGTGTTAATTAATAAAAATTTTTAAAAAAGTTCATAATGATATTATTTTTATAAATATCCACATGTGTAGGTGTATGTGTGTGCTTGTGTGAGTCATCATCATCATAGGTAGTCTTTCCCTTGACAGGTCCGTGATTATTCTAGGTTAAACTTGGTTCTTCATATACTCCTATTTTCCGCAGTTTTCTTCATGTCTTGATAGCTCTCTTTCCCTTTCAAGTCGTCTACCAGCTGAAACCTTTTCCTACCTCTTTCTCTTTTTCCATCCAGTTTTCCTTCTAGCACTTCTTTAATCATGCACTCTCTCCTCAGGTAATGCCCAATCCAGTTCGCCTTCCTCTTTCTGATAGTCTGTATAATCGTTCGCTTCTCTCCTATTATTCTTAGTACTTCCGCGTGTTTCACCCTATCTGTCCATTTAATCTTCAGCATGTCCACATTTCGAAGCTTTCCAAGTATTTAATATCATTTTTCCTTAGCGTCCATGTTTCTGCTCCGTACAAAGCTATACTCCATACATAGCATTTTATCAACCTCTTGTGGATTTCCTGCTTTATATTTCCCGTTATTAGGAGTTTCTTTCTTCTGAAAGCGGCTTTTGCTATTCTAGTCCTGATTTCATCTATACATTTTGCTTCTCTTGTTATGATGCTTCCAAGGTATTTATAATCTGAAACTTGTTCTAATAGCTTTCCTCCAATACTTATGTTCAAATTTTCTTCTTCTTTACTTGATACTCACATAACCTTGGATTTTTCTGTATTAATTTCCATACCGTATTTTCTACCTGTTATCACTAGTCTATTTATCATTTTCTGGAGTTCCTTTTCTTTTCTTGCTAGAAGTACTTGATCATCCGCGTATTTCACTGTTCTTATAATCCTTCCTCCGATTTTGAAATCTCCCGTGCCTTCTAACGCTTCCTGCATTAGTCTCTCTCCATATATATTGAACAGAATCGGCGATAGACAGCAGCCCTGTCTTACTCCTCTACCGATATGTACTCCGCTGGTGTCCGTATTCTCCAACCTGACCTTTACAACTTTATTCACATATAGATTCCTGATCAGTCTCCTGTCTTTCCAGTCTACACCTATATCCTTTAATATCCTCATCAGCAGTACCCAATTTACTCTATCAAAGGCCTTCTGCCAGTCGACGAAACATACGCAGCAATCTTGACTGTACTCTATTGCCCTTTCTGCCCCTACCGATAGCATCTCTGGTTCCTCGTCCTTTTCTGAAGCCGAATTGATCTTCCCCTAGCATTTCTTCAGCATTTTTCTCTAGTCTTTTATTAAGAATCCTCGTGATGATCTTCGAAGTGTGTGACAGTAGGGATATCATTCTGTAGTCCTTACACTGCATTGCCTTTGACTTCTTCTTTAGAGGGATCATTGTTACATCTAAGAAATCCTGAGGCCACTCTCCCGAGTCGTAAATCTTGTTAATTAGTTTCGTAATCACTTTTAGTCCTTCCGATCCCATGACTTTAAGTACCTCTGCCGGTATTCCATCGCTGCCTGTAGCTTTTCCTTTCTTTAGTTCCTGTATCGCCTTTTCTACTTCGCTTTTCATAATACTTGGTCCCAAGTTGTCTTTTTCTTTGTCTTCTTCCAGTTCCATCTGTACCGATCCTGCCTGCTTTTTGTATAGTTCCTTAATGTATTCTTCCCATACCTGTGCTACATCCTTTGGCTCTGCGACTATTTTCCCATCTGTATTAATAATTCCTTTACCACGAATCCCATTAGACTTCTTATCTTCTAACTCCAGTGCCCTAGCGTACATCATATCGTATCGTCCTAACTTCTCCATCTGTTGTATTTCCTCACATTTTTCTTTTATCCAATTTTCCCTAGCTTTATCTGTTACCCTTCTCATCTCATTGTTTATGCGCCTATAGTTGGCTCTACCTTCTTCACTGTTAACATTTTTCCATTTCCTTCTCTCATCCATTTTCTCCAGCATTTCCTTAGTGATCCATGGTTTTCTGATTTTCTTCTCTTGTTTCCCAATCTCTTTATTCAAGGTATCTTTGATGCTGGCTTTCACTTCCTCCCATTCTGTATCCTCGGTCTTCGGTTTGTTTTCCAAATTTCTAAGGCGATCTTCCAACTTCGTGCTGAAGGCATCTTTCCTTTCTTTCAGTTTTTCTAGGTCCCAAGTCTGTCTATCTCTTCTCATTTTCCTTATTTGTTTCAGCTTTGTAGTTACATCGACTATTAGAAGGATGTGATCTGAATCAATGTCTGCTCCTGGTAATGTCTTGGCATTTTTTATGCTGTTCCTGAATCTTTATTTTACTAGGATGTAATCTATTTGGCATCTCATTCTATCTCCTGAGCTTTTCCATGTGTACAGCCTTTGTTTATGGTTTCTGAACCATGTATTAGTCACTACTAGGTTGTTATTAACACAGAATTCTATCAGTTTTTCTCCTCCTCGGTTTCTTTTCCCAAGTCCGTACTGACCGACAACATTTTCTTCTTGTCCTTCACCAACTATGCTGTTCCAATCTCCCATTATTATGCAGTTTACCTTTCCTCTTCCGTCTTCTTCGTAAATCTCGTTAATTTGTTCATACATTTCAATTTCTTCTTCTTCATGAGTGGACGTTGGCATATGTACCTGCATTATCAACATGTCCACTGGGACTACTTTTAGCTTTATTGCCATCAACCTATCGTTCATTGCTGTTATTTTTGTCATGCTCTTCATCATATCTTTCGTAAGTACCAGAGCTACTCCCCTTGCCCCACTATTTCCTCCTGAGTAAACTACCGTGAATTCTTCCGAGTCGAACTGTCCATCTCCTTCCCATCTAGCTTCGCTCAGCCCTATGATATCAATCCTGTTTCTTCTCATTTCTTCTTTCAGGTTCTCTAGCTTTCCTGCCTTCCTCATGGTTTTTACATTCCAAGTACCTAAGTGTAAGTTACCTTCGACAAATGCTTTCCTCAAGGCAGTCCCCGCCCAGAGATTCGATTGGGGGACTATTTTACCTCCGGAATATTTTACCCCGAGAGAACTCATATTGTCCAACCATATAATCATTACTAGGGAATTTTAATGTGGTAGTTTCCCTCTTGCTTTCCACATCGCAGTACTGTAGCCATTCAAATCGTCCCGATCACGCCTACAGCTCTATTGGATATAGACCCAGCCAACATAATTTGTTTTCGGCTCTATACCATACTGACAGTACTGCTGCCTACTGTCAGGCAGCGATGATAGTTTTTTTTGTGTGAGTATGACAATATATATATAGACAATGTATAGGGGCGCCTAAATTTTCTTTGCCTAGGGGCGTCAGATACTCTTGCGCCGGCCCTGGCTAATGTGAAACTAAGAGTCTCATGTAGGGAATATTTTAAAAAACTAAAAATTATGACTATCCCTTCTTTGTATGTGTACAACACTATTTTATATGAAAGAACACAAAACGTACAAAAAATCAAATTAGGAAATGTTCATAAATATAATACTAGAAATAAAGAGTTTCTATATATGAAACATCACAGGCTTCAATTATTAGAGAAATGTCCTGATTATGCTGGTAAAATGCTATATAATAAACTCCCTTCACAACTGAAAGGTATTTTAAATGTAAACCGTTTTAACAGGGAGTTAAAAATGTTTTTTTTAAATAAAGCATATTACTCTGTCAATGAATATAAAGAGGATAATATTTAAAACAGGGCATCGAACCGGAACCGAACCGAAAACCGAAACCGTAAAAAACCGTTATTTTTCCTGGAGTGAAACCGAACCCAAACTGAAAAAAAATATTTTCCTGAACCCGAACCGAAACCGAAAACCGTTATTTATTTCGTTCCATATTTTTCGGTTCGCATAAAATGTGGGAGCGAAAGAAGGGTTTTCCCTTTTGCTTTAGTTTGAGTCTTTCTGAAAGCCTCACGTTTAGAAACCGAATAAGAAAAGGGTTGGGTTTTTCTTGAGAACACATTCTCCTCAGCCTTGGGAAGGATGCGTCTTTGTGATAATATCTGTTGGCTCAATAGTAGGATTTTTCATGTGCATCTCAATACATAGAGAGAGGGTCTACAATACATCCTGCTGAGATTACCTGTTAAACGAGGCTACTGGAAAGGAACTTGGGCGGTACTTTGAAGACAGCCTCTAATTGTCTTGCTATCCTCCCCCCGAGCATACCCCGTAGTGTGTATTCCCGGCAAAAATATTTCCCGATTCTTAACTTGGATTTTCCTTAAAGTTGGAGGTTATTGTCCCCATATACTTTCACTCCCTCTCCATATCCACTGAACCCTTGTATTCTGGTAGTCATTCTCTAAAACCTATCCAGGAAGGATCGCTCCGCAGTCGTGGTTTTGAGATATTCTTACTTCGGTTATCCTTTGTTACAGGTTAGTAAATTTCTATTTATTTTATAGAGTGCATCTTAAAATGAGCACACATATTCCTATTGTTTGTTTAAAACTGAAGAGAAATTAAATATAAATGCGAATTTGTTACTTTTAGTGAAATATTTTGCCGACTGCAGAAACCCACATTAGAGACTCCGCCTGAAGAAAGTTCACGACAGGCCGAATGTCTTATTTTCTTTTTGTTTGCATGTTTGATTGCAGGGTAATATGTAGATGTACGTAGATGTTTTTTATTTGCTGCCTGGTGAAAATCACGTTTTCGCTTAGTAATAATTTTTCGAAACGGTACTTATCATTTCATTTTTATGAAATAATGAAGTTTAACATTCTCACACTACGTAAGTGATTAAAAATATTCAGTCATCGTAAATTTGTATCATGTTAATAAACATTTCTCAGCCTTTCTGAATTCTCGGACCCTCAATTTCTGCGGCCTTCCTCATAAATATTTTATAGATTTTTTCATCCATTTAAGTAATCTCTGAATGAAAAAATTAAGCCGTGCATTTACAGTTTTTACTATAATACGAGCAGTGGACGTGATCTACAAATTGTTAATGAAAATAACGTAATATCTTACTCAACTTACTGGCACTATTGAGAAAACGCGATCTCTTATTTGTAAATAAAAATATTAATAATTCATTATTAGGCATTCCAGCTTTAGCGCATATTAGCTTCGGTCTGTCCGTCCTTGTATCAGGATGCAATTTTTTTCCGTAGCTATTCAGCGGATTTTGATAAAATTTAGTACTAAGGACTAAGCACAGTAAATTAGAAAATGAGATGAATGCTTTGCATAATATAATAAGTTTAGAATGTTCTACCGCAGAAAACTTGCTCATTTATAATTTACTTTATACTTTCCTAGTATGTTGAAATCATTTGCGGCGCATGTATGGTTTGTAAATATTCAATTCAAAATATAATCTTAAATAAATAAGATACATACTAAATATTCACATTTAAATAATTTATTTACGCGTTTTGATTATGTTTTTTAAATATCATTATTTTTATAGTGAAGCTGTATTTGATTTAATAAGAAAAATACTTAATAAATCAATTCTTGAAAGTTTCCTAAAAATATTTTAAGGTCGGAGCGAAAAAAACCGGTTCGAACCGGTTCACTGACGCTTGCTGGAGCGAAACCGGAACTGAACCGAAATTTTGTGTTTTGAGTGAACCGGAACGAAAACCGGAGCGAAAAAAATTACGGTTCGATGCCCTGATTTAAAACCTGTGAATTGTTAAAAATGATGATGTTAATATGAAGAGGATACTGTTTAACTTTGCAAATTGTATAAATAAATGACGATGCCAATACAATGTAAAAATTGTTCTTATGGCAAATAAAATTTATTATTATTATTACGTATTAACGCACTCAGTTATATCGGCAATGGAAGTTAATAAGTAACAAACATTTGTATATGTGTGCACGTGGTCGGCGCAACACATTTTTGTATGTGTGGGAGAGAAGAAGACAACTAATATCATATAAATGTCATTACGTGATTCAGGTTTTACTATTAATTTTTGCTGATTGCCAATACATTGAAGGACAAAAGGCAGCCTTTTGTTGGCCCAGGTGAGGAGGGATCCAACAGCGGAAACTCTTTACTCATTGCCAGCATGGTTTGCACAAGTTGTTTTCTAAAACCAAGTCAGTAGATGTCAATTTTAATGAAACAACACTAACGGAAAGTAGAAAGTTATCGTAGAAGACATCAATTCATATACAGAAATCGACCATGATGTCATAACAACAGAAGCTCAAATGGATCTAAACATTGTGAGGGAGGCCATGGAAGGGCAGCATGGAAAGTGTAGCGAAGAAGAAGATGAAGAGATGGCTGAGAATCAAATTGAACGAGTTCCCACGGTTAATGAGCTATGCAAGCAATAACAGTGATATCATGGTTTTATGAATCGAAGGAAACTAAAAAGACATTTAGTATTATTCACTGCATTGAGGAGGACCTCGAAATCATTTCAAGTTGACACATACGAGAGAAAAAATATCAGATTATTTTATTAATCATTAAAAATATTTTTATTATCTTTAATGTACTTACTGTCATAATACAGGGTGTCACTTAATCTCTCCGGTATTTTAAGAAGCTATATTTTTAACAATTAGAAATATCGAAAAAAGCCAAATTGCGAATTGAAGCCTATCTCAAACAATTTTAGGTAGAGAGTTGGAAACATGGTTGTGTGCGTTGTTGTCTGCGCAGCACACCACCGTCTGACCTACGTGTCATTGTGCTCGAGTGCAATGGAGACTCCACAAGTGAAAGCACAGTGCGTTCTGTGGTTTGCTGAATTTAAATCAGTGATTCATGTGCAAAGAAAATTCAGATAGACGTACAACAGAGATCCTCCCACAGATAAAACAATCAGGCAATGGTATCAAAAGTTTAAGAAACGGGTAGTGTCTTACCAACATAGCAGCCTGGCCGAAATTGATTATCGACTAGAAATCTGCCGTGCAACAAAAGGAGCATACATAGAAGTTTATTATCTTCAGGTTTTAAACATTTTTAGTTCTACATTTTTATTGTTTTTCATTTTCTATGATATCTGCATTGATTTAAAAAATATAGCTTCTTAAAATACTGGAGAGATTAAATGGACACCCTGTACAATGTACTACGTATTATGACATAATCATCTACAATAATAAAAGACTGTGTCACAATGTCACTTTGTCATGTAATGGTTTTTGAAGCTTAATATCTCGCAAACAACTGAACCGAATTTGATGAAATTTTCAGGATAGCATTAAGTTTTAATGTATCGAACTTGAGATCAAAGACCCAGGTTCGACTCCAGAAGATGATTTCCGTAAGGTAACACGTAAAAAGGGACATTTCGACGTGCAGGTTTTCATTCTTTTTTAGATTAAAATCAGAAATAATTGACCTACAATCTTATATATATAAACCATTTTGAATAAAACATTATAAAGTTTCTTATTCTGTTCATCTTTTTCCGCCTACAATTCGAAATTTCTCAATCTAAACGTTTAATTCACACAGTTTGAGGAAATCTTGCCATTTTAACGGGATGTTGCCTTGCCTACCAATTTCACTGTTAGACCTCTATATCATATTGTTAATTCAATCCTTATGGGTATAAACGTGCTTTGAATGCTTTTAATACGAGAGAGGTAGAGGGAGGGGGAGAGAGGGAAGCAGAGGGGGAGACAGACAGACAGACAAACGACTTTATTTAGGGTGAAATTGAGACTGTGAAGTCCCTTCTTACATTTAAGAGAGGAGAGAGGGTGTGAGAGGGAAGGAAAGAGAGGCAACTATTTTAAGCTGAACTAAAGAAAGCCCGTAAACAACAGAATATTCACTACAAATGTTGTATATGACAAAATATTTCGTATGTAAAAGTGTGATATAATTATTTTTAATGAAAATAATAATAATCTATCTATCTATCTATAATTCTTCCATTGATATTTCAACGGGCATTACACTAGTATAATATAATGTTTAATGTACTTATTAGATCATAATATAAAATTTAGCATTTGGAAACTAACTGTATGTTTCCATGTACCTCAGTTATAACGACAATAAATTTCCTGTGCCTTGAATGCCGTTATAACTGAGTTCTACTGTATGTATCAATTATCCAAAAAAGTATATTTTTATATAAGCTATAATATTTATGTAGAATGATGATGTGCAACACAATGCTAACTTATCTATTAAGCCTCTCTCATTGAAACACTAACCTCACCTTTGCATGGTATCTCAGTTATAAAACAAATGAGGCTCTAGTGACAGAATATATAGCAGTATAACCACATGAAAAATAACAACTGTGCTACTTTATCCAAGTTCATGGATAATACTCTATTTGTTTAATATACATTCATGAGATAATTTATTATTTTTTTACAGTAAGGAAGAATATAGATAGGAAAAAAATTTGATAAAAAATTAACCAATTTGGTATAGGATGCAAAAAAGGGAATTTTATATAGCAGAAGATTACATACCTATAATAATATATATTAATAAATCTGGGCAGAATATGAAGGATACTTACAATTTTAGGCTTGAAAGGAGGCTTGATACGACGGGCTTCTAATGCATCCCAGTCCATGTCTCGAAAGAATGGGTGATCTCGGATGGCAGCTTCTCCACCTTGTGATGCCACACAACCCAATCGCTTGGCAGAATTCTTGGTCATAAACTTTAAGAAAGTAAAAAGTAAAATGTGATAAACTGACATTTTGTTAAAAATTACTTAAGGTTGTTACATCATACATATTTGTAGTGTGAATAATGAACACGTACACTGGAGAATTTTATAGTGGCAATAAGTATCAGATGAAAATTTAAAAGTGAAAAAATTAATTTTTAGTAAAATATTAATTATAGAAAAATTAAAAATGACACTTTCAAAAGTGATATGCGGCATTGTATTTCCTAAGAACCACTAACAAGGAGAGGACTTGAGGTGAAATCCACGGATTCCTGTCATACTTTGCGAGTAGGTAACTTCACTCCCCTAGTGTACGTGTGCAAAACGCTAGGTGTAGATAAGCAGTCGTTATTGAGAAATTAGCGATTAAAAATTTAAGGCAACTGAAGCTCAAGATGAATACAATAATAAGGCATGAGTTGCTAAGCGAAACGGTGGTCTAGTCGCTAGAGACGCGGCCGTCGAAACTTATTTTCGCGCGTTCGAGACCCATTATCGCGAATTATTTTTTTCGTTTTTTATTTCTTCTTTCATGACACAATAATGCATCATTTATATTTTATCGGTATTTCCTGCGAAAAATTTGCATTTTCCGCGATTGTGAAATTATTTACGTTAACCTGTTTTATCTATATTTAATTTTGTGTATATTAATAATACGAGATTGATATAATAACAATAGATATAATAACAGTGATATAATAACAATGAAACGCTCCGAGAATAGACTCGTGTAGTCCAAAGTTCACTACATTTGCTTGTGAAAGATTTCAACGGTGCTGGAGTGGTCAGTCGGTGGAGAATATTCACAATCAAAGCTGTAGCTGGTAGTTCGGAATCTCACGAAAATGTGCCTGTTTTGTGTGTTACACAAAAACAAGAACTGACGGATGCAATAGAATATTGTATACGACTGCTGCGAGAGAAAGAACTGCTCACAGATAGTGTTAGTGCTTCAATTTCCATCCGTTCTCAAGGCATGGGACGCGAAATCAAGAACCGTATCACAAATATGCTTTGTGAAATGGTATTTGCGGATGAAGAAGAACTGTTGGAAGAAACAGCGTGTGTTGATGATGAAGATGTCGCCATGCAAAGGGAGGAAATTAAACGAATGGATGTCGAATCACAGCATTCTTCTCCTTCCTCTTCATCATGTAATGAAGAAGTCATGAGTGCAGATAATATTCCGTTTTCAATGAAGGTCAAAGCTGTTAAATTGTCACAATTACATCCGACGTGGAGTTTTAAATCATTGCGATCGAAAACAACGTGTCACTTACAAAGCAACTTGCAGTTATGGAGATGGAAAAAGCAACTGGAAGGTGGTGGAACCTTGGCTGATAAAGTAGTGATGATCGAATCGTACGTATACGATCGCTTCAAGGAAGCTAGGCAAAATCTCCATCTTGTCACCACGAGAATGCTACAGCAATGGGCAATCGCTGCTGCATTTCAATACGGTGGTGATAATTATACTTTCAAGGCCTCTCACACCTGGATAGTTAGATTCAAACAAAAATTCGGAATTATGCAACGAAAATTAAATATAGATAAAACAGGTTAACGTAAATGATTTCACAATCGCGGAAAATGCAAATTTTTCGCAGGAAATACCGATAAAATATAAATGATGCATTATTGTGTCATGAAAGAAGAAATAAAAAACGAAAAAAATAATTCGCGATAACGGGTCTCGAACGCGCGAAAACAAGTTTCGACGGCCGCGTCTCTAGCGACTAGACCACCGTTTCGCTTAGCAACTCATGCCTTATTATTGTATTCATCTTGAGCTTCAGTTGCCTTAAATTTTTAATCGCTAATTTCTCAATAACGACTGCTTATCTACACCTAGCGTTTTGCACACGTACACTAGGGGAGTGTAGTTACCTACTCGCAAAGTATGACAGGAATCCGTGGATTACACCTCAAGTCCTCTCCTTGTAAGAAATTAATGATCTTCCAAACTCTCAAAACCTTCATAAAATGTTTGAGAAAAAACAAGAATGTACAGTGATGACATCATATTTGATAACATACTTGAAAAAAAGATACAAAGTTAACACAAACAAAGAATCACTGAAACCATTAGCGGATTTGCAATAGGGCGAAAAAAGCCAATGGCCTAAGGGCAGCGGGCTTTTGGGAAGATGGCAGGATTTTGGGGTGGTGGGATTTCGAGGTGGTCGGATTTGTATATTTATTGGCCAAGTTCCAAGACTGTCAATATATATAGATGAGGAAGCACTGTAAAGAGGGCTTTCAGTGTGATTTTCAATTTTTTTTAGTTCTTCTAGGAACTTGTATGCAGCTTCCAGGATGTTACTCCCAGCCTCGCCAGTCATACGTACATATATTATGTATTATTCTATACACAAGTTTAATAATCTCAATTTTCCAACCCTGTAACTCTACTTTCCGTTATTCATGACAGTGAACTACCACTAAAAAAATGTGGGGCAAATCTAATTTTAAGTTTTTTCCGATTTTATGCACTTTTTGTCTGGTACCGGGCAAATGCTCATAAGAACAATATAAAATTTTATCCGATTTTGTGTTTCCTTGAATTTACATTTTCTCCGAATCTGCATCTTATTTTTCAAGTCCAGACAGGAAATTCACCCAATTTTACGTTTTCAATTTTCTATTTCAGAAAATGCAAAGAATCGCCGGCAGCGTTCCTCTCGTATTCAAGGTTAAAATAGGCTTTATTCAATAGTTTTAGTCATAACTTTGTCAAACTCATGTTTAAATGGACATATGTTCACATATGAAATGTTTTGATAGTCCTCTTTTTATAACCCCTTAACTGTTTTTGTTGTAAAATTACGCAACTTCGCACCCACTTCACTGTTTTTGACGTAATATTATGCACCGATGCAGAGCTTCACATACTATTTGTTCATCTATAAACGGGATCTTCCCTATGTGGATGGGGAGTTTTTTCACATATCATCTCGTGAGTAAATATTGGAAGGTTAGGAACAAACGAGTCCAAAAACTTGAGATGTGGATTTCCGTCTTCCTTTCGATCGATGAAATCTTTCATTCGCAACAAAATTTCACCACTCCGAATTCCTTGAAGTGGATGAGGGAAAAGGACCAAACTTGAACCTACCTATTCTCAAGCCGGCAAACCCTCAGTAGTCACCAAACTTTAGTTATCAGTTTGGTGGCATTTTTTTTCTGCCTACTTTTGCGAGTTCTTTCCTGCAGCACGGGCATAACTCATGTTTGCTTGGTTGCATAAATATGTGTATACTTCTTAGAATTCAATGTCTTTTATGAATATAAACATAGACACAAGCATATTGCAGACAATTTACTATCGATACAATTTATATAACCTGTTCAGAAATCCTCGTGTAAGACTCGCACTCCTTTTTTCACAGGCATTTCAGGAACAAAATGTGCATGGGGTACATGAGTATATATGGTAAATGCGGTAATCCATTTATGTATCGGTCAATCACAGTCATTTTAGCAGGAAGTCAATGACATCTACACAATGCTTGGCATCTTTACAAATGTGGAAATTCGTTAATTCATTTTTGGTCTGAAATATGGATAATAAGGCAAAACGGAAAGTATTTATGATAAGTGATAAAATTAGTATCTTAGCTCAAGTTGATGTGCATGTTGGAACATGTATCGAACTTTTTGACTGGTTAAAGAAATAAAATGTTATCTAGGTTAGTTTATTTGCAATTTAATTTTTATTGTGTTAAAACGTATATTTTAGATGGCTTACCCAAGTTATGAGGTAAAGCAACCCACATTTTACTTTATGTTACATAATTTTCATTTCACCAATTTTACACTTCCCTCGATTTCACGTTTATCTTAGGTGGTTCCTTCAATAGCGTAAAATCGAGGTTTCACTGTAGTAGGCTTTTACTGTACTTTTCACTCAGTTTATCACAAGTGCTTTTTTTGCTAAATAAAAATTAAAGGTGATATTGTTTCTCTATGATTTATAACATAACCAAAAGATTACAGGTAATATTAGGAAGTGGTATACAAAATTAAATTCTTAAATTAAAGACAATTCGCTACTCTTTCATGGCCGCATTACTTGTTCATATCATATATTAAAATATACACAAACAATAAATGAACAAAAATGGCTATTACGCACCCCCTTTAGAATGGAAACAGCCTCTTTCCCAAGCCAAACTGGATACAGGACATCATCATGTAGGATTGACTCAAAAAGATCATCTTCATTATCAGCCTCAAATGGAGGCTGCCCAGCCATCATCTCATACATGAGAACGCCCAGTGCCCACCAATCCACGCTTGGGCCATAATCAAGCTCCTGGAGTATCTGTCGTTGCATAAAATAAAGGACACAAGTTACCACAAATGTATTTATAAGATACCAAAAATACAAAAACTTGACCAAGTTTAACCCCTCAAGCGTGTGCAACAACATACGAGGTCTGACAATAAAGTAATGACACTGATTCGAAAAAAATTTTTATTCTGTCTGTTGATCAATTATATTGTGGTCTCCTTCAAAGTAGTTCCCTTGTGACTGCACAGACTTACGCCAACGGTCCTGCCATTGCTTGTAGCATTTCTGGAACGCATCTTGTGGAATGTTGTTTAAGGCCTTGGTCACGGCCGTTTGGATGACTTCTGTTGATTCAAAAGGACGTCCTTTCACCACCGATTTGACTTGTGGGAATAAGAAAAGGTCGCAGGGCGCGTGATCGGGTGAATAAGGGGGCTGCGGCAGCACCATAATGTCTTTGAAGACCAAAAACTTCCCTACTGACAGTGCCGCATTGGCTGGCGCATTGTCATGATGGAGAATCCAGTTTTTCGCAATGTTTGGACGAGCCCGAATGACTCGCTTTCGCAATCTTTCAAGAATTTCTGCATAGTAATGTTGATTAACTGTCTGTCCAGGAGATACCCACTCTTTGTGAACAATGCCCTTGGAATCAAAGAAGCATGCAAGCATGCATTTCACTTTTGACTTGGACATGCGTGCTTTCTTGGGCCTTGGTGATCCCGATGAACACCACTGCGGAAAGCTTGTACTCTTGACATTGCCTCTTCCCCAAAAGCCTGCTGAAGCTTTCCATACATTGTGGTGACTCCTTCACTGAGTTTAACACAAAACATGATGGCATACCGCTGCGCGATGTTCCGCGTTTCCATTTTCGTGACAAGGCGCACAAACATGTCCTCATTCGTCAAGCAACTACTCAAGACTGAAGGAACGCAAGGCGGTGCCACTTGGAGTAAGGGTGGGGGAAGGATCAAGGTCAAACATGGTCTGTGGTAGCAGGCCGCAGCATTGCCAATACAGCAAGAAAAAAATCAGTCTCATTACTTTATTGTCAGACCTCGTATGTCATCCTGTGTGGCATCCACTTTTATGGTTCATTTATCCTTTATGCATTGAGTTCCTTCCATGAATCACAGCTTCTTGGATCAGGGAACCTTCCTATAAAAATATTTCCTCTCTTACCCAATTCAAAGAACATTTTTACTAAAGTTTTCTCTTCCCTTGGTTGAATACCACTGCCTCCTCAAGGAGTGAGACACTTTATAATTTACAAGTGCTGAATGTAGCTGAAATGCAAGGTAGTGACACTGACAGCATTTTTTCTCTTATGAGTAATGAAGGATATTTACTATCATATGAAAGTGAATTAGAACATTTGGAAGTTATTACTGGGAGATTAGGAGATCGAGAGAGTTCCCACGTTTTTCAATGAAGTGATAACAATAATGCAAACATTTTATATTACAAGAAATGTAATAAAAGAATTGTTACTCTGAATAATTCTAATAAATGAAATATTTGCAAAATATTTGGATAATAGTGTTGAAAAGATATAGGGCAAGCAAACACACATTGACTAAAATGTAACGAGGCGAACAGGATGTCACTTCTTACAAGGGAAGAAGGGTCCCATGACCAGGAGATGGATTTCTTTGAAACTTGTTAGGCACCTAGTACTCTTCACCAGGATCAAGGATCACCCCCCTATGGGCATAACTGACATATACTTTAAACAATAAATGGGTTTCTTTATTTGAATTTAACTTTAAGTGTGTTACATTACGCGTTCTAACCAAGTTAAGTGTGTAAAGTGCTCGAGTTCTATACTGTAGGTTAGTGGTTTGAACCCTTTTTGTCACTTTTTCGTTTATTTCTTTTTAAGGCTAAAACATGTTAATTTTACGCTCATAAGCTATATATGGTTTTACAAAAATAGGACTTCAAGCACCACAATGTCTGTCTTCAAGGTATTTAGCAATAAAATGGCAAATTTAGTGCAAATTATGTGCATTAACTTAAAATGCGGGTGATTTTGAATCGTAAACGGAAAAAGACAATAAGAATAAGAATCCTTCATCATTTTTATTTAAAATTATCCAGATCCAAAGCTCGCATGACAATATTTCAAATTAATATGAGCAAATGAATTTTAATTAGTCCTTATTCTCACAAATCACAATCTTAGCTTATCTAAAATATTAAAAAGAGCATTGGATACAATGGCATCAACTTGAACAGTATATTTATGTATGTAAGTATCTGTATGAGCCATACCTCAGGGGCAATATAGTCAGGAGTTCCACAGAAGGTGGTGGTTGTAATTCCATCAATGATCCCTTCTTTGCACATCCCAAAATCAGCTAGCTTACAATGGCCTTCGTTGTCTAGTAGAATGTTATCCAGTTTCAGATCTCTGAAAATAATTAACAAATACACTTGTTGATATAATTTAAATTGAATTATATAACACAGCATTAACAAATTAAAAGTGAAATATCAACAATTAAATTGAAATTCTTACATGGCCGTTACTTTAAAAATTCATGCATATAATTAAAGCAATAAAAACAAATTTTGCAACATGGCTAGGAATAATAATGGGACTTTTTCTAATGTTCAATAAATTTCCATTTTAATAACTACAGCAAAAGTCTGTTTGACCAGCATCCATGAGGACCTGCATCGTGAAGGTTGAATGAAATAGCTGGTCAAGCAAAAGGTTAGCTATCTTCTGTAAGGCAAAACAAACAAGTATAAATAATGCGCACAAACAGTATAGCATGAATTAGGTTCTTTTCATAATTGTTTTATTTATTTATGCACTAGACTAAATACCGATCATATGAGGAAATAAAAAAATGCTAACATAACATCTCGCCTATATCTTTAAGTATAAAAATGTAGTGGTCATCATCATCAACATGTGTAAATCAGTGGGAATGAGTGCAGCATATTTTTCGTTTGAATTTTAAAATTACCGTATTTAATCGAATGTAAGCCGACACCGATTGTAAGCCGACCCCCACTTTTCACAAGGCCCACGCAAGAAAAAAATTTGATTTTAACCCTCTCGCGGCCGGACCACCCGAGAATGCCCGTAAATTTTTATACTCCCGATTGCGGGACCGCCCGAGACCACCCGGAAAATACACTTTCAAATTTACCTCTGAAAACGTTGACTGGATGGCTTCTCTCTCGGAAATGACATAGTATACCACATAAACACGAGATTTAGATCGTATTTGGCAGATTTTTCTTCACTTTGTATACGAAGAATTTTTTAAAAAATATTCGATCGAAATTTGCTATTTGTTGGACCCTGAACAATCTAATATGTCTCACAGTAGTTCTCCTACTTTGGAGATTTTTCAAAATATATATTTTTGGAGATTAATGTATAATTGTTTTATTTAATGTTTGCCATTTGGTGGCCATCTTGAATTTCTCCGGACTTTTAATGCCAGCAGGTGCCCCACACCTCAGGACGTGAGAGGGTTAAAGTATTAACTAAAATTACGGTGACATAAAATACATTTTATTCACTTATAACAATTTCTACGAAAAACGTAATTTGACCTCGTTATCCCCCGGGATCTTAATGTAATAATAAAAGTAGCCGTTTCTAGTCAATCAGATACGGAGACCGTATTACATAATATACGTTAGTACTAAAATACTATATATATATATATATATATATATATATATATATATATATATATATATATATATATATATATAATACTAAGGTCAAAAGAATTATATGTACTTTGACATCGCAGTTTCAGTTGGGACGTATTTACCCTCGCATATAAAACATATAAAAAAAAACGTATAAAAAATAAAATACTACACAAGTATCACCTGGGCATTCCTCTTCGATTTTATCCTTAACCTTTAACTGGGCGCATCAAAAAATGTCCACGGTTCCGGCATGGTCGCGTTTTTGGACTTTCTCTTTCCCCTCTCCCTCAGCCACAAAGATATTATTGAAAAGCACTACTGACACACTGAAACATGATAGGTGGAGGGACGGCAGGGGAGGGGGGTTGGAAAGGCAAATGCTTCGATTCACGAGTAAACAAAAGAGAATCAAACTGACTGAACACCTATGAAGAAATAAATTATGTAAATAATACGTGGTGCGTCAAAGTCTTAAAGAACGCAGCGATAGCGCTCGTATGTGTAAGGAGCTAACACAATGTTTCATTTTACTCGTGAATCAAAGCATTTGCCCTCCCTCCTCTACCTATCATGTTTCAGTGTTATCTCCTTACGCATACGAGCGCTATCGCTGCGTTCTTTTACGACTTTGATGCGCCACGTATTATTTACATAATTTATTTCTTCGTAGGTGATCGGTCAATTTGATTCTTTTTTTGCATATATTTAAAGTAGATAGTTTACTTCCACTTTAATACACTTATATCTCGCGTTATAATGTAACTACGGATATAAATTCATTGACTACTTTTTTTTGCCCCGATTCTAAGCCGAGTGGCGATTACTGAGATGGTAAAAAGGTAAAAAAAGGTCGGCTTACAATCGATTAAATACGGTACTTAGAATCAATGTACAAACTCGGGACTTGAACCAAAGAACGCCTAAAAGAATGAAAATTTATTTTCCTTCCATCAATTCTCGAAAACGCATCAAATCGGTCAACAAAATCATTTTTAATGCAAAAATTATGTTTTTAAAAGGGAAAATTTTATATTGTAAACAGCAACCATACTGTGCGGAGTCAGTTAAATTAATTTACTGAATCATAATAATTGTATGAATAGACACTTTTTCCACTTTGCTGATTAATAATTCAGTGCAAATAAGATGCACGTTTCCTGAAAACAAAACAACACGAGGAGAATCTCCTTGTATGACCAGACAACTACCATATATACCCGAATATAAGACGACTCTGATTATAAGACGACCCCCCCATTTTGAACTCCTAATGAAAGGAAAAAATTTATTATGCACACAATGACAGAGTTTTTTTTTCCATTGACTAATGAACATTGAACCAATTAAAATAAGCAACTTTGATTGGAATTTTCAATTGAATATTTTGGAACATTAGAATCTCTCATGCAAATTACTTCTCATTAGCACATTTTAATTGTTATTTTCACTTTCACTACTGGAGGAATCTCCAATAGCTGCATCATCTTCCTACTCTCACAGAATGTCATCTTCTGATCCATCCAAACTGTTAGAAACATAACACTTCTTAAATCCATGGACTATTGATGCTGGTGAGATACTGTCCCATACAGTTTAATCCATTTTCCCAGTAGAGCCTCTGTTAGTTTTTTCATTTTACCTGCTGGAGTCAGAGGGCAATTCCCTGACAGCAACCATTCCCCATAAACGCGCCGTAGATGATCTTTAAAGGGCTTACTGATGACCACATCGAGCACTTGTAGTTGGGAGGTCAAGCCTCCTGGTATGATCACCAGATCAGTGTTGAGGTGTGATATTTTGGATTTCACATTATCCGTAAGATGTCCTCGAAAACCATCAAGAACTAGCATTGATCTCATCTTTAAAAGAGCACCAGGTCGTTTATCCCACACTTCACTCAAACACTGAATCATCAAGTCACTATTCATCCAGCCTTTTTCATTGCATCTTTAACTGATACCAGGTGGTAGTTTTTCTTCTGGTAGATTCTTCCTCTTGAATATTACAAAGGGTCGCAATTTTGTCCCATCAGCTAATACCGATAACATTACTGTTACCCTTAGTTTTTCATTTCCAGTGGTTTTAACTATCACTGACTTTGTCCCTTTTTTATCAACTGTAGTGTTAGTCGGCATATACAGTTGCTTTTCTTCGTCTATCAACGACTGCTTTTAACTTCTTACAGGACCTACTATAAAGTCGACGTCAATGCAAGTGTTTATTTAGATTATCAATGAAGAGAAGATAACAATAACACTTTTCTTTCATCTATTTGAAGGTTTAATTGGCCTTAAATGAATCAGAGGCAACAATGAGAGTCTTCTTGGCAACGCCCGGAATGAGTACGAAAAATCAGCAAGATTTCGAAAAAGAATGCGTATTTCTGATAAATTCGACCGTGTAACATGTAAACATCACAAGAATAAGATAGTATAGAGCTTTAGCCGTCGAATAAAGCAAAAAAGAAGAAAATCGGTCCATATTTACGTATTTTAGAGAATGAAGGAAAAAAACCTTGCACTCTGAAAAATCGAAAATCCCGTGTAAACTTATGGGAAAATATAATTGTCTCCTGGATTCGAACCTGGGACACTTTAGCAAATGAAAATATTTTTCCAGGGACCTCATAGCCAGTAGAAACAAAATGCCACTTACCGCATATCTTTTACGACGAACGGTTCTCGAGAAATACGTCGATATAATTAAGCGAGACTTCATACGGACACATGCAGCTTCACTACGCGCATAATATATAGGATAAAATTCAAAAGAGTATTTGTATTCAAATACATTTGAATCGATTCATTTTCTACTACTACTTTTAATAATCGATTGTTTTGATTGATTTAAAGAATCGAATATTTCGATTATACTCTGCATTCGGTTCCTCTGTCAGTCAAACTATTATGCACCGCACGATTATAAGACGACTAGCGATTTTTCGGTCATAACAATTGGAACAAAACCTTGTCTTATATTCAGGTATATACGGTATATTGACACCATGTACATTGATTCTCGCACACACACCGGTAAGTAGACGGGTTTGAGAGAGCTTAGGTGGAGCACAGTCAGACCCTTGACCCTTGTGGTCAGTGGATCTGCCTGCCTCGCATAAACAACTTGGAGAAATGTTTATAAGCAGAACTCAGCTAGCTTTAATAAAGCGTCCACTAACTCATTTTGTTTTATAGTTTATGTAGCACATCATCTCAAAAGCACAGACTCACGAAAGACGTTATTGCTCTTAAGGAATGTGAATGGGAAATGTGTTTAAAAGTTTTAAACACGTCAAGGACCCATACTGCTGACTCTCGTGATGACTTCAGTTAGTAGGTATATCACATGGCAACACACAAAACGTATGTGACTTCTCGAGTTTTGCATGTGCTTTTATATTTTATACAATTTTAGTGAAAATTTTAATTAAAATGGGTGATAAGGAAAACATAAGTGCAAAACATCCAAAAAATGGCATACCATTACCTTTGAGAAGAAATAAGGATTATAAACAAGGTTGAAAAAGGCGAGTCTATGGCAGAAATAGTGCATGATTAAGATTCAAGCCATTCTATCATAAATACCATTGTGAAAGATAAAGAAATAATATGTAAATGTCCAAAGTGGGGTTAATATTAAGCAGATTGCTGGAACTCGTGCATGTTGCAGTGTTATGGAGGAGATAAAAAGGCATTCTGATGAGCCTTTCTATAATTCAGGAAAAAGCAAGTAGACTTCACGAAGATTTCAAAAAAATTGTATGGGAGGAGGTTCTAGTGCAAGTGATAGTGAACCATTTAATGCAAGATGGGGATAGTTCCGCAGATTTAAGATCTGTGCTAGGCTGCATAATATCAAAGAGACAGGTGAAGCTGCAAGTGCAGATGTTAATGCACCAAATGAATTTCCTCTGACTCTTGCAAAAGTTATAGGAGGAGAAGAATACTGTGCCTGCCAGGTCTTCTTTAAAATATTATTTTAAGGTTTTATGATATTTATTTGTTTTAATATACTGTATGCATCTTTAAATTTCATGTTAGCTAATTTATAAATGCAATGGTGCAATATTTTAACTGATTTTGAGTGAAAAATATGGGCTTTTCCATTACGGGAAGATCTCCATATAAAACATTAGTTTTTACGGAAAATGACTGTCTGCTTACGTACACCTGCATAACGTATGGGTTTTCAAGAAATTAACCTGTAGGTTAAGCGGATGCTGCCTGTAAAGTGCAAATACAGGAAAATTCAATTTTTCAAAAATGCCTTGTGCAGGTATTAATTACATTCTAATGATAAGGACTGAAATGAATTGGGTAAATTCATGGGAAATGCGAATTCCGTGTAGTGCAAATACAGGGTTTTACTGCTTATATACATACAAGTATGTCTTATTTACTTGTGTAACCTGCACTCCTGTGTACCACATGCACCCCTATTTTTGGGCCACTATGGAGGAATAAAAATAAATTCGTGGTGGAATAAGTTGACATCTAGGATTAAAAAATCTGATGTGGCCAACACATGACTTTCTCCATACAGAGCAATGAATATGATTACTCTCTGTGTCAGCGTTCTCAGAAATAATTATCAGTGATTACACTCAAGAATAATTTTAAAATATTTTCAACAGTCTATACAGGTGACTTCCGAGATTCAACAGAGATGCGGTCCTGAAAACGTGGTCGAATCTCGAACAATCGAATGTCGAATCAGCACAAATTCAAACAATTAGAGCAGAAATAACAACGTATAGACTGAAACTAAACCTCTCATGGACGGGCAGGCCAAAAATTACTTCGCGTAAACTAGTTTCTAATTCGACCGATCAATCGGCTGGGTCGATTCAACCGGTCGAATTCTCAAGTTGGTCGAATCTCAAATGGTCGAGTCTTGGGAGTCGCCTGTATATAAAAAAACAAAAAGTAAATTAAATTGTTAGCTGTTTCTATGGATAACAAAAGATGTATGAGTAATTAATATCACCATTGGAGGCGTATGCACAGCTATCCACAATTAGAAAGTTTTGTCAAAGCAGCAGAAACAATGGTATCACTTACTTTGTGTTATTAGGAATTAAACATTTAAAATGAGGAAAGTGAATACTGTAATTTTCCGATTATAATATGCACCCTGTATAATATGCACCAATGTTTTTACAAGTGAAATGTGAAAATTGTCTTATCACCATGTATAATACGCAACTCATTTTTTGTAAAAAGATCACTGTAATTTTTCACTTGGTTATTAGCAGTATCGAGACAGTTCTCGCCTTGCCGCCAAGTAAGATATGTGCGAGAGTGTTTATGAAAACTTCACGTCTATATAGTTTTGACTCTCACTTTAAAGATTGATACAATGTATAAAAACATGTCTCAATGTCGCATTGTGTAATAATCTGGTCAGTTGGAAATACAGTTCTCACCTTGCCGCCAAGCAAGATAGGTAGTTTACGTGAATATCACGTCTAGTTCCGACTCTGCCTTCATACAAGCCAGTCAAGGTATGTAAAATAATACATATTTGTTTCTCGCAATGGCATGGAAGGTTCTGAAGATGACATCATATGAGAAGATGATTTTGCCAAAGTGGATAGTGAGGATGAAGACAATGTTCTCGATGATGAGAGAACACAAAATGTACGAAAGTCGAATGCACGGATGTCGAGGACCGCCTGTACCATTACACACAGTTTTGGCAGGACCAAAAGGATATTACGAAAAACGGAGACTTACGATATAGGGAGATTCACTATATAGAGGTTTTACTGTATATGCTACAAAGTTATGTTTTTGGTATGTACAGCTCACCTGCCGAGGTTGTTTTTTTTTCTGCCAGGTAAAAGCTAGGGTTTTGGGAAAACAATTATTACAAGAGAACTATTAATGTCGGTGAGATAAAATAAAAACTGTTTTACACAGTAAGTGTATTTCTCTATATAAAAGTAATTTTTATTAGCTCTTAGTATATGCGATACATTTGGAACCGTTTCCATAAACAATATAAAATGATATCAGGGGGACACTTTCACTGTTTATCAAGTTATTGCAAAAAACTATTCATTTTCCAAACTAAAAAAGCTTGCAAAAGTTATATCTGACATATCATCTATGTCAATAATTACGAATCATTATTATGGTTAGATTTCAAGGAACACAATAAACCAAGCTTATTTCCTGTGATGCTTTTGCTTTCATCATCCTGATGTGACTAGAATCTGTTAAGGTAATTTTTTCCCATTTGCTTCTGGCTGTACTTAGATAAATAAAAAATTTAATCAATTATAATGCCTCATCTATTAAATGATGACATTTATTTTAGTGCTCTCTTGAAAAACATGTACAATGTATAGAAATAATATTTTAAGAATATTTAGACGAGTGTCTTTCTCTGTTACAAACTCAAACCTTTGATACAAAGAAAAGGAAATGTGAAAAGGAAAAACCATCCTTCCTTCCAAGAAAACACACTCAGCATCTAACTTTCTGTACAGGTCCTAGCACAAATACCCCAGATACACTTGTAACCTAAACAGGACCAGACAGAGACTCTTAATCTGAGATAAGCTAAAAAAATCTTTCATAGGTAAGACAACTTTTCCTCTCATTAACTCTTGATAGAAAAATGTGAGTCACACCAAATATTGTACTATGATATATAGCTTTCCAAACATCTCAACAATGCAATGTGCCAAAGGAACATGCTCAGAAGTCTACAGGTACTTTTTTGTTGCTGGAGAGAGAGACACTCTGCAGTTAAAGGTTAAGGTCCTCTGAATACGTTTTCACTAATGTCTATGTGTGTGATAGGAATGAACTATAAAACTACTTATCTAGTTTAGTCATTTTTCCATTTTTTTCTTCAAAATATCTCTATTACGACGTTATTTATATAAATATTTATTATCATCCAAGTTGCAGATAATATAATTTTTTACAAGTTAGACACTTTTTCATAAAATACTGTTTAAGAGATATTTTGATTATCTGTCTGAATTTGTGTTAGGTACATCGCTAAATGATAAGTTTCCATTGCTATGATAAAATTTTCTAATTGTTGATATTGATGCCTATGCTGCCAAAGGTAATTTTAACTGTGATAAAAATTATCCCAATGCCTTCTACACCCGTTTTCTACTCCTATGAAGCTTGACCTTGAAAATCCTATTTGTATGCTTACTGCTGCAGCCAATGAAATCTCGAGAGACTGTCGATGGGGAGGGGAGAAAGTCAGTCGGTCTCTCGCCATCGTGCTGTTCACATCGCTCCGAGCTCGACTGTGTTGCCAGATCTACCGCGTTTATGCCTTAGCGTTCACATGCGACTTTCTTCAAGAGCGGATATCGGGCAAGAGCGTACTACTTTCCCGCGCCTCTCGAAAACTTCAAATGGTGTTGGAAGGGGAAAATTGGCTATTTGCTGCGCCACGGTCAAGCTTCATAAGAGTAGAAAACGGGTATAGCATCATGTTTTTAAACATGCTTTTTTGTAAATAGTGACAGTAATCACAGCACAGTAATTTTAATTTGCATCAATATTCTGTTATCCATAGCAACAGATAAATTTTATTTGTTTTTTTAGTGATTCAAAGTATTTTTCACCATGAATAATTTACAACAAATATTCAAGGTGTTTAAAAATAATTCACAAATGTAATTGCAGGAGGTTATTATTAAGGCTGCTGACATTGAAAGCTTCTTCTCATTACTACTGTAATCATAATCATTACTCCGTATGGAGAAAGTCATGTGCTGGCCACACCACATTTTTTTCAATGGTCTTATGAATTATTTGGAAACAATATTTTCAATTCAAGTTTTCACTGTAATTAGTTTCCAAATAATAATTTTCTGTAGAGGTAGTATTTTTACAAGAAAATTCAGAACTTCAAAATAATTTTTAATGTAACTGCAACTTCAACTATCCTATATTGTTAACAGATGGAAATAGAAAATAGAAGGTAGCCAGTCTATTCTTTGCTGGGAGAAAGGAAAAATCAATTCATTAATTTAAATTTAATTTCATTCTCAGAAGTTCTCTGTTATTGGTCCAACAACTCTTGGAAAGGACCTATTAGGATGACATATAAATGTGCTAAAAATTGACTAAGAAGGTATAAATTCAATCATTTGAATGATTGGATTACTTTTTAAGACTAATTTAATGAAAAAATAGAAAGTCACCTATAAACAACACCGTGTTTGTGTAGAAATTGTAGGGCTAATGTGACCTCTGCTGCATAAAACCTCGCTCTTGGCTCATCGAACTTTCGAGCCCGTTGAATTTGAAACATAAGGTCTCCACCATTCACATACTCCATAACAAAGAAGAGTCGATCCTAGAAATCAAGCACATTTTAATATTAGTACATTTAAAATAGAATGCAGTACAACTGAAAAGTAACACGAAGAATCACTAACAGAGTTTATACAGATTTACTCACAAAAACTTTAAAATATTATGAAAAATACTAAAACACTGACAAAACTTTGATCGACTTGATTTCACAGACAAGGCCCCTTAAATACAAAATCTATAGTATCCCTACACACACACCATAACGGTGGCTTGCAGGGTGAACTATAGATAGATAGATAGAACATTCTGACAATAAATGAATTGTAGCAACTTCAGTCAAATATAAAAAATTAAAAGCCTTTTACCTCAATGTAATATGAGAAACAAAAAAATAAGCTTGAATTAATAAGAATATGGAAAGAAGTCTTTTTAAGAGAAAAATAGAAGCAAATAAGTAACATAATAAACCTTAGTTTGGAAACATGAATGCAAGGCAGTAAGGAAAGGATGCTTGGCAGCAAGCCCCAAGATCCGTTTCTCAGTCATTGTGCAGTCTACATCATCATCTTGGATGATAACATCCTTCTTCAGCACCTGAAATGGAGCAAAAGTGAATCACTGAGAATGGCCTCATCAGGATATCTTTGAAAACCTTCAATTTACAAGAAACCTGAACTAGAGACTGGAGCCATATAAAGAATAATATAATTCTGCTCTTTTACATTATGTATGAAGATACGAGGTATGATCAAAAAGTTTGGGAATTGAACTAATATTTAGGAAATGATGAAGCTTACCAGCTATTCAGATGGATCTCCTTCAAAGTAGTCTCCTTGACACTGTATACGCTGATTCCAATGCTTCTGCAACTTCTGGAAGCATCCTTGATAGGCTTCTTTTGGAATTGCTAATAGTTCCCGTGTCGCATTCTGAATAATTTCCAAATCTATGCCTTTTCAAGGGATCATTAAGCTTGGGAAAAAAAAAATCACAGGGAGCTAAATCCGGTGAATATGGCAGATGGAAGCAAAATTTGGGTCAGCAGCAGCACGTTGACGAAGATCCTGACATGCGAGAATTCGCCACTCTCTCTGATCATCAGTGAGAATGCGAGGCACAAACTTGACTGAAACGCATCGCATTCTCAAATCTTGTGTTAAAATTGATCGACATGTTCCATAAGAAATACCAATTTCACTAGAAACTTCACAGACAGTTAAACGTCGATCACTCCTGATCAGATCACGAACAGAGTCAGTCCCCGAACTTTTTGATCACACCTCGTATACTGACATTAACAGAGCAGTAAAACGAAAAGCCACGAAATCACTATACCTTTGATGTTTAACATGGTGGTATTTAAATTCCTTTCCATCCCCATGTGTGGGAGGAGGTTCAACCAGGGTATTTAAATTTTAGCCTAAAATAGTATACGAGCTCAAACATCCATAACTTCTTCAATTTGCTTACTATAAGTATGAAAAATGAAGATTATATTCCATTAACACTATATTATCATACCTCAAAAATTCAAGACTGTGTGATAAGTCTTGAAACAGCCATCGACGCAAAGACCAGCTTGACAATCTGGGCACCAATACACAGTCTCCTTTCTTCTATTATTTTTATAACAAACAAAGCACCTCTTCTGTGGCCTGGATTTCTTCTCCGTTGGAGGAATACGCTCTGGGAAGTGTCTCTTCATAAGCCATGGCACATTGTTGTCTGTCAAATGCCTTCCAGGTATCTCCCTTTCCGTTTCACCTGCGTGTTCCACTAGAAGTGCCTGTACTAAGTCCACTCTAAACTTTAGATGGTCGATCTATTCACAGGGCGAGTTACCTCTGCAAATTATCATTGTGTTAAGGATTGTGGCATTTAGTAGTCTTATGTTTAATGTACCATTTATTCATTTTTTTTCCTTCTAAGAGGTACAACTGCAGAAGCTGATCCTTTAGATCCACTCCACCCATGTGCTGGTTATAATCCAACACACAAATTGGTTTTACCTTTTCTTTCTCCGCTTTTGTGGTTACTTTCCAGGTTTCGTTGTTATGATCTGTAGATATCATAGTTACGATTTTTTGTTGCACCATTTAATTATCGAAACAGGTCCAGAATGTTGTGCAATCACCTCTCCCTTCTTCAATTTCTTTTCTTTCACTTTCTTGGGCACATATTTCCTATTCAATCGAAAGGTGCCAACACAATCAGTCCTAATGCATTTAAGTATTTTTAGCCAAAGAGGTTGTAAAAGTTATCCATACACAACGTATACCCTTGACCTATCAAAGGTTTCAGAAGTGCCATCACAATAGCTTCCATCTTGTTTGCTTCCAATGAAGTCAAGGATGACTCAAGCTTCGTGTCTTTGCCTGTGTAAACAATGAAAGACCACAGGTAACCTGAACTCGAATCACACAATTCATAGGATTTTATTCCGAATTATGAGGATTTCAGTGGAAGTTACTGCCTAAATGACAGCCTACCTTTCCACAGGGTGAGCGACTTATCTATTGAAATATTTTGCTGCGAGTTATACAAATTCTTAAATTTTCTGTTCAGATATGTTATGATGGGGTAAATTTTGAAAAGTTTAGGACTTGTTTATGCTTTGATTGTCGATAAAGTGCTTGAATTTACAAATAAGCTCAAATCTGTCTATTGAGATGATAGAGCCAAAAATTGGAATCGCCAGGAGAGAATTTTTACCAAAATATGACCTCAAGGTTTTTGTAGTATTCCCATGAGCATGAAAAGAGCTAAAACTGCATATATATCATCTTTAGTGGCTGATTTCCAGTCTCTCACCCTAGATCGGAAGGGAAACGGGACACTTCTTGATTTTATGTACTGTTCTGGGTATCGATTTGTTTTGTGCACAATTAATTCTACCAGCTCATCTGTGAAAAACATTCTGAATACTTTCTTGCCATCAGCCATATACTTTGCATCATTCTGAGGTCCACAATCGCCAGTAAATTGTTCTCTATTACCTAAATAACCCAATAAAACCTCCCAAATAAATCCACTATCTTTTATATCCATGCAATGAATACCACTTACACACTGAGTCTTCATTATCACTCTCATTCTCATAGATAATCTCATGAGCGGCTAAATATTATGTTCTGCTTGAATCATCATTGGAGTCTAGCATTTTATCATCACAATCACTTAAATAATCTTCCAATAAACACTGAGCAGCCTCTGTCGCTAAATTAGACTTACTACTTGAAGCCATGTCTAGGATTAACCAGATAAACACCAAGAAACGTGACCTCTGAAAGACCAAAAAAATTGAAAAACATCGCTTTTTAAATCAAAATCATGATAAATCGAAAGATGAAGATCTTCCCTTAAAAATAATTTACCGAAATTCATATATCATGATTAACCCTCTTGCAACCAGCCGCCCAAAACCACCCGTAATTTTTCTGCCTCAAACTGACCAGCCGCTCGAAACCGCCCGAAAAATACGCTTTCAAATTTACCTCTGAAAACTGCAACTTATACCTTCTCTCACGGAAATGACGTAGTATACCATAGAGAAACGAGATGTAGCGTGTGTTTGGCATACTTTTTCGAAGTGTGTACAAATTTGATTTCCAAACTTTCAATCAAAATTTTTTTATTTTTTTCTGTCAGATATTGATATTAGCAACATTTCGGATGACGAAGTCAGTATATCTGGGGTCGATGCTGAAAATGTTTTTTGGATGAAGAAACGGAAGAAAATATCCAGTGGAGTGATTCATTGGAGTCCGTAAAAACAACACTATTTCTCAAAAAATATCTTTAAATTGTGAATGTATAACTATTTTATTTAATGCTTCCCGAAATTGGAGGCCATCTTGGATTATTTCAGACTTTTGGGGTCAGCAGACGTGTGGCATCTTTGGTCGTGAGAGGGATAATAGCCGTTAGATAGAAGCACAAAATGAGGCTTGCAAAAAGCGTGCCCTGCACGGCACTCCACTACAGAGGATGGCTGACCTATGACGTGTCCTGCATGGCACTCCACGCTGAGGGGTTAAGTCCAGCAATAGTGGGAAAATGTTAAAAATTAAATGAAAGTATTTTGATACTAAAAAAAGTGGATATAATTTATTCACTTTTCTCTTATGCATCAAATAAGTATTTTCAATAAAAAACTTCCTTAATGTATCAAGCAGGGAAATATATGTTCTTCACATTTCATATGATGAGTTCATTGTACTTAAAACCCTTTAATGGAAACATACCATAACATTTTCATGAAAATATATCAAAATGACTATGATCATGCTGGTAGAATTTGGAATCTCCTTCCTCATTTTGTAGATAAATTCTTGAAATAAGTTAATTTATTTAAATAGCCATTAGTTTGAAGTGTTCATAGTAGCTTTAAAATACTGTACATGCCCGAATATAAGGCAACCCCAAATATAAGGCAACCCCGAATCTAGGGTGAGCCCCCATTTTCCCATTGAGAAAACTAGGAAAAAATAATCTGATAAAAACTTGAAAAATCAGGGTTCGAGGGATAGGATCTAAAAAAAAATAATCAAATATTGTAAAAATCTTATTATTGAAAAATATTAGTAAGCTATTACATATACCTAAACATACCATTTTATACCACATATACATACATGAAGGAATTGTATTCAAAGTCATCAGCAGCATCTTCAACATCAGTTTCAACTTCATCACCGGAGTGACTTTTATTATCTGGCACAATTTCCCACAGCACATCATCTTCAGTGTCGTCTAGATTATTAGAAATGCAGTACTTCTTAAATCCATGGATGATACTATAACTGGATATTTGATTCCAAACCTGCAGTACCCATTACATACTAATACTGTGACCCTTGGCTTCTTTATTCGTCCCGTGGGAGTAAATGAGTGATTTTTACAATCACTGGACTGCCTGTTCAAGTGATCTTTAAAAGACTTATTGATCACAACGTCCAGTGCTTGCAACTGTTACGTTCCCCCTGCCACACACCATTGCGGTGGCTTGCAGGGTGAACTATAGATATAGATACCTCCACGAATAATCAATAAATCAGTGTTCAGCTTCTTCACCTCTTTTTTCACTGACTCTGTCAGATGTCCTCTAAACACATCCAAAACCAACATTGATTGACGTCGTCTCAATTCCAGTTGTCTTCCACAGACAGTTCTTAACCAGTCGATGACAAGACTTTCGTCCATCCATCCCTTTTCGTGAACTTTCACAATTACCCCACTCGGCAATTTTTCTTTCGGCATAGTTTTCATCTTTAAAATGACATATGGTGGCTGTTTCTTCCCATCTGCTAATACACCCAACATAATGGTATTCCCTGACTTTTCATTTCTGGTTGTCTTCATTAGAATGGATTTTTTACCTTTTTTGTTGACCGTGACGTCTGTAGGCATATAAAAGAAAACTGGAGTTTGGTCAGTATTGCATATCAAACTTAAGGGGTAATCATGTTTTCTCCTTAGGCGTAAAATATGCCATTGAAATGACCATGATTTTTCTTCAAACTCCTTTGGTAGTCAATGTTTTCTGCAGTTTATATACAATGGCACTGTGTGTTTGATTATTGAGGGGGTGAGTAGACAGTGGGAACTAACAATGGTATTGGAGCAGATGTGACTTCTAGCAAAACATTGTATTTGTAACCCCTAATCTTTGAGAAGATGCCACAGATAGGAAGCTCTTTATTGTGGGAAGAAACCATATTTTTCTTTGTTTCTTTCTTCTTCATATTTAAGGGTCTGAATATAAGGCGACATCACCTTTTCTGAGGGACAATTTTAGAAAAAACCTCACCTTATATTCAGGCATATACGGTAATTACAATGTAAAAAATTCCGAAGTAAAACTCATATTTCGTCTACACACATTTATTGAAATTTCTACAGTTATATCAAATGTTCCGTATAAATAAATTTAGTATTCTGACAGCATTTGACAAAAGAAATACCTGATACACACAGAAATTTCTAGCTCAAATATAGATATATGTGATAGTTATCACATACTCTACCAGTAGTGACAATCATATTGATATGTGCCATTGCTGGCAAGATTTTACTTTCTCATATAGGTACATAATGTATACAAAAAGTATAGTAAAACCTCTTTATAACGAAATTGAAGGGACCCAATTTTTGGCTTTGTTGTTAGGAGGTTCTTTGTATGGAGTTTTATTCACACTCATCATATATGCATATTAGCATATTATTGTTGATTATAATTCATTTCAACACTAACAATTTAGTTAACAAATGTTTCCAAAAATTCACTTCATGATAAAAACAATATATTATTTATTCATTCCTGTAACATTGATCAATTTTCATAGTAAAAACAATACTCTATATGATGTGGCAATTTATGATGTAAGGCATCTCTGGGCTACTGAGCTATATCATTATTATTGATCAAATTTTATACTAAATTTTCTTTTTCAGTAGGTATTCAAAATATTTAAATGGAAAATTTTGCAATTTTTAACACTATGTACATTAGAGACAATAGTATATCAATAAATAGCCCAATAAAAGTAAATGAAAATACAGGCAACTCCCGAGATTTGACCTTTCGAGATTCAACCAATTCGAGAATTCGACTGGTTGAAACCCACTTATTCAACCCAGCCGATCGGTCGGTCAAATTAGGAATTAGTTTACGCGAAGTAATTTTTGGCCCGCCCAACCATGAGAGGTTTAGTTTCAGTCTAGACATCGTTATTTCTGCTCTAATTGTTTGAATTTGTGCTGATTCAAAATTCGACTGTTCGAGATTCGACCAAAGTTTCGGGACCACATCCCAGTCAAATCTCAGGAGTCACCTGTATAGTACAAAAAATGTTAATGAAAAAATATTTTGTGTCCTTTATTTAAATAAAAGTTACGTATTCAGTTGGTCTTCAACATTTACCACATAGTGCTACTAATGAGAAATTATCTACAGAAAATTTATTTATAAAAAAGAATTTATATTTACCGTATATACTCGTGTATAGTACGAGTTTTTACGACCAGATTTTTATTGCAAAAATTGGGGATCGTACTATACACGAGTAATGCATTTCAGGATTTAAAATTCATGTATCTTCACGGGCATTTTCGGTGAAGTTATGCCACCCGCACGCATTCTATGGTAGGCTAACCTTAACAGTGAGGTCCTTTATCATTGTTATGTTGCTTCATGAAGAGTAGAATCTTTTTCGTTTTCGTTTACGTAAAAGTATGAAAAAAATATTTCGAAAAAAGCGCCAAAAACCACGAAAACTGATGCCTTATATCCCTCTTTCGACGGAAATATGAACTACCTGCAGGCAGCGAGAATACTCAGGCGTGATTCTCTGGAATTGGAAACGGAGGCAATGCCCGAGTTAACTCGGGCGCGTCAGAATTTTCACGACTTTGTTCCCCGAGATAACTCGGGTGCATCAGGGAAGTGGTTAAAGTGGGTGCATTAAATGGAACCTATTCCTCAGTCCTGGTTTACAAGCTAAATAGGCTTGCAAGCTTTATTAGAACAGTTATGTTTTGCGTGAAAGTTATAACAGGTGCCTTAAATGGAACCTATCCCTCAGTCCTGGTTAGCAAGCTAAATAGGCTCCATTTGCAGTGCAGCAGTCAGGGAGGATATATTGCACTTTAGCCACCAATTTTCCTTCACATACAACAATAGAGTAGCGAAAAACCTATTGTTGCATGCACTCGGGAAAATCTAATTTCGATGGGAATGAAAACGGAAGAAACATTGCATCTGAGCAACTAATGCATACAGTGCCATGTAATGGCCAAAATAGGAAGTTCTTGGGAGGAAGAACGGCACGTATAAGAAGTGCCATCTAGCAGCTAAATTTTGAATTAGTTAGTGCGAACTACTCACTACCTACGTACCTTATTTTTTTCTTTTTAGTGCATTTTTTTTAACTTTTTAATTAATTTATTTTAAATTTATTTTTTGCTAGCTTATAAACAACACTTTATGGCCTTTGTAATGAGTGTAATAACAATAATAAAGACAAACATACAAACATGCCCTTGGCAGGATTCGAACCTGTGACCCTACCCTAACATTGGGAGCTAGGCATTGATTCGAATTATTTCTTAAAACAAAATAAAGTTTGTACTTTCAGGCATATGATCATTTAGGTCCTGAGTTTGGAGCTCAGTTGTAACTAATTTAAAATGAAAATTAAAATTACGCTGCACTTGTTCACGTTATTAAAACGGAAAAAAATTAAAAGAGAAAAACTTTTAAAAAATTAAACTGGTCAATCACCTTATCACACCACCATTCTCTTTATTGCGGTTAAAATGACACCTCCCATGTTTTTCTACATTCTGTTGAGTTACAGAATTATACTCATACACAAGCAAACAAGCAAGAAACTGACTTTATATAGATTATATGAGAATGAATCTAAGATGGGTCAGTATAAACTTGGCAACAGATTATTTAAAAACTATGTTAGCAAAAATATTAAAAAAGCTAGTTGGAAAATTTTGCATTAGTGATTTAATATTTTTTCTCTCTAAAGAGTTTTTATATATAATCATCATTATACAAAGGAAAGCAGAAAAATTAAGCCTCTCAATAAACGTGAGTATATTTAAATACAGTTGGTGAATTTGCATAACTACTGCAAATAGGTCAGGGAAATATTCCCGATATAAATGATGAATTTTAAATACTAGGAATGAAGTTAAATGAAATTCTTCTCCTATTAGTTAATGACATTTTAGTGACACAATGCAAATCGGATCAACATAAAAAGGAGACTGGGTGTACTTTCTCCTATAATACGTACGGAGAAAGTCAAAAAGCCTTTCTAATAATGAGTGCAAAAGTTAAAAATTTTGCCAGTATAACTTTTAAAATTAAAATATAAAATACAGTGTACTCTTGATTATCCGTGAGCAGATTATCCATTTTGCAGGTTATCCATGTGTGATTTTTCCATATTTCCCATGAATTTTTATTTATGAAAGTTGAGCTTTGCGCTATTCATGCATTAATGCATGCGGAGTCTCATAATACTTTTTGCTCATTTACATATGCAAAGAAGACAAAGTTTTTTTTAAGGTAAAGCTACTGTAAAATGATGTCATGCTATTTTACTGCCAACTATACTACATTGCATATTTTATGGAACGTAGCAGACACACAAATTGTTTTGTTGTGATTACATTTTCCCCACACATACAAAAATTTCCCTTCCCCTCTGTAGTTGTTTATCAGTCCACTGTGCTGTAGTTCACTCAGAAAGTCATACGCTCACACTGTCATACTCGCTTGGAAGTGTATACTCCAAAAGAGATGGCAAAAAAATGCAAGAAAATTGTGAGACCGAAGAGGGACGAAACACCGAGCACATGAGTCACAGCCTGACACTCCAGTACATTAACGATTTACCGTATCTGTCCGAATACAAGTCGATGGTTTTTGTCAAAATCTATCATGAAAAAATCACCCCTCGGCTTAAATGCTAGTCCGAGGAAAATTTTGGTTATGGTTAAATCTCGAAATCTCTCATTGCCTTCGCGTTCAAATGATAGTACTATATTTTTCGTAAAGTAATATTTGACCTACGATGAATATATATATATATAAATATCTTGGCGAGATCGTTTGTGTAAATTGATGATTACGCAAAATGCTCAACTGTTTGAATTTCGGTAAAACTTTACATGGAACGTGTATAATTATAAAAATGCAGTATCTTAAGGCAATGTAAATGCTAATTTCATTGGAAATAGACTTGGATGAAAAAATATCTTGGTGAGATCGCTGTTACTATATTTGACTTTAGTGAAAACGAAGATGAATGAAATTATTGTCACTGAATGTGGAACATTATTCAGCAACACAAAATTATTAATTGGAGCAATATTTCAAAATGTCAACAACTAAACCATTTCCCACTCATTTCTTCGATCTCGAATAATGTATTCTAAGATGTACATGAATGTCCGGCATACTTCAGCATAAAATCCACGAAATTTACGTTTTTGCCAAAAAATTGTGGAAATTTTTGGGGGGTCGGCTTAAATCCGGGGTCGGCTTCTATTCGGGCAGATATGGTACCTGATCACATGGGGCAGTAGAATTATTAATACAGCGATATTATAGCTGCAAAAGAAAAGTAAACTGTGCTAAGTGTGAAAACAGGTTGAATAGCATGTAATACGAAAGAATGTGAAAAATAAAGCAAAATTTTGGATTATCCGTGTTTTCCGATTTTTTGTGCTTCTTCTCTCCATCATTAGCCGGGTAATCGAGAGTACATTGTAAATCTATACTGAAAAATCTAGTTAATTATAATAATGGAAATTAAGAAAAACTAGCTGACTCATGATCATAGAACCATTCGTTTATCGAAGGATCATGAAATTTTATACTATTATTTATTAAACCAAATGAGTATCCAATAACAGAATCATTCCTATGATGGTCTACATATTGATATATTATATTAAAACAAATTAAAATGTGGCATAAAAGTAAACAAATTTCACCCACCTTTACAGCATACACTTCATCAGACCCCTTCTTCTCTGCCAACATCACCTTGCCAAAGCTTCCTTTACCCAACACCTTAATGAAATGGAAGTCCTCGAGACCAACTTTCCGCTCTCTACCAGTCCTCTCTGATGATGGCTCTATGTATGCTGTTCGACCTGTAATAAAAATCCTCAACTTTAATACCAGAATTCTACAAAACTGTTAACTAATCAAAACTCCAAACATGAGTTCATGGAAGTTAAATATAAAATGAAGTAAAATAAATAGTCAAATCTTGATTTAGCACCACCATTTGTTCAACACTGACATGGGCACTAAAGTGAGGGTGGCACTAAATCGAGCCACCCTCACAAACTAGGTACTGAATAA
Organism: Uropetala carovei; assembly: GCA_036926305.1. Taxonomy (NCBI): domain Eukaryota; kingdom Metazoa; phylum Arthropoda; class Insecta; order Odonata; family Petaluridae; genus Uropetala; species Uropetala carovei. The sequence goes on from JAXCHB010000150.1 coordinate 1,863,510, forward strand.
AAAATTTTCAAATAAAATTAATTTTATAGGAACAATATCAAAGAATTACTGTACAGTAAAACCTCACATAGCATGAATTCACAAGACGCGATTTTGCTAAGACGCATTTTACATTTCACTACCAAACCTCACAAGATGCGGTGGTTCTCCTTGCTAATTGTAAGACGCGGTTTGAAAAGTCAAAGCTAAAGTCATTCTTCAAATTTCCCATAACCTACAAATGATAAAAACTTCAAATTAAAACATTTTAAAGAAAAACCACTGACAAAGTGATTCATGTAATCATTTTACAGAAATGTTACGTCGAGAGATTCGTATGCATACTTCTCAATACCTTATGGCCATATTTGTTACACTGTTTCACTTGAAGTTGCAGCAATGTTACTTCTTCCCCTGCCCTTTTGTCTACCAATGTCATTTACAATCTCGATCTATTGCATGGCACTCGATAATTTCCAAGCTGAAAGAATTTTGGGGAGTAATCCGGTAGTAACCTCATGTTTGTATTGTTCGTTCAATTAGCAGGCTCTCTGTGTGTCTTATCGTAAGTGGTTGTCTTAACCTTGCCTCCTGTGATTTAAAATATTACCCTTATCCTTGATATTTATCTTTCTTATTGAAAATGGAATGTAAACAAAAAAATAGTGATTTTTCAAGCGAGAAGAAAAATGTTCAGCGCACAGCCAAAAACTTGAAATTTTAGATAAACTTAAATCAGGACACGGAAGCACAGTGCTAGGGCGGGATTATGGGATGAATGAGTCGACTATTTGTACCATATGAAAAAATGAAGAAAAAATAGAGCGTCTCAGTACAGCAACTTCTGCAGGTGAAAAAATTAAAAGAATGTCAAAACGAAATGTGCACTTAAGCACTAAAAAATTACTATGTGTGTGGATTGAAGAGGGCACCACTGAGTGGCTCGATCATACGTGATAAAGCATTGCATCTTTATAAAACAGTAAGCGAACATAATTATGAATCATCCACTAACGTTCCCTTTAGTGCAAGTGCAGGTTGGTTTGAGAAGTTCACAAAACGCTTCAACTACCACAACATAAAATTAGTGAGCGAATCCGCCTCTGCTGATCACCAGGCAGCCAAAAATTTCATACCATAATTTACTAGGTTAATCAAAGAAAAAGATTATAAGCCTCAACAAATTTTTAACGCAGACGAAACCGCCCTATTTTGAAAGCGAATGCCAGAGAGAACGTACATTTCGAATGAGGAGCGAACAGCACCCGGATTCAAGACTTCTAAGGATTGTCTTACGCTATTGTTGTGTTCAAAGGTTTTTTTGAGCTGACAACAACTGATTGGATTATGGCCATAAGGTTTGACTTTATGGTTTATTTTTTCTTAATTCTACATTGAGAAATAAGGTTGCGTGAATTACATACATATGTTTGACGATTTTACGGGTAAAATCCTTCAAAAAAACAGGACTGTTAAAAATTTTACAGGACTTTTTTAACCTTGAAATTTAGTAAAAATCGTAATGTGAGAACAAAATCAAGACTTCTTTTTCACGCCACGTATTTGTTTTCTTAAATAGATATTGATTGAGTATTGATGGAATTTTCCACTTAACATATCAGAAGTCAATATATTTCTTATAATAAAAAATGCGGCACAAAGTGCGTCCCGTATTGATTTCACGTGGATACGGGACATTTGAGGAAAAATTGGCCGAAAAATGGGACATGTGGTCACCCTATAAGAACCTAACCCCTTATTTCCTATTAACTTAATATAATGCGATTTCACAAGATTTCAAGGAACGCAACTACTGCGTTATGTGAGGTTTTACTGTATTTACTTGATTGTAAGCCAACCTGTTTTTACATTTTTCGTCGGCTGAAAAACATCCCTTGGCTTACAATAGAGTTAATTCTAAAAACCAGCATAAAATTACGTCATCTTTAAAATTCAACATGACAAGATATTCTTTTATTTAATAGACATATACGAGGGCGAGCCAATAAGTATCCGCAAAGTGTTCATATTTTTTTGTTGAGATTGGCACCACTGCTGAATGCATGTGCAATATTAAGCACGAAACTTCTCTGTTGTTATAGTGGCATATTTGATCTTGGCCATGCAGTTGACTTTCAACAATACCAGTGTCAACATGGCTGCTCTGCTTATCACATGCACCAAAGAAGAGTAGCATGCAGTCATTCAATTTTTGTGGGCTGAAGGTGTAACAGGTGTGGAAATTCATTTAAGAATATCAACGAAGTATGGCAGCAGCACTTTTCCACAGCAAAGCATGTATGACTGGATAGACATGTTCAAAAATGGCCGAGCAAGTGTCACATCGACGCCTGATGACAACATTGAAGAAGTCCTCGCACTGATACTTGCCAACAGAAAGGTAACTATCGATGAAGTGGCAAACCACCTGCAGATTAGTCACCGTTCGGGCTATGAATTTATCCACAACAGACTTCTCTTCCATAAATTTTGTGCAAGATGGGTTTCCTAACAACTCACTGAAGAGCACAGTCATATCCGTTTGGACATTCGTAACTGACTTTTGTACCGATATCAAGAGGATGGTGATGCCTTCCTGAATCGCATTCTCACTGGTGACGAAACGTGGGTCCACCACTATGAGCCGGAGAACAAACTTCAGAGTACGAAGTGGAACACCCCACGTCTCCTGTCAGAAAGAAGTTCAAATCTCAGCTGACAGCAGGAAAAGTGATGCTCACACTTTTCTGAGATTAACAAGGACCAATCTTTAAACATTATCAGGAAAGAGGTATTATGATACACAGTGTACCCTACAGTGAGATGCTGCATGATGAGCTGAAACCAGCGATTTGGAGTAAATGTCGAGGAAAACTCCCCCAAGGTGTTGTGTTGTTGCATAACAATGTCGGTCTCCATAATGCTGTCCACAAAGTTGAAACAACTCAGCAGCTATGCTTTGAGGTCCTAGAACATCCACCATACAGCCCTGACCTTGTCCCGTCAGACTATCAACTGTTTTGACTCCTCAAAGTTGCTTTAAGAGGCCGTCGTTTTGCCAACGACAATGAGCTGAAGGAGGCGGTGCATAGGTGGTTTGCCGCTTGACCGAAAACATTTTTTTCTGAAGGCATACAAAACCTTGTGCAACACTGAACCAAGTTTGTTGAATATGTTGAAAAATGATTCACTTGTGAATTCTGTATTGTTGTTATGTGAATTTAAATAAATACATTGCGGATACTTTTTGTCTCGCCCTCGTATTTCACTGAATAATGTAAGAACATTCAAAATGTATCACATTTTCTGGTTTAACAATGTTGAGGCAAAAATGTTGCGCTTATATAACAAGATGCTGCTCTCTTGTTTGCTGGTGCTTCCCATCTCTCCCGATTATATTCTTGGAGTGTTAAGGAAAAAGTTTTTCTTTGTGGGTGGTTTTAAAAAGGTTTTTGTTAGCCCCATAATGGGACGAACATATTATCCAGCTGAATTCAAAAGAAAAGTAATTGTGTTTGCTGAGTAGATGTTGAATGTTGCCACGCAACGTCGCTTTGGTATCGATGAGTCAAATATGAGATGATGGAGTGGGCAAAAGAATGATTTTCAAGATTGCTCGAGGAAAAAGAAAACATTTGGTGGTCCGAAGCATGGATGTAACCATGACCTGGAAGTAATTCTGGACCAATATGTATGGGATCTAGGAAACAAAAGTTTACCAAATGATGTTATTGTGCGTGCATTTAAAAAATGCTCAATTTCGAACTCTATGGATGGCACTGAAGATGGCATGGCAGGGAATGAGAACAGCAACAAAGAAATGCCAACTGAAGAAGGAGAAGACTCATCAGACGACTATGCAGATTAAAAGCTTTTTAATTGTTTTTTTGTGTGGAATTTCACAGAAACAATAGGTGGAAAGTGACAATACTATTGGCAGTGTTTTGAATCATTGTATATTATTAAAATACCGTATTTGCACGAATCTAAGACGATGTTTTTTTCCCTTCCAGGACTTCCGAAAATAAGGGGGTAGTCTTACGATCGTAAGCAAAATTATTTGACTTCAATGGCATTACATAATCTAGATATCAGCATTCACCAATGTGTACATAGTGAAATGCCATGCGAAGCAAAAGTTTCATTAACGTTATCTAAACTCACGATATTATCGTATGACTGGTTACAATTTACTTAATTCAGATTTAAAATGGAGCATCCAATCCTGTTGCGACGTATTTACTTAGTTCCACCAATGATTCATTCACCGGGGCATTGTACCAATGCCCCGGGGCTTGCGCGGGGTTTGCTGACACTTGATACCTTTCGTGAGGGTGCGGTGTCAGCTGTCTTCCCACCACCGGTATAAATTGCAACAGTGTCAGCGTATTGGTTTCGAAGCAACGATACCAATGCATCCCAGTTTTCCGCGCACCTTTTTTCCCAAAACGCCTGTGAAAAAAAGGGGTGCGCGTCTTACACGAATTCTTTTATTTGCCGCACACCTTTTTTCCTAAAATGTCGTGTCGGTAAACAAATATACGTTAAGCTAGCACCCATGCCGCATCTATTATTCTATTTCCAAATTTCGGTGTATTTAGTCATTTTCATTCATTGTATAAAAATTTTAAATGAGTTTTAAGTTTATTAACGGGTGCTCCTCAAACTCGACGAAGTCTTCTGCTGCAATCGTCACGTGCGACCAGTTTGGGTTGGTGGGGGTTTTGTGCTCACAGCAGACGACGCCTACCATGTTCAGATATGGCATGCTTCCTTTATTCTCTGATACGTCCATGAAAGTCATGGTCACCGTGGTGATAATTGAATGATCACCGATCATAATTTTAGTTCGCCAAAAAAATGACGACCGCTACGGTAGCGATCAGTGGAAAATTACGTACAGCAGAATGATCGGTGATTGCTCCCGAAGCGATTTCTGCCGAACGTGACCAATATGATGACAAAAACAGTTAAGTGTTTAACAAAAGAGGACTATCGAGGAGATTTCTGCAAGTGCTGATATAAAGAGATCACCCAATAAATTCATCACATAGGAGTGTGAAGATACTTAACTTGAGCATTGCATTTTTGAGAAATAGGAATTGGTGATTTAAAAAACCCTTTTTCGGCTCACATTTTTTCCCCTATAGCCGGCCCAAAAACCGGGGTGTGTGGGATACATGGGGGCGCGGCTTACACGAGCAAATACGGTATAATGAATTTTTAAGTATTATATTTTTTACTTACTATCATTGATTGCTATTCAGAATTAATTTATTTTCCTTTGAGGAGTTCTAAAAAAAAGGGGGTTCGTCTTAGGGCCGTCGCACACGAGCCACTTTGTGGCGGCCACTATTTGTGGCGTCACAAAAAGTAGCGGACACGGAAATTGTTTTGGCGCACACGGGCGACTAAAGTGGTAGCTTCGTTCAGTTTCGAAATCGATTTCATAGAGACAGCATGTGTATGTGCTCTTGTGACAGAGGGTGGAGGGGGTTGTCAAAAATCGCAAAACTGCTGTGACATCATTTACGGATGGCCCCATATGTAATACTAGCATAAGTGCCCGTTGAATTTCAACGGGTTTAATGAATCTAAATTTTCGTCAATCCAACATGTAAAAATCGCAAGAATAAAATTGTGCACTGTTTTAACGATCGAATAAAGCGACAAATGAAGAAATACAGGCCGCATTTATGTTTCTGGATGAAATATAGTACTTGAGTCAATTCAGTACAACTTCCACTTTACATACTGTAAATTACAAAGTAACTCCTTTTATAATAGATAATGCTAGCCTAAAATTAATTCATTCTGTAAAGTGAATAAATAAAGTTCTATCTTTAAACTATAATAGCCACTGTTATTAGATTTAAATGGATAACAAGCCTTAGAACTTACTATGTATTAAATAAGCACCAAAATTCCTTTTATAAAAACAAATCAATTCATTAAAAGATCCACTGTTGTTTCTTCGAAAATTGCCTGTTAACAGTTTTAAATGTCCTTTTAATTTTACTAGAATTTTAATTTATATTCGTTTCCAAACTTCGGCCATTGTTACGAAATTAACAATAACAATATAAATTCGTAAGCACGTATGGTTTACAAAGAATTTAAATTAAGAATGCTTTTTATTTCCAATTTTTCTAAAATGACACTGTTGATACTTAAATTTTTTTATATTTACGTTATTATACTTATTTTCCACAAAACACTCCAATCTCTCCCCTTCCTCTCTCTCTCGTATTGAAGCACTCATGGCACGCTTATTCCCAGAAGGATGTATATACAATAATAGTAATTTGAGATATAACAATGATAATGGTCGACATAGCAACATCACATTAAAATGGCGAGATTTCTACAAAATATGCAAATTAAAAATTTAACATAGAATATTTCGAACTGTGGGCGAAAAAAGACGAACGGAATAAGAAACTTTATAAATTTTTCTTCAAAATGGTTCAAATTCGAAGGTCGTCTGTTAATTTCTAATTTTAATTTCCAAATGAATAAAAGCCTGCACGTCGAAATATCGCATTTTACATGTTAAGTAATGGGAAATGGAAATGCCTCTCTTGGAGACGAACGAAGGAATGTTTTTGCGATTTAAGTTCGTCATTCTCTGAATAAGTGTTAATCAAACATCCCTACCAAATTTCGAGTTTCTATCATTATTATTTCTCGAGTTATTAGCGTTTGCATAGCGGACCAACCAACCAACAGACGGCGGCCATTATTATACAAAATAATAAAATATTTTGTTAAAATCTGCATAAGAGCCAAGTTTTAAAATGAAATACTGCTATAAATACACTTTGTTCTTACCTTTCTCACGCCTTTCCTGGTCGGGAAGATTCTGCCAATCCTCTATCAGGATTTCAAATATTTCTCTCCACAGTTTTTCCTTTACACATTTATCACTATATTCCTTTAGTCCACTATCATATACAGCGGGGTTTTTGCACCTCAGATATAAGCACGTCAACGTCAATTTCGTTGTCAGCCATCTCCCTGGCACAGAAGACTGAAGAAAACTGCGTGAACTGACATGAGCCACAATAAGCAAACCGTGTGCGTGTTTCAACCTGACTGCGTGCGTTCCATGACGTGTGGCCGGTGGCGCGCCACAGTGGTGTGGAGAGAAAAATGGAACACGAGCCACTTTTCTGTGACCGCCACAAAACTGTGTCGTCGTGTGCGGGGTCCAACCAGAAACCGTTTGTTCTGTTTCTCGCCACAAATAGTGGCCGCCACAAAGTGGCTCGTGTGCGACAGCCCTTAGATTCGTGCAAATACGGTAGTTAATGATGGTAATGTGTATTACTAATAAATATTTATAAGCAAGAAGAGAAGAAAAAGCAATATGTTATTGTGTTTGTTCCTTGTTCCACGACAGTTTCTGCATGAGCCTTCAATTTAAACAGTACCAGATAACCAGGACTATTATTTTTACAGAAATTGGTCACATGATAACAGTTACTAAGCCCTGTATCATGAGTCCCAGTTATCCAGCACTCATGCAACCAGAATTCTCAAGCAACTGGCTTCTCCTACCACTTGATTTTTTTATGCCTTGTTCGGAATTTTACTGGTAAAATTGGCGCTTTCAGCAATTTTTTGTTTTCATCTAATTCTGAATGTTACCACTAAAATTGGCATTTTTGGCAGTCGCAATTCCATAGTTTTGGATGTTTCTTGGACTCGAATATTTTGCACGTCCTTTTTAAATGCCTTCTAAAACTCCAATATGCACTAAAAGTGACAAAAGGAAATGGGTTGTGCTTACCTTAACTGAGCAACTTGATATAATAAAATGTTTAGAGAAAGGTGAGAACTGCGATGAAGGTGTTCAATGTCAGTTCTTTCACTATTTATGACATTAAGGCACAGAAATCACAGTTAATGAAATTTGTTACGTCTTCTGAGATAACTAGAGGAACTGAATCTCGGCACATTCTTCGTAAGCCGAAGCTTGTGCAATTGGATATTGGCATTTATGAATGGTTTTCTATAAAGCGTTTCGAGGGAATCCCTATTTCTGGGCTAATGTTGATTGAAAATGTTAAAGATTTCTATAAACAAATGGAGATTAGTGAACTGTGTGCATTTTCAGATGGATGGCTATCACGTGTTTTAAGATCAGACGTCTAGACGTTTCTGGTAATAAAAAAGGAACTGCCAATAATGTTGTGACTTTACTAATTGCACTGTATGTAATGGTGCCATGACTGCGTGTCACTATTTGCATCTCTTTTGTTTAAAATCAATTTCCCTCAAGAATTTTTACTAATACATTGTGTTGGGAGTGGATAATTTTTCTTTCCTTGGACAAGGAAACCATATTTTTGGACTGAAAATCCTTAGGGTTGGACTATGTTAACCCTTACCTCCAGTTATTATTAAAACAAAAGAGAAGCTAATAGCAATAGGTATACGAGAAACTCCATAGGATGAAATGCAGTTAGTAAATATTAAAACATTGCAGTTAAACGTGTTGAATACTTGTATATTTGATTTTCATTACTTCCTTGAATGGCAAGAAATTATTTAAGAATAACTGTGAGTAGATTACCTTGTCTATAAGTTAGCAATTCCAAGGTGAATGTACAATTCTGCATCTGTTTCTTATTTTGGTATCCAAATGCTTCATTGAGACCTATCCAATAAAACTCTCAAGCAACTGGAACATTCACTTAACCGGAAAACCCAATTCCCCAGACATTCCGGATAACTGGGAGTTTACTGTATCAAGAAAATTTGGTGTTTGTGGCTTAAGTAATTTTTGAGTTATTTTCTACATGGTCAGATGGACAGACGGATGAACTGAATAAATAAGCTTTTTTTTATAAAAAAGCTATAAAGCATTTCAGCATCATTACAAAAGAATCAGTTTCCCTTTATAACCGAGATAGTTTTTTGCAACATTCTGATACTAAAGGAGAGAAAACTCCTAATAACACAGATAAAAACTAAAATAGCATTTAAAATATTATACTGAAAAACATTTCTCATAGCATGTTAAATAAAAGTGCTTTATTGTTTCTTGTATATAAAAATGTTACGGAACCGATAGAAATGCTCATAAAAAATACATTGTCGCTCACCTCTGCCTTCTCCTCGCTTGTCTGGTGGAAGATCTCCATCACGTAATTTTTCTCTCATCTTTTTCTCCATGACTTCTTGTGCAACCAGACGCATTCTCACCTCTTCCTCCTCTTCAGGCTGTGAACCGCCTCCAGGGACTAGCATACCACTGTCATCCTCTGAAGAATGTGGGCGAAGCACACCCGAGGATGACTTGTCAGTTGAAGTTGGCATTTGGAGGCAACTAGATGAGCCACTGATTGGAGTCTGAAAGGGATACAAATATTAGTTTTCTGTATGAATGCCATCAAATTCACCACACATTTGCAAATTACTCAAGTGCTCATCATCCTGCTACAACTAATACATACAATGAAGTTCTCTATGCCTGGTCTAGAAATATCTAACTCACAATTTGATCAGTAAGATTTTTACTGCAATGTTTTATATGGCTTAAATGAATTGTTAATAGTTTAAAGAACAGAAGTGAACATTATTACTTATGTACTACACAAAACCAATTGTTTAAGTATTATTTTTGATTTTGGGTTCAGTGAGGAAATAATAATTCTGAGCTACATACCAAACACAAATTATATAATTATGATAAGCAGTAAAGCCACACTCAGTCATAGACAATGAAAAACCATTTTAAAGGGAATAAGGCCAATAATAATGGTCACAATGGCATAATAATATAACCATAGCTATTAAATATGAATTATAGAAGCTTCTTGTGCAGTCATACCTCACTATGTGCGACCCTCGAGATTCGACCAGGATGCATTCCTGAAAGGCGGTTGAATCTCAAACCATCTTCTCAGGAATGCATCCCGGTCGAGTCTCGATCAGTCAAATGTTGAGTGCCATTTTCTCATAAAAGTATATGTTATCATTGGAAAATGCATTCCATACTAGTTATTGCTGGTTTTAAGAGGGTAAAGAGACAATTTTTTGTTAGTATTAAATGCAACGAATACACCTTTTTTTCAGTTTGATGGTATTTTTGTGGTTGGAAATACTTTCTTCTTTTGTTTTTTCCACATAGATCCATTTTTCAGAAGTTATCATAGGTTTTCTCATACTATAAGGTATTATAAACTGTACGAAAGTATTTTCAGAGATTTTTCTTTTATGTAAAATTCATCGCAACACTTCTTGCGTGAAATATAGTGGTCGCAAATGCAAAGTTACACCTGCTTTATATTTCACTTGAATATTTTCCCGATAAATAGTCCACAACACATTAAAAATTTTCATAATTACAGAAAAATTGAGTTCATCAGATGAATTAGAAGCGATCTGAAGTGTTCCCACTTCTAAGAAGGGGGAAGTAGGATTATCTCAAGGAAAGGAACAGAAAAAGATATATATACAGGTAGACCCCGATTTATGTTACTCCATTTTACGAAGTTTCAATGTCACGAAAAAAAAAATTTGTCCAGGATTTTGTTTTACGAAATAAAACACTGAAGTTATGAAAAACTTATTTTTTCATTGCAAATTTCGTAAAGAAAACGAGTAACAGAAGAAAATAATAATATTACTAATCAATAATAATACAGAAATAATGATTACAAAAGAAAAAGTTAGTTTAAAATACATGTAATTTAAAATAGATTAAATTATTATACTTAATAATCCTAGTTAAAACCCACAATTTTGAAAGGACGAAATCATGAATTGATCATTTCATTGTTTAAACAGAAGTGAAAAGTGAATATTACTTAACTTTCGCCTATTTGAAGCTTCACTGAAGCTAACTGAATCGGAGGTAACAATGACAGCCATCTGGGCAACGCCCGCAAAGAGTACAAAAAATACACAAAATTTCTAAACAAACTGCGTATTTCTGAAAACTTCGACCGTGTAACATCTAAACATCGCATGAATAAGATAGTACACAATTATAACCATCAAATAAAGTAAAAATGAAGAAGATGTCTACACAATAATCCCTTGCCAATCACAAATCCACGATTTTCATTATGAGTACCTGTTTTTTCATTCACGAGGCCAAAATTTGCATATTTATGAATAATCGCTTAAGTACTGCTCACTCCAGGACATTTTTTTTGAAACTTCTTTTTTTCTCGAACAGTCTCGTAGTGTGTAGTTCCTCGCCATTTCATGAGTTTATTGTGCCATTATCATAGTTTTTCATTAGTAATATTGCTTAACTGGTTAATGCTCGGGTTATTTTTGCAAAATGGGTTAAAAAATAATCGGGTTCTTTTATTTCGTTAAAACATAACCAATACATCTATATATACTCAAAAAAACATTTAATTTTTAATCAGTAAATCATTTTTCGGTAAAAAATGGAAATGGTCATCTGTTTAGGTATCAACATTCCGTGACTATACTATTTTTATTTTAAGAAATAAAAAAGGTTTAATAGTTAGAAAAATATTTTATTTTACTTTTTTAGGATAAATAGGTATACACAGTGGAATCCCAACTTAAGGTTCTCCCATTGAAGGTTTTCCTGCATATAAGGATGTTTTTTTGCAGTCCCGACCAAAGCCCATGTTAATAATGTATTATATTACCTGATTTAGTGTTTATCGATTTTGTGAATTGCCCGCATTTAAGGGACACATTTCTGGTCCCTAGACGGACATCACCTTGATTTAAGGTGTGTTTACAGAATGCAGCACAACAATATATTATTTAGTAGGGTTGTAATGTAATAACTCACACTATTCATTGACGATGCAAAACATACCGGCATTGTTACATTAAATAAACTCAAATAATTAATATTTTGTCAATCCACCTTTAATCCTTAAGTCACCTGTTACATAATTTATGAAAATTGCAGTGACATCATTACATGAACATGGATTTTGTTACGCTTCAGTTCCCAGGCGCTCGCTCCCTAACGTGATGTGTTGTTGTGCCACTCCTGTGTACTATGGCCATATTTACCATGTTAACCCGAAAGGAGACAATCCCCCAAAAATGAGAAGGTTTATTCAGAAAAATGCGTCTTTTACGTCAAGGTAATGTTATTCAAACTTCGGGTGTACCTACTCATTCGTCGCTGTAGCATTTCCCTATCCCGCACAAGACAAGCAATCATATTTGAGTTTTTCGCATAAAGCGCCAAAAAGTAACAAATGTGCTTAAAATCTAATGAATACAAGGACATGGGAAACTCCTATATCTGATAGTGGTGTCACTTTGTGTGCAACACTGCGCACGCTCAGCCGATTACACGTGCTGACATGTCTGCCAATGCTCACTGCATTACTTCATTGCCAGATAAATTATTTAAAGCTCATACAAATTATCTCATATGATCCATGCGAGATCAATTACCATATTTACTCAAGTAATACCTGTACCCATGTAATGCCTGGAACCCCATTTTTAGTGCTAAATATTCGGGAAAAATGGAATTTGTGCAATGCCCTCACTTCCAAAAATTTCGATTTTGATATTATACAGCAACATCAGTTGAATAATCTATCTGAAGCAGAGTTTGATGATACAATTATGGCAACAAGCAAATAGATAAGAAGTAACTTCTAAAAATGACTTTTAATACTTTTTAACGTATGTAATCATTAAAAACTGGCATCCAATGTCGTTATATTACACGGAGACTACTCGAAAACCTATTTTGGAGTCTGGTTCCTTGATAACGCAGAAAGGTTCCATTTTCAGTCATTACACATTCTGAAGTTATTATAAAATGCACGGTATATTGCCCATACCGAAAAATGCCGACTCAATACCTCACCCCAGGTGCGAAGTATTGAGTAGGTAGTAATTTGTTCCTTGAAAACTGCTCGTAAGGCAAAAACTCATAAAACAAAAAATAATTTCTCAATACATCCCATGTTATAAATTTTATAAACAATAGTTACATCGTTAAAGTTGGGATGCCGTGACGTTCTGCGCATTCGAGAAGATTCGCGAACCGACAAAAGCCAAGAATAGGTGACAGGAAAAACGATCGGTTTGCGAGAGGAAGGAGATCGTATTATAAGCGAAAATTGGCTCGTAAATTGAAAAACAGGTATTAATTTCATTTAATTACGCAAAAACTCGTAAACCGAGGGAGTACTGTACTAGTAAGGCCATCTACTGAGTGACAGTTGAACTAAAAATCGAGCACCCTGATAAGTTATGTCATGTATCCATGTATCTACGGATCCGTGTAACTCGGACCCGTGTAAGGTGGGGACTCACTGTATTACACAAGTAAATATGGTACATCATGTATTCATCATTGTATACGAACTTAAAAAATTGAAACGATCTGCATGCTCAGTTGATTCCTTCTATAGAAATTATGGCTTGAGTGTGTTTATTTACATAAAGGTTTTAGGAAAGTTTGTCATAGAAAAATTATAGATTGCAAATGCGCAGCTAAGAGGTGCAATGAGGGTCACAACCATGAAGTTACAACTAATTTCATCTCCAAATCGAAAGCTTAACAAATCATCTTCACCAGAGCACTTGCAGTATGATTCTCAGCCATCCTCGTTCTGTGAAATCTTACGAATGAAAAATTGATTGTAATCACTTCAGAAATCAATCAACACTGAAAGCTGCAAGGTTTCTGAGCAGCCTAGATGGAGCACTAATGGTCATAATACGTACAAATCATGTGAATGTATTTTTTTGCCAACTGTGCATTTCTTCTCTCATGGTTACTCATCCACTGGGATGAGTGTACGTTTACCATCCCTGCCAACTCCGGTATCACCCACCCCTCTCCTGCCTCTTTATGCATTTTCCATCTCCTACATCCCATTCACTGTTTTACGTGATAGACGACATTTGTACCTGGTAACAATGTCAGCGGTGGAAATTAATATGTACATATACTTGGTGATTAGCTGAAAAAATTAAGAACTGGCTCTAAAAAAAACGTTCGAGGAAATTTGGATAAATGTGGCAGGAAGGAGGGCTACCTGCCAAGGGCACCAGATCGCTACATTTCATCACACGTCGGCAATATAGTTCTCCTTCTTCAGAAATTTAGTGATACTGCTCCACTAACTTAACAAGTGTTCGGTTCGTAATATATTCCATTTCATATACTGTCGGTAATTGAATGTCAGATATGGCAAAATGTACATGAAAGGACGAAAATCAATAAATTTTCATATTGTCTAAAAATTTAACAACCGGCTCGCAAATTCAAAGAAAAATTAACAAACGGCTTGCGTGAGTTGGCTTCAGCTCACCACTGCATATACTTGTACATATTATATACCTCTTCTTCTCGGCTGTGTAGAAGTGAATCACATTGTATGGGCTTATGGGTGTGAACTGGTCAATATGCTGGGCAACTCACTGACAGTGTAGCTTTTCACTGTGATGGCAAAGTAACACCTAACGTACTGGCTTTCCGACGTTGAGTGTTGTTTTTTCATGCAGGTATACAGGCACAGTGTTTTCAACATGGCGTTAAAAACATTCGCTAGTTGTGCCATTCGTGTGCATGTCTATTTCGTTTTGTGGAAAATATATTTATTTAATTCGGTGATATTTATTAATATGGGTACCAAAATGAGTAAGCTTACTTTAAGTGAAAATGTGTCCATTATTCATCAAGTTGAGGCCCATCCAAACATGACAACAAGAGAGATGGCAAACCACCTTAGACTTAGACCATCTTCTTTGAGCAACATTATCTATCTGTACTCTTAATATTTGCTTCAATTAATAACAATTTGATAATAAATTGATGTTTAGTCTTTAAATTTTAGACTACCCCCATTTAAGTTATTACTCAATTTAAGGTACAAAAAACTTGTCCCCCAAGGAAATGTTAAATAGGGATTCCACTGTATTTTAGAAAAAAGAGAAAAAATTAGAATACATTAATAATAGAAAATGAAAAATATTGTTAGTACCCTTACAATAAAAAAATAATATAAGTAAATAGAATATACTATGTAAATAAAAAATATTTTTGCACAATTACAAATTACATTAATTTAAAAATCCAATTTAGTATGATATACCTTGAAACAAGGGAATAAACCAAGTCCTACATTACAATCTGGGCGATAGTATCTACTTTCTCTGCACACTTTCTTTCCTTTTCATCCTTTTTCACGGAACAAATGGCACAGCATCTAGTTGGCATTGCTTTTTTTTTCTATAGCTGGGATGGGTGCATTTCTGTCAAACGGAAGGGGTTAGGTATACTTTCAGGACGTCCTCCTTTGGAAGAAAATTCAGGGGAATGATATTTCACAATTAATCTAACAATTATAGTGAGTCTGTACTGCAAATGATTAATTTTGCCTCCAGTTTTTTTATACAGAACATAAGAATGCCACAGAACTTGCTCCAACAGATGGTAAAATATTTTTTGTAGTATTTCTTTCCACGCTTTCTTGGAATTGGGTAGTTGGACAAATGTTAATCAACTCGATCAACAACGTCCATGGTAAAACTGTAAGCCACAGGCACTTCAGGTTTCTTCTTTTTTTGATCCCTTTTCTCAACTTCTACCATTTTGCAGCCATGCACCGTCGAAAGAAAAAACATCTTTTTTTGTCTTTCTAGCGCATCACCATAACCCTTCCACATCAATAGGCTGCCAACTGTTCTCCCAAAAATTTTTTTGGAGTCTTCAAATTTTGTGGAACTCCTTTCCGAGTACCATAGGCATCAGTTTTGTGGAGCACTAGGATATCCGCTGAGGTGAAGTATAAAAATTGTCCGTTGCCAGGCAGTACCCTTTATTCAGTAGTGGTTTCATCAAGGCCATCACAATTTGTGATGAAATCGGGAGATTCAGTATATCACTCTCAATCAGTCCCTTTTCCAGTATAAATTATTGTTGACCAAATATACCCTGACTTTGATTCGCACAACATACTGAATCCATCCCAACCGTCCTTTATACAGCATGATACTTTCGTCTACAGTCACATTTTGTTGGGGAGTGTAGGCTTCTTGGAATTTCTTGTTCAGACACTCATAGACAGGCCAGATTTTATTTAGTTTTGGATTGGGGTGGGTGTTGGGATCGTAACTCACGTTATCGGAAAAGTGAAGATATCGTTTTACTGAAATTTACCTCCGGTGGGACATGATTTTTGGAAAAAAAGGTGTTTCAATCACTGGATGCTTAGACCAATATAATCTTTCCTCGGGTTTCACCACTATGCTTTGCACCATTGCAATAGCAAAAATAATGCATAACTCATTTGAAGTTGTGGAATGCCACTTACATACACATTGTGAAGTGCTTGCTTGCACCCTGTTACACTAATCGGCATATAAATTGGTTTGTTCCACAATCATATTCACCATGGAATAGTCAAAAAAATAATTGAAGAAGTCCAACATATCAGTATAGAATTGTATTTCCAGATGGCTCTGCACAAAATTAAAATACAGATGGAGGGGGTGGAAGATCAGTAGTAGTGTTGATTGAAGTCCATTCTGACACATTAGATCAGGGGTCCCCAAACTTTTTGAGAGGAGGGCCAAATAAGGATACTGAAAGTGCTAGGCAGGCCGGACCTAAAAAGGCATCCATTATATTTTTCCTTTAATTATATATAACTATAGTTAAATATGAATAAATGGAAGAATTTTTATTCTTAAGGAAATAATAGAATGCGGAGAAGTCAGCTAAATATGCGCAACAAAAATTAAACATGGATAAGTGAAGGTTGTTTTGTAAGGAAATAGACAATAAAAAAACAAAAACATTTCCTTTTCTCTATCTACATCTCGTATCTGCCCGAACAGAAGGTGACCCCGGATTTAAGCCGACCCCCCAAAAATTTCCACAATTTTTTGGCAAAAATGTAAATTTCGTAGATTTTATGCTGAAGTGTGCCGGGCATTCATGTACATCTTAGAATACATTATTCGAGATAGAAGAAATGTGTGGGAAATGGGTTAGTTGTTGACATTTTGAAATATTACTCAAATTAATAACTTTGGGTTGCTGAATAATGTTCCATATTCAGTGACAATAATTTCATTCAACTTCATTTTCACAAAAGGTCAAATATAGTAACAGCGATCTCGCCAAGATATTTTTTCATCCAAGTCTATTTCCAATGAAATTAGCATATATATTGCCTTAAGAAACTGTATTTTTATAATTATACACGTTCCATGTAAAGTTTTACCGAAATTCAAACAGTTGAGCGTTCAAATCCGTCAACGCATTTTGCGTTATCGTCTATTTACGCAAGCGATCTCGCTAAGATATTCTTTCATCCAAGTCTATTTCCAATGAAATTAGCATATACATTGCCTTAAGAAACTGCATTATTATAATTATACACGTTCCATTTAAAGTTTTACTGAAATTCAAACGGTGGAGCATTCAAAGTCGTCGACGCAATTTGCATAATCGTCAATTTATGCAAGCGATCTCGCCAAGATATTTTTATATATATTCATCGTAGGTCAAATATTTACTTTATGAAAAATATAGTAGTATCATTTGAATGCGAAGGCAATGAGAGACTTCGAGATTTAACCATAACCCAAATTTTCCTCGGACTCGCATTTAAGCCGAGGGGTGATTTTTTTGATAGATTTTGACAAAAAACATCGGCTTGTATTCGGGCAGATACGGTATATAACATAACTATAATTATGCATGAAAAACTGTAATTAAACATGAATAAATTTTAGTTTTTTCTTAAGAAAATAATGGGAACCAAGGAAGTCAGAAATATATACCCACAATAATTACTTAAGCACAAATAAATGTAATTTTTAATTGAATTAAAAATACCTCAAGAATCAAGGTTAACCAATGACATGAGTATTAAAAAGTACTAATGTGAACAATGCGCCTGCTTTGTTGATGTTTGAATTACTTGATCAATATTTGGTGACAAGTTCGAAACACCAATTTTTTAAAAATCTTTCAAATGATTATCAGTTAATCTTGAGTGATTTTTTGATTTAATATATTTCATTCTGGAGAATGTCTGCTCACAAATATAAGTGCTTCCAAATATGGAGATCATTTTTCTTGCAAAATTCTTAATATTGCTATAATTACTTTCTGGCAACAAAGAATAGAACTTAATTAAATTTTCATTTTAAAATAGTGATTTCAGTGTAACATCCGTTTGCCAATCTATTAACTATAATTGCATATTTGCATCAACGTCATCAACAACAACAACACAGGGATTCTGAAACAAAATAAAGGATTTTTCATTTTCATAAAAATCATTAAAGGGGTTGTTTAGTTCATTTTGTAACAAAATAATTTTGTCAACACAAAGTTTGACACAAAATTTAAATTAAGTCGACATCTTTTTCCAAAATAATCACAGCACTGAAAATGTTACAAAATATTTTGTTCTATCTGTTTCTTGAAAAGTTCCAGTTTCATGTGGAATGACTTAAGATCAGAAAATAGTTCATGCAGTAGTTTTTCATTTCCTTGTAGTTTTACATTGACAAGGGGAGTCCACGACATTCATATCGCCGATTTCCTTCAAATTTGCACCGTTGGTAGCAGACCATGAATGATGGAAGTATGTGAAGTAAGAAAACGCAACTCTTTCTCGTTCTCGAGAAAAAAGATCTTAAAATGTTAAAAAATTCTTATGGTTCCATATTAACCATAGATATCAGCTTACGTAGTGTATTTACAGTAGACTAGTTGCTAACGAGTCAAACCACGAGCGCAGACGTTATCTATCAGCCGTGGTTCGAACCCCATTTATTGCAATTTTTTTCGAGGTATTTTTCCTTTTTTTTATTAAATTCACTCTGATTTTTCAAAAGAACATTAATCATTTTAATTATTGCCCTTTTCGGAAATTAAATTAAAATAATTGAATTAAAAAGTATTTTCTTCCATCACTCAATGTCAACGTCGAGCTTTTTAATATTTGGGCTATTTAATGTTTAAAAGTAAACTTTATTTATATTTAAATTAATATTTAACTGTAAAATTTCAGGAATACAACAATATTTAATATTTAAATGTAAACTTTACTTTGTTTGTTTATTTTGTTTGTTTCTATGAAACAAAATGTTAACAACATTGTTAAATCAAACAATCATATAATCACAAAGGAAATTAGTAGTATTAGATTGTGACTGTTTGGGGTAATCTATTTTGTTTATAAGAATATGAATCAACAGCCAGGTTGTAGACAAGTGAGCATTACGTTCTTGAATGACGGAGTTTCGAAGCAACAGCTAAAAAATGCTTGGAGTTACTGTGAGGAATTGCTTCTGGAAAACAATTTCATTTCACACGAATCGCCAACAGAAATTTCTACTCGGTCTACAGCAATTGGAGAGGAGATATTTCGTCGAGTGCTTGAGATGCTTGGAGAAAATGAAATCGTCGAGGACGATGAATTAATTCTATCCGATGAAAGGGACGGCTATGATTCGGAAATAGAAGATAAAGAAAATGGAGATCTAGACCGCTATGTCCCGAAGGAGAAGAAACCAATGGTTGATTACGACTTCATTCCTATAGAATACAAGAAAAAGGTTGTTACCATGGCAAAACTTTATCCGACATATGGCTTGAAGACTCTACAAAAACAAAGGGCATCACATCTGAAGAGCAAGCAAGACTTGATACGGTGGGAGGAGGACGTGAAAAGAGGAGGTACCAAGCAAGACAAATTCGAAAAGATAAATTCTTCAACGTACCGAAGGTTTATAGAAGCAAGAGGAAATTATGAACAGGTGACGACTAGAACTTTGCAGCAGTGGGCCATGGCAGCAGCTTCCCCTCTTCAATCAAATGATTTTCACTTCACCGCCAGTCATTCATGGGTTGCAAAATTTAAGAATCAAAGGCACATTAGGCAAAGGAAAATTACACGATATATTAGTGAGAAGGATGCGGCAACATTAGAATAAAGTCTTGAAAGTGCAGAAAAATTTAGGAAACAGACAAAGAAGCTCATGATAAATTTTGATGCCAATTACATCATCAATACTGACCAAACTGGCTGTCAGTATCAATCTACAATTGACAGATCTCTTGTGCACAGAGGTGTCAAATCAGTGTTGGTGAAAAAACGTAGCCTGAACAAAATAACCCATTCTTATACTGCCCAATCAATTAGTTTATCAGGGAAGTTACTATCAAAAGTCTTCTTGTGTCTTCAAGAACCCACAGGAAAATTTGGCCCCATCGTTCAGAAAAATGTAAATAACTTGGTTGATGATTATCAAAATGTCGTAGTGGACTGCTCCAATTTTGGGAAATTAACCACGAGAATTTACATTACATTTCTAGAGTGTGTGCTTAAACCATTTGTCGGAGATAAGCATTTTCTGTTGCTGGTAGATTCATGGGGAGGACAAACAAATATATCATTGCACGACGATGTATTTGTAGACAGCAATGGTGATGCCTCATGCTCACTGAAAGTGATACCTCCAAAATGTACGGCTTTATGTCAGCCGTGCGACGTTTATTTCTACCGGCAAGTTAAGAATTTCATCAAACGTCCACAGAACTGCTCACTGCTGCTGGAGGAACAACGGGACATAGCTTCACGGGAAGACTATTAAAATTCATGCTTTCGTCCATCACCAAATGAGTGCGCCGATTTTTTATGACATGATTAAATATGCTTGGTATGCCTCAAAATTGAGTGATGGAAGAAAATACTTTTTAAACGTAAATGATGTCTGCTTCCCCTTAAAACTTCAAAAAAGTCGCTGCCATTGTGGGAAATGCGCATTTGCAGTTTGTTCGTGGTGTCGGCAATCTTTCTGTTTTGCCTGCTTTTACGACAGGTATCATCCAAAGAGCTGCTCCTCTTCACGTTAAACCTGGTCCTCTACCATTTCCTCACCTCAAACCTTTATCCTATCAATTCTCCTCCTATATATAACCCAAGTCATAGCCGCACCTATGTTTTCCCGCACTTTCCTCACTCCTGAATACCATATATACACCAACCCATTATGATGGCCACATAAGTTAGCCTTTTTCGGTAATTATTTCCGAAAAGGGCAATAATTAAAATGGTTAATGTTCTTTTGAAAAATCAGAGTGAATTTAATGAAAAAAAGGGAAAAATACCTCGAAAAAAATTGCAATAAATGGGGTTCGAACCATGGCTGATAGATAACGTCTGCGCTCGTGGTTTGACTCGTTAGCAACTAGTCTACTGTAAATACACTACGTAAGCTGATATCTATGGTTAATATGGAACCATAAGAATTTTTTAACATTTTAAGATCTTTTTTCTCGAGAACGAGAAAGAGTTGCGTTTTCTTACTTCACATACTTCCATCATTCATGGTCTGCTACCAACGGTGCAAATTTGAAGGAAATCGGCGATATGAATGTCGTGGACTCCCCTTGTGAGACAATTGAGATGTTCAGTTATATCAGTTAAAAATGCAAGCTTCCACAACCAAGGAGGATCAGAAATTTCTGGTACGGGTTTCAGCTTTTCCCTCATAAATATATCATTTTCATTTCAAAGTTCAAAAAAACGTTTCAACACTTTGCCTCGACTTAACCGCCGTACTTCACTGTGGTACAGCAAATCATCGTATTCAGATTCAATATCTTCTAGAAAACCTTTAAATTGACGATGATTCAGTCCAGTTTTTCTTATATAATTTACTCTAGATAGAAGACATTACAGACTTTAAATCAAGAACTTTTCCACATAGCGACTGTTGATGAATGATGCAATGTAACCGCATTGGTTTCTGGATACTTTTACTTTCAAACAATTTGTTAATGCGTCCAATTAATCCAATATTAGAACAGACCATATTTTTCGCACCATCTGTAGTCACACAAGTAAGCATTTTCCAATTCAATTCTAGTTCATCAATTGTTTCCGATACACTCAAAAATATATTTTCACCAGTTGTAGTGTCCTTCAAACTCTTCAATGCTGCTAATTCTTCAGTTACTTCAAAATTCTGATTAATTCCACGAATGAAAATAAGTAACTGAGCAGTATGGCTCACATCTTTGCTTTCATCAATTGTCAGTAAAAAATTAGTAAAATTACTTGCCTTTTCTGTAAGCTGAAAACACATATCTAAAATAAATCCTCGACTCGCCTAATAACTGTACTTGAAGATAAGCTTATACTGGCAAATGTTCTTACTATATCATGACAAACCTCTTCAGCCACTGCTAGAACACATTTTTTAACAAACTCACCATCAGTAAACGGTCTTCGGCGATTATTTTAGCAATATGGTAACTGTCTCTGACGGTGGCAATATTTTGATTCGTAAACTTTTAAAAAATGTTTTGTTGGTTTTCCAAGCTCTCTTTGAGTTCTTGTAGCGATTTCTCACGTAATTCTCTTTGAAATCAGCTGTACTTCTCACTATATTTGGTAATATAATGTTTTTTCAAATTATACTCTTTTAAACACTGACACAGATTCTTTACAAATAAGACACTAACACGTGCCTCTGTACTGCACAAAGAAATAATCAATCGTCCATTTTTCATTGAAGACCCTGCATTCACTATCTACTTTTCTCTTCATTGACATCTTTATTAAAGTATGAGGATAAAGAAATTAATTAAAATTAACTTTTAACAATACACATCTATGAAGTAACTTTATTCCGTGGATGCAGCACAACACAGTATATCTAATGTCCATTACTGCAGAAACGATACTAAGTATAAAACTATAACAGTCAAGAAAGTTTATCTCCACTGAATAATGTAAATACAATAATTTACCAACGTAAATAAACTTGCAATATTATTAAAACTTGTTACATCCGAGATGAATAAAATATTAAAATAAACCACAATGAAATGTCACTGCGTCAAACACTGATAGATCACTGATTGCGCTTTTGCTGTACATTACGCATGCGTGATACAATAGTCGCATTCATATATTCATCATGAAGAAAGAGAATAGGAAACGAAGCTTCGGCCTTTATCATATGTATAGATGTCCCTGAAGAAAGTGCCTGCAGTGACTCTAGCGGTTTCTTTTTAGATTTACTCAACGATCTTTCTACGAATATCTAACGTGGCTATCGAGTGTACTGGTGCGATTTCACATAGCCTACCAAAATACTGCTGTTGTGATTAAACACGCTCTCAACACTGCCGCCGTCCATGTAAGATGGTAAGTATGTATATTTGTGTACCGCATGCAAAAGCATCATTATTTCATATTCGTCATAGGAATAAAAAAAATATTCTTTTTCATCAAAGTGTCCGCGGGCCAGACAAAAACCTTTCACAGGCCGGATCTGGGCCGTGGGCCATAGTTTGGGGACCCCTGCATTAGATGATTCATCTGCCTCATGGTCACTTTTAGAAAGCGAACTCTGTCCTGATATTGTAGTAGAGGTAAATGACCAAAACAAAATTTACCTAATCAGACGAAGTTGATCATTACCTAAATAATTGTCTTTTTTTAGGGAACAATTCTGAAATTAATTTTGCAGCAAAAGGGTTAAGTAATTAAAAAAGTTTGTTGCATTGTTGTTTCACTAGGCAAGCAGTGCTTGTGTTGTTTGCATAGACCAACTTCTCCTGATGTACAGTATAAATAATCATCACCTGCCTGAATAAACATACCTTAGACCTTCTTGGAGTTGATTTAAAAGTAGATATTCCAATCTTTCCAAGGATTTGTGCCAACTGCTTGGTGTTTATTCCACAGTTATTCGCTACATTTTTCTGGCATCGCTTATGGACATTCATGTTGCAAGCTGCAATAATAAAAGTTTCACTGAAGCTGATATTTTCCCAGATAATCATAACCACAAGATAAAAAAAACTTCTACATTAAATACATTGCAACAGATTTATTCTTTTCATAATATGATTTAGAACAAAAATATGAAGCAAGTATTATTGCCTGCTTTCTTCCGTATGAATTCTATGAAACTCATATATAAATTAATCTTTTATTTGAGGAAATACAGAAAGTTCTTTTAAAACTTAGCCCTCAATAAATTAACATCAAAGGCAAATCATGCTAACAAATTCAGTGTTTTTAGATAAAAATAGTTTGACAAATGCTCACCCTCACACTGCAGACCCTGCCGAATGAGGCCATATAGAAGGGATCCACAGTGATCGCAGAAGGTGAACCTCTTATAGTTGTGCACAACAAAACGATGTGGGACATTCACATTAAAACGCTGACCTTGCCCCTGTGTAGGCTGCTATAGCAAATTAGAATGATCACCAATTGATATTAGTCATTATTCAAGCAAAACCTAAATAATATGTATGATGAGCAATTACTTAAGTACTTATTAGCTGAAAATTAACTAAAATAGACTAAAGAATACAAATTTAGAGGAATGTTTATACAAAAATTAAAATGCTTTTAACCTTCCAAGAGCTTAGAATTGGCTAAATATTATTTTAAATACATCATACAGTTAATATTTCTGACTTTTTAACCAGGGTCTACTCTATACTTTTAAAGATTCCAATAAAACCAACACTTTTTGGATTTACATGAATTAATCACACTCTGCAAAGTCATAACAGTCATCCTATGTTATAGTTCAGGATTAAAAGAAAATAATCATAACGAATTTTTTTATCATTTGCACAATGAATATCAAAACAATGCAACAAAACTTACCTCTTCCTGAGAATTGTCCTTCATACCAGGGCATTTAGTCACTACAAATTGATGACATCTCTTATGAACAACACAGGTGCACACTAAAAATGAAAAACCAACAAAACATAAGTAAAGCCTATATAACTCATACAAAACATTTCACAGAAAAACAACCATCACAGAATGTACTCAAGTTATAACTATCTCCAAATTGAATTTGAATAGGTGGGATTCTCACTTTTACACGTATTTTTTCATGAATGTTGGGACCTATGAGCCTTAGTGAATGTTACTGACAATATCTCCAGGAACAACAGACTTATGTTAGTGTATTTTGATGATTGGTAATTTCAATGCTTATCAGTTCTTTCAAAATTCAACCTTTCAATTTGTAACTTTTAGTGTTATTCAAAGACGACTCATCATTTTTGGTAAAGACTTCACTAGCAAAGCCAAAAGAAAGGTCAGAGTGACTAAAACTGTTGCCTATATGAAGTTCTTGCTCTAGCATGTCATCATCTAATATCTATCATGGTGTAACTTTGGGAAAATATTACATTGATTTCTATTTTCCTGGGAAGCAGTATAATATGTGACGGGAAAGTAAATTGCAGTGTACTCTTGATTATCTGTGAATGATTTTTCCATATTTCTCACAAATTTTTATTTATGAAAATTGTGCTTTGCGCTATTCATGCATTAATGCATGCGGGAGTAGCGAATACTTTTCGCTTATTAACTTATGTGAAGAGGACATATTGTGTAAGCAAGTTAGGAAAGTGTACAACGCATCACAAATGGGTGTGTTTTGTGCATTGGAGTATTAGAAAGAAATTATATACTTGTACGCAAGGGAAATAGCGTTTTAAAGTTCATTTCTTCATCATAATTAATCCATTTTCTTCCTATTTAAAAAGTGTATGCACACATAAGTAAATTAAACGTTTGTTTGTGAGATTATGTTAGCAACAATGAAGAAGTAATCATGCAAGAAAATTTCTAATTGTGTTCAACTCGAATTAAGACATTTTTGTTTCATTTTCTAGATAAAGGCTACTCCTACGATAAAAATGTATAGGAAAGGAAATACTCTTCTTTACTAATTCTACAACTTTTATTTGAAAAATATTTTGATATGAGCAATACTTTACAAGACATGACAATAATTTAATTTTTTGACACAAGTGGTACCCCTGATTGGCGTACGTGACTCATTTTTGCGATTTTCTTATTATCTTTGATTGTAGGTCCTTAATATCAAATTTCATGATAATCCGTTTGGTAGAAGCCAAGAACAAACATGGGGACGGACGGACGGACGGACAGACCGATGATAATAGGGCTCATGCTGGAAGTGATATGCACCTAAGTAGATTGTACATAAGGTCTTTTTAAGGCAAAATGACCATAAAATGATATCATGCTCTTTTACTACCAACTATATTACATCGCATCTTTTACGGAGCGTAGTGGACACAAATTGTTTCATTGCGACTACATTTTCCCCACGTATATGAAAATTTCCATTCCCCTCTGTAGTTGTTTATCAGTCCACTGTGTTGTAGTTCACTCTGAAAGTCGTACACTCACACTGTCATCCTCATTTGCAAGTGCTTTTGTGTACAGCCCAGAAGAGACAGCAGTAAAATGCAAGAAAACTGTGTTGACGGTAAAACAGAAACTAGAATTAATTGATAAGCTCGAGAAGGAGGAATCAATGATTAAACTAGCTAGTGATATCATCATAGCTGCAAGGAAAATCCGAGCAATTGTGAAGAGAAACCTTAATGAGTCAACAAATCAAGCTATGATTATGGACTATTTACTAAAAGTAAACTGTGCTAAGTGTGAAAACGGATTGAATAGCATGTAATACGACAGAATGTGAAAAATAAAGCAAAATTTTGGATTACCTGTGTTTTCCGATTATTCGTGCTTCTTCACCCATCATTAGTCCAGATAATCAAGATTACACTGTACAATGCTAGCCAATTCAGATATAGACGAATGCTGATTCTAAGTTATGTTGCCGATCAATTTGTGTATCAATTTAGATTGTTTTGAGTCAAAGTAATCTCATTAGCAGTTTAAGGTTCATTATAATTTTTGTTGCTGCCTTCCTGAATCTATTATCGGATTAAAATACTAAATAAAAATCACATACTGCATGTAAATATCTACTCTCTCTAATATAACATCTAAATAACAACAATCTTAAACATATTGCATCTCTCCAAACTCAGGTCAATGATCTCTACGAGAATGCCTGATATGTTGCCTTTGAAGGGTTTCGTAACAAGGGAACCTAGTAAATGAAAAATATTATTGAATTTGGAAATGCTCAGGATATTTGGTGCTTTTTGGAGTGCTTTTTTCACATCTGAGCTGATCGCAGAGTCGCACGATGTCCAACTACTAGCTTACACCTCTAGAATTTATTGTGGTTATGGTGAATTGCCAGCCTTGATAGAGGGATGGTTAGCATGCCTATCTCCTAATGCTGGGGTCACAGGTTCGAATCCTGCAGAGGGCATGGTCAAGTGTTTGTCCTTGTTGTTGTTGTTACAATATTCAGTATAATTGACCCTGTGCTGTCTCTGAATTCCTTCCAATAAATAAATAAATAAATTTTTCGTTTAAGTGAAATTATGATGCTCAATCGTAGTAAATTTTATGCTGAATCTGATTAGGTATATTATAATTTTCTAAAAGTTTGGTAAAAGTATTAGAGAAACTAAAAATATCAGCATGGTAACAATATCATTAATTATAATTTGCTTTATTAATTCAGTCTCTATATTCTTAAACGCTATTATCCTAAAGAATATGAATAACTGAGGAGCACTGTATAAGCCAGATGTCGGCAACTTATGGTGCACATGCCAAAAGGTGACATGCTAGATGATTTTACATAGCACAATATTGCAGAGAAGAATTACAACAAGTTAGGAATGTGTACAGTATATCACAAATAGGTGTTTTTCACGTGATGGAGTTTTTGAAACTAAATGATAGTTTGAGCGAATTCACACCATAAAACAGCAAAAGGACCCGATTATCTCTTTGTCTGCTAAAAATTTCTTCCCTAAGTTGGCGCTTTTAATTTTATTATAACTAGCTGATCCCGTGCAATCTTTGCGCAGTGAATTTTCAATTGATTTATAAAAAATTAATAAGTATGTAAAATAAGTTGATCTCAATAATTCACATTTAACTCTAAAACTGCATTTCCTTACACAGTAATTGATCACGAACTTTTATGTTTTTCCTTTAATTCAAGTATAGTAGTAGTAATTAGGTTTTTTTTAGGTGCATCACCAGCTAAGGTTATTTTGCACCGTCAAATTTTCTTAGAGAAAACCAACATGCATCACAACATCCATGCCCGAAGCAGGATTCGAACCCGCGACCTTTGCGTTAGAAGGCAGGCGCACTACATACCAGTCTAACCCGGCCAGCATTTATTAAAATATATGTCCATTCTTTTTTTATATAACAATCAATGCAACCGTTTATGTAGATTATCAATAAAGAGAAGATAACCATGTAATGTGTTTAAAAAAATAATGTGTGTCCTTATTCTCATTTAATTTTAAATTTATGTGTGGATGTATAATATGATGGTTCTACTTACAAAGGGATAAGATTCCAGCATTCAAACGATGGTAGGAAGATTCAACTGCTTTGACTGAATCGTTAGAAATGCTTCCCATGCGCAGTTAACTGAATAATTATCGTAAATATTTGTTGCTGTATAAATGTTGACATTGCTACAGCAATAATTTCGATGCTTAAACAAAGTGCGAAGCGAATAACGCTATTCTTTCACCTATTTGAAGGTATAATTGGCATTAACTGAATCGAAGGCAACAATGACGGTCGCCTTGACAACGTCCGGAACGAGTACAAAATATCCGTAAAATTTCGAAACCAATGCATATTTCTGAATGATTCGACCGTGTAACATGTAAACATCGCAAGAATAAGATAGTATAGAGTTTTAGCCATCGAATAAAGCAAAAACAAAGAAAACCGGTCCATATTTACGTATTTTAATGACTGAAGGAAAAAAACCTTGCACTCTGAAAAATCAAAAATCCCGTGTAAACTGATGGGAACATATATATTTTTCCAAGGACCTCATAGCCAGTAGAAACAAAACGCCATTTACCACATATCTTTACGACGAACGGTTCTCGAGAAATACGCCGATATAAATTGTACATAAATGTCTACAGACGTCAACGTAAAATTAATATATAGTTAGATGACTAAGTATTGCAATATGACATATCAGAAATTATGCCAGGGGAATGCTGAATTTATATTTATTTATTTATTTTCTAATAATTTGAAATCAATATAACGATAAAAAATTATTTAAAACATACCACACTTGAGTTAAGTACTTGTAATATTTACATTATGTTCTTTTCTTTGTTATAGATCAGGGTTTCTCAAAGTACGGTATCCCTGGGGGTACTTTTAAAGGCGTTAGGGGGTACTTGAGAAAATTTACGTAATGGCTGACATTATGACACTCCCAATCAGTTTTTAATGTTGTTTTAGAATATATTTTACAGCAAATTTCTTCACTGTGTGTGCACATAAGCAATACAGTATATTTTTTCTCTAAAAATAATGAATCCATACATTACAGTAAACTACAGCCTTATCACTGAGGGCGGCAGCTTAAGTATTTTGTTTGCTACTGTTGCACAAGGGACAAGACATGTTACGGATAAAGTCATAAAAACCAGGTAAAATGAAACTGGCGAATTTCAAATACGTTCAGATTTCTATTTCTCAGTTGTCAGATATAAAGGAACATTTGGGAGGACTCAAGGTAAAATGAAACTGGCGAATTTCAAATACGTTCAGATTTCTATTTCTCAGTTGTCAGATATAAAGTAACATTTGGGAGGACTCAAGGAGCAATTACAAGAATATTTTCCAGAAACGAGCGATTCTAATAATTGGGTGCGCAATCTATTTGATATGGATTTTTCGATTCCACGTCTAACGGGAAAAGAACAATAAAGACATAGATATTTCTACTGACGGTGAACTGAAAATCAAATTGCTTCCTGGGGACAAATATGGGAATTGGCTAAAAAATAAAGCAATCCAAACATTCATTCCTTTCCCTCCCTCAATGTGCAAGTGCGAATCTCAATTTTCATCTTTGTGTTTCATTAAGACAAAAAATCATCAGAAATTGCATGTTGAACCTGACTTACAATTGAGACTCTTCAATTGAGCCAATGATGATGTCATGGAAAACAGCCACATTCATTTCAGTAAGTGCTATTTATTATACGTAAACTCGTTCCTTTTTAACTAAACCTATTTTGTGTAATACTTGTAGTATTATTTTATATGGGGGTACTTCAATGGATTGAGTTGAAAGGGGTATGCAGCAAAAAAAGAAACTCTGTTATAGATAATCTGTTTCCTTCCACTTACAAAATGCAGCATTTTCGTCATTGTAGCATATCCTATTTACTTCAGCCACTATGGAGATTGTTAACTTTGCGAAAAATGAAGTATCCACGCATGATCAAATTGGTTTGTTCATGCAGTATTCATCATTAAGCTCTTTAATTCTGAAATACCCAAATTATAGATTTTTAAGTTCTTTTAGATATACATCAATACATCTCTGATAATATTTATTTATTGTTATACAGTAATACCCAGATTTACGTTGAGGATGCATACCTGAAAATCACGACATAAATCGAAACCATTTTTCCTGTAAGAATCAATGTTACGAACGTTCGGAGATACGAATGGACCGGTTCCATGAATATAGGCAACTCTCGTCCAACGAACAACATACGTTTTTGGAAAACATTTGTAAAATTCCTTTCAATTAATATTAAAATTCATTACAGCGATCATTCGTTTAACGAACGTTCATTAAACGAGTTATCCGTACTAGTTGTGGTGAAAATTGTTAATTTATATGAATGATTCATTTTTTCCGAGTCATCTGCTATGCTTTGCTCAATTGTTTGACGACCAACGCTTCCTCTATTCTACCCCTTACTCATCCATCTACTTCCTCCCGTATTCCCTCTCATCTACTGAAGGCATCGGAGCTGAGTCGAGCAGAGAGAGAGTAAACAAGAAAATATATGTTAGAGAGAATTTGTTTACCTTTGAAAAAAGAGAACAGCAAATGCATTGAATTGCTCTTCTATGCCTCTTGCATGGTGTAACTGACAGGGAAGATGTTTGAGGAAGGCCAGATCCCTTCAAGAAACAAAAGAGAGTTGTTCCCATTTGTCCCATTGGACCTTTCCCTTAAGGATGAGAAAGGTTAAGATCTGGCTTCGGCTCCCTTTGACCTTCTTTCATCTCGTTTCGTTTTGTCAAATTACTCATAACTTCGATGAGTTCATTCAGACGCTCTGATGCCTAGGTTACGAACAAACAGTTGCATTATTGTGTTCCTAGAAAGGCCGAGAAGCACCAGACAGCGATGAACGCCACAATGCACCCTCGCCCTTGCTTCTCAGTCAGTCTCCTATCTTCTATCAGTGGTTCTCAACCTTTTTCCTCTTGCGTCCCACCTACCACCCTTTCAAGAAACCCTGGTCCCACCATAATATGTATAAATAAAAAACTCACTTTTTCTAATAAATGTATTTCTACGTTTATAAGCATATAAGTAGTATATTAATAAATGGTAGACACAAAGGAGAAAGTCGAAATAAAAAGGATTAAATTGGTATTTCCACAAAAATTTATTTATTTTTAAAAATTAATTTGTAATTCATTAAAAGGTTCAAGAAGATGGAAACGGAAAAATCTGACGATTTTCCGACTTTTTCTCATTTTCTGAAAAATCTGAGATAACGACGTAACTTCGAAGCACACCAACGTAAATCGGTAAACAGGTACTAAATGACTGATAATGTAACTTCGAAACAACGTAAATAGGAGCAACATAAATCAGGGTCTCACTGTTTAAGACACTGGTTGAAATATGTAATGGTGTAAAAAAAGAGAATCACTTCCATGTGAATACATTTGAAAAAATGAAAACTTTTGCTCTATTCCCCATCAACAATCAAGATGTAGAAGCCCCTATCTTCAAATTACTCTACACTCTCTTTTTAAAAAGTTAAAAAAAAAATTCTGTTGGGCAGGGAGATGGAGGGAGAGGGAGGAGGAGGTAGGATTTGGTGCACCTACCCAAGTGTACTCTTTCAATTTTTGAAAATCTGGTCACCTTATGTAATGGCACGTGTGAACCTTCCACTTACACATATTAAGGATAGGGGTGGTTTTGAATTAAATGAACTGTTTCTGAGTTACTGAACTAGATCATGACTTCGAATTACATTGTAGATGTATTTTGAATAATCCATATCAAAAAGTATGCAAAATCCTATGGTGTTGGCCAGGACTGATCTTAGCTTTGAAATACACCATACTTTGAATTATCCAGGATTGAAATAACAAGGTTTTACTGTAGTTCTACAAACTTTATTTGAAGACTTTTTCAATACGACTAATATTTTACATTATATTAGGTAAAGTTTGTTTTTTGTCTCAAGTGACATCCCTGATTTGGTTGTGTGAACCATTTATTTATGCCATTCTCTTATTGTCCTCGGCCAAGAGTCCTGAAATGCCAAGTTTCATATAAATAGTTTCAGCAGAATCTGAGAACGAACATGTGGTGTATGGGTGGGCGGATCAAAGCTAATAGGCACCTACATTGAAAATTAAAAGTAGCGGTAGGCCATCTTAATCTGCAAATGAGCGATAGTGTAACAAACTCATATTGTGGAAATGGCAAGTGTGGCTCAGCTATATGAATAAAAAAGTCATAATGAGCTCGTAAGTGATAAAGAATCATAAAAAACAATTGTTTAAATAAAAATAATTGAATTTATTAAAATAGCATTACAAATAGAAAAATGTCAAATGTCAGTGCACTAATGAATACATTGGTACACACTACAAGAAATCCGTACAGAGTAATGAATATGATTGTTCTCAACGTCAGAGTCCTCAGGAATAATTATCGGCAAATAAACTTCTGAATAATCTTTAAATATTTCTTATTTTCCAAACTTTGATAATGACAAACACTTACATAAACTGAGTTCTAAAGGAGATATTTGGAGAAAAACAAGAATAAACCTTTACATCCGGTTGACCAGTTTCAGCCAAAACATTTTCAGACCTTGAATTACTAATTAAAATTTTAAATGTCAAGTTTTATGCTGATTTGATTATTAGTTTTTGAGTTAGAATGTACAAAAAATTCCTATAATACAAACACAGACATCATCAAGAAAATAATGAAAAGATGATACTCAGGTGACTTTAAAATGTGTATTTCTGTTGAAATCTCGAATTAGATTTTATTCAAGAATATAATACCTTATCCTATAGTGAGTATGGAGAAAGTAAAAACATTTGAAGTTCTTCTATATGTAATAATATTCTTTATACTTAAATAATTATTTGTAGACAATTTATACTGTAAATCACAATAATACCAATGATTGAAAATAGCATTGTGTATACATGTCATGTGAATGTTAGGAATTTCCCAATCATCAAATTACTGACAAATTATTGAGACATTAGCCTCTACATTATATTAACTATAACTTTATGGACATTGATTTGTCTGAAGATTTCATAAATATATTTGTAATGTGAGTAATGTGAAACAAGTAGGTGGATTTCTACGACCAGTATTGCATTCTTATTTAATTCCAAAGTGCCTATTATACTAAGTAAACATCATAGTACTGTACATTATTTTTAATACTACAGTAGAGTCTTGATTATCCAAGGTTCCGGGTTAACCGAGGCGGCGGTGTAACATGGTGGCCAAAAAGCGATCGACAAAATTTTGGCAGAAATCATTAAAAGACTATTTTGTTTAAGTAATATCAATAAATTGTTCTTTTAGCTTAGTTACGTATGTATAAAATAAATTTTCTAAACATACATATACATAGGCCTATTTTTAATACCTAAAAATGAACCTTCCATTTTATCCGAGTTAATCATTATCCGAGGTTAGCTTGGTTCACTTTACCTCGGATAATCGAGACTCTACTGTATATACAATGTCTGCAAAGAATTATAAAATTATTGCTTTATTTAACAAACATTATTGTTAGAATATTTTTTTTTGATCCACCTTTTTCCAATAGGTTTAATGATTCTCTCAATGCAGATTCTTCAAACGTGGTGTCCTTCTAAAATGTAATACCCACGTTGTGGAAAGTTTTACTGCAGTGGTATATTTGCCACCAGGTGTCATTAGATACAATTTCAAAATCTAAACAATATTTTTCAAATACATGGATGCAATGCACCTTTAATATAGGTATGAGACAATAAAAAAAACTTGAATTAGCTAAAAAGTTTAAAAGCCATTTGTATGCTCATATGTGATCTGCACCTATAGAGCCTCATGTGACCCTTTTAGTAAAATGTTTTGTAACCCCTGACATATCATTCATGAATCAATGATTGTAGTTTTAAAAACTGAGTTTTAATCTCAAGTAAATTACAAGTATAGCCTTTTATATTGTTGAATGCCATCCCACTTCATTAAAAATTTAAAGCCATGCAAGATCCCTCTATTTTTATATATAAACTACTACTACTGCAAAAACAAATAGGAAACGTCATTACTATTTAATAATGTTCAAATAATTTAATTTCAAGAATTAAAAGTACAATTTACAGTTATTACCTTGGCATTGGTATCCTTGTTTACCCAATCCCCTGAAAAAATATAAACACATTATAAGAAATTGTTCATAAAATTAAAAATGTACAACAGCAGTGATAATAGTAATATATGATATTGCTTAAATGACTATTTAAAGCTGATATGCATGTAATAAAAAATGAGCTTATTTATTTGACAAAAAATTGGACAGATTATCTGTAAAAAATATCAGTCTCCAACCCAAATAACTTTTTCATTAATAATATATGCAATGACTTCCATTGGGAACAGAAAATACATAAAGCTCTCTTTTTCTTCCAACTTAACACAAATTCATTCCCATCACTCCCTACATATTTGCAGACAGGAAAACTCACTAAATTGCATACATTTACATATACCTACTAAATTCAATACACTTCATTTAAAATTCTTATGGTACTATTAAAACAAAAACTCTATCACATACACTAATTTATCTATCAATTAATTGTGTAATAGATTTATCTTTGCAATAAACAACATAATAGGAAAATTTCAGACAACAACGTTCAAGAAGAGCAGCAGTAAATTTTTATTACAGTTACTATAATAGATCATTGTCTGTTAGAGCTGCAAATCGAATCGAACCACAATCATTTTTCTGAACTGCAAATTGAACCGGCAACTAATTTTTAATTGAACCCCAAACCAAACCAGAATTATTTTGCAAAAGTGGTTCGGTTCTATCTCGATTTACATTTGTACCCTTTGAGCTGTAAAGGTAAATATCATGAGGTGTCCTCACGCACTCTGGAAAGCATTCCTCTAGCAAACATTGTGTTCAAAAGTATAATTATGTCCCGAATTTCTTGTCAAAATCCGGATTCACCAACTACGAATCAATACATGGACTTCGGTTAAAAAATTGTTGGAAAAGCAGGTGTTCCACAAAGTTTGCCAAACTCGGATTCCCAATCAAATTAGACATCACCGCATTCAAATTAGACACCTAAACCAAAAACACTTTTAAAATTTTTTTCCGGTGATAATTTAATACATAGAAGTGCGCGTTTTTTAAAATGTGCTTATGGTTTCACTTTGGTGTCTGTCTGTGCACTTGCTTGAATTGAAATTGTGATGAAACCATAAAACATATAGTGCTGAAACTTGGAGGGTATATTTCTGTGCTGCTGCCATTTGATTTTTGAAAAATATACAAGTTCAGATTGAGGCTCGTTTAAAATGTTGCTTTTTTAAATATCTCCGAAAATATAAAAGACGGTAAGCTGAAAATTGAGCGTATATTTTCACATTAATGCCACTTATTCTGTAAAAGTTTGAGAAAAATCCAACAAGAAAGTCATAATTTATCATGAAATTAGAAAATTTCTTATGCAGATTTATCAATCATTGTCAATGAAAATGATCTTTGTACCAAGTAAAGAAGGTAAATATGTTTAATTTCCTTTCTTGAGCTCTCTATTGTTTATGGTTTTGTTACAATTTTAATTTCAACAAGGATACAGACAGATGCCAAAGTGAATATGCACTTTTTCTCAGAGGCTAATAATATGACATTTAATATATAGCAATTTTTCTAAAGATATAATTCAGGGAAACTGGAAATTTATAGAAAGCTACTGTTGACATGATAAAAACATAATTCATAAAAAGTAACAAAAATTATGTAAATGGTTACTTAATCTTTATTGTATGGATTTAAATTTTTGCCATGGGGCCATCAGCCAGATTTATTTGGGATATTTAAATGAGCCTCTGCTCAGTCACCATTTCAAGTGGTAAACAAACTCCATCTCAACGATAAGCTTAGCAAGACACACTACCTTCATGAGGTGCTATGTGGGAGATGACGAATAATCGTCTGCTAAGCATGTGTCAAAGGTGTCTGCCTACGGACGTAAAATCCTCGGGCATGCACTTAAGTGCATGCTCGTATGATAAAGATTAAAGAATTACAATTGATGAATACAACGTTTTATCTTTAGATTCACATCCAAACAAAGATTGGTGCAACATAATTTGCATAAACATTCTGTCTGCATCTACTCAATAATCACTGGTTATATTAGTTCTTATACACGCAGTTAGCAAAAATGCTACTACTCTTAGTAGGGACAGCTTGGCAATAGTTGGTTGTAAAAATCTATAGGTTATATCATCATTGTGTCATCATGAAAGCAATATATTAGAAGTAATGATATTATTTAAAGGATGTATCTTATTTGGTATCTCTTATAATAATAGAGAAGCGCTGGTTGGTTGGTGATCATTTACAAATGTGAATAACTCGATAAAGAATCAAGATAGAAACTGAATTTGGCAGGCATGCTCGATTCACATATTTTAAGGTGATGATGAAAATAAATCTAAAAAAGTCCTAGGTTCCACTCCAAGGAAGACATCTCAATTTTCCATAAAATAACATGTAAAAATCGACTTTTCCACATGCAGGCTTTCATTCTTTTTTAGATTAAAATTATAGTTTCTTATAATGTTCATCTTTTTCTGCCTACAGATCAAAATCACTCATGTTAAACGTTTAACTCACATAGTTTAAGAAAATCTTACCATTTTAACGGGATGTTGCCTTGCCTATCAATTACATTGTTAGACCTCGAAATCCGATAATCTCAATCCTTATGGGTATAAGCATGCTTTGAATGCTTTCAATAAGAGAGAGAGAGAGGGAAAGAGAGAGGAGATGGAAATGATTTTTCAAGACAAATGATGTTTCTGATGTTAACTGGATCTCCATAAATAGCTTGAACAATTGAATCTTCATTCCTATCATTTTTAACGGGCTATACACTAGTGGTTTTATAAAGAAGTTTTGGAAATTTATGTTGACTAACCTATTTACTGAGGTGGCATCTTACAAACCAGAGGAAAGTGTTTATTTTTTTTAGATTTCTAAATTTAAATTGTTATTAAGAAACACAGTAATTATTAAAGATAACTTTATGTTAAGAATACTCCTTCATAAAACTATACTATTCATTGTGTATGAAAGTTTGAAGTAACTGGGCCTGTACTAGACAATCTGATATGTACTGCTGGGTTTGAGTGAACAGCTGAAGAAACCATTAGGAAGACTGACTTGAGGATGACTCTCTACAAAATACAGATCCACCAAAAAAATGAGAAATAATTATAATAGAATATCTACTGTCACAGAGAATATTGTTACCAACTTTCTGAGTGTACCAGTGCAACACTCCCACACACACATTTTCATCTAGTAAAGTCAACAAAGAACATATAGAATAAGCTTTCAATTATGAATTTTTATTTAAAAAACTTTCCTGCAAATTACACAGATTTTTTTGTTTTGCAGACTGCGTGCCTCAATAAAAGTTCTTAAAATAAAATAGCCCATTCATGAATACTCTGAGCTTATTTATAAAGGTATTTATTAAATGTAAATTATCAGTATTATAACTGTACAAATTTAATCAAAATCCATGCAGCCATTACTAAGTAGATCCATATCTAAAACATGCATATTCATCCAAGTGTGAAGCAGATTATTTCATCATAAGAATACTTTCTCTGTAAACTTCATACATGAAAATTTAAATTTGAACAATATAAGTTTCATGTCACTAAGGTCCAATAACTAGAGATCTGCACAGATACAGATTTCTGTATCCACACCCGACCTGTACCCGCAGGCTACATATCTGTATCCGAACCGTACCCACAAAAATTTCTAAATCACCCGACCCGATCCGACCCGCATGAAGAAATTGTCTGACCCGCAAGCAGAAGTTGTATTTGCAGGCAAAAAGTATCTATGAACCAATACCCAAAAATTCAAAAGAAAATGACTCTCAGGAGAACATATCAATGACCCTCTCATAATGCATAGAATGTTTTGGAAAATTCCATCAATTGCTTCCAAAGAAGGTCGCGTCCCTCAAAAGGTAAAGGGGAGGGTCAAAAGAGACCCAAAGCTTTTAGGCCGGGTTCACACGATGCAAGTTCACACACGAGTTGAGGAGTGCGTGGTATGGCACAAGTAGGCGAACTCGAATGTAGCATGCGTGGTAGCGTTCACACGATGCAACGGACTCGAATGATTTCTGTTCCCAAAATGGATCCGGTAAGTGAAGGTGTCAACGTGGTTTGTGCAATAATAGCTGAGGAATTGATATCGAGGATTAAAAGAAAACATAAAAGTAGGTGTTGGGTGATAAAGTGGATCGTGAAACGTGGCAAAAGTGGGACTTCTAATACTTTATGTTATGAACTGAGATCAGTTTTGGAATCATCTTGCCCCACAAGTGTTTTCAGATGTCCTCAGAACATTCACAAAACAACATGTCATTCACTATTAAATGTCGAGAACTCTTCAGACTTTTGATGGAAAAGTCTCCTGATAGCTGGGATGTGAGGTACGAGCACGTGGATCTTCACATCAAGGGCGCCTTACAAGTAGATATAACAGAAGCTGACTGGAAGGCAATGAAATCGGAGACTCGCAAGCAGTACACTACTGTCAGAAAGAGGTGGGAAGAAAGTTGTCTTAAGGAGTACCGGTTCTTCCATAAAAACAATAACTGGCTTGACCAATCAATTACTATTTCTATTCCCACTGCAACGGCTGCTGCAGCTGCATCTAATGAAATGCCAAATTCATCCAAAGGTAATTAAATGAGAATTTTCATGCAGCTAAATTCGAAGGTTTAATTGAATCGGAGGCAACAATGACGGACGCCTTCGCAACGTCCGGAAAGAGTACGAAAAATCCTTAAAATTTCGAAAAAGAATGCGTATTTCTGAATGGTTCGACTGTGTTACATGTAAACAACGCAGGAATAAGATAGTATAGAGCAGGGGTCGGCAATCTACGGCTCGCGGGCCTCATGCGGCCCCCGAGAGCGTTTTATGCGGCCCGCAAAGCCATGTTCAATAAGTGATCGGTATAATTTAACACAGTCAATTCCATATTTTGTCAGTTATATTATAGTCTCAAAACCTTTTCTGGTGGTTTTAACACTATTAAACTAATTAGAATTGATTTTCACTAATATGAGACCACAGAATCTCTAGGTAACTTCTGAATTAAACGCCCAGTTGGCCCGCCGAAGTTCTCATGATTTTCAATGCGGCCCTCCGAAGCATTCACAACAATGAATGTGGCCCGCCATATAGAAAAAATGCCGACAAACATCAAGGGTAGCAAACAATGAGGATTTGTTGAATATTTTTTTAACATCTTCTGATCCAATTATTTCCTCTTTGAGGCCGCTATCGCCAAAGAAGGGTGGTAGGCCTAGTGCATAGATGCTGGCTCTCCTCACAGATGTAGAAATCGAAAATGAATCAGATGACTAAAATGATGTCTAATAAAAAATGTGTTCTCATTTATTTACCACGCTTTGTTTGAATATTACATTTAAGAAGAATTTCTCATGCATTGTAATTTTCAAGCTCTAAATTTTTGTAATAACACTATGGCAATAAAGAAAAAATAAAAAATATTATTACTTCCACCTCGGACAGCCACCCTCTCATAAGATTAGTGCATGGATGTGCAAACACTCCCTACAGATTACGGCAACCAGCAATACATGCTCATTGCACCTTTGCTAAAACATCGCAGAAATGTTTGTACAGAATAAATTTCTTCATAACCGTCTGTTGGAACTTGAACTACAGCACTGGGGACTGGATTTAGGTTTTGTCCACGTTTACTGGATTTGGTCCCACTGCATGACGTCTCGTGCGAGCTCTCGACTAGCACAGAAAATTTTTAAGCAGGTTTAAAAGTGATTTGAGCGAGTGCGTGGACTGGTGCGTGCATGCACGTGAAGTGTTCAGACGGTTCGAGTGCCCATTCGAGAGTTCGCACTAGTCATTTCTCATGCATGAACTCGCATCGTGTGAACCCGGTCTTAGGGTTATCGGCTTGGATGGGGTAGGAGAAGGACGCAACCAACGTTATTATTTTTTCTCATACTCAAGATACTGAATTTTGAGACTTCAGCTCAGATACTGATTTTCGTATCCGCACCCGATCCGCAGGCTATATATCCGAATCCGACCTGCATCCACAAAGAGTTACGCATAATCTGACCCGAACCATGACTTTTCGTGGTCAGGTCAGATAAATTGCGGATATGCATATCTCTACCCATAACAACGATATAGCAATTCCAAAATATTTCCTCTTTGCCAATCAACTCTATTTATGGAGTCATTAATGTCGGATAAATTGCGGATATGCATATCTCTACCCATAACAACGATATAGCAATTCCAAAATATTTCCTCTTTGCCAATCAACTCTATTTTTGGAGTCATTAATGGAATGAAAGAAGTTTTGTTAATTTGTTCCCATACAAGATAAGATGAGGTAATGCAAATGTGAGATTAGTCATTCCTAAGATAAGGTTAAAATTTCAAAGTAAAATAGTTGGACTTTAGTTCAATCAACACTTAATGGAAATCAGACAAGTTTAATTTTC
Organism: Uropetala carovei; assembly: GCA_036926305.1. Lineage (NCBI taxonomy): Eukaryota > Metazoa > Arthropoda > Insecta > Odonata > Petaluridae > Uropetala > Uropetala carovei. The sequence goes on from JAXCHB010000150.1 coordinate 1,904,309, forward strand.
ATAATGGATTGAAAGCTAAACAAAAAATAATATGATATTAGTAATGTGCAAAAATTAAAAAAACTTACTTAGAAACATCACTAATACACTGCCAATTTGCTCTTTAGCATCATTTTTGTAATGCACATCAGTAAATATGAAGTAAAATTACAAATTTAATTCACAAGTAAACTCGCAAATAAGTTTTATTAAATTTTAATTCAAAATAAATCAGTAACGCTATATAAGAACAGTCATATTTATTCAAACTGAACAATCTAAAGTTAAAAATGAAATATGAATTCTCACATATTTTTTCAATGATACTGCTGTTGAACTTTGTTTAAAAAACAATTTTTAAAGCTAATGCAGTCATATTTGAACACAGCATTCAAGTAAGACAAAAACGGTAAAATTTGACACAAAATAAGATGTAGCCAAAATTATACGAAAAGTGACTATTTCAACAACTAGATACCATTTACGATTTCTTTAAGGATGAACTTTAAAAAAAAAATAAATTGAAGAAAACAATAAACGTTGAAATAAAACCACTGGTTTGTTGCTGTAACCATGCATAACGTTTACTCTTCATGAAATCAATTTAAAAATAGCCATCTTTAGGGTTACCATATATTCATTTTTTTATCTAAGAAAGATAGGGAAAGATACTCCAAAACAAATAACATCTTTCTAATTGATTTTTTACATATTTTATTTAACCAAACATTTCATGAAATGTAAAACAAAAATACAATAATATAACATCACAAAGCTTTATGAGAAAAACATCAACAAATGATAGACAAATTGACTAGTTAAATTTATATCTTTGCTTTCTTTTAGCATTTTAGTAAGAATAATAATAACATACAAAAAAGTGGAAGAATGATAGTCTGAAAGAAAAAAATACCTCATATTTGGTCAAAGCTATTAAATAAATTTTGAATAATTTACTTGGGAATAAAGCAAATTTGAACAACTTTTAAGCAGGAAAGATACAATAGGCTGATAACTGATGAGAAATCAAGTCATAAAATGAGAACAATTACAGTATTTTCTAGCATTATTTAACATGGAAACTGATATATAATAACAATGCAGAACAAGAAAATTTTGGGAGAAATCATTCATTACGATATGGTAAACGGGAAAAAATACTGAAGACAAACAAGAAGAGAAAACCCATAGATGAGTGACTAGATGTAATCCCTATATGGATATAATAATTTCTCCAAACTGATTGGCCATTAGAAGATCATAATTTGTACACCACAAGGTCCAATGAGTATAAAAACAAACCATTCGAAGCTTCTTAAACATATGACATGCGCTGGCACATACTGATTAATTTACTTATAATAATATCCACTGTCTGTATTTTGTAATTTGTCAGTAATGCTTCACCATATAAAACCTATGCATTTACAATCGACTGTTCGACATACAGGCTTTAAGTCTTTTTGAGATTAAAATTAGAAAGAATTAACCTACGATCTTCAGATCTGAACTATTTAGAAGAATAAATTATTAATTTTTTTAATTCTGTTATCTTTTTTCACCTACAGATTGAAATCACTCAAACGTTTAATTCACATATTTTAGGAAAATCTTGCCATTTTAACGGGATGTTGTATTGCCTACCAATTACATTGTTCGACTCGAAATGCTATTGTTATTTCAATCCTTTATGGGTGTAAGCATGCTATGAATGCTTTCATAATACAGCTTTATTCAGGGCGAGATTGAGACTAAAGAGAGGGAGAGAGAGGGAGGGAGGGAGAGGGAGGGAGAGGGAGGGAGAGGGAGGAAGAGGGAGGGAGGGGGAGGAAGAGGGAGGGAGGGGGAGGGAGGGGGAGGAAGAGGGAGGGAGGAGGAGGGAGTGAGAGAGGCAACTATTTTAAGTGTAGCTAACGATAGCCCATCATATTGACGGGCTTAAATACTAGTTTTTATATATTTAGAAGAATTTTGAAGTATTACATAAGTGAAGCAAGAATCTGTATACAGAATATGTATCCTTGTTACAATGTGTTCATGAAAAAGCACATTGCAAATAAGAGTATTTTGAGAGATGCTTGAAATCAATTGTTTTGTGGCATAACCTTGTGGTAGTATCTAGGTAGGATTACATAAAGATGTTGAAAATTCATTATGCTGGTTGTGGATGAATGCTAAAAGAAGAAAATATAATTTAAAGATCAAGACAATTATACGGTGTGTTTGGCAGGACAGCAAAAATGAGGCACCAGATGTAAGCAAGCAAAAAATGCGGGAAACTTCAATCGGGATTTCACTGTAAGTAGCAATTTAAATAAATAATTACCACCATTGACAAAATAAACTTGCCCAATTTTTAAGCAAACCAAAGAATTTTTAAATAAATCTAGTGTACTGACATCAAGTGAACATCTTCATTTGGATGAACAAAACTCGTATGTCACTCACCAAATAAACTCTCGGCAGTGGGAACAAAAGGTGGGTTGTCTAAGAAACGTCGCCATAAACTTGTGACCGTTGACTTGATGCACCCTTCGCCTCATAGCCCCCCTCCGTCGGTTGAACCCCTGCCGCTCCTTGAACTCCCGTGGCTTCTCCACAGGGTGTTGGTCCGCTAGTTATTCAAGGAGATATATTATGTAGATATCCACAGAATATCTCAAGCTAAAACTTGATATTTAGTGTCTTATACTGAATTTGTCAGTTACCACACACCACTAGCTCTTCATAAAATCTTGATACACTAATAAGGAAAGGTCTATCATCTTCAAAACATGGTCAATTGTTATCATTAACATGCCAAACCCCTTGTCATCATCATCAAAAGCAACAAATACTATTTATTAATTATTATTAGACAATAAATAGCAAAAACTGTCCTTTACAATGTGCTAATTAACTTTAGCAAAGATGGTTTAAAATGCATATTGACAGCATGCCCTGAACTTGCAACCACAAAAGTAAGAAACTGCCAAAATTTAAGATTTAAAGACAAATCAACAATAAGTCTAAAAAAACGGAAGCTTCACTTGATGACTCAATATGAAAAAGTGTTTTATTTATTTAGGTCTATTAGGAATTGTAAACTTAAAATTCCATATAAATTTAGTCACATAATTACAGTAAACTCACAGTTATCCGGAATGCCCGGGGAATTGGGTTTTGTGGTTAAGTGAATATTCCGGTAGCATGAGAGTTTTATTGGATAGGCTTCAATAAAGCATTTGGATACCAAAACAAGGAACAGATGCAGAATTGTACATTCACCTTGGAATTGCTAACCTGTAGACAAGGTAATCTACTCGGTTATTCTTAAATAATTTCTTGACATTCGAGGAAGTAATGAAAATCAAATACAGGTGACTCCCGAGATTCGACAGGGATGCAGTCCTGAAAACGTGGTCGAATCTCAAACAGTCTAATGTCAAATCAGCATAAATTCAAACAATTAGAGCTGAAATAATGATGTCTAGACTGAAACTAAACCTTTCGTGGTCGGGCGGACCAAAAATTACTTTGCCTAACTAGTTTCTAATTCGACCGATCGATCGGCTGGGTCGATTCGACCAGTCGAATTCTCGAGTTGGTCAAATCTCGAACGGTCGAATCTTGGGAGTCACCTGTATACAAGTATTCAACACGTTTAACTGCAATGTTTTAATATTTACTAACTGCATTACATCCTACGGAGTTTCTCTTATATCTATCGCTATTAGTTTTTATTTTGTTTTAATGATAACTGGAGGTAAGGATTAACATAATACAACCTTTAGAATTTTCCGACCAAAAATATGGTTTCCTTGTCCAAGAAAAGGAGTAAAATTATCCACTCCCAACACAATGTATTAGCAAAAATTCTTGAGGCAAGTTGATATTAAGCAAAAGAGAAGCGAATAGTGACACGCAATCATGGCACCATTACATACGGTGCAGTTAGTAAATATTAAAATAATGCAATTAAACATGTTGGATAGTTATATATTCCTTAACTAATATTTCAAAAAAGTCGCAAAATTTATCGGCAACTTCTTGGTCGGCCGATTTTTTTATCACCCACAACATCTAGACGTCTGATCTTAAAACGTGTTAGCCATCCATCTAAAAATGCACACGGTTCACTAATCTCCATTTGTTCATAAAAATCTTTGGCCTTTTCAATCAACATTGGTCCAAAAATAGGGGCTTCCTCGGAGCACTTTATAGAAACCGTTCATAAATACCATTAGCCAATTGCTCAAGTTTCGGCTTATAAAGAGTGCACCAATATTCAATTCTTCTAGGTGTCTCAGAAGACAACAAATTTCATTAACTATGATTTCTGTGCTTTAATGTCATAAATATTGGAAGAACCGACATTGAATTCTTTCATTAAAACATAGTGGTTCTCACTTTTCTCTAAATGTTTTATTATATCAAGTTCCTGGGTTAAGGTTAGCACAACCCATTTCCTTTTATTACCTTTAGTGCATATTGGAGTTTTAAGAGGCATTTAAAAAGGGTGCGTGAAATATTTTGTTTAACACAAAGACAGAGTTCAAGAAACTTACACAATTGTGTATTGCAACTTCTGAAAATGCAAAGTTTAGCAGTAACATTCCAAATTAGATGTAAACAAAAAATTACCGAAAACGCCAATTTTTATCGGTAACATTCCAAAAGAGATGTATTAAAAATTTGAGAGGCAGGAGATGCCGGTTGTTTGAGAATTCCAGTTGCCTGAGTGCTGCATAACTGGGAGTTTACTGTACATGAAAAAGTAATTTATTCAATAATTAATGTTAACTTTCTATGTAAAGCCATTTGCTCAGAATCTTAAAAAGTTGAAGTCACCACCCCAAAAACCTCTAACAGCGTAATAAATGGCATCATAGACCACATATACTCTGCAAATTTGTCTTATTTCTTACCATTTACTTGCCATTTTGATTTAAATAATTGGACAGACAGAATAAAAATAAAAGCACGTTTATAAAATAAAACATGCTAAAATGATTCAAAATTCCATGGGGAAGAGTAGCCTCTTTAGGTCCTCAAAGAGAGCCATGGCAAACATGAGAGCAAAATGGGAAGGGCCTTAACTATACTGCACAGTAACGTCATCTATGGCAATATAGAGCATTTGGAAAAATATTCTTAGACTCAACCCATTGCCACAGGTCTCTCAAAATGGTGCAATTTTGACAATTGAAACCAACAAAAATTATAATGAGCTCAATAATTAATTTCTTAAAGAACTATATTATGTCCATTCAATGCAAATCTCTATTATATACTTTTGAAATTATTACATGATTAAATCATAAAGTGTAATTAATACCATTATATACAACATTACTTCCTCCAATGCAGAACTGGTTCTTTAACTATTGTCAACAAGTGTGAACAAGCAAGGCATAATTAACTCAAGCAGTGCTTTCTAATTGAGTAGAGACATTTGGTTTATGGAAGATTCATTTTAAATTTACGAAAAATGAAAAGTTTGTTTTAAAGTGGCACATTTAGCATTTTTATTGCATTCTTGCCATATAAATTTGCTTCCTCTATAATATTAAAATTTAATTTTCAAGGTCAAATTTTTTTGTTGCATAATTGTGTAATCGGCCAAAATATCTGAGAACCTTAGACACTCCTAACAATCATCTCGCATACATAGTTTTGACAAATAAATACAATTTAACTGTATGGCAGTATTCCACTAAGAAAACATCAACAACCCAGGTCATGAATTTAAAAAAATAAATTGTGATGTTGTAAACGTAAATTTTTGTCATGCTTTTTAATTGCTAAGAGAAATGCTGACAATTTTCATGACTTGAAAGAGAAGCAACGGGTAATTACACCAATGTAGACAAGTACAAGAGTAAAGTCAAGGCTTTCTTAGATGCTTTCCGATCTACCGTATCTGCCTGAATAGAAGCCGACCCCCCAAAAATTTCCACAATTTTTTGGGAAAAACGTAAATTTCGTAGATTTTATGCTGAAGTGTGCCGGGCATTCATGCAATCTTAGAATACCTTATTCAAGATCAAAGAAATGTGCGGGAAATGGTTTAGTTGTTGACATTTTGAAATATTACTCCAATTAATAACTTTGGGTTGTTGAATAATGTTCCATATTCAGTGACAATAATTTCATTCAATTTCATTTTCACAAAAGGTCAAATATAGTAACAGTGATCTCGTCAAGATATTTTTTCATCCAAGTCTATTTCCAATGAAATTAGCATATACAATGCCTTAAGAAATTGCATTTTTATAATTATACACATTCCACGTAAAGTTTTACCGACGGTGGAGCATTCAAAGTCGTCGACGCATTTTGCGTAACCGTCTGCATCAATTTACGCAAATAATGTGAAAAGACCAGCCTTAAACGGTAACAAAGCACAGCTAGTGCTAAATTCAATATTCTAGCCTTTATTATTTATTCATTAATATTCATCATAGGTCAAATATTTATTTTACGAAAAATATAGTATGTACATACTATCAACTGAACGCGAAGGCAATGAGAGACTTCAAGATTTAACCATAACCCAAATTTTCCTCGGACTCGCATTTAAGCCGAGGGGTGATTTTTTCTTGATAGATTCTGACGAAAAACATCGGCTTGTATTCGGGCAGATACGGAATGTTTAACAAGTTTGAAGCAGAGGCAAAGAACATGGCTGGCTCCCTTTACAAATTCATTTGCTCTCTAAGATAAGATTCACTTACTATTAAGCGAATTTGCAACTAGAGATGAGAGATCCAAATAATATCAGCATAAAAGGCAGATTGATAAATTCATATTAGGTGTTAGCTTCCAGAAACAAATTTGTAAAATTGCATTCTTTTGCGCAATGTTATATTAATTTGCTTCCTTAGTTGTATCTATAAATGTGAGCAAGCATTTGCTGTGATAAAAATTCAACTTGATGAAATGAATGATCCGAAGATCCTTATGCGACAGGCATAAGCTGTAATGATGGGAAATGTAGAATCAGGTGAAAAAATCTGCTATGACTGGGAATTGAACCACTTGCTGGGTGGATATTATACCACTGAACTACCATAGCAGAATAATTCTCCTGTTTCAGAATGGGAATATCTTCTTAGGTTGGGACCAAGCTAGATTTGCAGGTATCAATCAGCCCCAACGTTCTGAAATGGGAATAAGTCTGCTACGGTAGTTCAGTGGTAGAATATCCGCCCGGCAAGTGGAAGACTGGGTTTGATTCCTGGCCGTAGCAGATTTTTTCACCTTTTTCTACATTTCCCAAAAATTCAACTGTTTATTTAGTTTGTTTTAAAGTTTAAATTATAAGTAGAAATTTATATTATCTTATATTAACAATGGCATTGCAAAAATTAGTTGTGGTATAAAAAAGGTTGAGACTATTGAACTAAAATTATCTCACCTTGAGATGTCCATTTTAAGTTGATCTTAACATGGATCTTCCCCTGAGGCTCTAAATCAATCTGAAAAAATAAAAATAAATTCAGTTTTATTTACCATGGCAAATATAAAATCCGATATGTTCAGCACATGACTATCGCCATTCAACAGAGTAATGAATATGAATGCTCTTGACATCACCGTCCTCAAGAATAACAATCTCCAATTTACACCCATAAATAGTTTTTAAACACATCAATGATTTCCACATTGAAAAATACTTTGGATCAATTAAAAACTAAACATTTATGCTAAATCTACACAGATTTGAATCTGTCTTTAAAAATACGAAACTATGTACTAACTTTTAGTTTTCCCATATTTAAAGTCCCGAGTTTGAGTCTTGATGGAAAAGAATTTAAAAAAGCAAATATATAAACCTCTACACCGCTTTATGTGCTTTTTCTATGAGGCAATAATGGGGCAAAATTAGCTCCTGAAAATTAGAATTTTAACAATTTTGTATTCTTTCCATCTGCTATATCTGTAATATATAGATTCTTCTTACATCTATAATACTAGTAATATGTGCTTTCATTCTGCAAGCATTTCATCTCACCTTAATATGCAGAGTAAAAGCCGACAAATAATTTTAAAACACAATAGTTTGCATCTCTGCACAGATTAACGGGCTTTTCTATTAGTACAGTATTGGGTTAAAAACAACCCCTAAAATTTATAATTATAAGAATTTTATTTTTTTATTATTTGTTATGAATAACACACATTTCTGCCAAATTTCATTAATGTATATATATATATTTAATTGTTTAAATTTTATTAATTTTTAACAGTCAAATAAATTAATATATCTAAATTTCTATAAACCCATTTTAGTTATTTAGCGAATTCTACATTTAGAAAAAATTTCAGCATTGTAGTACAATTAGAAATACCTAAACAAGTAAATATGTTAAAATTTTAAGATTGTTTAAGGACCAAAAAAATAAACGTTACTGTAATTTTCGATTTTTCTGTTCGGTTTTGCCACAAGACCTACCAACTTGCCAAATTTCAAGTTTCTAGCTCATGTGGAAGTGACTCATAATTTGTATCCTCTTAAATCCTATATCCTACTAGTAAAAGATGCTTGCATTCTACAAGCATTTCATCATACCTTAATATACAGAGTAAGAGCCGACAAATAATTTTTAAATGCAAAATTTTGCACTTCTGTACCGATTTATGGGCTTTTCTCTTTGAACAATAATGGGGGAAAACAACTCCTAAAATTTATAATTATAAGAATTTTATATTTTTTCATCATTTGTTACGAAAAACACATTTATGCAAACTTTTATTGATGTAGCGCCCTTAGAAGTGCATTTACATGTATTTAAATGTTTAAATTTTATTAATTTTTAACAGCGACTAAAATAAACTAATTGTAATTTTCAATGTTATTTATTGCTGGAACACCATTCTCTGACTTTTTGCAAAATTTCAGCTACCTAGCTTGACCGACTTTGATCTGAGATCTTGGAACAATTTACTGCCTTGCTAACACCAATCTGAGACTTCCTTGTTAAGAAAGAAAAGATAACAAAATACTCTGTGATCGAGGATGAACAGTGACAACGTGACATTCATTTTCTGACTGAAATCACTGCTCACATGGACGAAATGAACCTTAAACTTCAGGGAAATAGAAAGCTAATTTAGAATTTGACACAGTATGTATGAGAATTTGTCAAAACTGAAACTTTTTGTGGAGCATATATTAGAGGTTCAAGATTTCACACACTTTCTCCACATGGCGCAATATGCAGAAAGGCTTGATTTTGAACGTCAGCACTATGTGGATTGGTTGCAGAATCTGCTACAAAATTTTTCCCAGCGCTTATCACATTTTGAAAAGTAAAGGATTGCCCTTAAATTAATGGAAGATCCATATCACTTGGACATCCATGATTATCAACTATCTCAAGAGCATGTGATACACTTTTGCTGCAGTCAGAGCAATCACCATTAGAAAAATGATTCGATTGTTATTATATGGGCTTGTATTTTGAAAGAAAATAAGTTTGCAGTTCTCAATATAGTCATTCCAAAACTGTTTTCTATGTTCGGATCAACTCGGCTCTGTGAATCAACTTTTTCCACAGTAACATTGATGAAACCAATGTATAGGCCTCAGATCCTGGATGAAAATTTGGAGGTGGAGTTGAGATGCACACTTAGTGTGGATTTAATGCCAAATTTCAGTGCGCTACTTAGACAAATAAACTGTCAAACATCATATTAAAATTTGTTTGAATTTAATGAGTTATTTGACTAATAAAAATTTCAAATCATTATTGTATCGCTGTAAACGTATTTGCATGAAGTCCCATTTTTAATAATAATATTTTGTATTATGTAGTGAAAAGGCTGATCCGTTCGCTACAAGTGTGATGAACCTGAAAAATCAGCTGGCCACCTCTGCTTTATATATTCTACTAGGAGAAATTCCCGACGTTGCCCGGGGAAATTTTGTTAAACTCCGATAGTAATTCTAAATGAAACATGGTATTTCAGAATTCAATTGACCACCCTTTGAATGAAACAGACAGAGAGAAACAAAAACCGTTTATGAATTATTCCTGGGAGCTCTCCACAATCATACCCAATTTTATTCAAATCAATTGCAGGATTCGGGAAAATACACATAAATTAATGTTTGTATCGGCCGCCATTATGAATCAAACAGGCAGACGAAAACGAAATCTCGCGCTGACCTTCCTCTTGCTGTCCCCTATAATCAAACCAAATTTGGTTGCAATTGGTTGAGAAATGTGGGCGTGCATAACGGAAGAGATAGCCAATTGGCCGCCAATTTTAATCAAGCGGACAGATGGACACTAGTACCATATTTGGTTGGAATCGGTTGATTGTGGGCATGCATATAGGAACAGACAGAAAACTGGCCGCCATTTTCAAACAAATGGACAGATGGACACTTAAACCCCAAGTTGACATTTCCCTTGGTGCCCCCTACAATAGTGCCAAATTTGGTCGGATTCGGTTGAGAAATGTGGGCGTGCATAAAGGAACAAACAGGCAGACTTATTAAAATACAGTGGTGGAGGAGGTAATTATGATTCGTTCCCCTCTCCTATCCTACGTAAGCGGAAATCCCATAATTGGCAATTTAACGTAATTGTCCATCAATTATGATGGGTATGCATGAGTTAAAAAATTCCACTACATTTCATATGGCCTGCACACTCCTACCACGTTCTTCCATTCCTATAAAATGTGCAAATCGATCCAAGTTTTGAACTGCGAACTGTACTGTTTCTTGCCTAAATCCATAGAACTAACTAGAACTATCTGTAGAAAACACAATAAAAATTATTAATATTAATTGCCGAAGCATTCGAAGGAAAGTTGATTTTTGTCACTTAGTTAAAAGACATTGTGCAGACATTGTATTGGGAAGAGAGAGCTGGCTGTCAGATGACATTAATTCTAACGAGATTTTCCCACCGGATTACGTCGCGCCTTGATCAAGAAACAAAGACGGCACCACATGTGCATAAAGCACCTTAGGTAGTTATGATAGAGAACGTTTAAGAATCACAGTGTGAATATTATCCTCCGACTATTAGATCGATTCTCTACTCCATTAGTTCTTGATTAGTTCTGTTACGAGAAAATTGTTTATATCACCAATACTTTGGAAACAGTGAAACGATTTATCCAATCACAATTTGTGGAATTTGTCTAATTATTTAAATTACATAGTTTTAAAAATAGCTTGCTTTGGAGAACTCTACACCGCACGAAAATATCATTAAAACAGTTTATTAGTAATATTTAGTACTATGTATTCTGTTATCTCCCCCCAAAGGGTATTTCAATGTTTAATGACTTGGTTGACATTGTTATAATTTGCCAAATAATGAAGAAGATGCGGTAGCTTTCCTAACCCATGACTGATAGGCCGGTCTTGACATTTACAAACCCACTCACCGGACAATGGAGAGGGATACTTTGGTTCCGGGCGAGGCGAAGGGTGTGGCAGTGCCCGGAGACGACTACCCATCAAAACTAAGCGAGCCAAAGGCTCGTCAATATACCCTTCCATTTGCAGCGCAACAGTCAAGAGGATATAACATCGAAAGGATATTTTGACGAGCTTTTATCTTGCTTTGTTTTAATGGGTAGTTGTCTCTGGGTGCTACCGTGCCCTTCGCCTCACCCGGAACCAAAGTATCCCTCCCTGTTGTCCGGTGATTGGGTTTGTAAATTTTGAGACCGGCCAATCAGTCATGAGAAGGATATTTAATGTTTCCTTAGCGACCTTTTTGGGGAGAAATAACAGGATAGTACCTAATATTTTAATTAAAATCAATAAATATTTTTGTTGCCATGTAAACAAAGCAAAATCGCACACACAAATTGAAATTAAAATTTTTCCCATATAAATGCATTGGACTCTCAACTTTGGCGATAATAGGAGTTGTCATGGTAGCTTATAATTGGTATTGTTATCTAAACTATATAAAAGACAGTGTCACTTTGTTAGTAATGCTTTTTGAAGCTTAATATCTCGCAAACGACTAAACTGAATTTGATGAAATTTTCAGGATAGCATTATGATATAATAACAAAACGTTTTAATGTATGGAACTCGAGATCATTTCCATTTCCCATAAGGTAACATGTAAAAATGGACATTTCGACGTGCAGGCTTTCATTCTTTTTTAGATTAAAATTAGAAGAATATAAAACATCTTTTTTCCACCTACAGTTTGAAAAAAAGAAAATATTTTTTAAAATTGGAAAGGTCAATCAAATCGGTATTAAAAGCTGACTACACCACTTAACTCTTTATTCCGGTTAAATTGACACCTTCCTCTTGTTTCTACGTGCGGTAGTTGCTGAGCTATAAAAAACATACACCAGCCCCTCAACATTCGCGAGGGATACGTTCCCAATAACCTTGCGAATGTTGAAATTCGCGAATAAGAATTTTGCTCTGATTATACTACCCAACTTAATATTCAACATTCACACTGCTTTGTGCTCAACACTAAAGACTAAAATTATAGTTCGTAGGCTAAAAATAAACTTACAAAAAAACTAGAAAACGGTTAAAACAAAATGAAATCGCAATCACAATTATTAAATTAAAAATTACAGTAATAAGTAAATCAAAGCGCAAAAGCTGATGAAAAGTATGTAATAGCAACACAGTCTGAGTGAAATGCAGGCAAGAATGAAAACGCCCTTTTGATGTTATATCCTCTTGACTGTTGCGCTGCAAATGGAAGGGTATATTGACGAGCCTTTGGCTCGCTTAGTTTTAATGGGTAGTCGTCTCCGGGCACTGCCACACCCTTCGCCTCGCCCGGAACCAAAGTATCCCTCTCCATTGTCCGGTGAGTGGGTTTGTAAATGTCAAGACCGGCCTATCAGTCATGGGTTAGGAAAGCTACCGCATCTTCTTCATTATTTGGCAAATTATAACAATGTCAACCAAGTCATTAAACATTGAAATACCCTTTGGGGGGAGATAACAGAATACATAGTACTAAATATTACTAATAAACTGTTTTAATGATATTTTCGTGCGGTGTAGAGTTCTCCAAAGCAAGCTATTTTTAAAACTATGTAATTTAAATAATTAGACAAATTCCACAAATTGTGATTGGATAAATCGTTTCACTGTTTCCAAAGTATTGGTGATATAAACAATTTTCTCGTAACAGAACTAATCAAGAACTAATGGAGTAGAGAATCGATCTAATAGTCGGAGGATAATATTCACACCGTGATTCTTAAACGTTCTCTATTTACTTTTGTCTTTAATCGCTTCAACTCAGCAACTTTCAACATTGTCACCAACATCGAAAGTTGTCGGACTGGCGTTGAACAGCTTATTGCAAATCCACACAGCGGATGATTTCTTTTTCGACGTTTCAACTTTTCAGGCCAGTATCATCATGGCCTTTGCGTGGGAGAACAAAAACAGTTGTCCGGAGTGAATGAAAGAAAAAACACATAACTGACTCAGACCCATGCGCAGCGAGCATTGGGTGGAGGTGGGGTAAGGTAAGGATGGATGGATGTGATTGTGGGACTTGTCATATTAATACCAAATTTCATATATAACACTTTAACATGAGGACAAAGAACTGATTAGTTTTTGGACAATAACGGTTAACCGGAAGTCGAGGTTTATATGAAATCCGATTGCCTTTCTGCGATATTTCTCCGTTAAAACATCATTATATACAATTCTATATAAAGGTTATAGAGAATGTAATTTCCTACAACTTTCATTTGAAACAATTTTCCATAGCAGTTATTGTTTAGGAATTATTTATAAATAATCGGTTTTTTTGGTTTCCGTCAAATATCTCCTTAAAAACGTCGTTATTGGTAATCTTCGTAAGGAGCAAAGTTGTAGAGAATAATATTTCTTCCAAGTTTTGTTTGAAACTAATTTTCATAGAACTATCCATTTCGGAGATATTTTGCTTATTCATAAATTTCCAGTATACAGCGCCAACACCATGTAGCAGTGAATTCTGTAAACATATTCAAAATATAATTTATGGCAATAAGGACGCTGTATTCTTTTATGATACAAAATAATAATTTTGCCTTATAATGCTATTCATAATAATTTAAATATCTATACCCCAAATATGGAGAAAGTCATGTGTTGGCCACATCAGATTTTTTCTAGGTTGAATTAAACGATGGTAGGTCCAAATATAGGTATCAGAAACAACTGTACCCTGAAGAGGCAGTTGTTATCACACCAGAGGTACAAGGCAGTCATCGGATTAAGTAATGGTGTTGAATATGAAATGCATTCAAAGAGGGAAGCTGGAAATCGACTCAAGTTTTAAAAATATATATGTTTTGTGGCGACCAAACATGAAATCAATTTGTAAATGATTGCAGATTAATACATCCTCATGGGTCATTCCATGCTACATGTCCAGACTCTGTAAGTGATGGGTCCTTCGAATCGAACCAAATTTTCAGGATCGTTAGTACATCTGACTACCTTCCCAAAATGCACAAGGGTTTCCCCCTCCGGCCCCCGCACTCTCCACCAGATCCAACGCAACTGTGCTTCCGTGCCGTGTCAACCTCATGGAAATGTACTCGTGTCGCCCTCTCGTCCATCGCACAAAGATAAATTTGATGTCATTTCATTCGATAAGGATGCCACTACAAGTGCATATATAGGTTTAGGGGTCTGAGACATAAAAAAAACACCACTTAGCCACCTTTGAAATCCGGGTAAAACATTCGAGATTTCTCTATATTTCCGGCCTCACAGACGGGCCGGGAAATTTTTGAAAGGGCCGACACACATATCACCGAAAACTAGAGCCGGGGAACTCTTAACTCACGCAGTACAAAGGTTCAAAGGCATCTCACATGGAAGAGAATCGGCTCTGAACATGGTACAATTTGAAAAAGTGCCAACTTGGCATCCCAAAAAAGCTGTTTGCATCCCCACAGAGAGAACTGGTTTGCACTGACAGAAAAAGCTGAACATCTATTTTCAACAACTGAAGAGAAAAACCATTCATTTGGGCTGCAACTGTAGTTTTACAGAGGTCGAAAATAGGCGCACTCAACCACCTCCCATGATGCTGGCGCCTGGAAGCTGGTTATCCACCTGATATGCATCACACCATATATGACAGGGTCGGGTTGGTGTCAATGCGCTCATAGTTCCTCAGTTCAACTATGGTAATATAGTCTACCAAGATCTAACACAAGAAATCTCTATTAAGCTTCAGAGAGCGCAGAATGCCTGTGTTAGATAAATTCACATCACATCCCGGATCCCTTACTTAAACTCTCATGGCTGAACCTAGAATCTAGAATACACCTGCACTTACTTTTGTTATTATTTCAAATTCCTTATCTCTCTTTGCAGTTCAACTGTATCAACACAATTCATAGTCTACATACAAGAGGGAACCACAAACTTTTCATTCCTCATCACAGGACCGAAATATATAATACATTATTCAGGGTAACGGCTTGCAGATTATGGTATGAACTTCCAGATTTTCTTATAAACTCACCTTCTTTAAACTCATTTAAATGAGCCTATCATACACATCTACTTTCGTTGCAAAGGAATCACAACACTGAAAGAGCAGCCTATTAATTCTCTGATTTTCTCCCAAACCATCCGAGACCACTGACACACAAGAAAGCACAGAACAACTCGCATGTACCAAAACGGATTGTTATTCCTACAGAAACTCACCACTAAGTTGAAAAGACTGTTAGTGTAAATAAACTTTTTTCCCTTTTGTAAATACGTATATGTATGTGTATATTTATTATTATTATTTACATATTTCTAGTTATTTTAAATGTTTATGCTTTCATTTAATTTCATTTAATTTTTTTAATTTTTCATGTTCATTCATCATTACTTTAAAATATATTTTGTGATTCTTATATTTTAAAACTTGTATGTATTATTGTAATTCCACTATTGTTCCTTTATGTATCTAGGGTTTTCACAGGTTTTTTCCACCCCCCTACCCTTCATGGGTGTTTTCCTATGTGGTTTTTTATTAGGTTGGCCATGTAAGGTCTTTCCTAGGTTTTTACCACAAATACTTCATCTTTTTTTAGAAGTTTTCTAATTTGTAATTGGATATCTTACTTGTGTTTTTTTCTTTTGCTTAGTTTCAGGTTTGTTTTTCCACTAGTGTGTGCGTGTGTGTGTATATGTATATATAATTATTATTATTTTTTATTCTCCTTCGTAATTATTAATGTAGGGATAAATGTAAGAATGAACTACATCAGTGGCGTATCCTGATCATCGATGGTGGGTGCGCGGTTAGGACAGGAAAGAAAAGTTTTACGCAACCCGTACTACATCAAGGAAAAATCCAACTGCCATCTCTATTATATCTACTTCTTCAATGTGTCCTGGTATTTATCCCGTAAATATAGAATACATTGCTCGATTTTTACTGTGGTGTTCTTATAAAAAATTGGTTACATGTAAAATGAAATGTATAAAATCGCATGTGAAAGAACAAAATATAATGGTATAATGGAAGTACTGCGCACCTACAGTTGCCAGAGTATCAACTAACTACAATCCGTTTCCAACTTACGACTCTAAAAGTTCCTGAAAATCGCATCGCAACTCAAATATCAATTTCCCATAGGCTTACATGTTATAAATTGAGACATGCTTTAATAGTCAAAGAACCAACAAGTTATATATTGTATAATAGAGGTCAAGTTAGTATAAAAGTTGTATAATAAACATTTTTAAGACAAAACAATCAATAACTTAATACCTACAATGCAGACGAGTTGTATCGTCCAACTGAATATCGGCCAAACATACGCACAAGAAAGTAGACTTGGAGCGCATCGGATGTCGAATATTGTATGTCCGGGGTAAGACATCGGATATTCGAAAGGCTGTTTCAACACTAAATTTAACACATGAGCATAGCAATGTGTAAAAAGCATTAAAGGGTACATATTGCAGGAGTGGGAGGAGTATTCTGTCCACCCATCGTATGATCATCATCCCCAGGATGTGAAAATAAACAATGATACTTAAAAAGGTTTAAAACAGGGCTAGCACCTATTAGATAAATATTACAAATCTGCACGGTTGGGGAATGAAGTGGTTGAAGCCATGAGGTCAAATAGAGAGAGAGAAGGGGTGAGAGAGAGAAGAGAGGGGGAGAGAGAGAGAGGAGAGAGAGAGAGAGGAGAGAGAGAGAGGAGAGAGAGAGAGAGGAGAGAGAGGAGAGAGAGGAGAGAGAGAGATAGGAGAGAGAGAGAGAGAGGAGAGAGAGAGAGAGGAGAGAGAGAGAGGAGAGAGAGAGAGAGGAGAGAGAGAGAGGAGAGAGAGAGAGGAGAGAAAGAGAGAGGAGAGAGAGAGAGAGAAGGGGAGATAGATAGATAGATAGATAGATAAGTGGCTTTATTTTCAGGGCGAAATTGAGACCATAAGGTCCCCTCTTCTCTAAGAGAGAGAAGGGGAGAGAGAGAAGGGGGAGAGAGAAGAGGGGGAGAGAGAGAGGAGGGGGGGGAGAGAGAGAGACGAGAGGGAGGGAGAGAGAGAGACGAGAGGGAGAGAGAGAGGAGGGGGAGAGAGGAGGGAGAGAGAGAGAAAGAAGGGGGAGAGAGAGAAGAGGGGGGAATTGAGAGAGGAGAAGGGGAGAGAGAGGAGGGGGGAGAGAGAAGAGGGGGGAGAGAGAAGAGGGGGGAGAGAGAAGAGGGGGGAGAGAGAGAGAAGAGGGGGGAGAGAGAGAGAAGAGGGGGGAGAGAGAGAGAAGAGGGGGGAGAGAGAGAGAAGAGGGGGGAGAGAGAGAGAAGAGGGGGGAGAGAGAGAGAAGAGGGGGAAAGAGAGAAAGGGAGAGAGGATGGGGGAGAGAGAAGAGGGGGAGAGAGAGAAGAGGGGGGAGAGAGAGAAGATGGGGGGAGAGAGAGAAGATGGGGGGAGAGAGAGAAGAGGGGGAAAGAGAGAAAGGGAGAGAGAGAGAAGGGGAGAGGGGGAGAGAGAGAAGGGGAGAGGGGGAGAGAGAAGGGGAGAGGGGGATAGAGAGAAGGGGAGAGAGGGAAGGGGAGAGGAGGAGAGAGAGAAGGGGAGGGGTGAAAAGGAGGATATACAGAATGAGCTTGCAAACGGAGGAAACCATTGCAGTGGCGAGCGCGTTCACTAAAAACAGACCGCGGAGGGGGGGAAGAGGGTGGTCTGGCCCGAAAACGGCTAGAGGAAGGGGAGGAGGCAGTGGCAGGAGGGGGAGAGACAAAAGCGATCGA